>CM038551.1:24036247-24743747 GCA_021527575.1 Ensete glaucum
ACATTTGATGCTAACTAGAAGACATAATTACAATCATTCTTGTTGTCTAACACGTCAATTAATTTTCTGAACTCCCAGCAAACTTCTAAGTATCCTCCGACGAACTCTCGGTAAGAGCCCAATCACCTTCGGTGAACTCCCAGCAAGTTCTCAATCATCTTTCAGCGAACTCTTGGTGTATTCCCAGCAAGCTCCTGATCACCTTATGTGAGCTCCCAACGAGCACCCAATCATCTTCGGTGAGCTCCCTATAAACTCTCGACAAGTCCCCGATCACCTTCGATGAGCTTCTGATGATCTTTAGGTGAGTTCCTACTGCATTGTCTGAACCCCGGCCTGATGCCCGAACTTGACTCCAACCCAACATTAGATTGTATTGTCTTTTCTGTTGAATCTTAGATTTTGATGATGAAATCAATTGGTATGCTTGTAATATGTGTTAGTAATAAGTGATGTAAGATTAACTACGACTAGGAAAAGACAACAATTATGGAAGAATATGTCGTTGGGCTAGAGTCAAGGTCAAGAGCTCGTTGGGAGTCGATCAGAGTTTGGACGACGTGGTCGGTAGTGTTGAATCTCAAATTTTGATGATGAGATCAATTGATGTGTGTTGACCTAACATATGTGTTAGAAGAAATATTACAGGTCTAACTATGGTAGGATCAATGAAGCTACAACCAGATAATGGGCCAAGATATAGCCTAGGCATTGGGCCGAGTTCAGACTATATGGTGGGATCTATGTGGTTGGATCTCACCGAAAGTTCGCTAGGAGATTTGCTGAAGGAATCAGGAAGCTCGCTGGGAATGTGAAGGGAGATCGCCGGGAAGAAGATCAGAGGACTTGCCGCAAGATTGCCGGAGGTTGCCGGAGGATGCTGGAGTTAGGTCTTAATTAGGCTTAATTCATTATTAAGTATTGTAATAATTGAGTCATAGTTAGAAGTTAGAGTCATAATTGAGTTGGATTTGGAAGGAATCTAAATCAACTCAATGAGACAACTAGATCCACTACTGTGTTTGATTGAGCTCAGGTTAAGCTCAATCAGTTGACTAAAGAGCTGGTTAATGTAAAAGTCAAGTTGAAATTCGAAAAGTGGAGGGAACCACTTTTATGAAAATTCTGGCAGGTAAATCGCCGGTGAGCGGCGGTTGGATCGCCTGTACCATAGAATCCGAGCGACGACCATTAGGTGTCGGTGGGTACATCACCCAGATAGTGGTTGGACCGCCCGTACTACAGATTACGGACGACGGCTAATGGCTGACGGCGGGGCGGGTAAACTACCCAGAATGGTGGGTAAACTATCTGTACCCGATTTTTCCAAGTATAATGGATTTTTGGCTCCAAAAATCTGAAGCTACTTGGGGTCTATAAATACAAAGTATTCTTAAATTCACTAATAACTCTTTTGGGTAATTAAATTATGTTAAAAAGAAAGTGTGTGTGATTTATAAGAAAAAAAAAAAGGGAAAGGAGATAGCTTAGAGATAGTAACTTCTTAAGTCTCTCCCTTGTAAGCAAGTGTAAGGGTTTGATCTTCACCCAAAGAAGATTGGTAGTGAATGCCGGTGTCCCTTAAAAAGGAGGACTCGAAAGTGTACATAGGCCATTGGCGCCGAACCACTATAAAATTGTAAGTGTTTCATACTTGCATTGCTTGAATATTATTGAATTGATACTTCTAACTTAACTAAACTCTTTGAAAATAAGACGATAAGTTCTTTTCCTCAAACATGATTATCTTTATGGCTTCTTACTTTTAATCACTCATTTGTTTTATTAAAAATGAAAAGCTTTAGATTTTCTATTCTATCTTAATCGAAAAGCTTTTGATTTAGAAAGAAAAATCTTAGCTTGTACTAATTCACCAACCCACCATCCCCCATCCTCTCCCCCTCCCCTTCCTCCTCCTCCTCCTCCTCTTAGTGCCAACTGATCCTAACAATTGGTATCAGAGCAAAATTATTACTCTTTTGATTAACACCCACTTGAGTAAATAGCTTGTTTTAGTATGAATAAAGAACATTCCATTTCACGTCTACCCATGTTCAATAGGACGACTTACACATATTGGAAAATATATATGTGTATTTTCCTCATCTATTTGGACTTTGATGTATGGAATATAGTTGAGAATGGATTTGAAAAATCTTCTAAACTAATGAATGAGTTAAATGATTTGGAAAGGAATAATTTTTCTCTAAATACAAAGGCTATGAATGCCTTGTTTTTGTGCACTTAATACAAATGAATTTAATTGTGTTTCCCTTTGCGAATTGACTTTCGATATTTGGCACACACTAAAAATCACACACGAGGGGACTAGTAAAGTAAAAGAATCAAAGATCAATATTCTAGTTCATAACTATGAGTTGTTTCTAATGAAACCAAACGAGTCTATTGGAGACATGTACACCCATTTCACGGATGTCATCAATGGACTTAAAGCACTTGAAAAATATTTTTCAAATTTTAAGCTTGTGAGTAAGATTTTATGATTTTTGCCTAAAAATTGGGATCATAAAGTAACTGCTATTTAAGAGGCCAAAGAATTGAATAACTTGCCTCTTAAAGAATTGATGGGCTTTCTTATGACTTATGAACTAATTGTAAAGCTCATGATGAGCTTAATGAACTCCTTTCAAAGAATAAGAAGGATGTAGCACTTCGAACAATGAATAACTCCTCGAGTGAAACCTCGAGTGATGAAGACCATGACATTACATTTCTGTCAAGAAAATTTAAAAAATTTATAAAAAGGAACAAAAACTATAAAAACAAAAAGGAACCAAAGAAAGACAACATTATTTGCTATGAATGTAAAAAACTAGGACACTTCAAAAGTGAATGTCCTGAACTGAAGAAGAAACCAACGTTCAAAAAGAAGGCACTCTCCGCCACTTAAGACGATTCAAGTTCCTCCGAGGATGAAGACCAATCCAAAGAGAGGTGGCTAACTATGCCTTAAAGGCATTTGAAAATGAGTTTAGTGAGTCTTTAGATTTTTTATTTTCAAAATTATCAAGCATATTTAATGATTTGTTTAATGAGTTTAGAAAACTTAGCAAGTCCTTTAAACTACTTAAAGTTAATCATAATTTGATAGTTAAAAGACTTAATGAAATGTATGACTCCTTAGCTTCACCTAAACCATGTACAAAATATGATATGCTAGATAATGTTAAAGTAGAGAATTGTATGCTTAAAATTACATTAGAGAAATTTGAGATAGGGAATAAATCCCTAAATATGATCATTGCCAATAAGGGTCATAACAATAATAGATATGGCATAGGCTTTGTTGGAAATATTCAACAAAAGCCAACCATATTTATAAGAGGATCTACATTGAATGTGCCACCAAGAATTAAGTGTAATTTTTGTGGCAAATTAGGACATAAGGCAAACAAATGCCTTTTTATAAAATGTACATCACATCATCTTGTATGGGTTCCAAAGAAAACTCTATACAATGAAAATCGATTAGAAAAGAAAGATAAAAATCTTTATGAAGGACCAATTTTAAAATGGGTACCTAACCCGAAAATATCTTTCTTGTAGGTTTGTCTCCAAACTAAAGCTAGGAGCACTAAGTGGTATCTTGATAGTGGATGCTCAAGGCATATGACCGGAGATCCATCTCACTTTTTCAAGCTCTCTAGCTTAAGTGAAGGATTTGTCACCTTCGGAGACAATAACAAGGGTAAAATCATTGGAAAAGGAACAATAGGTAACACATCAAACTTTTTGATTGAAGATGTGTTGTTAGTTGATGGCTTGAAACATAACTTGCTTAGCATTAGTCAATTATATGATAAAAGGTATGTGATTAAATTTTAACTTAATGCTTGCATAATTGAGTTGCCACACAAAAATAAATCTTTAATTGCTTTAAGAAACAATAATGTATACATTATAGATATTGAGAAATTTTGTAATGAAACTTATTTTTCGGCTTTGAATGATAATGCTTGGATTTGGCATAAAAGACTAGGTCATGCTAGTATGAAACTCTTAAATAAAATCTCTACTAAGGAACTAGTGAGAGGTTTATCTAATCTTAAATTTATTAAAGACAAAATATGTGACACTTGTAAATTAGGAAAACAAGTTAAGAGTAGCTTTAAGTTAAAAAATCAAATTAGCACATCTAGACCGCTCCAATTGATTCATATGGATCTATTTGGACCAATTGATATTAAGTTTAGAAGGTAACAAATATGTATTTATTTTAGTAGATGACTTTAGTAGATACACTTGGACCTATTTTCTAGCACAAAAAGGTGATACATTTAAATGTTTTGAAAAGTTTTGTAAAATTATTCAAAATGAAAAAGAATGCATGATCTCTTCAATACGAAGTGATCATGGTAGATAGTTTCAAAATAAAGATTTTTAAAATTTTTATGATTCAAATGGGTATATCCTTAATTTTTTTACTCCACGAAATCCACAACAAAATGGAGTTATAGAAAGAAAAAATAGGAGCTTACAAGAAATGGCTAGAATAATATCGAATGAATATAGATTACCCAAATAATTTTGGGCCGAAGCCATTAATACGAGATATTATGTTTTAAATAGGATTCTTGTAAGACCATTAATAACTAAAACTCCTTATGAATTATGGAATCGTAAAAAGCCTAATATTTCTTATTTTAAAATATTTGGATGCAAATGTTTTATTTTGAATGAAAAGGTTGCTTTAGGTAAATTTGATACAAAATCCAATGAAGTCATTTTTCTTGGTTACTTCTATTTCAAAAGCTTATTGTGTCTTTAATAAAAGAACATTAGTAATAGAAAAATCCATTCATGTTGTCTTTAATGAGTTTTTTGAATTTAAAAAGATTAATTTTGATAATAATATTGATCTTGATATTATGAATTTAAATGATAACACTCCTAAAATCAATTTGGATGTATCTACTTCCAATGTATTACCCAAGGAATGGAAGTATATGAATGATCATCCTAAGGAGCTTATTATAGGAGAAACATCAAAAGGAATTCAAACTCAGTCTTCTTTTAAAGATTTTTGTGCAAATGCCGTATTCATTTCTCAAATCAAGCCAAAATGCATTGATGAAGCCCTAAGAGATGATTCTTGGGTTAATACAATGTATGAAGAGCTTAATAAATTTGAGAGAAACGAGGTATGAGAGCTTGATCCTAGACCTAATGACTATTTAGTAATTGGTACTAAATGAGTATTTAGAAACAAGCAAAATAAAAATGGTATCATGGTTAGAAACAAGGCTAGATTAGTGGCAAAAGATTTTAACCAAGAAGAAGGAATCGATTGTGATGAAACCCTCGCTCCCGTGGCTAGACTTGAAGCCATAAGGATGCTCCTTGCCTTTGCTTCCTTAAAAATTTTAAGCTATTTCAAATGGATGTTAAAAGTGTTTTTCTAAATGGTTTTATTTCCGAAGAAGTATATGTTGAACAACCCCCCGGTTTTGAAAATAATCTTCTTCCTAATCATATTTTCAAACTTATAAAAGCTCTTTATGGATTGAAATAAGCCCCTCGGGCTTGATATGAAAGACTTAGTTCTTTTCTCATTTCAAATAATTTTTCTAAAGGCAAGGTTGATACCACATTATTTTTTAAGTATTTTGAAAATGATCTTCTTGTTATTCAAATTTATGTTGATGATATCATTTTTGGATCTACAAATAAATCTTTATGTGAGTTATTTGCTAAAGAAATGAGCCAAGAGTTTGAAATGAGTCTAATGGGTGAGTTAACATTCTTCCGAGAATTACAAATAAAACAATCGGATGATTTTTATTTGTCAATCTAAATACATCCTAAACTTGATACAAAGATTTGAGATAGAAAATGCTAAGGCATTAAACACTCCCATGAGCACCACTACTAAGTTGGACTTAGATAATGAAGGTGAAAACTTTGATCAAAAAACTTATAAAGGTATGATAGGAAGTTTGCTATACTTAACTACAACTAGACTTGATATAATGTTTAGTGTTGGATTGTGTGCAAGATATCAATCTAACCCCAAAATTTTTCATTTAAAAGCGGTTAAGCAAATATTTAGATACTTAAAAGGTACATCTAAATTAGGTTTCTGGTATCCAAAATAAAAAAACTTTGACTTGATTGCCTATTATGATGCTGATTTTGGTGGATATAAAATAGATAAAAAGGTACTACTGAAACATATCAATTTTTGGGGCATACACTTATTTCATGGACTTCCAAGAAACAAAATTTAGTAGCCTTATCTACTACGAATGCAGAATACGCTAGTGCATGTTGTGCCCAAGTCATTTGGATGAAAAACACACTAGAAGACTATGGTTTAAAATTAAAAAATATTCCTATAAAATGTGATAATACAAGTGCTATTTGTATAACAAAAAAACGTATTCAACACTCAAGAACGAAAGACATTTATATTAGACATCATTTTATAAGGGATCATGTAAATTGTCAAGATATCTCATTGAAATTTATTGATTTTAAGCATCAATTAGTGGATATCTTTACAAAACCCTTAAATGAAGAGCAATATGATTTTCTAAGAAGGGAACCTGGAATGCTAAATCATGATAACTTATAAATTCATGACATTAACCTATTTCTCTTTGTGATTAATTCAAGTGATGTTTACTTATAAAAAGAATTACATGATGTTTTAAATACATAAGTTGCTCTTTTCTTCATAAATTCCATTTTCTTGGATTACATGACATTAACCTATTTCTCTTTGTGATTAACCTATCTCTCGGATTTTTTAATCTTCCAAAAAATTCCATTTGATATTGAGAGCTACATTTGATGATGTTTTAAAACTTCTCCTCTATTCTTTTTCCTACTTGATTTACAAGAGAGAAAAAAAATTAATTTGTTATATTTTACAAAGGGAAGAATAAAAACTCATTTGGTAAAAAGTTTAACCCCACCCTTCATCTTTTTTTGTTGATGACAAAGGGGGAAAAAGGTATGGTTGTTGACTAGAGTTTAATTTTTAAATGTATTAAATTTATTGAGAAATGTATGATTGATGACTAGAGATTAATTTTTAAATATATTAAATTTATTGAGAAAGGTATGCTTAATGACTTGAAAATTTTCTATGACTTGAAATTTTCTATGCTCTGACTTAAAAATTTTCTATACTCAATGACTTGAAAATCTTCTATGCTTTATGAATTGAAAATTTCTATGTTCCATGAAAATTATCTATGCTCAATGACTTAAAAATCTTTTATGCTCTATGACTTGAAATTTTCTATGCTCTATGACTTAAAAATTTTTTATGCTCAATGACTTGAAAATCTTTTATACTCTATGACTTGAAAATATTCTATGCTTATTGATTTTAAAATTTTCTATACTTGATGATTTGAAGAAATTTTTTAAAATATTTTTAACTTCGTGATGATCCTTGAAAATTCTTGATACGTTGAAAAGTTTAGAAAGCAATCTTTGTTATACTTGAAAGGTTAAATGCTTGAAATGCTTATTGTTTTGATTTACCTGAATTCAAGAGGATGTGATTCTCTTAAATTTAAGTCTTCCATATGATGGCATAAATTTAGGGGGAGTTAGAATTAACTCCCGTCATCAATTGATTGTCATTATAAAAAAAGGGGAGATTGTTGAATCTCGGATTTTGATAATGAGATCAATTGATATGTGTTGATCTAACATATATGTTAGAAGAAATATTATCGGCCTAACTATGGCAGGATCAATGAAGCTACAACTAGATGATGGGCCAAGATACATCTTAGGCAATGGGCCGAGTTCGAACGATACAGTGAGATATCGCCGGAAGTTCAATAGGAGATTCGCCAAAGGAATCGGGAAGCTCATTGGGAATGCGAAGGGAGATCGCCGGGAAGAAGACCGGAGGACTTGCCATAAGATTATCAAAGGTTGCCAGAGTATACGGGAGTTAGGTCTTAATTAGGCTTAATTGATCATTAAGTATTATAATTATTGAGTCGTTGTTAGAAGTTAGAGTCCTAATTGAGTTGGATTTGGAAGGAATCTAAATCAACTCAATGAGACAACTAGATCTACTACTAGGTTTGGTTGAGCTCAAGTTGAGCTCAATCAGTTGACCAAAGAGCTGGTCAACGTAAAATTGAAGCCAGAATTTGAAAAGTGGAGGGAACCACTTTTGCGGAAATTTCGACGGGTAAACCATCGGTGAATGACAGTTGGACTGCCCGTACCATAGAATCCGGGCGATGGCCATCAGGTGTCAATGGGTAAACTACCCAGATAGCGGTTGGACCGCCCATACCATAAATTATGAGTGGTGGCCGATGGTCGACGGTGGGTAAAGTGCCTAGAATGGCGGGTAAACCACCTGTACTTAGTTTTTCCAGGTATGTTTAATTTTTAGCTCCAAAAATTTGAAGCTACTTGGTGTCTATAAATATCCAAGTATTCTTACATTCACCAACAACTCTTTTGGGCAATTAAATTCTGTGAAAAAGAAAGTGTATATGATTTATAAAAAAAAAGAAAAGGGAAGGAAGAGAGCTTAGAGATAGTAACTTCTTAAGACTCCCTTGTAAGCAAGTGTAAGGATTTGATCTTCACCCAAAGAAGATTGGTAGTGGATGCTGGTGTGCCTCAAGGAGGACTCGAAAGTGGACGTAGGCCGTTAGCACCGAACCATAATAAAATTGTAAGTATTTCATATTTGCATTGCTTGAATATTGTTGAATTGATGCTTCCAACTTAACTAAACTCCTTGAAAGCAAGATGATACGTTCTTTTCCTTAAACGTGATTATCTTTTTGGCTTCTTACTTTTAATCACTCACTTATTTTATTAAAAATGAAAAGCTTTGAATTTCCTATTCTATCTTATTTAAAAAGTTTTTGCTTTAGAAAGAAAAAATCTTAGCTTGCACTAATTCACCATCAGATGACCATCAGGTGTCGACGGGTAAACCGCCCAGATAGCGATTGGATCGCCCGTACCATAGAATCCGACGATGGCCATCAGGTGTCGGCAGGTAAACCACCCAGATAGTGGTTGAACCACCTGTACCACATATTACGAGCAGTAGCCAATGGCTAACGGTGGGTAAACTGCCTAGAATGGCGAGTAAACCGCTTGTACCTGATTTTTTCGGGTATATTTGACTTTTGGCTTAAAAAACTGAAGCTACTTGGGGTCTATAAATACCCAAGTATTCTTATATTCACTAACAACTCCTTTGGGCAATTAAATTCTATGAAAAAGAAAGTGTGTGTGATTTATAAAAAAAAGAAACGAGAAGGAAGAGAGCTTAGAGATAGTAACTTCTTAAGACTCCCTTGTAAGCAAGGGTTTGATCTTCACCCAAAGAAGATTGGTAGTGGATATCGGTGTGCCTCAAGAAGGAGGACTCGGAAGTGGACGTAGGTCGTTGGCACCGAACCACTATAAAATTGTAAGTGTTTCATACTTGCATTGCTTGAATGTTGTTGAATTGATGCTTCCAACTTTACTAAACTCCTTGAAAGCAAGGAAATTTGTTCTTTATCTTAAACGCGATTATCCTTTTGGCTTCTTACTTTTAATCACTAACTTATTTTACTAAAAATGAAAAGCTTTGGATTTTCTATTCTATCTTATTTGAAAAGTTTTTGCTTTAGAAGAAAAAATCTTAGCTTGCACTAATTCACCATCAGGTGACCATCAGGTGTCGGCTGGTAAACCACATAGATAGTGGTTGGACCGCCCGTATCACATAATCCCGATGGTGGCCATCAGGTGTCGGCGGGTAAACCTCCCATATAGCGGTTGAACTACCCGTACCACAGATTACAAGCAGTGGCCAATGGCTGATGGTGGGTAAACTGCCTAGAATGATGGGTAAACCGCCCATACCTAGTTTTTCCGGGTATGTTTGATTTTTGGCTCCAAAAATCTGAAGCTACTTGGGGTCTATAAATACCCAAGTATTCTTACATTCACTAACTACTCTTTTGGGCAATTAAATTCTATGAAAAAAAAAAGTGTGTGTGATTTGTAGAAAAAAGAAAAGGGAAGGGAGAGAGCTTACAGATAGTAACTTCTTAAGACTCCCTTGTAAGCAAGTGTAAGGGTTTGATCTTCACCCAAAGAAGATTGGTAGTGGATGTCGGTGTGCCTCAAGAAGGAGGACTCGGAAGTGGACGTAGGCCGTTGGCACCGAACCACTATAAAATTGTAAGTGTTTCATACTTGCATTGCTTGAATGTTGTTGAATTGATGTTTCCAACTTAACTAAACTCCTTGAAAGCAAGATGATAAGTTCTTTTCTTTAAACGTGATTATCTTTTCGACTTCTTACTTTTAATCACTCACTTGTTTTATTAAAAATGAAAAGCTTCGGATTTCCTATTCTATCTTATTCGAAAAGCTTTTGCTTTAGAAAGAAAAAATCTTAGCTTACACTAATTCACCACCCCCCCTCTTAGTGCCAATTGATCCTAACAGGTAGCTCGTCGAGAGTTCACCAGAGGTCGGCTAGGGTTTTGACAATGTGGTTGGGAGCTCATCGAAAGTTCGTCAGAAGTTAGCCATGGTTCGGATGATGTTGTCTAGAGCTCGCCGAGTGTTCTCCAAAGGTTTACCGGGAAGTTCATTGGGAGTTCGTCGACTGGTTGTCAGGAGCTCGTCCAAAGTTCGCCGAAAGGATACTAAGAGTTTGTCGGGAGTTCACCAAAGGAGATCGGGAGCTCATCGGGGGTTCACCAGGGGTTCATCTAGAGATTAATTGATGACCGAACAACAAAGATTGTGTATTATAATTGTTTGCCTTAAGTGTTATAGTTGGCATCATAATGAGATTTAATTTTACTAACTCAATTAAGAGGTTATTAGGTATTACTTGGGGTTGATTTGAACTTATTAGAAAGCTCATTTTAGTAACCCAATATGTAAAACATTGTCTTCGAATGCATGATCTTCGAAGAGACATAGCCTTTGAAACTGTGTCAGGTGATGGTACCACCCAAACACAGTCTACTAGATTGTGTCAGGCAGTGGTACCGCCCAAGCTAGCGGTACTACCATCAAAACACAATCTCCAAGGGGTAGACACTTTGGAAATCCCCAAAAATTTGTTTGGCTCCAATTTTGAAGCCATTTGGCACCTATAAATACCTCATCCATTCTTACTTGAGGATGCAAGAAAAATAAGCTAAAACTTTTGAAAACATTGTTATAATTTCTTGAGAGCTCCCATTCTTCTCTCTAAGTGTAGTTTCTGTTTAAGGGGAGTTGAGAGAATTGTAAAGGTTATCTCCTAAACCTGTAAAAGGAGGACAAAGCTGTAAGAGGGGTGTTTGATCTTCGCCCATTGAAAAAGATTAGGAGTAAAAGCTGGTGGCCTCAAGTGAAGAGGAATCGGGAGTGGATGTAGGTCAAGAGGACCGAACCACTACTATAAAAATCTGGTGTGAATCTCTTTCTTGCCTTTTATTACTATTGCTCTTGGATTTAATTGCTTATTAACTAATTCCAAGTTAAAGCACTTTCAATATCAGTTTTCTTCGAATGACAAGTTTTTCAAAACGAAGTTTTTTATTTAGCACTAATTCACCTCCCCTCTTAGTGCCAATTCGATCGTAACGGTTGGTATCAAAGCCACGTTTCTTTCTATTTGACTTAAAACCTAAGAGAGATGGCTTTTGTCGGTAATCAAGAGTTAAAAAATGACTTTCTATCACTTATCCTCCCATGTTCAATAGGACAGACTACATATATTGGAAAACTCAAATGAGAAATTCCCTACTTTCAATGGATTTCGATTTATGACATATTGTTGAAAGTGGTTTTGAAAAAGCTTCAAAACCGATGAACAAATGAAATGATTTGAAAAGAAGACTTTTTCTTTGAATGCTAAGTCGATAAATGCTTTATTTTGTACTCTTGATAAAAATGAGTTTAATTGGATTTCCATATATGAAACTACACACAAAATTTGGCACACACTCGAAATCACATATGAAGGCACTGGTTGAGTCAAAGAGTATAAAATTAATCTTTTAGTGTATAGCTATGAGTTGTTTCATATGAAACCAAGTGAGACTATTGGAGACATGTACACCCATTTTACGGATGTCGTCAATGGTCTAAAAGCACTTAGTAAAATTTTTTCTAACTTTGAACTTGTTAACAAGATATTAAGATCCCTTCCAAAAAGTTAGGATCCTAAAGTAATGCCAATTCAAGAAGTAGAAAACCTAAATAATTTTTCACTTGAAGAACTTATTGGATCTATGATGACCTATGAAATAAAGCTCATGATGAACTTGAAGAACACCTTCCAAAGAATATGAAAGATATTGCCTTGAGAACTAAAGATGAACAACTTCCAAAGAGTAGGAAGTATTTGGCATTGAGAACAGCAGATGACTCCTTAAGTGAAATAAAAAATGATGAGGACAATGATCTTGTACTATTAATAAGAAAACTAAAAAAATTCATAAAAAAGAATAAAAATTATAAAAATAAAAATGAATAAATGAAGGATATAGAATATGTTTTGAATGCAAGAAGCCAGGGCATTTCAAAGTGGAATGCCCATAGTTGAAGAAAAAGATGCTAAACAAGAAGAAAGTCTTCTCAACAACATAAGATGATTGAAGCTCATCAGAAGAAGAAGACAACATCAAATAAGACGTTTTCAAATATGCTCTTATGACCATCCATGACGAGGTAAGTAAATCTTCCAAAGACTCCTTTACTTTTGATGAATTATTAAATATATTTCATGACTTAGTTGATGAATTTAAGAAGCTTAGCAAAACATATAAATTACTTAAGAAGGAACATACAGTACTCGCTAGTAAATTTTAAAATATGCATGAAGCATCAACATTATATAATTCTTGCACTAAATATGAAACACTAGAGAAAATTAGAAAGGAAAATGTCATACTTAAGTAAACTTTAGAAAAATTTAAAATAGAAAATAAATATCTAAATAGGATTCTTACTAATAAGGGTCATGTTCATAGGAAAGAAGGTATTGACTTTGTAGGTAACACTCAACAAAAGCCAACTATCTTCGTTATAAGACCTACTTTAACTCTTCAACTAAACCTAAATATAACTTAAATAAGGGTCATGAATTGGGTTCCTAAAGGAACCATAAACAACACAATACCCATAGTTAAATCAGGTAGAGCTTTTCATAAGGAATCTAAATTCAAATGGGTATGTAAATCAAAACAAACTTCCTTATAGGTTTGTCTCCAAATAAAGGCTAGGAGCACAAAATGATATTTTGATAGTAGATGCTCAAGATACATGACTGGAGTTTTAACTTATTTTTCTAAGCTCACTAGCCTAAATGAAGGCGTTGTCACCTTCGAAGATAATAAGGAAAAAATCATTGGAGAAAGGAATCATAGGTAATAAATCAAACCTTTTAATTGAAGATGTCATATTAGTTGATAGTTTAAAACATAATATACTAAGCATTAGCTAATTATATGATAAATAATATATTATTAAATTTAAATCTAATGCTTGTATAATTGAAATACCACACAAAAATAAATCTATGATTGCCTTAAGAAATAAAAATATGTATACTATTGATATTGAAAATTTTTGTGATGAAATGTACTTTTCGATTTTGAATAATGATACATGGATTTGGCATAGGAGACTAGGACATGCTAGCATGAAATTATTAAACCAAATCTCAACTAAAAATCTAGTAAAGAGGAATGCCTAGCATAAAGTTTGTAGAAAAAGTTTGTGATGCATGCTAACTAGGAAAATAAATAAAAAGTAATTTTAAATCAAAAAATCAGATAATTAACTCTAGGCCACTTTAATTGATCCATATGGATTTATTTGGATTAATTGATACTACAAGCTTAGGAGGTAGCAAATATACATTTGTTATTATAGATAATTATAGTAGATATACTTGGACTTACTTCTTAGCATATAAAAGTGATTCTTTTAAATATTTTTTAAAATTTTACAAACTTGTTCAAAATAAAAAAAGGTTTTATGATTTCATCTATACATAGTGATCATTGTGGTGAGTTTCAAAATCATGATTCTTAAATTTTTTGTTAGTCAAATGAATATAACCATAATTTCTCTAATTTTAGAAATCCAGAACAAAATGGAGTAGTGAAAAGAAAAAAATATGAGCATACAAGAAATGGCTAGAATCATGTTAAAAGAATATAACCTATCCAAATATTTTTAGGCTGAAACCGTTAACATAGTATACTATGTAATGAACACAATTCTAGTAAGACCATTACTTTCAAAAACTTCTTATGAATTATAAAATAATAAAAAATTAAATATTTTGTATTTCAAAGTGTTTGGTTGTAAATGTTTTATTTTGAATGAAAAAGATGTCTTAGGAAAATTTGATGTAAAATCCGATGAAGGCATTTTTTTTGTTATTCCTCAATTTTAAAAGCTTATAGTGTCTTTAATAAAAGAACTCTAGTAATTAAGAAATCCATCCATATTATTTTTAATAAGGTTTTTGAATTAAAAAATTAATTTTGATGATGATTCTGATATTGGTACTTCAAATTTGAATGATAAGTCTCCTCTCTAAGAAAACTTGGATGCATCTCCTTCCAAGGAATTCTTACCCAAGGACTGAAAGTATGTAGATGCTCATCCTAAGGAGCTAATAATAGGAGATATATCAAAAGGTGTTCAAACTTATTTGTCATTTAAAAATTTTTGTGCTAATGCCACATTTTCATCTCAAATTAAAACAAAATGCATTGAGGAAGCCCTAAAGATGATTTTTGGGTTATTACAATGCATGAAGAGTTGAGCCAATTTAAGAAAATAAGGTGTGGAAGCTTGTTTCTAGACCTAGCGACCATTTAGTAATTGGTACTAAGTGGGTCTGTAGAAACAAGCAAGATGAACTTGATATTGTAGTTTGAAACAATGCTAGATTAGTGGTCAAAGGTTTCAACTAAGAAAAATATATTGATTACGAAGAAACCTTCGCTCCTATGGCTAGACTTGAAGCTATAAAGATGCTCTTTGCCTATGCTTCTTTTAAAAATTTAAAATTATTTCAAATGGATGTCAAAAGTACTTTTCTTAAGGGATTCATTTCGGAAAAAGTTTATGTTGAACAACCACCTGAATTTGAAAATATTTTTTTTCAAATCATAATTTTAAATTATCTAAGGCTCTTTATGGATTGAAGCAAGCCCCTAGGGCTTGGTATGAGAGACTTAACTCTTTTCTTATTCAAAACAATTTTTTGAAAGAAAAAATCGATACCACATTATTTATTAAGTATTTAAAAATGATTCGTATTATTTAAATTTATATTGATTACATTATTTTGGTTCTACTAATGAATTCTTATGTGAATCTTTCGCCAAAAGTATAAGCCAAGAATTTGAAGTGAGCTTAATGAGTGAATTAATCTTTTTCTTAGGACTATAAATTAAACAATTAGATGATGGTATTTTCATAAGTCAAACTAAGTATATTTTAGATTTGTTAAAATGATTTAATATGAATAGTGCTAAAGCTATAAATACACTTATAAGCACCTCTACAAAATTGGATTTAGACAACGAAGGTGAAGGCTTTAATAAAAAAACTTATAGAGGAATGATAGATAGTTTGCTATATCTAACTACAACTAGACTATGTATTATGTTTAGTGCTACTCTATGTGTAAAATTTCAATCCAATCCTGAACAATCTCATTACAAGGTAGTTAAAAGAATATTTAGATACTTAAAAGGAATTCCAAATCTAGGATTATGGTATCCATGCTTTGATTTAATTACTTATGTTGATACCGACTTTGGAAGATGTATGATAGATAGAAAAAGTACATCTAAAACCTATCAATTTCTAGGTCATGCACTAGCCTCTTGGTCTTCCAAGAAGCAAAACATTGTCACACTATACATAGCTGAAGTTGAATATGTTGCGGTAGGTGCATGTTGTACATAAATAGTATGAATGAAAAATACTTTATAGGATTATGGGTTTTGTTTTAAAGACATCTCTATAAAGTGTGACAACACGAGCGCCATATGCTTATCAAAAAATCCTATTCAACATTCACGAACCAAGCATATTGATATTAAACATCATTTTATTAGAGATTATGTCAATAACTATGATATATCTTTACAAATCTATTGAATGAAGAACAATTTGATTTTATTAGGAGAGATAAGCATATTGAATCTACTAATGAATGAACTCTTTACATATATGTTTTGATCATTATCTTGGTTTCCCAATTTCATGACTTAAGTTTTTTCCTTTGAGTCAAGATCGTTTCTTAATGATTTCTCTTTGAGCTATTTATAAAAGGAGTGAATTATCAAAATGAGTTATATTTTTCGTGACTTGATCTTTCATTTTTCATGTGATGAAAAATTTTTGCACCATTGAATCCTTTCCTTCCCTTCTTTTTGAAAATGATAAAGGGGGAGAAAAACATACAAACTTGCATATCCCAAAAGAGAAGACAAAACTTGCATGTTGTACTTTTCTCCTTTTCCGTTGATGACAAAGGGGGAGAATTTTTGATGATTTAATCATTCACGTGTGATATACTTTAAGGGGGAGAAAGTAATTTCTTTATGTGAAAAATATTTAAGAATAATCAATTATAAGTTAAGTATTTCTCTTTTTTATTGATGAAAAAGGGGGAGTTAATGTTAGCTCTGTCATCAATTGGTTGTCATCATCAAAAAGGAGGAGATTTTTGAATCTTGGATTTTGATTGTGAAACCAATTGATGTGTTTGTAACATGTATGTTAGTGATAAATGATGCAAGATTAACTATGACTAGGAAAAGAGAAAACAATTATGGAAGAATATGTTGTTGGGATGGAGTTAAGGTCGGGAGCTCATCGAGAGTTGGTCAGGGTTCGGACGATGTGATCGGGAGCTCGTCGAGAGTCGATTAGGGTTTGAACAATGTGGTCAGGAGCTCATCGAGAGTTTGCTAGATGTCGGCTGGGGTTTTAACGATATGGTCGGGAGCTCGTTGAAAGTTCGCTAGAAGTTGGCCAAGGTTCGGATGATGTCGTAAAGAGCTTGTTGAGTGTTCTCCAGAGGTTTGCTAGGAAGTTCATTGGGAATTCTCTAACAGGTTGTCGAGAGCTCGTCAGAAGTTCGCCAGAAGGATGTTGGGAGTTTGTCAGGAGTTCGCTGAAGGAGATCAGGAGCTTGCAGGGGTTCACTAAAAGGATGCCGGGAATTCACTGGGAGTTTGCTAAGAGATCAATTAACGACTGGACAAAAAAGATTATGTATTTAATTGTTTATCTTAAGTATCGTAGTTAGCTTCATAATGAGAGTTACTTTTACTAAATCAATTAAGAGGTCATTAGGTCTTAATTGGGACTAATTTAAACTTATTAAAAAGCTCATTTTAGTAATCTAAGGATAGGTAAAATATGATCTTTGAAGACACGGTCTCTGAAGAGGTATAGCCTTTAAAACTGTGTCAGGTGGTAGTACCGCCCAAATTGGGTGGTGGTACCACCCAAACAAAGTCTTCCAAACTATGTCAGGCGGTGGTACTGCCCAAGCTGGTGGTACGATCGCCATAATATAGACTCCAAGGGGGTAGAGGCTATCAATGTTAAATATCAAATTTTGATGATGAAATCAATTGGTAGGTTATTAATCTAACATGTGTGTTAGAGATGATTGATGTAGGATTAACTACGACAGAGAGAGAATTACAATCAGATGTGGGCTAGAGTCAAGTCTGGGGCATGGGGCCGAGGTTCGGATGATGCAGTGGGAACTCACCGAGAGACTCGCCGAAAGCTTGTCGAAAGTATTGAAAGCTTGTTGGGAGTTCGTTGGGAGCTCGCAGAAGGGATAGAAGGCTTGTCAAGAGTTTGCTAGAAGCTTGTCAAAGGTATCAGAAGCTTGTTGGGAGTTCGTTGGGAGCTCGCAGAAGGGATAGAAGGCTTGTCAAGAGTTTGCTAGAAGCTTGTCGAAGGTATCAGAAGCTTGTTGGGAGTTCGCTGGGAGCTTACCAAAGGTAATCGAGAGCTTGCTAGGATAGCGTCGGGAGTTCACCGGAAGAAGACCAAGAGACTCATCGGAAGATCGTCGAGAGTTTCCAAAAAGCTTGCTGAGAGTCAGGAGGGTCTTGTTGGACTTGATGGCCACATGATTATAATTAATTAAGTCATTGATTTAAGTTTGTGTTCTACTTGAGTTAGATTTGTAAGAAATCCAAATTAACTCAAGTGAGGCAAACTAGGTCCACTATAGGGATGTATTAAACTCAGGTTGAGCTCAATTGCTTGACCTAGAAAGGAGTCAACATGAGGTATGAATCAGGTATGCAAAAGTATGGAAAAAGGGGCTTTTATGGGATTCCCAATAGTAGTACTGCCCAAGTTAACGGTGGTACCTCTCAAGTGGTGGTAGTACCACAGTAGCCCTATTTTAGGGCGATTGATGGTGGTAGTACCATCGGTGCCGATGGTAGTACTGCCCGTATATAGAATTTACAAAAAGGTTTAAATTTTTGGCTCCATTTCTGAAGCCAATTGGGGTCTATAAATGCTAGTTACAAGTGCCCTGCAAGCCAATCACGTGAATGATGGCACGTGTGACATAATGCGTAATCTTTTTTGCTTATAATTAATATTGGCATATTCTCATATTATATTTTTTTGTTGCATATGTATTGTGATGTCCTTGGTTCTGTGCAATGGGAATCGGATTGTGATAAGATCATGATAATAAGATCGATTCATCTTTAAATACATATCCTAAATAATCTCGGTTATAGGTTAGTCAAGAGGGATATTGAGATAATCAGATAGATCGGTGTACTATATACTCATCCATATGATAGAGGCGGCTGATCTCATAACCACTTATGTGGAGACACTAAGGATATAGTACAGGTGCTCATTAGAGAATGAGTTCACTAATTGATCCGCTTATGGAATGCTGTATGGTTAATGATACCTAATGTTAGATAGTGATTCCATAGTCCCAGTTGTGTATCTGGTCCTTAGACTTGAGAAACCAAGGATGTCTTGTATCTGGTCCTTAGACTTACAGGTTTGGAAAGTTCCAGATCTGGTATAACTGGTTATCAGGATTGATAGTCAATCTTACGAAGGCAAATGAGTGTCAATAGAGGATCATCCACTCTTGGTATCACGAGAGGAATATCCCATATGTGCTTGCTCAGACAAATCCCTAGCCAGGGTCATTCGGATTAAGAGAGGAGTTCTCTGGTAGAATCCGAATAGAGCAAGACAAACTAATTTCGTATATGACCTGACAGTACCATGTCCAATATATGGTCTCTGGGATATTATTTGGATGAGGGATTATAGTTACATCGTAATTGTGGATAAACAGGTCCGATGGATTTGATCCCCCCTGTACCGTTTGGGGACTATGGCGTAGTGGCCCCATAGTCGATGAGTTGAGTGAATTATTATGGGGATAATAATTCACTATATTAGAATGAGTTCTGATGGGAGTGACTCACAGCCAGCTCGGTATCGGGCCTAGAGGGTCACATACATATGGTGGATGCTTCAGCGAATAAAGGATTGGATGAAGATCCAATTAGCCCCTATTCTCATTAAATGAGACCTTATATTGATGGGCTCCTTAATTATAGTCCAATTATCGGCCTAAGGAGATTATTGGATAGAGATCCAATACTCACTAAGGAAGGAGCCCTAGGGTTTTGTAGGCTCTCTATAAATAGGAGGGGAGACTCATGGCTGATAGACTTAAGCTTTAGCCACCACCTCCTATTCTCCTCCTTCCCTTTGAGCAAGAGTTGCGCGATCAGATTGGAGGAGTTTCGCTGTAGAGATCCAATGTGTGGATACTGCTAGAGAGGAGGATATTTGACCTCTTTCATTTTCTCCACTCGGATCTGGAATATAGGGATATACAATCTCCCTATGTAAAATCAATCTCTCTAACATTGTGGTTTTATTAGTTTTTGCATTTTTTCTCGTGACCCTAATCTTTTGCACGACGATTTGATATGCATGGGAAACTGATTTTTATTTTGATTTCCACTGCACATGTGATGCACCCGCTGAGGTTTTCCAACAGTGGTATCAGAGCCATGGTTTTCATGCAAAAGATTGGTTTTAAACTGCATGTGATGAGATTGAATCGCGTAAAATCATTATACGCGTTCTTGCTATGTTTTCATAGCAAAAGCAGTGAGGAGGAGTGGCAGCCAGCCAAAACCAACCCCCATGGAGGGCCGGCCAGCCACGGCCAGCCCCAATGTAGGGCCGACCATCCACGACCAGGCCGACTGCAAGGGCCTGCCGATTGCGGAGGCCCCGCAGGCAGCCACCCAAGCGGTCTGCAGCGGTGCCAACAGAAGGCTACATGTAGGTAGAAGCACCGCCACGCCAACCCAACCCGCAAGGGGTCGCTTGCCGGCGAGCCGTAGAGGGGCAACGCCCATAGAGGTGCCGTCATGGGGCAGGGTGGCCGGCAGCCGCCACGAAGGATGGGCGATGGCATAAAAGGGGTTAGGGCATCCTTTATGAAAAGGATGATCCTACCCCTATGAATTCAGAAAATTTTGAGGATTATCATCGTATACAAAATTTCGTAAATGCCCTTAACAATTCTAAAAATTCTAAGGACTATCCTCTCATCTAAAATTACAAAAATACCCTTGATAATTCTAGAAATTCTAAAGACTATCCTCTCATCCAGAATTATAAAAATACCCTTGACAATTCTAAAAATCATGAGCATATCCTGATTTTAGAAAAATAATTAATTAAATAGTTTAATTAATTATTATATATATATAGTAATCCTACATATGAATGATGTGATGTATATGTGATGTATGACTTGGATAGATGATCATGAGCCATGTATTATGATGTGTATAATTGTGATTATTATTATTATTGGGGCCTGTGTGCCTATATTTTTCTCGTTTATTGTTGGGCCTGCGTGCCTATGATTATTTGTAATTACATAGAGAGGCATAGCGGGAGCGTGGAGGTGACAACGGGACCCACGATGCCGTGGCGGGAGATTATGATGCATGATGATGCGACGATCCGACAAAACCGATGATAACGAGATTAATAATCATAGGGCATGGAGATCTGCCAATGCACACATAGATCCTTTTGTGAGTGATTAGGCTCATTGGCTCGGGCTTAATCATATTAGGTGACGGCTCATGATCATCTGGTGTGGCTTACATATGTGATGTGTTATACACCTACTAGATATATGTATATATATATTTGCATGTGATGTAGATATATATTAAATATGTATATATGTGACACGACATATTAGGAGACCGATACAAAACAAAAACCCTTCCTACGATAATATTAAGTCGGTAAGCGTGAGGCAATAAGATTGACCCACGTGGCCTTCCATCATTATAGGAAGAAATTGAATCACGACATAGGTTGAGTTGGTCGAGTCCCTCGAGGCTCACCTATCTACGTGATCGAGTTCTTGCTTACGACATAAAGATGTCACCGGTGACCTGAGGACATGATATGCTTGGTCGAGTCCCTCGAGGGCATATCATCAAATCAGACTCATCTTGTAATGATAGTGATGACTTAACTGAATATCATGATTGGACGAGTCCCTCGAGACCATGATAATTCGGAGGTCGAATGTGATGGGAATCACAAGGAGTTGTGATTGGCAAGAGTTGCCTACCTTTTGGGCTTAGTGTAATTGGTCGAGTTCCTCGAGGTTGCACTAAGATGCCAATTGTCTCCTGATCCCCACTAGGAGTCTGCCGAAGACTTCCGTCTCACGTGTCAAGGGTGTTACGTGATTCGCTAAGAAAATAGTAGGAGTACATTAAAATAGAAGTACATATCTTAATTAGTATTTTCTGTAAAATCTGCATGTTATTTATTTACACTATATCTTGTTTGTTACTTGCAAAACCCCTATGTGGCATACATGATGCCAACCATCTCATTGGTCCAAAAGTTCCACATTTTTAGAATTGTTCTCATGGAAGATAAAATCATATATATCCTTAACAAGATTATGCCCACACTGGAGGAAAAGATAAGCGAGGATGAGTTCGCTCGCTTTGTGAAGTATATAGAGAGTCCTTGAGAATAACATGTGTATTGATCTTATACTTCAATCCCTACCGGAGTCCTTTTCACAGTTCATTATTAACTTTAATATGAATAAGTTTAAGGTGACTCTCTCTGAGCTCCTCAATATGTTGAGGGAAGCTAAGAGTGTCATCGAGAAGGAGAAGCCAGTTCTCTATATTAGTGAGACCAAAAAGAAAAGGAAGGCTAGCAAGATCCTTAAGAAGGGCAAGGGCAAAGAAAGACCAGGTAAGGCAAAGGTTGCCAAGAGAGACCCAGCAAAGGACAAAGGACAGTGCTTCCACTTTGGCCAAGATGGGCATTGGAAGAGGAACTATAAGGACTACCTTATAAATAAGGTGAAACAGAAGCTTAGAGAAGCTTCAGGTATATTCATGATTAGTCTTCACTTGTCAGATTTTCATGATAACACATGGGTATTGGATACCGGGAGTGTTTATTATATCTGCAATTCGTTACAAGTTCTGGCAAGACCTAGGAGACTAGCTAGAGGTAAGATGGACCTCAAGATGGGAATGGAGCAAGAGTTGCTACAGTTGCCATTGGGGAGGTCACCCTACATCTGCCTTGTGGAGTTATCATTGCATTGGATGCATGTTATTTTATTCTCTCTATTATCAAAAATATTATATTCATCTCTTGTTTAATAATTAGTAGATATAAATTAGTTTTTGAGAACAATAGTTGTTCAATAATAATGGATGATGAGATCATCACTAGAGGGACCCTTGTAAATGGCTTATATGTGTTAGACACTTCTCCACACATCATGAATATAAATATGTCTAAGAGGAAAAGAGATGAGGTGAATAATTCAAACCTATGCATTATAGGCTAGGTCATATACATGAGGGAAGGATTCAAAAGTTGCTAAAAGATGGATACTTTAATTCATTTGACTATAAGACATATATAACTTGTAAACCTTGCCTTCGTAGGAAGATGACCAACTCTCTTTTTACTGGAACTAAAGAGAGCCACCGAGTTATTGGAACTCATACATAGTGATGTATGTGGTCCCATGTTGACTCAAGCTATAGGTGATTACTCATACTTCATTACATTCACTGATGATTTCTCTAGGAATGGACACGTGTACTTAATGAAGTATAAATCTGAGGCCTTCGAGAAATACAAGGAATATAAGAATGAGGTAGAGAACTAAATTGGAAAGAGTATTAAGACTCTTCGATCAGATCAAGGAGGAGAGTACTTGAGTACGGAGTTCACCCATTTCCTTAGGGATAATGGGATTCTATCCCAGTGGGCACCTCCTTATACACATCAGCTCAATGGTATATTAAAAAGGAGGAATCACACGCTAGACATGGTGTAGTCCATGATGAGTTTCACTGACCTACCCATTTCATTCTAGGAGTACGCCCTAGAGACTGCAGCTTACCTTCTGAACATAGTTCCATCAAAGTCAGTAGTGTCTACACCATATGAGATATGAAAAGGAAAGAAGCCCGATCTTAGATTGTTAAGATTTGGGGCTGTCCTACCCACGTTAGAAGAACAACCTCGATAAGTTAGAATTAAGGACAGAATAGTGCACATTCGTGGAATACCCAAAGGAAACTTGTGGATATTATTTCTATCATCTCGAGGACTAAAAGGTCTTTATTGCCAAGAGAGTTGTGTTCCTTGAGAAGGAACACATTCTTGGTGGAAACAGTGGGAGTAAGAATTGAATGAGGTTGGAGAACAAGATAGAATTGAGCAAGGTTGGAGAACCTAACTTAAGCACCATTCCAGAGCCTGAGTCTGTTCAAGTACTTAACACACAAGTTCCAACTTTACGTAGGTCTAATAGAGTATCACCCTCCTGAAAGATATGTGGCATATATCAATAGAGATGACTCTCAAGAAGTTGATCCTCAGACCTACGAGGAGGCTATTATTACTATAGACTCCGGGAAGTGGCAAGAAGCCATGAATTCTGAGATGGATTCCATGTACTCTAATAAGGTTTAGAACCTTGTGGATGCACCTGAGGGTATTATACCCATCAGCTATAAATGGATCTTTAAGAAGAAGATCGGAGTAGATGGAAAGGTAGAGACCTATAAAGCAAGGCTGGTAGTTAAAGGATATCGTCAAAGACAAGGAGTTGACTATGACGAAACCTTTTCACCTGTAGCTATGCTTAAGTCTATTAGAATTATTTTGGCCAGTGCAGTATACTATGATTATGAGATCTAGTAGATGGATGTCAAAACGACATTCCTCAATGGCAGCCTCGAGAAAGAGGTGTATATGATACAACTAAAGGGATTTGTATCCAAAGAGAGTCCAGATAAAGTGTGTAGGTTACTTAGATCCATTTATGGATTGAAGCAAGCTTCCTGAAGTTGGAATATAAGATTTGATGAGATGATCAGATTTTATGACTTCGTTAAGAACGAAGATGAGCCTTGTGTGTATAGGAAGGTAAATGAAAGCGCTATCACCTTCTTGGTGCTATATGTGGATGACATCCTAATCATTATGAATGATATAGTGAACCAAGATATATATTGTTGATGTTATTGTGATCCTCTAGTTATTCTAGAGAAGTTTTATTGTAAACCTATTATCATTATTGGTGATAGTGGAAATTTGGGTGGACTACAGTCTCGTGGTTTTTCCTATATTGGATTTCCTATGATAAAATTCTGGTATCTCACTTTGTAGTTGATTTATTATTTTATTATTTATCTTATTCTGGTTAATATTTGTATTTTGTAACAAGTTGGTAATTTGGTGGGAAACCCATTTTGATACAAAAAAGGGAAAAAAGTTATTCTGCTTTAATATTTTTTTCAATAAGTGGTATCAGAGCCAGGTTGTTTTATGTAAAATGGAAGAGTCAAATGGTATGATTAAATTGAACTCATCAAATTATTCCACTTAGAGGTGTATGATGGAATATTTGCTCTATTACAAAGATATGTATAAGCCCATCAAACTTAAAGGAAAAACTTCTACTATGGATGATGAGGAATGGGAGGTACAACATATAAAAGATATTATCTATATTAGAAGATGGATAGATATAAATTTACATGAGTATATTTCTAATGAAACTAGAGTTGATGGTGTTTGACAGAGGTTAAAAAATCTCTTTGCAAAGAAGACAATGAGAAATAGAATATCTCTCCTCAAAAGGTTTGTCAATTTAAAGTATAAAGATTGTGGTAATATTATTGAACATATAAGCCTATTTCAGAGTATTGCTAATAAGTTGGTTACTATAAAAATGAATATAAATGATGAGATGCAATGATTGTTACTCCTTAGTTCTTTACTAGAAAGTTGAAAAATATATGTGGTGACAATTTCTAACTCCACGCCATAGGGGACTCTAACTAGACATGGTTAAAAATAGTTTGCTAAATGAAGATGTTAGAAGGAAAGAACAAGGAGAATCTTCTTGTGGTGCACTTACTATTGAAAAAAAAGAAAGACCTGGATGAAGTCATAACATCAATCCACATGGTTATAGAGGAAGATCCAAGTCTAGAAGAGATATCAAGTGTTTTTACTGCAACAGGCCAGGTCACATGAAGAAATAGTATAGGTTCTGGAAGTGAGAATAAAATGAAAGAAAGAAAAATGAGAAAGAGACTAATACAATTGATGCCGAAGGTATTATTATTATTATTTATGATGATGGATGTGTTAGTCTTGCAGCTCAGGATAGTAACTAGGTAATTGACTTTGGTGCTACTTTTCATGTTACTTTCTCATAGTGATTTCTTCATATCTTACATTGCTGGAGATTTTGGTAATGTCAAAATGGAAAATAGTGATACATCTAAGATTATGGGTATTGGAGATATTTGCTTGGAGACTAATATTGGGAGCAAATTAATACTCAAAGATGTAAGACATATTTCAGATATTCATCTAAACTTGATATCTATAGGGAATCTTAATGATGAGAGATTTATGCACTATTTTGGTGAAAACAAATGGAAGCTCACTAAATGTTCTCTAACTATGGCGAGAGAAAATAAGAAAATTCTTTTTATGTTATGGAGGCTAAGCTACATAAAGGAGAGATTCATGTAATCTAAAATGATAAAAATATAGATTTTTGATATAAAAGGCTTGGTCATATCAGTGAGAATGGACTTCAAACTCTTGCTAGAAGCAATTCTTACCAAAAGTTACAAGGTATATCTCTTGAATCTTGTGATCATTGCTTCGTTGAAAAAACACATAGAGTTGTCTTTCATACTTATCAATCATCTAGAAGATTAAATGTTATTGACTTGGTTCATACTGATGTCTGCACTCTGATATAAAAGGCTTGGTCATATCAGTGAGAATGGACTTCAAACTCTTGCTAGAAGCAATTCTTACCAAAAGTTACAAGGTATATCTCTTGAATCTTGTGATCATTGCTTCGTTGAAAAAACACATAGAGTTGTCTTTCATACTTATCAATCATCTAGAAGATTAAATATTATTGACTTGGTTCATACTGATGTCTGCACTCTGTAAACTAGAACTTTTGGAGGTGCTCTTTATTTTGTTACTTTTATTGATGACCATTCTAGAAAAGTTTGGGCTTTTGCTTTGAAATCTAATGATCAGGTACTCGATGTTTTCAAAGAGTTTCATATCAGTGTTGAAAGAGAAACAAGAAGAAAACTAAAGTGTATTTGAGCAGATAATGGTGGTGAGTACACGGGTCCTTTTAAGAATTATTGCTGGTTTCATGATATCAAGCTTGAGAAAATAATTCCTAAAACTCCTCAATAAAATGGTGTGGCAGAAAGGATGAATAGAACCATTGAAGAAAGGATTAGGTATATGTTTTCTCATGTCGAGTTACCTAAGTCATTTTGGGGGGAGGCTATGAGAACTATAGTTGACCTAATATATCTCTGTATTAGTTCCTCTAAAAGGTGATGTTTTAGAGAGAGTATGAAAAAAGAAATATATATCTTATGATCACTCGAGAGTCTTTGGGTATAAAGCATTGTTCATATTTCTAAAGATGAGAGGTCCAAGCTTGATAATAAGACAAAAACATATATTTTCTTGGGATATAGTCATGAAGAGTTTGGGTATAGATTATGTGATCTAGTGAACAAGAAAATTATTAGAGGAAGAGATGTCGTGTTTCTTGAAGACCAATTATTTGAAGATAGTGATAATATATAAAATACCTTTGTTTATATTCCTTTGAGTTTGGGTCTAGTTCCTCCACCTATAGTTCATGATGATCATGAGGAGATGGATAAAAAGATTATGGTGAGAATATTAGTGATGATGCTCCTACAGTTAATGAAGTTAAACCAACTGAATAAACTAAGTACCTTCACTACTAGATGAGATTCCATTGGGAAGATCCACAAGAGATCAACGACCATCTATAAGATATCCTCCACATGAGTATGTTATGCTTACTGACGGGGAAGAGCTAGAAACTTATAAAGAAGCTATTCTACATGAGCATAAGAATAAGTGGGTAAAGCCATGCAAGAAGAGATAAGATCCTTACTCGAGAACCACACCTATGACTTAGTAAAGTTACCTATAGGGAAGAAAGCTCTCAAAGTAAATAAATTTATAAATTAAGGACTTAAAATAATAACTCAAAATAAAGATATAAGACACGATTAGTTATAAAAGTATTTAGTCATAAAAAGGGTATTATCTTTGAAGAAATATATTTTCTTATGATGAAAATATCCTCTATCTGAGTTGTTCTTGGTTTAGCTACCCACTTAAATTTAGAAGTTAAGCAACTTGATGTGGAAACTGTATTTTTGCATAGTGACTTAGAAGAAGAAATTTATATCAAGTAATCAAAAGGTTTCGAAGTCAAGGAAAAATAAAATCTAGTGTGTAAGCTTATGAAAATATTATATGGACTCAAAAAAGCACCTAGACAGTGGTACAAGAAGTTTGATTCCTTTATGATGAGTCAAAGGTACAATAAAATCACATCTGACTACTGTTTACAAAGAAGTTTTTAGATGATGATTTCATTATTCTTCTATTATATGTTTATGATACACTAATTGTTAGCCATAATGTTAGTAAAATTGATACGCTTAAGAGGGAACTAAGTATTGTACCATGAAAGACTTAGGATCAGCAAGACAAATACTTGGCATGAAGATTCTTTGTGATAGAAAGAAAGGAAAGATTTGGTTATCTTAGGAGGCCTACATTGAAAAAGTTCTTGAAATATTCAACATGAATAAATCCAAAGCAGCTTGTTCTCTACTTGCAAGTCATTTTATGCTTAGTTCAAAATAATATCCTATAAGTGAGAAAGAAAAAGAAGAAATATACAGAGTGTAACTCATATGTAGTAGGCTAGGTAATTTGATGTATTATATGATTTGTAGTAGGCCAGATATAGCTCATGTAGTTGGAGTTGTCAGTTGATTTCTTTCTAGTCTTGATAAGGAACATTGGGTAGCAGTAAAATGGATATTAAGATATCTGAGAGGTACTACCAGGTTGTGTTTATGTTTTGGTATTGGTAAACCTATACTAGAGGGTTACAATGATGCAGAAATGGTAGGTGATACTAATTCCAGAAAATCCACTTTAGGATTTTTGATTACTTTTGTAGGGGAGTAGTCTCTTGGCAGTCTAAGTTATAGAATTGTGTTGCTCTATTGACCACAGAAGCAAAATACATAGCAATTACTAAAGCTTGTAAGGAAGTTTTGTAGATGAAAAAATTTCTATAGGAATTGGGTTTGAAACAAAAAGGATTCAACATATAATTCTAGATCCAAGCATATTAATATAAGGTATCATTGGATTCGTGATATACTTGAGATGAAAGAATTGTATTTAGAAAATATGCATAATAATGAGAATGAATTAGATATATTGACAAAGTCTTTAACTAAAGAGAAGCTTGAAGCATGTAAGTAAAGAGTGGGCTTAGTACAACCCACCATATAAGCTGGAGGGGGAGAATTATTGTGTCTAGCCCATAGGTAGGCTTGGATTGGACATTTGGGCATTTAGCCCAAATTTAATTTGTCATTAAAAAAAAAGGGAAGAAAACCTAAGTGGATGGGAGGCGGCGCACATGCAAAAAAAAGACAACATAGTAACAGAAAGGAACAAAGAGAGAGAGAGAGAAAGAAGAGAAAGAAATTAAGTTTTTGCAAGAGGATCAAACGACAAATCTTCGTCAGTTTTGATCCAAATTTTATGTGGAGAATCCTTACAACAAGCTATACAATCCTAATGGTATTGATATATTGTTTATCCTCTCTATTATGGTTTTCTGATATACCACTTAATCAGTTTAGATCTTTTCCTTTTGTGAGATTCATCTATATTGATGATGACATGCCATTGGTGAACCAAGATCTATGTTATTGATGTTATTATGATCATCTATTTATTCTGAAAATATTTTATTATAAACCTATTATTGTTATTGATGATAGTGGAGTTTTGAGTGGACTACAGTCCCGTGATGTCTTACTTTGTGGTTGATTCATTATTCTACTGTTCATCTTATTCTAATTAATATTTGTATTTGGTTATAAGTTAGTAATTTGGTGAGAAACCTCTTTTGATACATAAGGAGGGAAAAAAAAATATTTCACTTCCATAGTTTTTCCCAACATAAACAGTAAAGAAAAGTAAGCTAGCATTTAGAGATAGAAAATGTAACATTTCGCCTAGTACTCTCTCTCAAGTAGGAGAGCAAAGAGACTAACTCAATGGAGACGTTACACCTAACTCAGATCTTGAGAAGTCCCTAATCATGCAGCTCGTACTTAGCGCTTCAACGTCCTCTTGGTAATATGGAGCTTAAAACAAGTATAGAATCAATAAGAAAGATCAAATATCATTGCCAACACTATGGGCTGGCTGTTCCAATTTAGAGTATTGGCAATGATATGTGATCTTTTTCGAATGTCCACGGAGCGAGGCGAGGATCCCGATTAGAAACATCAAGCGGGTAATCTTCAAGTGTAGAGTTCTTGGTTCATCATATAAAGAAGGCAGAATCGAATCTCCACTACCCAAAGAGAGCGTAAAGTGTCGAACATTCCCTTTTAATTAAACTCGACTTTGAATCCATAACCTGCACCAAAGCATTATCAATGGAATTCTTTAAATGATTCAACAAGAACTCTAGTTTCAACCGCACTCCCAACATGGATGAAAACCCTTGCTCGAACTCTACTTGCAGAAGCGCTTGCAGATTCCCATTGCATAGCTTCACAGATCCTGTTCCTGCCTTGCTGTTGCTAATGGTGATATACCTCTTCTCTTGCTCGCTCCTTTACTTTAAATAAATGAATCCAGCCTTCCTGCTCTAGCTTATGATTCTGATGATCGAGTCAGTCGACTTGGAAGCAAGACAAGAGCGTGTGTGAAGTGAATAAGTTCCTGAGGTGTTAGCGATTTGGACCACTCTTAAGCGGATGGTGAATCCTACCCTTAAGGAATGGGATATTTCCTCGGTTTCCCAGAAGGGTTGATGACCAGACCCCTCTCCTCTTCTCTGGTAGTCTAATGGTTCAGGGGGGACGTCGATTTCCTGGATTTTTTTTGCTTCCTTTTCCCTTCAACCAGCCACTATCTTAGTTCCCTAAATCTAAATATAGGCAAGGGTTTATGAGTCTTTTAGTTGGAGCACCAAGACAGCAGAAGATAAAAGTTGGGAAACAAGAGACTGTTTAGAAGGATCTACGAGCAATACCAAAGTGTTTCAAACAAGCGCTTTTTTACCAGACCCGAGCTATAGAGTAGAGCTTTGCAAAAGGAGTTCCAATTGTGGCAAACTCTGTGAGCGTAATAAACAAAGGGTGGTAGATCGAAAGAGTCATGATTTCCAATGTGATACCTAAGAGAATAATGAAGCTGGGACCCTTGCAAGAGATATTCATGCGATTGAGATTTCACCACGAGGATTTACTATAGGTAAGATTCATTGCTATTGTATTCAGTAGGAGTATAAGCGGGCAGCACTACACTACTTTGTTTGAGCTACATCAGTTATTTCCCTATGCTTCAACCACTACTCGGGCAAGGGTTAAGGAATAGCTATTCTGGGAAAATAAAGTAAGGAGTGAGTTTTCAGAGTAAGGAATGAGTTTTGAAGCAATTCTCTCTATGGAATATATTTTATATTCTTAGACATGATGCGCACATTCTTTGATTTCCCCGTTGGTTGTGAAGTTCAGTTCACTTCTTTCTTGTTAAGTCGTATCCAGAAGTTGAAGATCATCTAGCTTGAATCGAAAGATCAAATTTAGTATTTGTTTAATTTCTGACTTTCATGGACTTTCCAGTTTCCCCATCTTTCCTTCTTGCTTCGTTTGCTGCTTCCTTTTGTATAGAACAAGAAGTGCTTTCTTCGTCGTTGGGAGCTCGAACTGCTTTGCTTCCCTTATGACCCAACCTCTCGTTTAAGTAAAGGAAGGACCGCATCATGTATGTATGTTCCGGCTAGGTCAACTTATGCACAATTCTCCCTACCCTGAGCTATCTCAAAAAAGTTGATTGAGCTAGGTTTATAATGATAGCAGATAGGATTTAGATATGATAATAGAGATGATCTAGGTATGATTTAGATATAATTTAGATATAATTTTCCTAACTGATTGAGGAAATCTCGTAGATTAGTTGAGAAAAATCCTCCTATTTACCTGTATAAATAGATGAAGAATCAATGAATTTAATTAGGCTTTTCATTCTCACTTTTTGTTCTAACATGATACCTGTATAAATAGATTACCTCTGTTTTCTTCGCTGTCCAACGACAACTTCTCACCTACGTGCCTAGAGGATGATTCTCTGTGACCCCCGGTGGATGATCCTTTGTGGTTATAGCCCATATCTCCCTTCGTTGCCATCGTTGTGGCGACCGTTGCCCTCAATCGCTTGTGACCCTTCGGCGTCGCCAACATTTTCTTCCGCAATGCATCAGAAATAGAACAACCTTTGCTTTTTCTAATGCAGTTGTTGGACCTCATCTTCTTGCCACCGAGGTCCCTTCGCTGCTAGCACCCTGTTCGCTTTTGATGTCCAACGGTAGCTTCTACTCCACCCACTATGGTGCTTGCCCCATGCGTACACTAGTTTCTGCTCCATTCATTGTGAACTTTTTTCATTATATCGGTTCAAGATCGACATCCTTAATAGGAGCTCGATCTTGTGGGGGCATGATAGTAGATAGGATTTAGATATGATAATAGAGATGATCTAAATATGATTTAGATATGATTTCCCCAACTGATTGAGGAAATCTCATAGATTAATTGAAGAAAATCCTCCTCTTTACATGTATAAATAGATGAAGAATCAATAAATTTAATTGTGCTTTTCATTCTCACTTTTTGTTCTAATATATAATAGATTAAGTTAACCAATCATGCCCTCTCAACAAGTCCAAATTGAACTCACTATACAGATAATTAAAGAATATTTCAAAGATCAACTATAGGCTCGAAAGAAACATAATCATTGGCTAGGTATGATAGATATGGGACATTCTATCATAACCAGGGAATCCAAATAACCATAGACTTCCATTGACAGTATTTGAAGCAGAAGTAGGTTTAAAGGCAGAGTATCTTTACTTTGTTGATGCGCTTCAACTTTATAGTGCCTCTTCTTGCTGAGAAAGCCTTACATCAGTGAGTGTAGTAGGATTGGATTTCCTTTTCTTTACCGCTATATAGAAACTTGACTTGAAGATGAAGATGAAATTTGAAGTTGTTGGGGTCGCCTTGTAATGAAATTTGAAGTTGTTGGTGGACCGATCACTATTGGCCCCATCATTCTCTTCCCCTTGCAGAAATTCTTTTCATCATGTCTTTATGGGGCATACCTGTAAAGGATTGTGGCGAAGCTTGGATTACAGCAAAAAGGATTATAGTGGGAGCTTTGGATCTTTGGGATATGTTGCAGGAGGGTTGATCGACTTGGACACCATAGGCTTGTTGCAACTGGTGGTAGCCAAGACGTGCCAATTGGACATATTTTGGCTGGTGGTGGCCGAGACATGCAACTCGGGCATGATTGAACTGATGGTGATCGAGGGATGCAACTCAAGCACGATTGGGCTAACAGTGGCCGAGGGATGCAACTTGGCATAACTGGACTGATGGTGGCCGAGGGATGTAACTTGGGCACGATTAGAATCATGGTGCCCGAGGGACGCAACTCAGGCATGATTGAATTGATGGTGACTGAGGGATGCAACTCGAGCATGATTGGGATGACGGTGGCTGAGAGATGCAACTCGGGCATGACTAGACTGATGGTGGCCGAGAGATGCAACTCGGGCATGGTTGGGCTGATGCTAATTGAGGAATGCAACTGGGGCACGACTGGGTTGATGGTGGTCAAGGGATGCAACTCGGGTATGACTGGATTGGTGGTGACTGAGGGACACAACTTGGGCACAACTGGGATGATGGTGGCTGAGGAATGCAACTCATGCATGAATGGGCTGATGGTGGCTGAAGGATGCAAATCGGGCACGATTGGACTGATGGCGGCCGACGGTATGCATTGAGAGCATATGCTGATAGACTACGCATGCCCAGCATACAGAGATCTCGACCTTCGTGGGTTGCATATGTGCAGATTCGTGCTTTAGACTATTACATGTCACGCGTGTAATTCCAATAGCGATCGGTTATGGCTGACATGGATCCGTATTTATTGTTATTATGGGTTCCCTAGGTAGAGTTCTTTCTCTACCTCAATCATGTGAACCATCATTCGAAGGCTTTATAACCCTGCCTCCCTTGGCTAGAGACCTTACTTGCACTCCTGAATCCCCTTTGCTTTCATCTCGGCCTTTTGCAGTTCCTCTTTTTCCGCTCCCCTCATCCCCTTGATTAGGTTAGATGTCCTCCTCGAGTTCATCTAGTGTTAGGGTCGTTCCTTCTGCCAGTTCGAAAGGAACGTGGTTGGAGGGTCCTAAGGCTAGTGTCTCGGGGTCGTCGTGTTCAGGGATACCTTCCCCGGCAGACAGTCACAAAGAGATCTTGAGGTTATGAAGTCTTGTCATGACCTTGCCTCGGCTATAAACAAGAAAGCCCTTGAGTCCATCCGGGAGTGCTACAGCATCCGGGAGGGGTACGTACTTTGGGCTCCTTTGCCCGAGCAGCGGCCCTACTAACCCAGGCCCTCCGAGATAAGTATCTAGGTGGATTTGTTGGAGGCTGGTTTGCATTTTCTTTTATATCCCACCATCATGGAGTGCCTTAGGTGGTAGAGGATCTCTCAGAGTCAGATGGCGCCCAACTCATGGCATTACCTCATTACGTTCCTGGGTGAGTGTCGGGGTGCTGGTATTGTTCCTACCCGAATCTTGTTCTTCACTTACTTTCGTCTATGTAAGAGTCGGGGTGGTTACTATTTGACAGCTCGGGTTAGTTTTAAGGTTAGTGGTGCATTGACCAACAATAAAGGTTGGAAGGCTTGGTATGTCTTCGTTAGTGGCCCGAGTTGGGACTTCAAAGTTAACTGGTCGATTCATCTGATCAGCAATGTTCCCCCCTTATTATCCAAGGAGAAGTCTATCATGGTCAAGATGAAGAAGATGAAGGATGTATGAGAGACTGATTTTACCAAGAGAGATCGTATATCTCTGTATTCCAAATCCAGATAGAGATGATGAAAGAGGTCAAACGTCCTCCTCTCTAGTGGTATCCACACAATGGATCTCTATAGCGATACTCCTCTAATCTGATCTCACAACTCTTGCGCAGAGGGAGGGAGGAGAATAAGAGATGGTGGCTAAAGCTGCAGCCTATCAACTATGAGTCTTCCATCCTATTTATAAAGAGCCACCAAAAACCCTTGGGCTCCTACCTTAGTGGTTATTTGATCTCCATCCAATTACCCACTAACCTTGCATTATTGGATCTCTATCCAATAATCTCCTTAGGCCTCTAATTGTGCCTTAATCAAGGAGTCCATCAGCATAGGGTCTCATATAATGAGAATAATGGCTAATTAGATCTCCATCCAATCCTCTATTCTCTGAAGCATCTATCATATGTGTGTGACCCTCTAGGCTTGATACCGAGCTGGTCATGAGTCACTCCCATCAGAACTCCTTCTGATATAGTGAATTATTATCTCCATAATAATTTAATCGACTTATCGACTATGGACGTAATAGGCCATTACGCCATAGTCCCCAAATGGTACAGGGGGATTGAATCCATCGGACCTGTTTGTCCACAGTTACTATGTATTTATAATCATTCATCCATCTAATATCCCAGAGACCGTATATTGGACATGGCACTGTTAGGCCACATACAGAATCCATCATAGTCTCACTCTAATTGGATTCTCTCAAAGAACTATTTTTCTCTCAACCTGAATGACCTTAGCTAGGGATTTGTTTGAGCAAGCATATATATGATATTCCTCTCATGATACTAAGAGTAGATAATTCTCTATTAACACAATTGTCTTCGTAAGGTTGGCTACTAATCCCGATAACTAGTTGTACCAGATTTGAAACTTTCTAAACATGTAAGTATGGCGTCAAAGAAATAAGTACTCATACAAGGCATCCTTGGTGTCTCAAGTCTAAGGACCAGATACATAACTGAAACTATGGAATCACTGTCTGACATTATGTATCATTAACCATACAACATTTTATAAGCAGATCAATCAGTGAACTCATTCTCCAATGAGCACCTGTACTATATCTTTAGTGTCTCCACACAAGTGGCTATGAGACCAGTCATCTCCATTATATAGACAGGTATATAGTACATTGATCTGTTCGGTTATCTTAATGCCCTTCTCGAGTAACCTATGACCAGGATTATTTAGGATCTGTGTTTAAAGGTGAATCGATCTCATTATTATGATTTCATAACGATCCGATTCTCATTACATAGAACCAAGGATATCACAATATATATGTAATAAATAATATAATGTGAGAATATACCAATATTAATCATAAGTAAAAAAATTACGCAGTGTGTCACACGTGCCATCACTCACGTGATTGGCTTGTAGGGCACCTATAACTAGCAATCTCCCACTTGACCTAAAGCCAATCACCTATGTGTCTGATCCCCATCAGACCCTCGTGACGCTCAAATATAATCTGAGCCGGCGGCTTCATCAGTGGATTTGTAATATTATCTTCGGATGAAACTTTTTTCATTGCTATATCTTTATGGGCTATGATCTCTCTTATCATATAGAACCTCCTCAGAACATGCTTAGACTTCTGATGATCCATGCCAAACCTTTTGACAATGGAGTCTACGTACCTAGACTAAGACAAGCCAAGTATCCTTTTGGATCTATAGAGATCCCCAAAATATAAGATGCTTCCCCTAAGTCTTTTATGGAGAAGTTTTTGGATAACCAAGCCTTTACTGTGGAGTGCATTCCTACATCATTCCCAATTATTAGTATGTCATCCACATATAGTACCAAAAAGGTGATAGCGCTTTCACTTACCTTCCTATACACACAAGACTCATCTTCATTCTTAATGAAGTCATAAGATCGGATCACCTCATCAAATCTTATGTTCCAACTTCGAGAAGCTTGCTTCAATCTATAAATAAATCTAAGTAACTTGCACACTTTATCTAGACTCTCTTTGGATATAAATCTCTCTGGTTGTATCATATACACCTCCTCCTCGAGGTTGCCATTAAGGAATGCCATTTTGACATCAATCTATCAGATCTCATAGTCATTGTGTGCTGCAATTGCCAAAATAATTCTAATGGACTTAAGCATAGCTACTGGTGAAAAGGTTTCGTCATAATCAACTCTTTATCTTTGATGATATCTTTTAGCTACCAGCCTTTCTTTATAGGTCTCTACCTTTCCATCCACTCTGATCTTCTTCTTGAAGATCTATTTGCAGTCGATGGGTACAATACCCTCAGGTGCATCCACAAGATTCCAAACCTTGTTAGAGTACATGGAATCCATCTCAGAATTCATGGCTTATTACTACTTCCCAAAGTCTATACTCATAATAGCCTCCTCGTAGGTCTGAAGATCAACAACCTGAGAGTCATCTATATTGATATGTCCTACATATCTTTCAAGAGGGTGAGATACTTTACTAGACCTATGTAAAATTAGAATTTGTATGTTAGGTACCTGAACAGACTCGGGCTCCAGGATGGTACTTGAGCTACGTTCTCCAACCTCGCTTAATTCTATCTCACTCTCACTGTTTCCACCAAGAATGTGTTCCTTCTTAAGGAACACAGCTCTCTTGGCAACAAAGACCTTTCGTTCCTCGGGATGATAGAAATAATACCCATAAGTTTCCTTTGGATATCCCCTGAATGTGCACTATTCTATCCTTGATTCCAACTTATCGGGGTTGTGTCTTCTAACGTGAGCAGGACAGTCCCAAATCTTAACAATTTAAGATCGGGCTTCTTTCATTTCTATATCTCATATGGATTGACACTAACGACTTTGATGAAACTCTGTTCAAAAGGTAAGCTATAGTCTATAGGGCGTACCCTCAGAATGAGACGGGTAGGTCAGCAAAACTCATCATGGACTGCACCATGTCTAACAACATGCGATTCCTTCTTTATAATACATTATTGAGCTAAGATGTATAAGGAGGTGTTCACTGGGATAGAATCCTATTGTCCCTGAGGAAATGGGTGAACTCCGTACTCAAGTACTCTCCTCCTCGATCTAATCGAAGAGTCTTAATACTCTTTATAATTTGGTTCTCTACCTCATTTTTATATTCTTTGAATTTCTCGAAGGCCTCAGATTTGTACTTCATTAAGTACACATGTCCATACCTAGAGAAATCATCAGTGAATATAATGAAGTATAAGTAACCACATATAGCCTGAGTCGACATGGGACCACATATATCACTATCTATGAGTTCCAATAACTCGATGGCTCTCTCTCCAGTTCTACTAAAAATGAGAGTTAGTCATCTTCTTATTAAGGTAAGGTTCATAAGTTATATATGTCTCATAGTCAAATGGATCTAAGTATCCATCTTTCAGCAACTTTTGAATCCTTCCCTCGTGTATACGACCTAGCCTACAATGTCATAGGTATGCATTATTCACCTCATCTCTTTCTCTCTTAGACATATTTTTATTCATGATATGTGGAGAAGTGTCTAATACATATAAGCCATTTATAAGGGTTCCTCTAGTGATAATCGCATCATCCATAATTATTGAACAACTATTGTTCTCAAAAACTAATTTATATCCACTAATTGTTAAACAAGAGATAGAAATAATATTTTTGATAATAGAGGGAACAAAATAGCATGCATCTAATACAATAATAGCTCCACCAAACAGATATAGGGTGACCTCTCCAATAGCAACTACAGCAACTCTTGCTCCATTGCCCATCTTGATGTCCATCTCGCCTCTAGCCAATCTCCTAGGTCTTGCCAAAACTTGCAACGAATTATAAATATAATAAACACTCCCGATATCTAAGACCCATGTGTTATCATAAAAATCTGACAAGTGGAAACTGATCATGAATATACCCGAAGCTTCTCAAAGCTTCTATCTTGCCTTCTCTACAAGGTAGTCCTTACAGTTCCTCTTCTAATGTCCGTCTTGGTCACAGTGGAAGCATTATCCTGTCCTTTCCCGGGTATTTCTTAACAACTTTTGCGTTACCTGGTCTTTCTTTGCCCTTGCCCTTCTTTAGGATCTTGCTAGCCTTCCCTTTCCTTTTGGTCTCACTAATATAGAGAAGTGGCTTCTCCTTCTTGATGGCACTCTCAGCTTCCCTCAACATATTGAGGAGCCGAGGGAGAGTCACCTCAAACTTGCTAATGTTAAAATTCATGATGAAGTGAGAAAAGAAATCTGGTAGGGATTGAAGTATAAGATTAACACATATATTATCCTCTAGGACTATTCCTAGACTTATGAATTTCTCGATCCACTCTATCATCTTTAGGATATGGTTCTCAAATGATGTCCCTTCTATCATCCTGGCTTGGAAGAGTCTCTTAGATATCTCATATCTTTTAGTTTTTCCCTGTTTCTCAAACAACTGGCGGAGGTGAAGAAGGATAGAATCTGCATCTATGCTCTCATGTTGCCTCTGTAACTCAGGAGTCATGGAGGCCAACATGTAACATTTTGCTAATGTGAAATCATCTATGTACTTCACATAGCGAGCGATCTCATCATCCCTTGCCCCTTCTTCTGGCGTGGGCACAATTGTATCAAGGTTGTATGTGATTTTTTTCGCCGTGAGAACAATTCTCAAATTACGGGTCAATCTGTATAGTTTGGACTACTGAGGCGGTTGGCATCATATATGCCATGTAGGGGGTTTATGAGTGATATGTTTTTGATAAAACAAAATATAGCAAAAAATAAATAACATACAGATTTTTTAGAAAATACTAATTAAGATATCGACTTCTATCTTAATGTACTCCCACTATTTTCTTAGCGAATCATGTGACACCCTCGACACGTGAGATGGAAGTCTTTGGCAGATTCCTAGTAGGGATCGAGATCCAATTGGCATCTTAGTGCAACCTCGAGGGACTTGACTAATTACACTAAGCCCAAAAGGTAGGCAACTCTAGCAAATCACAACTCCTTATAATTCATGTCATGTTCGGCCTCTGAATCATCATAGTCTCGAGGGACTCGACCAACCATGACATTCATTTAAGTTATCACCATTGTTACAAGATGAGTTTGATTCGATGATATGCCCTCGAGGGACTCGACTAAGCATACCATGTCCTCGGGTCACCGGTGACATCTCTATGTTGTAGGCAAGATCTCGATCACGTAGATAGGTGAGCCTCGAGGGACTCAACTAACTCAACCTATGTCTTGATTCAATTTTTCCTATAACGATAGAAGGCCACGTGGGTCAATCTTATTGCCACATGCTTACTGACTTAATATTATCTTAGGAGAGGTTTTTGTATCGGTCTCCTAATATGTCGTGTCACACACATACATATTTAATATATATCTACATCACATGTGTGTGTATATATATATATATATATATATATATACATACATATATCTAACAGGTGTATAACACATCACATCTGCAAGCCACACCGGATGATCATAAGCCGTCACCTAATATGATTAAGCCTGAGCCAATGGGCCTAATCACTCACAATAGGATCTATGTGTGCATTGGCGTATCTCTTTGCCCAGCGATTGTTGATCTCGTCATCATAGATTCCGTCAGATCATTGTATCACCATGCGCCGTGATCTCCCACTATGGCATCGTAGGTCCCACTGTCATCTCTACACTCCCGCTGTGCCTCTCTATGTAATTACAAATAATCACAGGCACGCAAGCCCAACAATAAACAAGAAAAACGTAGGCTCGTAGGCCCTAGTAATAATAATAATCACAATTACACACATCACAACACTTGTCTCATGATCATCCATCCACATCATACATTGCATGTACATCACATCATATGTAGGATTACTAGATATATATAATAATTAATTAAACTATTTAATTAATTATTTTTAGAAATCAGGACATGCTTGAAATTTTTAGAATTATCAAGGGTATTTTCATAATTTTGGATGAAAGGATAGTCCTCGAAATTTTTAGAATTATTGAGGGCATTTTTAGAATTCTGAACACGAGGATAGTCCTCAAAATTTTTGAAATTTAAAAGGGTAGAATCATCCTTTGCTCAAAATGATGCCCTAACCTCTCTTGCCCCATCTGCGTTGCCACCGCTGTTGCTCGCCCTCTGTGACGCCAATAGCCACCTTGCTAGCGGCTACCCCGCGCTGCCCCCCTGGCGCAAGTGGCGTGAGTGTCGCCCTTGTGGCGCTCATGGCCCCCTTTGCGGGAGGCTGTGAGTGTGCTCACTGGCGCCTTGCGGTGGCTATAGCCTACCATGCCCGCAGCACCGCCCGCAGTGCGGTCTTGGCCTTCCTTGGTGGCCCTAGCCATAGCCGACCGGCCCCTTGTAGGGGGCCTTGGCCATGGCCGTGGGTGGTCGGCCCTGCATGGAGGCTAGCTGTGGCTGGCCGCTCCTCCTCCTTGCTCCCTTTGCTACTAAAATACAGTAAGAACGTGTAGAACGATTCTACATGATTCAATCTCATCACACACAGTTTAAAACCAATCTTTCATATGAAAACCTTGGCTCTAATACCACTGTTGGGAAACCTCATCGAGAGCATCTCATGTACAGTGGAAATCATAATAAAAATTAGTTTCCCACGAATATCAAATCATCGTGCAAAAGATTGGGGTCGCAAGAAAAATCACAAAAATAAAAAAAATATGATGTGTGAGAGATTGATTTTACCTAGAGAGATCATATATCCCTGTATTCCAGATCCGGATGAAGAAGATGAAGGAGGTCAAATGTCCACCTCTCTAACAGTATCCATATGATGGATCTTTGTAGCGAAACTCATCCAATCTGATCTTGCAACTCTTACACAAAGGGAGGGAGGAGAATAAGAGGTGGTGGCTAAAGCTGCAGCCTATCAACCATGAGTCTCCCCTCCTATTTATAAAGAACCACCAAAAACCCTTAAGCTCCTACCTTAGTGGTTATTTGATCTCCATCTAATTACCCACTAACCTTGCATTATTGGATCTATATCCAATAATCTCCTTAGGCCTTTAATTGTGCCTTAATCAAGGAGTCCATCAACATAAGGTCTCATCTAATGAGAATAGGGGCTAATTGGGTCCTCCATCCAATTCTTTATTCGTTGAAGTATCCATCATATAGGTATGATCCTCTAGGCCCGATACCGAGCTGGCCATGAGTCACTCCCATCAGAAATCATTCTGATATAGTGAATTATTATCTTCATAATAATTCAATCAACTCATCGACTATGGACGTACTAGGCCACTACACCATAGTCCCCATATGGTACAGGGGGATCGAATTCATCGAACCTGCCTATCCACAGTTACAGTATCTATAAGCCCTCATCCATCTAATATCCCAAAATCATATATTGGACATGGTACTGTCATGCCAAATATAGGATCTATGTCTCACTATAATTGGATTCTCTCAGATAACTCTTTCTCTCTCAATCCAAATGACCCTAGCTAGGGATTCATCTGAGCAAGCACATATGGGATATTTCTCTTATAATACTGAGAGTGGATAATCCTCTATTAACACTCAATTATCTTTATAATGTTGGCTACCAATCCCGATAACCAGTTGTACTAGATTTGAAACTTTCCAGACCTGTAAGTCTGGCATTAAAGAAAGGAGTACTCATGCAAGACATCCTTGGTGTCTCAAGTTTAAGGACCAAATATACAACTGGGACTATGGAATCACTGGTTGACATTAGGTATCATTAACCATACAACATTTCATAAGTGGATAAATCAGTGAACTCATTCTCCATTAAGCACCTATACTATATCCTTAGTGTCTCCACACAAGTGGCTATAAGACCAACCGCCTCCATCATATGGATAGGTATATAGTACACCGATCTATCTGGTTATCTCAATATCCATCTCGAGTAATCTATGACTAGGATTATTTAGGATCTATGTTTAAAGGTGAATCGATCTCATTATCATAATCTCATCACGATCTGATTTCTATTGCAGAGGACTAAGAACATCACAATATATATGTAACAAATAATATAATGTAAGAATATGTCAATATTAATCATTAATAAAAAGATTACACAATGTGTCACACGTGTCATCACTCACGTGATTGGCTTGCAGCGCACCTGTAACTAGCAGGATCTATGTGGTATACAGGTCCGCAAAGATGATGAGGGCTACTACATCCTTCAGATGGCCGACTGGGCCCCTAGGGATCCTAGTACCACGATGTAAACTCGGTGGCCGAATCTCTCATACCTGACAAAAGTTTGAGATGACCCCGAAGCAACCTTGGAGTTCGGGGTCACGTCTCGGGATCTACCATCTTTGCAAATTGGATATGTGCTAGTTTTTGTCAACTATTTACCATCTAGGTTCGCAAGGATGCAAGTGCCTTCTCGGTATGAACCCTCCCAGGTTGGTGCCAATTTACCGCGAGTTCGAGTTGGATCACTTACCTCGGCTTTGCGCAGGACAAGGTCCCCCGTGGTTACTTGCAGCGAACGTACTTTACTATTGTAAAGCCTTGTGATGACTTTCTTGTATGTCAGTTCTCGGAGGTGTGCCACGGTGCGCCTTTTCTCCAACAAGTCTAAGTTCTCGCATAGTTGCGCATTTGAGGTGTCTCTTTCGTTATGCTCAGTTCTGAGTGTCGAGAAGACCATCTCGAGCGATAAGACTACCTCGGTCCTAAAGGCGATTCAGCCGCTGATGTTTTCGGGGTTGTTCTTGAAGCCTACAGGATGTTGGGGAGCTCATCGGCCCAAGTTTCTTGTGCACCGATGACTCTCTTCTTCAGACCTTCAAGGATGGCTCGGTTGGTTACCTCGGCGAGCCTGTTGGCTTGGGAGTGTGCGACCGAGCTGAACTTGAGCTAAATGTTAAAGCCTTGGCAGAAATCTTTGAACGTTTGGTTGTTGAATTATGTCCCATTGTTCATGATTATGACTTTAGGTATGCCAAACCTAGTGATGATATTCTTGCAAATGAAATTTTTGACTCACTTTTCTGTGATTGAGGCCAGTGGTTCAGCTTTGACCCACTTGGTGAGATAGTCGACCCCCACTATGAGGAACTTCATTATCCCAAGGCAAGGGGGAATGAGTCGAGTAGGTCCAATCCCCACTGGGGGAATGGCTAGCCGCATTGGACATTATCATGGGAGTCATCGGCTGGTGTTGCATGTGAGCATGATGTTGACACTATTCCCATTTTTGTACATAGGTCTGAGTGTCCTTGCGAATTATCATCCAGTAGTAGCGCTACCTGAGGATTTTGTGAGCGAGTCTGTGGGCTCTGATATGCTCTTCGCACACCCCCTTGTGTACCTCGGCAAGTGTCATTTGTGCTTCGCTCGGGCACAGGCATCGTAGCAGAGGTTAGCTGAAGCCTCTATTGTAGAGGCGCCGTTGATCACGCAATACCAGGATCCCGACATCTTCACCTGGTGCACCTCAGCTGCCTCATCGGGAAGGATGCCCTCTATCTTGAATCAGAGAAGTTGGTTGAGCCAACATTCCCCTGTTTCCGCTACCGCCACCTTGGGCACGCTGATGGAAGGTCGGGTGAGCTTGGTCAGCTGAGCAGTTTGCTCGCTTATGCTTTGGTCTGAAGCAAGCTTCGTTAAAGAGTCCGCACGTGAATTTTCGGTTTGCAGCACCTTGACAATGGTGAAATGCCGAAAGGTGTTGATTAGTCATCGTGCCTCGGTCAGGAATTTCACCATGGTATCGTCTCGATCCTCGAACTCTCCTCGGACCTGTCCAGCTATAGTTTGGGGTCGGTGAAGGTCTCGACCTTCTCAACTTGGAGTTCCGCTGCCAACCTCAATCCGAAGAGTAATGCCTTTTGCCTTGTTGTTGGTGGCTTTGAAGTCGAGGCGGAGGGCCTGTTTATATATCTGGTTTATCAGACTCTCTAGTACGAGGCTAACACCCCCTTTCTTGGCATTCATCGATCCATCCACATACAGTCTCCAAACCAAGAACGAGTCAGGTGGATCATATGCAAGAGTAAGTTCCACAATGAAATCGGCCATTACTTGCACTTTTATAGCTGTTCTGGGCATGTACTTGAGATCAAACTCCCCCAGCTCAACCAACCACTTGAGCATGCGGCCTGCGACATCAAATATAGGTAAAATTTGACAAAGTGGTTAGTCGGTTATTACCTTAATGGGGTGCCCTTGAAAATATGGTCTGAGCCTTCTTGCAGCCATCACCAAGGCCAGGGCCAGCTTCTCAACTGGCGGGTACCACTCCTCTAGGCCATTGAGGATGTGACTTGAGAAACACACTGGCCTTTCTCCCTCCTTTCCTAACGTAACTAGGACCGAGCTAACGGTCGTTGTCGACGCTACCAAGTATAACCCGAGGGGTTCCCCCGAGAAGACCGCAAAGAGCTGGGGTAGCTAGGAGAGATATGGCTTTAGCTCTCGGAAAGCTTCTTCACACTGCGGAGTCCAACAAAAATCTTTTACCTTCTTCAAGGTGCAGAAGAAGGGACAAGTTTTATCACCGGCCCGAGAGATGAACCAACTCAAAGCTGCTAGTCTCCCGGTAAGCTGCAACACTTCCTTCACTATTCAGGGGGATCTCATTTGGAGAATTGCCTCTATCTTTTCTGGGTTGGTGTCGATCCCTTATTGGTGGATCATAAAGCTGAGGAATTTTTCCAAAGTGATCCCGAAGACACATTTGGTGGGGTTGAGCCGCATTCCAACTCATCGCATGGTTTAAAATGTTTCTGCTAAATCCCTCAAGTGGTTTCCTGAGGCTTTATTTTTATAATCATATTATCAATATAGACCTCCATGGTACTGTCAATCTAGTCCTTGAATTGGTGGTTCACCATTCTCTGATAGGTGGCACCAACATTTTTCAATTCGAATGGCATTACTTTGAAGCAGTACGTACCCTCCGTCTAGCGCCAAATGTTGGGGTCACCTCACAACGTGGGATGATGAATCACCCCGGTGAGGTCACCCGTGTATGCAAGCTCGCTTCTGTGGCCTAACGACGTAGCAACTCAGTCTCATTCTCTGGTCGACCCCTCCGTCGGAAGACGGTGTATCCCCCCTGCAAGAAGACCATGGTCGAGCTATCGGTGCTCGACTGAGTCCCTCTGATGACCAAGTCAGGGTTCGAGATGATTGAATGAGAATTTTTTGTCTTCTCCCCTCAATCGACGGTGGTCTGGGGATATTTATGCCTGCATAGGCAAGCTTGTCGTATGTGAGTCATGTCATCGCTACAGTACCTGACACGCCGCCAACCAAACTATCCATTGTCAGGGGCACTGTTGGCTGATTAGTCTATCGCATTGGGTCTGCCATGCCGCCAGCCGCCAACTGTCAGGGGCACTGTTTGTTGGTCGGCCCGACACATATGCTTTACCATGCCGCCAACCGCCTGCTATCAGGGGTACTATTCACTGGTCGGCCTGACACATCTGCTCTGCTATGTCGTCAGCCGCTTGCTATTAGGGGCTCTGTAGGCTGGCCGTAGGACTTCGAATTGACCCTTGCGGGGTTAGGTCGGTGCCAGACGTGGCTAAACCGTGACGTGCCTGACGTGGCTAAACCGTAACGTGGCCGAGGTGGAGGTGTGGTGTTCTGGCATTGGTGGACCGACCACTATTGGCCCATCAGAAGTGAAGAACTAATGTAGTGAATCAAATTGCCTACTTGCATTTATAAATGGTCAAAGTCACACATAGTCAAAGGGAATTATCACTCAGTAAAGATAGCTCTGGTTGAGAATGTTACCAAGATGAAGAAGGCAAAGGTAGAGACCAGTAGCCAATAGTAGGACTTAGCCCATTGCATCCATACTACTACTCAGTACTGTACTAAGTGCTCAGTCGGTTAAGAGCAAAGGGATGAAATTGAGGATCAAAAGGCACACTTTGATACATTGTTCCAATACATATTTATCCAGAGTTGGAAGGAAGATTTTCCTCAACTGATGAATGAGATCTTCTCGTTTAGTTAGGGAAATCTGTACAGCTAACATGCCCCTCCTCCCCTCCCCTACAAGATCGAGCTCTTGTCAAGGACATCGATCTTGGATCGATGCAAGAAAAAGAGTTTGTGGGTTAAAGACTTCATGAGAGAGTCAGCAAGTTAATCAGTCGTGTGGATATGAGAAACATGGAGTTGCTGGTGGATGACTCGATCACGTACAAAATGGATATCAATATCAATATGCTTCATGTGGGAATGAAAAACCGAATTGGCAAAAAGGTAAGTAGTAGCAGTGTTATCACAATAAATAACCGGCGTAGAATCAGAATGAATGTAAAGCTCTTTAAGCAAGTTAGTGATCCAATTAAGTTTGGCAGCAGTAGTGACAATAGCATGATATTCAACTTTAGTAGTAGATCTGGCAACTGTCTTTTATTTCTTAGAACTCCAGCTAATCGAATTAGCACTAAGAAAAATAATATACTCTGATGTAGAGGTTCTATTATCAATCTTTTTGGCCCAATCAGCATCGGCAAAAACATGAAACTAAGGGGGAGAGTGTTTGTGAAGAAAAATATCATGATCGATGGTCCCCTTAAGATAACGCAAAATACGTTTGACAACATTCTATTGTAAAGTAGATGGAAGATACATAAACTGAGATAATTTATTAACTACGAGATATTTGGACGAGTAAGGACTAGATATTGTAAGGAGTCAACTACCTACCGATACTGAGAAGGGTCTAACTGCCATCACATAACTTGAGTAATTCACTAGTAGATAGAGGAGTGGTAACCTCTTTTACATCCTGCATGTTCGTCTTGAATAATAAATCTTATATGTACTTTCTTTTTCAAAGAAAGAGGCTAGAAGACGTAAACACAGCCTCGATACCGAGAAAATAACTTAGGTTGCTAAGATCTTTAAGAGAGAATCTATCAGCCAAATGCTTAATAAACGCCTAAACCTCCATAGAATTATCACTTATGATAATAGTATCGTCCACATAGACTAGAAGATAGATTGTGCCCCCATGTTATTGGCGGAAATAGAGAGACATCAGACTTAGAGTTGATGAACCAACTGAAGACAAGAATAGACCAAGTTCAATGTAGCAGGCTCGTGGAGCCTGACAAAGTCCATAAATGGCCTTTTGGAGTTTACAAATATGTCATGGATATTGAGGACGTATAAAACCAGGAGGTTACTCCATAAAGACATCTTCAGTGAGAGTCCCTTGTAAAAAGGCATTGTTAATATCTAATTGGTGTAAGCACTAGACTTTAGAGATTGTCAGACTTAGGATAAGTCAGATATAGTAGGTTTGACAATAGGACTAAATGTCTCAATGTAGTCAACATCGTGTCATTAATGAAAATCTTCTGACCACAAGTCATGTTTTATAGCGAGCAATCGAACCACCGGGGTTCTACTTAATTCAAAGAACCCATTTGCACTTGATGATGTTTTGTGTAGAGTGAGAAGGGGTAAGGGTCCATGTAGCATTATGAAGGAGAGCATCATACTCCTCACACATGGCTTTACGCCAATGTAGAGATTTTTGGGCCTGAGTAAAAGATGTTGGTCCAGTAGAGTTAAGGGAAGGTTTAGTGCTAGCATGTAAGTCAAGAACTTAATATGGTTTAAAGACACCACTCTTGGAACGAGTTTACATTGGATGTCGGGAGGCTGTAATAGTATTGGGGTTTAAAGGCTGAGAGTTATCATAGGTTGAGTTAGGCGGAAGGATGGCAAAAGTACCCTAGCAAGGTGAAGATAAAGGCTATGGTTCTAAAGGCAATTGCACAGGAAGAGAAAGAACCAAAGGAGAGGGAGGAGGAAGCTGTGGAATAGAAGTATCAAGAGAGTGTGGATCTGGCGGAGATACGTGGGAGGATGAAGATGTGTCATAGGAATCCAATAGGACGACATATTGCCTATGATCCTAAAAGGGAAAGAAAGACAAACTCCACATAAGTGACATGTTTGAAAATAAAGACGTTAGCAGTGTAAGGGTCATAACACCGAAAGGTATTATGTTCAAGAGAGTATCCGATGAAAATATAAGGGTGAGGGCGAGGCTGCATTTTATAGGAATTGCAAGGACATAAACCATGGATAACATAGATAGCCAAATACCTTTTATGTTTATAAATTAGGACGTTTATATAATAGTTTTTCAAATGGTGATTGATATTATATGATAAGAGTAGGCATGAGATTAATAAGGTAAACAACAGTTTGAAATGCTACAGACCAAAAGTATGATGGCATGGAAGCCTGATAGAGCATTGTTAGGCTAGTTTAAAAAATATGTCAATGTTTATGTTCATCAGAGCCAATCAGTTAAGGAGTATATAGAGGGGACTTGAGATATTGAATACCGCAATCAGACAGACAAGATGTAAGGGCTTGATATTCACCCCCGTCATTAGAATAGATGGTTTTAATGGTAGTCTGAAAATAATTCTCAACTAAGTTCTTAAAGTTGGAGAAGACAATAGCGACGTCAGACTTTTGATATAGAGGATATAACCATGTGTACTTTGTAAAATAATCTATAAATATAATATATAATCTAAACTTGTCAAAGGAGACAACTGATGTAGGACCCTAAATATCAGTATAAACAACCTCAAATAGTTTAGAGTAGAAAATAGAGGATATACCAAAAGATAGTTGATGACTCTTATTGTTAAGAGAAGCTTCACAATGAGTAAAAATATTACTAGATTTAAAAATAGGAATAGAATATCGAGAAAATATTTTTTGTTAAATAGAAGTCAAGGGATGAAAAAGATGTTGATGCCATATGTCGATCAAAGCAGCAGTGGAAGAGTTAGCAATAGGTCGAGTGAGATACAAGGCTAACGACCATTCGTAAATGTTATCTTTATTCGGTCCTCGAACCAAGGATGCCCCCGTGCTAAAGTCTTTGTTAAGAAAATAATCGGAAAAGAATTTAATAGAAGTATGGTTTTATTGGTAAAATTGAGAGACAAAAATAAGATTTCTTTTAATATGGGGTGCACACAAAATATCATCGAGTGTGAAAGAAGTGGTATGCAAATTAAGCATCATAGAACCAGTATGAGTGATAGGAATTCTTTACCACCACCGATGATGATGTCTTCATTTCTGCCATAGCTGTTGTGAATCGACAGGTTCTAGAGACTAGAAGTGATATGGTAGGAAGCACCAGAGTCCACAATCTAATTGAACTGACTATCAGACAGAGTAGTCATGGTATTTACTTGAGGTCAGTTTGACGGAGCCGAGAGGCGAGGTTAAGATCAACAAACTTTTACAGACTGATCGATTTTGTCACACAATTGGCGACGACCGATTAATGAAACATAGGAGGAGGACGACATGGCTAGAAGGAAGCACTCTGCCAATGGTTGAAGTTTGAAGGATGTGGAGGAAGAAATAAGGTGGTGCCCATAGAAGATGGAGGAAAGTTGGTCACACCTTTTGAAGCATTATGGTTGTATTTATAATTTTACCTTTTAGATTTTTAGTTGAACTGAGCTATGATGGGAGGTCTGTAAGATTATGTGGCCCTTTATTAATTAAATAAGATATATTATGGATTATTTAGATTCTGATTAAAGATATTAACTAATATTAAATAAAGTTCATATTATATTAGGATATTTTAGGGGATGCCCTTGATGGAAGGAACTCTTCTAATAACTTACCCTAAACCCTCTGCTCTCGCCTATAAGTAGACAGGACCTACTATAAACCTAAAGCACGGAGAAGGCACAAATAGGGAATAGAATTAGAGAAATTATGGTTATTTCTCGATCTCCCCAAAACCATCAATTACAGTGATCCTGTGAAAGGATAGGAAGAGAGAAGAAGGGGTCTAGATCTATTCTAGTTCTCTTTGCAGATCAATATTCGGTGTTATTCAGATCCGACATGTGGTGCTCTTGAAGATCTAATTGGATCTCAATCAGATGGCATCTAAAGGTACGCATCGTAAACAGATCTCGCATTATTTGATTTCAAATCCTGGCATAATAGTTTTTCTACATAATAGTTTATATGATTATAGTTTTTATACCAACAATTAGTATCAGAGCCTAGATTAAATCTATTATTTTTATTTATGATGCATTGATCTGAATATCTTATTGATATATTTTCCTATCTGTTAATTTTAATCGTCTGCTTGCGAATGATTCTTAATGTTTGTTGTGCATCGTAGAAAAGATGTAGCAATCTTGCTGCATTTCTTGTTGAATCTTCCTACGGCAATGCTACACTAAGCAGCATGTGTACACAGGGTAGAGACATGGTGGTCACGCTGCCGATGGCCCAGTCGGTCGGCGTGGCGGTAGCCGCATCAAGCGGCCGCACGGAGGCAACCGCATCAAGTGGCGACCATAGCGGTGGCCTCGTATGCCACCAACGGCCGCACACGGAGGTAGACGCGTGTAGCAGAGGCTACGCAAGTGGCGGCCTCGCCCCGACCACGTTCGGCGACGCGCGAGCCGCAGTGCGCCGCGTCGGCGACCATGCCAGGCACTAGCAGCAGTGCATGGCCAGCTAGTGGCCATGGCTGACGGCGGGGAGAAGGGGAAAAGCAAGGGTTTTTTTTATAAAGAAAATTACAATTTTTCCATTAAGTGGAAAATTATAGTTTTGCCATTGAATGAAAAATTAAAGTTTTGCCATAAGTGAAAAATTTATAGTTTTACCATTAGGCTTAAATTACAGTTATACCATTCATCGAAATTATAATTTTATCCTTCAGTTGAATAGGATTATTTATAGTTTTACCCTTTCTATATTTTCTTAATCCTATTATATTTTTATCCTTTAAAAAAAAATTATGTAATTCTTTCTATATCCTTTTGGAATTATACTTCTGTCATTGTAAAATTGAGAAATTATGGTTTATTTTCTCAATTATAAAATTAATCAATATATAATCCAATAAAAGTTAATTATGATTATATTTTGATTATTCATTGGTTATATTTTATTTTGATCAATTTATTTAATTGGACTTATGGGCTTCTCCAATTAAATAAAATTAATTAATTTAATTTTAAAATTATAAATTATTATTTCTTTATAAGTTTTCTTATATGAATTATTAATTGTATGTGTTAAAGTCCAATTATTGTTTCTTGAATATTTATTTAGTTGTTCACATGCAAATATTAGTAATTATGAAATAATATTTATTTTTTATATGAATGCATAATTTATATATTATAATGATTACAGTTATCATATGAGTTTTTTCCTGCTGATTAAGTGTTCAATAATTATTATGGTTATTATTCTATTATTGAATTGTTTCAGCATAAATTAGTTCAAATGAACTTGGTGAATATTATTTGTAGTTCATCTCCTTAAGTTATACATGACCGGTAGTTGCCAAAGTAGCTTGGGATAGTAGGTTTATAGGATATGAAATACAATTAACATTTTATCATTCATAGAATAATTTAATTTATATTTTATATTATTTCATTGGTCTTATAGTCACCAAAGTGGCCTAGATTAATAATTTATAAAATTACATTAAGAAACAAGTCATCAATGACATTAAGGAAATAATATTCAAAATTATATACATAATTAGAATATTTAGATAATTCCAAAGGATAATCTATTGCAAATAATTATATGATGGGGTAGGATGATATTATTTTGGATATCCTTGTAGGTTAGAATTGTATACCCAAATGTAGTAAAACTATTCCACAAGGATGGTATCAGCCCTCCATAAATGATCTTGAGTGAACACTAGATATGTCAATATTTTTACCTAAAGGTTAAATATTGATGATATCTATAGTTCATCATATTTTGGTAAAACTCAAAGCATTAATGTTATTTTATATTCTGCAGTGGTATTCCCGTCCATACATTCTCATGCTTCTAGTGTCCCTGTACTATCTAGATCAAATTATTTAGAATGGTTGGAGCATGTGCAATTTATATTGGGCGTATTAGATCTTGATTTAACATTGCTTATTGAAAAGCCCACAGAATTAACTGACAAAAGTACTGTGGAATAAGTCAATGAAATGAAGGCTTGGGAAAGATCTGATAGGCTCAGTTTAATGTTCATAAGGATGACAATTGCAAATAATATAAAGACTTCATTACCAGTTACATTTGGCGTATGTAAATATTTAAAGGTTATTGAAGATAGACTTAAATTTGTTGATAAGTCATTGCTTGGCACATTAATGAAAGAACTGACTATAGCTCAATATGATGGTACTCAAGGAATTCAGGATCACATCTTCAATAAAGCTGCGAAACTTAAGGCATTGAGAATGAATGTTGATGAATCTTTTCTTGTGCAGTTCATTCTTAATTCTCTTACTTCTTAGTTTGGCCCATTCAAAATTCACTACAATACAAATAAGGATAAGTGAGACTTAAATGAGTTAACTAGTATGTATGTTCAGGAAGAATTAAGATTAAGCAGGAAAGTTCATATAATATACTAACTATTACTCAAGGAGTTAGTAATAAGAAAAGAAAATCAAAGCATCATCTATCGAAGAAATTTGTCGGGTTTAGAAATATTAGACAAACTATTAAAAAGAAAGCTATTATGATAAAGTACTTCTTTTGTGGCAAGAAAAGGACATGTAAAGAAGGACTGCATTAAACGTAGAACTTGGTTCGAAAAGAAAGGTATAAACTCAACCTTTGTATATTTTGAATCAAACATTGTAGAAGTTTCTTCTAATACATGATGGATTGATTCTGGCGCTTCAACTCATGTTACTAATAATATGCAAGGATTCCTTTCAATCTGAAAACCAAAAGAACATTAAAGATTCATAATTATGGGAAAAAATCTCAAAGCAAAAGTGGTATCAGTAGGGACTTATTGCTTACACATAGAGACGGGTCATCTGATGGATTTGAAAGACACATGTTTTGTTCCTACAATTTCTAGAAATTTAATTTCTTTGTCTAGAATTAATGAGTTAGGATATTGCATTTCTTTTGATAATGGTAAACTCAGTATATTTGATGATTCAATAAAAGTTGGTTCTAGAATTTTGTGTGACGGTTTATACAGAATTAATTTGAATCTTGAGTTTACAAATACATTATTAGCCCTATAATCAAGTATTGGAATGAAACACAATTCCAGTAATAAAAGATCTTATATATTGTGGCATAGACGTTTGGAGCATATCTCCAAGGAAAGAATTGAAAGATTAGTAAGGATAATATTTTGAAAAATTTAGACTTCACTGATTTTGATGTTTGCATAGATTACATTAAAGAAAGCAAACTAAGTAAACTAAGCATACAAAGAAAAATACCACAAGAAGTAAAGAACTTCTTGAAATTATTCATATTGATATCTACGGACCACTCTATATTTCTTGATTTAGTGGAGAAATGTATTTCATCACAATTATAGATGATCTGTCCAGTTATGGCTATATTTATCTAATACATGAAAAGTCTCAAGCCGTTGACATTCTTGAAGTGTACATAAATGAGGTCGAGAGACAATTAGATAGAAAAATTAAACTTATCATATCTGATAGGAGTGATGAATTTTATGGAAGATATGATAAATCTGATCAGAATATTGGTCATTTTACTAGATTCCTAGAACAATGGGGTATTTATGTTTAATATGCATTACCAAGTGTGCCACAACAGAACGGTGTTGCTGAAAGACGAAATCGTACTCTTATGGATAGGAGCATGATGAGTTATTCCTCTATACATGAGTCAATGTAGGGTGATGCTCTTAGGACAACTATATATATCCTGAACAGGGTTCCTAGTAAGTCAGTTCCATTAACTCCATTTGAGTTATGGATTGGTAGGAAACCCAGTTTGAGACATTTACATATTTGGGGGTGTCCTACAGAGATAAGAATATTCAATCCACATGAAAAGATAATAATTTTTGGATATTTTATTGGTTATCCAAAAAGATCCAAGGGATACAGATTTTATTACCCTAATCATAATATGAGGATGGTAAAATCTGATAGTGTAAAATTCCTAGAAAATGGTGAAATCAGTGGGAGTCAAAAGTCTCTAGGAATTAATTTTGATATTAAGGAGATTCATGCTTATTCTCCTATATTATCCCCTATTCGAGAAATTATTGTTCTTCAAATAAATCAGAGAATTTATGAGGGTAAACAACAAAATAACATTGATGAATTCTCATATGATGTTGATATCATCAATGATAGTCTTGTAAAACAATCACAATTGGCAGATTTGATAAAATCTCAAAGAAAAAGGAAACATGTCATTTCTGATGATTATGTGGTATATTTGCAAGAATCAGATTTTGATATAGGAATGAAAAGAGACCTCTTATCTTTTTCACAAGCTATAGAAAATAATGATTCTGAAAAATGTTATAATGCAATGAAAGATGAGTTAAAATCAATGGACCAAAATGGTATCTGGGAACTTGTTAAATTGCCCAATAATTATAAAAGAGTCAGTTGTAAATGAGTCTTTAAGACTAAACGTGACTCGGTAGGCAATATTGAATGATATAAAGCTAAACTTGTGGCCAAAGGTTTTCCTCAGAAAGAAGGCATGGACTACCATAAGACATTTTTTCTAGTTTCTTGAAAAAACTCATTAAGAATAATCATGGTATTAGTATCTCATTATGATCTTGAGTTACATCAGATGGGTGTGAAAATAATATTTCTAAATAGGAATCTAGATGAGAAAATATATATGGAACAACCTGAAGGATTTATAGAAAAGGGAAAGGAAAGTTGGGCTTACAAACTTAAGAAATATATTTATGACCTTAAATAAGTTTCCAGACAATGGTATATAAAGTTTCATGATACCATTACTTCCTTCAGATTTAAGGAAAATACTGTTGATCAGTGTATATATCTGAAAGTTAGTGAGAGTAAGTTTATTATATTGGTCTTATATGTGGATGATATATTGCTTGCTAGTAGTGATTTTGGTTTATTGCATTAAACCAAGATATTTCTCAACAAAAATTTTAAGATAGTTGATATGAATGAGGTATCAATATGTTTTTGGCATTGAGATATTCAGGGATAGATCTCAAGGTTTATTAGGACTGTCTCAAAAAAAATATATTAATCATATCTTGGAAAGATTTAATATGCAGCTTTGTAAAGCTAATGATACACCTATTACTAGAGGTGAAAAATTCAGCGAAAACCAGTACCTAAAAAATGACTTAGAAAGGGATCAAATGAAGAATATTCCTTATGGGTATGCAATTAGAACTCTATTATATGCTCAAACCTGTACAAGGCCAGATATCAGTTTTATAGTGGCAATGCTGGGTAGATACCAAAGTAACCCACGAATGGAATATTGGAAAGCTGCAAAGAAAGTAATGAGATATCTGCAATAGATAAAAGATTATATGCTCACATATATGAAATCAGATTAGCTTGAAGTAATAGGATATTCAAATGCTGATTTTATAAATTGCCTTGATAGTAGGAAATCCACTTCAGGATTTGTGTTCATGTTGGCTAATGGGGCAATTTTTTAGAAAAGTGTAAAACAATCACTTATTGCATCATCTATGATATAAGCTGAATCTGTGATATGCTTTGAGGCCATAAATCAAGCTTTATGACTACGAAATTTTATCTTAGGACTTGGTGTGGTCGACTCAATTACCAAGCCACTGAAGATATTTTATGATAATACTACAACAGTTTTCTTCTCTAAGAATGGCAAGTACTATAGTGGTTCCAAGCACATTAAGATAAAGTACTTTATGGTTGGAGAAAGAGTCCAGAAACAATAAGTGTCAATTGAAAATTTGAGCACCACTATGATAATTGTTGATCCATTTACTAAAGCTTTGCAGTGCAAAACATTTAAAGAACATGTTCCTAGAATGGGGCTTGTGAGCAAGCCATAAAGGATATGGTGATGCATGTTTAAGTGGATGCTATTATTGACATTTCTTTTACATAATTAAAGTTATTTGTTTCTACTATCTTGTTTATGTTTATGATTATACATATTATGGTTGAATGTAGGAAATAAGATTGTATTAATAAGACAAATTACAACGGTCATTATAGACTATATAAGGAAAGACTAACAGTGTTGTAGTATATAGAAGGAAATATGACATTGATGACATACAACCGCTATGACTCACATTGATAGTTAGACTGAATATAGTATTATTGTGCTTATTAGACTTATTGGCTTATTTGAAAAATCATGGCCATGTATAAAATGTTTTTCAAAATTTTCATAATCTAATTATATAAAATTATTTTCAAATAAATTTTATTTTATTTATTTTGATTTTAGATATCTTTTATATCTTATCAATTAATGGGCCAAGTGGGAGAATGTAAGATTATGTGGCTCTTTATTAATTGAATAAGATATATTATGGATTATTTAGATTCTGATAAAAGATATTAACCAATATTAAATAAAGTCCATATTATATTGGGATATTTTAGGGGATGCCCTTGATAGAAGGAACTCTCCAAATAACTGACCCTAGACCCTCTGCTCTAGCCTATAAATAGACAGGAGCTACTATAAACCTAGAGCACGGAAAAGGCACAAAACGACAATAGGGAATAGAGTTAGAGAGATTACGGTTATTCTCTCGATCTCCCCAAAACCATCAATTACAGTGGTCCTGTGAAAGGATAGGAAGAGAGGAAAAGGGGTCTAGATCTATTTTAGTTCTCCTTGCAGATCGATATTTGGTATTATTCAGATCCGATAGGTGATGCTCTTAAAGATCTAATTGGATCTCAATCAGATGACATCTAAAGGTATGCAACAGATCTCGTATTATTTGATTTCAAATTCTAACATAATAGTTTTTCTGCATAATAGTTTGCATGATTATAGTTTTTATTCTAACAAGGTCCTAGCAGCCTATCGTCATGCTTCAGGTAATAGTATGTCAATTTATTATAAAGTTCTTTAAAGGAGATTGGAGAATCACGCGCTCGAAGTGCTGTTGCCAGTTCCTTGAACTCTGCACTCAGTCCATTAAGCATGTGGATGAGAACTTCTTCATCAGTGAGGGAATGACCTATCAAAGCCAGGTCATCAATAATCATTTTGAGATGTGATAAGTTATAGGCGATAGTACTTCCCTCTTACTTTTAAGTTCATAAGGCTAAAAAGTAGTCCAAGCATGCGAATCCATAAGTGATTCGTTAAGGTAGTTTGTAACTTGGTCCAAGCTTCCACAACAGTGGCACAGGAGGACACAAGTGGGGTGATATATCCAGTGACAGAGGCTTGAATTGTTTATAAAATGAGCCGATCCTGACTTAACTATAGCTTATATAGGTTGAATTTAGTACTAGGCTGGGTTCTCCTAGAATATGGTTCATTGTTGGTAGACAACTAAGAGAGTAATCAATATAACTTAATAAATCATAACCAAATAAAAGATTAGAGAATTGAGCATGCCAGAACACATAATTGCCATCTTTGTATAACTTAAAGAGGATTTGGGAGGCAACATTATTGGAAATAAGTCCTGGATGTGGAGAGAGATTACCAACAGGAAAGAGAGTTGGAGCATTAAAGACGAGGAAGATATTTTGGGAATCACAAGAGTGATAGCCGAGGAGAAATCAAGAGAAGGCACAGGTTAGGAGGTGGACTTAGGAAGACATTACTACTAGAGTGAGAAGGTATTAGAGAGAGAAAATTTCAAACCAGCGCAGATTTGCCTTCATCGGCTGATGCTGTTGTTTCTGAAAGTTGCAATGGTTCAAAAGCTAGAATGTATGCTGCTATAAGAGTTGCCCGTTAGTTGTCGCAACTGGATGCGATTGTATAGTGATAGGCAGCAAAGAGATCTAGGAAGTAGGTGATCTCACCGAGGAAGCAGTTCGGAAGACCGTTGAGGGACATAGAACAGCAGTGTTTGGCTGAAGCAGACGGGTGATCTTCTTAGGGTTTGGCTCATCACCGTTGGTCAGCTTCTGCAAAAAAATGAGTAGTACTCCTCCGATTGCCACTCTAGCAAGGTAGCAAACACTAGCGGATTATGCACCTAGAGGTGTAGGTTCAGAAGGAGAAAGGGGCACAGGCTGCATTCTGGCCATAGGGGTGCCACAATAGAGAGAACGCAAAGCAAAAAGAGAGAAGGGTGCAATAGCGTGCCAAGTAAGGCAGAAGATGGCACCGTGGAGAGCTGCTCCAGAGAGTATGAGTGCTACTACTGGAGACAGCACTGTGGCAGGCGACAGCAGAGGAAAAGGAGGTGCCCTTAGTGGTACTATTAGCGTGGCTCGAAAGGCAACGCACTGAAGGAATGTCTCTTTGATCGAGGATGGTGCTGCTCTTTGGAGGTACTAGAGGGCCTTCTGGTGAGATTAAGTTTGGTGTAATTGACACCAAGGAGGAACACGTCGACAAATAGCCTCTATTCTCTGCAAAACCTTACTGTAAGCTTCTTATAAGAGTTGTCGAGCTATTGCTTGGCCATCATATGGTATGTCCAGATCTGGTTTGAGCAGTGGCAGCAAGGATACTCTGATGAGATGAGGATGGAGAGCTACAGTCATAGTGGAGGTGAGGTGAGCAAAGAAAGGGAAGGGGTTGTCGATTGTGCAGAGCAGGTGATGAAAGCCAAAAGCCGCCGAGGGAGAAGGAGAGGATGTCGACTCTATCGTGCAGAAGCTATGGAGATGAAAAGTCTAATGGCGCCGACTGAGTTCTACTAGAACGACGGGTGCAGCCAGCTAAGTTTGGCAGTGCAAAAGAGGGCATAGACGCCAATAGGAAGTCAGTTGAAGCCAGGCTACGACACCTTCTTGAGGCTAAAGAAGTGCTTCATGATTAAAGGGAGAAGTCAACAAAGCCACCAGGTTTCTATAGGCCACGGTAGGTAGTGGGGTTCAAGCGATGGGACTAGCTGTAGAGGAAGATCTCGTCCGAAGTGGTAGGCTGTAGCACCACAGCCGCCATAAAAGAGAGGATCCTCATCCCCAGATCAAAGGATCGAGGGTTCCTATTGTTGGGGCGTCGCTGAACATATTGCGAAGGCGATAGTAGCGAGGATAAGGATCAATCCCAAGAGGTGAAGAAGCTATTACTGCTCACCAAGAATACACCATAGTCACTCACAAGTTGCAGATCTGAGAAGCAGGATGCAAGTGGTAGGTTCAGCAGCGAGGTGCCAAATAACTGGTCTTTGGCTACTGGGAGAGAATGCTGGCAGTGTCGAATAGAGGAATGGAAAGGTAATCTCTCTTAAAGAGAGAATTCTGGCAACAACATCCTGTAGCAAAAGCTATCATTGAATAGCAAGGAGGAGGAGGGAGTCTCTCTTAGAGCGAGACTCTTAGCTATAGTAGTGAAGCCCTACTTTGGAGAGGGGACCATCGACAGGGCATCGCAGAAGAAGAAGATTGCCAATGATAGGATTATTGTCATTGGACAACAGCAATTCCATCTTGCTGATGAGGTGAGGGAAGAGGAGAGGCAGCCATTGGCTCTGTTGGGAAATACCTCTGCGCCGATGAGGAAGAGCTTTGGTGCGGTTGGCAGTGAGGGGTTGCAATTGTGGTGGGGGTTACCAAGAAGAGCTTTAGCGGATGTCTTCAGTCCAAGGAGAGGCTACCACTGGATGAAGTATAGTTCTTCGCTGCAGAGGAGGAGGTAGGTGGTAGAGAGCAAATGCAGCAAGTCCTCACTGCTAATGGATCGCTGAAGGAGGAGAAGCAGCAAGGTGAGTCATAGTGGGTTGCAATGGGCGACGACCATCGTCGATCATGGCTTCTTCGCTTCATTGACAGGCTTTGTTGTTGGATAGCAACATAAATCACTGCGGTGACTTGAGAATGGTGTGTCGCCTGCCTCCACTCGCTCCTTGTCAACCATTGGCTTGGGTGCCTAGCCACAAGGAGGTCATCGGAGGGAGCGACTGTGGCTGAGGAGGAGGAGTCATAAAAAGAGAGAGCCTAGGAGATGAAGAAGTTGTCGCCTTGCACCGAAGAAATGTCGCAGTCGCTGGGGAGGAGGATTGTCTGTGGTTAGAACAGCGACAACAGAAGGCTGGAGATGCGACTTTGGCCAGAGGAGTTATAACTTTGGTAGAGGAGGGCAGGGGTGCTAATGGAGAATTTTCTATCATTTGATAACGAGAAGAGAGTTTCTCTAGAGCTTTGATATCATGTTAAAGATGGAAGTGAGGATTAAAAGATACACTTGATACATTCTTGCAATACATATTTATATAGAATTGGAAGGAAGATTTACCTCAACTGATTAACGAGATCTTCTCATTGAATTAGAAAAATCTGTACAACTAACATTATCCTTATACTTATAAATCTATACAAAGTGCTCTCGGTGATGCAAAATTGACACTTCCAGTTGAAAGATCAGGATATTCCCTTTGGAAAGATAATAAGAGATAGCTCTGTAAGCAGAAAAAGATAAGAAGTATTTGTTGCTTCTGCACTCGCAAGTTAAAAAGTAGTTTTTTTTTCCAGTCTTTGTTTTGTATTCCAATCTTGTTTCTTGGGGTGGGAGTATTGGCAATTCCATTTGTCTTGCTTCTTTGAAGGAGGTTGAAAGCAAGCTCGCCAAAACTAGTAGTTGAACTTGTTGCGCCAACTCAAGCAGTAATGAAATATTTCGAGGTTAGATATGAATTGAATAAAAAACTCTTTTGAACGAAATCATTCTTCAACTTATATTTACACTCCACTTTCTTTTCCTTTTTGTGACCTAACCTGAAACTTAAGGGACAAGATCATCACATGTCCAAAAATATTATTATTTTATTATTATTATTATTATTATTGATACTTTTCTCACTCAAGCAAGGAGGCTTGGGATGTATTTTTTTGCTTGATTTTCTAAGTTATAGATGTAGTCTTTTTTAAATAACTACCCTGTAGATGAAGGAATAAGAGAAGACCATTCATCAGCTCTTTCGTAAGGGTATTGCTTTGCTTGCTTTCCTTTCGCTCCTCGAAACAATAAATATAGACTGATTTCTTCCCTTGCATTCGATCGTACACGTCTTTATGCCCTTGCTTCTGATGCTTACTTCCTCTCGTATTTTCAGCGATAGTTGGATATACCTATAGCAAGTCTTAATTTTCTTATAGCAAGTCCTAATTTTCTAAAGTTCAATGTCCAAGAAATGTCAGCATAACTTGAGGATAGATCTAAATACGTGTGTTAACCAGCTCTAGGCAGCTCCTAGTAGTAAGTAGTTTTATAAGGTTATTAAATTACAGAACTTGTGCACAATATCAGAAGCAGAAAAGAATGGTGGAATTAATAAGCTTGTTAATAATGAACTTGGAAAAACAAAATCATACTTGTGATTGAGGTTTAGCATCTATTTATATAATGATGAAATACATATTTCCCTCAACTGATAAACGAGATCATCTCATTCAGTTAGAAAAATTTGTTATAGCTAATATGCCCCGCAAGATCGGGCTCCTGTCAAGGACACTGATCTTGGATTGATGGAAGGAAAACAGTTTACGAGCTAGAGACTTCATGAGGGAGTCGGCAAATTGGTCAGCTGTGTGGACATGAGAAATATGGAGCTGCTTGTGGGCTACTTGATCTCGGACAAAGTGAAAGTCAATAGCAACATGCTTTATGCGGGAGTGAAAAACTGGATTTGCACAAGGTAAGTGGTACTGATGTTATCACAATAAATAACAGGCATAGAAACAGAGTGAATTTGAAGTTCCTAAAGCAAGTGGCTAATCCAATTGAGTTCAGTAGCAATAGCGGTAACGGCCCACGGCCCGATATTCAGCCTCGATAGTAGATCTTGTAATCGTCTTTTGCTTTTTATAGCTCCAGCTTATCGAATTAGCACCAAGAAAAATAATATACCTTGATGTAGAGGTTCTATCATCAATGTTACCGGCTCAATCCACATCAGTAAAGGCATGAAGCTGAGAGAGAGAATGTTTACAAAGAAAAATACCATGATCAATAGTCCCCTTGAGATAATGCAAAATGCGTTTGACAGCAGTCAAGTACAAAGTAGATGGTTGATGCATAAATTAGGATAATTTATTAACCAAAAATGAGACATCAGGATGAGTGAGTGCTAGATATTGTAAGGAGCCAACTACATATCAATATTGAGTAGGATATGTAATAGGACTACCATCATAGAGTTTAAGTGATGCACTTGGAGATAGAAGAGTGGGGACGGCTTTAGCGTATTGCATGTTTGTCTTCAGTAATAAATCATGAATATACTTTCATTGTGAAAGAAAGAGACTAGAAGATGTAAATGTAGCCTCAGCACCGAGAAAGTAATGCAAGGTACCAAGATCTTTAAGGGAGAATCGGTCTGCCACTTGTATAATAAATGTCTGAACCTCCACCGAGTTATCACCTGTGATAATAATATCATCCATATAGACTAGGAGATAGATAGTGCACTCATGATGTTAGCGTAGAAATAAGGAAACATCAGACTTAGAGTTGATGAAGCCAATTGAAGACAAGTAGAGGCCAAGTTCAGTATACCACGCTCGTGAAGACTGACAAAGTCCATAAATGGCCTTTTTAAGTTTACAAACATGTCGCGGATATTGAAGATGTATAAAGCTTAGAGGTTGTTCTATAAAGATATCTTCAATTAGGATCCCTTGTAAAAAGGTATTGTTAACATCTAACTGACGTAAGCACCAGCCTTTTGATATTACCAGACTCGAAAGAAGCCGAATGATAGTAGGCTTGACAATAGGACTAAATATCTCAGTGTAGTCAACGCTAGGCCGTTGATAAAATCCTTTGGCCACAAGTCATGCCTTATAACGAGTAATTGAACCATTGGGATTCTGCTTAATTTGTAAAACCCACTTGCATCTGATAATGTTTTGTGTGGAGAGAGGAGGGGTGAGAGTCCAAGTAGCATTGTAAAGAAGAGCATCATACTCCTCACACATGGCTTTATGCGAATGGGGATATTTTTAGGCATGAGAGAAGGAAGTTGGTTTAACAGAGTTGAAAGAGGGTTTGGTGCTAGCATGCAAATCTAGAACTCGACGTGGTTTAAAGATACCACACTTGGAACGAGTTTGCATAAGATGCCGAGAGGTGACAGTAGGACCAGGGGGTAAGGTCTTGGTTGAGGCAGACGAAGGGATAATAGAAGTATCCTGGCAAGTTGATGACAAAGATGCTGGGGGGGGGAGGAGCCAGAGGAGAGGAGGAAGAGGGAAATTGTGGAGCAAAAGTAACAAGAGAGTGTGGATCTAAAGAAGACAAAATGAAGGAGGAAGATTGTTCATAAGGATCCAATGGAACGGTAGATTATCAATGATCTCGAAAGGAAAAGATAAACTCCACAAAAGTAACATGTATGGAAACAAAGACTTTAGCATATGGTCATAACATCGATAGGTGTTATGTTCAAGAAAGTACCCTATGAAAATACAAGGTCGAGATCGAGGTTGCATTTTATTAGAATTGTAGAGATGTAACCATGGATAACATAAACAACCAAAAACCTTTAAGGTTTGTAGGTTAGGGTGTTTTTGAAATAGCCTTTCAAATGGTTAATGATATTGTAGGAGAGGAGTAGACAAGTGATTAATAAGATAAACAACACTTTGAAAAGCGACGGACCAAACGGTAGAAGGCATGGAAGCCTGATGGAGCAATGTGAGACCAGTCTTAACAATATGACGATGCTTACGCTTAGTAGAACCAACCAGTTAATGGATATATAGTAGGGACTTGAGATGTTGAATACCAGAGGTAGTGAGATAAGACGCAAGGGCTTAATATTCACCGCCATCATCAGAATAGACAGTTTTACTAGTAGTTTGAAAATAATTCTCAACCAAGTTCTTGAAGTTAAAAGAATACAACAGTAACCTCAGATTTTTAACGAAGAGGATATAACAATGTGTACTTTGTAAAATAGTCCATAAAGACAACATAGAATCTAAACTTGTCAAAAGAGACAACTAACGTAGGACCTCAGACATCAATATAAATAACCTCAAACGGTTTAAAGCAGGAAACAGAAGATGTACCAAATGGTAATTGATTACTCTTATTACTAAGACAAGCATCACAGTAAGTAATAGCAATACCAGATTTAGAGACAGGAATAGAGTAACGAGAAAGTAATTTTTGTTGAATAGGAGTTGAGGGATGACCAAGATGTTGATGTCATATGCCGATTGGAGCAGCTGTAGAGGCGTTAACAATAGGCTGAGTGAGATACAAGGTGTACGGCCATTTATAGATGTTGTCTTTATTCGGACCGTGAACCAATGATGCCCCCATGCTCAAGTCCTTGATAAGAAAATAATCAGGAAAGAATTCAATAGAAGTATGGTTTTGTTGGCAGAACTGAGAGACAGAGATGAGATTTCTTTTAATATGGGGTATACACAAAACATTATCGAGTGTAAAAGAAGTGGCATGTGAAGTAAGTTTCATTGAACCGAAATGAGCAATAGGAATTATGTTACCATCACCGATGATAATATCTTCATTTCCGCCATAGTTATTGTGGAGCGACAAGTTCTGGAGATCAGAAGTAATATGGTGGGAAGCACCAGAGTCCATAATCCAATTAGATTGACTATCAGAGGGAGTCGTCATGACATTTGCCCGAGGCCAAGCTGATTGAGGTGGAAGGCGAGGTCGAGACCGACAAACCTTTTCCGAGTGACCAACTTTATCAGATAATTGGCAGACAACTGGTTGCTGAAGCATGAAAGGAGGACAACGCGGCTGAAAGGCAGTGTTCTGACGAGTGTTGAAGTGCGGAGACTATGGAGGCGGTAGTGATGTAGAGGGACCTGTAGAAGTGGGAGAAAAGTTGGTCACACCTTTTGAAGCATTCTTGTGGTATTTACGATTTTACCATTTGGACTTCTGGTTGAACTAGGCTATGATAGGAGGTCCTGGCAAGGGTCCTGACAGCCTATCAGCATGCTTTAGATAAGCTTCATAGTGAGTGAGCTTGTCATAGAGTTCTTCAAAGCAAATCGGAGAGTCACGTGCTCGAAGTGCAACAGCCAATTCTTTAAACTCGGTACTCAATCCATTAAGCGTGCGGACAAGAACTTCTTCATAAGTTAGGGAATGACCTATCAAAGCTAGGTCACTAATAATAATTTTGATATGTTGTAAGTAATCGACAATAGTACTTCCCTCCTGCTTAAGGTTCATAAGGCTGGAGAGTAGTCCAAGCATGCAAGTCCGGGAGCGATTCGCGAAGGTAGTTTGTAACTTGGTCCAAGCTTCCACAGCAGTGACACAGGAGGACACAAGTGGAGCAATGGACCCTGCGACAAAGGCTTGAATTGCTTGAAGTATTAGCTAATCTTAACGTAACTATAGCTTCTGGGCAGAATTCGGTACTAGGTTGGGTTCTTCTGAAACATGTATCATTGCTGATGGACAACTAAGAGAACCATCAATGTAACCCAATAAATTATAACCAAATAGAAGGTTCGAGAATTGAGCCCGCCAGGATGCATAATTACCACACTTGAATAATCTAAAAGGAATCAGAGAAGCAACATTGATGAAGGTGAGTCCTGAATGTGGAGTAAGATTGCTAATGCGAAAAAGTGTTTGAGCATTAGAGGTAGAGGAGGAATACATCGAGGAACCAATAGTAGATCAAGGGAAAGCAAATAGTAAGTGATCTCGCTGAGAAAACCGATTGATAAGTAATACAACTAAAGTGTCCAAGAAATTGACACTAAAAAGAAATGAGAAATGAAAGGAAAGGAAATGCTACCGTGTATTGATACGACAAATAGCAGTGTTCGATAGCAGAAGCTTGTGGGAACTAGCGATCGGGTGAAAGAAGAGGTTGCCATTGTTGAAGGGAAGAAACTTGCAGGTAAGTGACCATCGGCAGCTGAGAAGAACACAGGTTGTGACAGCTACCCTCCAAGAACTGGACTACAAGGAGGTGTTGTGTGGGGGGTGCCGCGGGGAAGAGGAGGGGGGGGAGGGGGGAGGGGAGGGGAGAGCGGGCGGGGGGAGGCAACACTAGTCCTTAGAGATGCGGCTGTGGTGTCCACATTTGGATTGCTCTTTGGAGCTATTGGAGGAGTGAAGAGGTTCCAATAGTGTAGTCGCTGCTCGGTGTTGGAGGCGCAGCGTCCAGAACAAGCCATGGGTGCAGAGACAGCAGGCGTCGAGCAGGGCAGCACTTTTGTGTTGACAAAAATAGAGGAAAGAATGCTCTGTTTCGTCGATAAAACAAAGATCCGGCTGCAGCTTCGCAGAGAAGAGGAGAAGATAAGCAATCAAACACGGGTGGCTACTTGTTGCCATTGGACAACGATACAGTAGCTTGCTCTGGGCAAGCCTAGTAAACAGGGGCTACGATTGAACGGTCGCCCCCTGGAGAGCAGTGGAGTAGCCGAGATCAGCGGTGGTGAGGATGGAGGCGATGTCGTGGTGCCGGTTTTGCTGCTCGGCGACGAGGCCATGGTGGACGATGGCACAGGCGGTCTCCGAGGGGGCGGACTTGAGGTCAAGGGGGACCTCACCCACCCTCTCCCTGGAGAAGGAGAGCACGAGGATGGCCGCGAGGTCACAGCGGACACGGAGGCTGACGGCCGATGGGGCCTTGGCGAGGGTGTGAAGAGCGGAGAAGCGAGGGGTGGTGATGCTGCGGCTCGCTATGATGCGGCTTCTTCTGTGGCCTCTGCTGGTGGCACCGAGGATGACCGCTGTGTGGTTGAACCTGCCCGCCTCGGGCACCAAGTGTGTGTCGAAGGAGATACAACCCACCGTGGTGATGATCGCTAACTACGCCATCGCCTCTGACAGCGCCGACATCGCCCTCCAAACCATCTGAAAGAACAGAGAGCGACCGATGACCAGTAATTAGCAGTCGCCAGCGGAGGAGGGGCAGCAGTGGAACTCAGCAGTAAAAGAGGAGGAGAAGCGGGCACAGGAGAAGCACGACTGGGACGATCTGCGGATGCGGTAGAAGGACAGCGGCTTCGCCGTCGGATCAAGGAGTGGCCTCATTTAATCAGGCTTGAGAGATGGGGAAAGGGTTGCGGTCGCTGATGAGAGGTGATAAAACTGTCGTCGGACAGTAGAAAGGGGTAAAAAAAAAAAAAAAAAAAAATTAATATTTGTTATAGAGAGAATAAAAGATATTTGTGATTGAGGTTTAGCATCTATTCATACAGTGATAAAAGATAGATTTTCCTCAACTGATGAACGAGATCATCTCATTCAGTTATAAAATCTGTTACAGATAATAAAACTAAACCGAGAAGAAACAAAAAAGAATAGAATTAATAAGCAAAACCGACAAGAAGCAGGTAGACCAGTTCGATAGTTGAGCTCGGGGTTAATGCTTACGAGGTCAATACAGTTCAATTTAGAACTTCCAAGCACTGCATCTGATCCTTATCTAGCACGAACTCCACTTATACAGTAACGATTCAAATTATCGGTGCCTAAACTCAGAGGTCTATTGCCTATTTGGCTAGCTAGATTGGTGGGGACTTAGCTCTGCTTTTCTCTCACGCTATCGCCTCCTTAGTGCTATTGTAAAGGGTGTGTGGTATCTCTTCTAACCAGCCCCTGCTTATTGATAGAGATCTAGGCAATACATATGACTTTTTGACTTATGCAAGCTCGACATAAGCCAAATCAAAGTTAGAAATAAGCTACTAGTTAGTGTTAGTGAAATTAAAAAAAGAGGGGCGACAGAGAGATAGGGGGAATAAGAGCCCAGCCCCTAAGAGTCCCATGTATAGAAATATCTGCTATGCGTCAGTCGGTTAAATGGTTCAATTGTCTTTATGTTCGAGTTTAATCTGCGCTCAAGTCCTATTTTCATATCAGAGTAAGGGTTTAGGGAGAGTTTAGTTCGGCTAAGCAGCTTGTTCTGCTGTAGCAAATGGGTTCGATTCTTGTGTCCCGTGCGAGTTCCCTTGCTTGTTGAGTACACTGCTACACTACTTATTTCTTCATCTGGTGTCATTCAGATAAGATTGTAGTAAAAGATTTTACACTTGATATAGCACTAAATAAATACACAGCATCTATTGCATCCCCATTGGGAACCGCAAACCTACACCTACACCTACACCTAGAAACTAAACTTGTATTGCAGACCCGAGCTCTCCTTGAGTTGAGGTGATGAATCGAACCCTCAATGATAAAGCGATTTGGGTCATTCTTACTTAAAAGCTACAGGATCCTGATTCTGGAACCCCACCACTTGCAGCTAACACAGATTCAACTTGAATAGGAACTTTGATCTCCAGAAACTCTACTTTAAGAATCCCTTGCAAGATACCCTTGCTTTTGAACCGTTACCGGTGCATATAAGATTTGAGATCTCTTGCACATGGGTTAGAATAATGTAAAGACAGAACATCAACTTGGCTTTTGAACTGCAATGCCGTATTTATATTACCTTCCTGGCACTCGAACTATAATACTTTAAAAACTGACAGCAACCACTATCAATGGTACTTTCGAAAACGAAACTTGCCACTTCCAACTGAAACTAATGATCCCGATCGTGCTTCTGCTTAACCCTCTTATTTGTTAGTTGACTCCACTTGAACTGATTCTTCTAGATACCCTTACTTTTCGCCAACACCTTTCTCTTACCCGGCAATAGATTCTGCTCCTTATGAGGTACAATTTCTTTATGTGCAGAAGTATCAGAAGGTGATTGTTCTGCTAGAGCTCTTTCTGTACTGATTACTCATATGTTGGGTGCTAAAGTAGCAAAGATCTAGATCGGGAGTTGGCGCAAGTTCACTGAAAGTCTAGGGAGTTATTGTATTGTATTGTTTGGGGTTTGGGGTTAATCCACTTCTCTTTCTTCTTATCCCCTTCAAATCAAAAGATTGAAAAAATCAAATCAAATAAATTCACTGTCCGAAATAGACAAACATTTAGCCATGGCTTTGTTTGATGGGGATATCTAAACAGGATCCAAAGAGATAGACATTTAGCCATTACTTTGTTTGACGGGGATATCTAAACAAGATAGGATTCATTGGATGATTCATTCTAGTATAGTCTGGAGTCAATCAAGTGGTGGAATTGACAGATGTTCACCCTTACCTGGAAATAATTCGATGAATTAAGTCAGCTCGGAATCTTAACTCAATGATTGCAAGTCCAAGATCTGCTCCTCAAATAAACTCTGCCTTCGAGATGGTTAAGGCTTGAAACATTTTTATTGAGAGTACAAGGCGAGGCAGGCTGTTCAACCCAACACGTTACTACTAGACAAGAAGAAACTAACATAATATGTATTATGGTGGAAGTTGTTATGAGTTACTACAATTCCTATTTTCAAGCGTTAGAAAAGTGGGATTGAGAAGAGGGCTCACTTCCCTTCATTTGAGTACTTAGTTAGCTGGCTGTAAACAAACCCTTATTTAATTGAAGCTGATCTATAGTTAGCTGGCTGTAAACAAAGGCCAAGCCGAATTTATAAGAGGGCAATAAAGGTTAGTGAGCCCCAATCTAGTTAAAAATAGTAGAAACTAGAGTGAAAGAGTGATCCTATATTCATAAGACATATAAGAGAAGGCTTGACATTTGCTAACATCTACGATTCTTATACGATGAAAATCATCAACTTAGCAACCATACACCCCAATAACTAAAGAGCTATGATTCATATGAAATGCAAATTAACACTCTACAACAAATTGAAACAAGACGGATCATTGAAGATTGAAGTAAGAAAAAAATATTCTAATTAATTTATCAATGAAAAATAATGAAATGATTAGAACAATACTTTGATTCTCTTAAAACGCCATAAACTAACAGTTTGATAAGTTAAAAATGAAGCAAAGATTTGTTTTAGGGTTTTGAACACACAAGCAGAAAAACATGGTAAGTTTCAAAAGTTCATGAAAGAACTTAAGAACAAAATACTCACCACTGTTGGAATATGATTATATTTCTGAAATTATTCTTTACAAAATGAGTCAACCTAGTTTATATAGAGCAAGGCTAAGTACAAATAGAATGAACTGATTTAAATATATTAAATGATATTCATATTCTCAATTTGTGACTGTTAACCATGAATCTACCTTGAATACCCAAAATAAAATATGTTCACAATTTCCAATATGGTCCACCACTGAATGGTATTTATTCTTCAAAATGAATTAAATTCCATCATTCTCTTAAGGTTGGACTTTCTCTTCATGATATAGACTTATTGAAATCTCATTGACCATTATAGGCTCTTCTTGCATCCATAGAATCTTGACCGAATCTTAACCAGCTTGCTTATTCCAAATGATTTCCAATAAATAAATTAAGACTTCTTTCATCATTTTAGGCTTAACTCTTATCATTGGTCCTACATGAATAGTAAAAGGGTCTTTGGCAGATTTATGATTAACTAGTTGGTTCATATCATTCCCCCATTCCAAAAAGGATTCATCCTCGAATCAATGTCTTCATCACTTACATCAAACAAAGATAAATCAGAAACATTGAAGGTTTCACTAATGTTGTCATACTCACTTCTTTTTCTTTAGACATGTCAAAACTTGAAAAACAAAATTAAAACCTCACCAACACTCCCTCAAGTGTCTCACTCAAGACTGGGCTTTTCTCGATACTGACCTCATCACTCTTGTCTTTTACCTTTCTTGTTTTGTTCTTTGGGTTTTTAGATGAACTAAGGTATGATAATTTAATGATAGTGAAATTGGGTCGGTCTAAAAGCAAACTAAAAAAAAGAGTCCATTTTAAAGGTGTATGTATTGCACTTCAATCATAATGGATTAGAATTAAAATATCAAATAAACCAAGAATTTTTTTTTAGAATTAAGAAAGATTTCCATACCAGAACAAGAATTCAAATAAACAAAAATAGAATTCTATAATTTGCAAGAATTCCTTGAATCTGCAATGCTGATCTTTTTTGTTACCTTCGATTTTCTCTCTTCCTCTTTTTACCTTTCATTTTCTCTCTCTCTCTTTTATATTTGATTTTCTCCTTTTTTTTTTTTTTTGTTTCTTTTGTCCTTTGATTTTCTCTTTCTCTTTCTCACTCACTCTCTCTCTCTCTCTTTTTGACTTTCTAATTTTCTTTTTTTTTATACTATAAATTATGAAAAAATAAAGAACAATAATAACATAAGAGACACATGAATGAAGTTGAAGGAAGAACAACAATTATAGATATAGTGCTAAAAGAATGAGAAGATGAGAAATAGAAAACTAAAAGACAACAAATAAATGGATATGCAAATCTCAAACTTAAGCCAAGCTCTGATACTAAATGATGGAAACCATCAACTTAGTAATCATATACCCCAATAGCTAAAGAGCTATGATACATATGGAATGCAAATTGATACCCTCTAACGAATTGAAACAAGATGGATCTTTCAAGATTGAAGTAAGAAAAATTATTCTAATCACTTTATTAATAAAAAATAATAAAATAATTATAATATCACTTTGATTCCCTTAAAACGTCATAAAATAAAAGTTTGATAAGTTAAAAAGGAAGTAAAGATTTGTTTTGTGGTTTTGAACGCCACAAGCAGAAAAACTTGATAAGTTCAAAAGTTCATGCAAGAATTTGAAAACAAAACACTCACTAGTATTGAAATATGATTAATTTTTTAAATTGTTCTTTATAAAAGGAGTCGACCTTGTTTATATAGAGCAAGACCCAGTATAAAAGGAATGGACTGATTAAATACATTAAATGGCATTTATATTCTTAAGAATATTGGCCATCCATGAATCTACTTTGAAAATCCAAAATAAAATATATTCACAATTTTCAATATGGTCCATTATAGCTGAATGATCTTTAATCTTCAAAATATATTAAATTTTATCATTCTCTCAAGGCTGAAATTTCTGTTCATGGTATGGACTTGTCTGAATCAAACTCACCATTCTTTACTCTTTTGCATCCATAGAATATAGATCGAAGCTTAACCAACTTGTTTCTTCCTAATATCTTCTAATAAATAAATTAAATTTTTTTCATTATTTTAACTTTAGCTCTTATAATTAGTAAAACATTCTTTGATAAATTTATAATCGACAAGTTGTTTCATATCAATACCGCTTTAAATTCTGTGATGCCTCCATTTGCTTGCTTGACGCTGGTTGCTCTTCGTTTCTGCTTTAGTTTGCTCCTCTCTTGCTTGTCTACTCCCTCTCTTTCTCCATGTGCAAAAAAATATATATGATATATGAATTGGCAACCTCCACCGTTAGTCAGCGGTTATGTATGTCTTTTCTGGCTGGGCGCCGAGATCATAACTCAGTCACTTATCGAGTATAATTATACTTTAGAACAGAAACTGTCGGTTAATCTATAAACCTATCTTTTCTACCCTTTAACGTAAAGGAAGCTGTCAACCCTTGCATTGATTCTTTGTAGGGCAAAACAGAACTAATGAACACCGATGGGACCTTCATTCATTAATAACCAATTCTAGAATGAACTGGAGGGCCGATCCTTTATTCTTTATTAAGTACTAGACATCTTGACTTAATCTGCCCTGCTACTTGCAAGGCCGTGGATTCATGCCATGGAAGCGGTCCCCTCTACTTTCTAATGTAGTTCGTTATTTACTAACTTTTCAGGATGGTTTCTTTCTTAGAATTTGAATAAAAGGATTTTGAATTTGAAAAAATGATTTCAATGACAACCTAGATCATATAGAGATGTAGAATCTTGCCAATATCTATACCTAATTGTAGCTTACGTTAGTACTAGTTCGTTATTTACTGATTTTTCAGGATGGTTTCTTTCTTAGAATTTGAATAAAAGGAATTTGAATTTGAAAAAATGATTTCAATGACAACCTAGATCATATAGAGATGTAGAATCTTGCCAATATCTATACCTAGTTGTACCTTACTTTAGTACTCCACTTTGTGAATTGACTTGTTGAATCATTTACTTTCGAACTTACTTTGACTTTGACTTGCAACTTACTTTCAAACTTATGTCAGGTATTTTATTTCTTTCTTTCCCAAACTTATATAACAGGAAGGAAAAATAGAAATATTAATGAAACGACTGTGGCTACATATTATCTAGGAATGAATTGAAGAGCACTTGGAGTGCTTGCAACTCTTATTCATCTATCGAATCACATATAAGATATTCTGATTTTAAATTGATATACTTATCTGTTTGCTAATACTCTCTTTCTTTCCCACTAACTTTTTATTTCACTTAGGAAGCTATATCTATTAAGCACGTTATGAATTACGTGAATGGAACTGAACCCCTATCCTATCGTTCCTTCTTGCTGCTTTGCTTACTGGTTGCTGGTTCCCTCCCTTGGCCACATCTGAGAATCGATAAAGAGGAAGTCCTACGGTTCTTTGAGACTTTATCAATAAGAACCTCACAATTCCACTAGAACATGACTTTATGAAACAATAACTTCACTTTGTACAATTCAATTCTTACCCTTTTGGGATGCGCTTATCCTATCTTCCCTTTTAGTCCAATGTGCCTATCCTATATGTTTAATTCTTAAATTACTAGATTAATTTTTAAATTCTGTATAGTGAGTTTGTATATGTGTTTTTTTAGGAGAGGACAGAAGGAAAGAGAGACAGAGACCCTGAGCTGAACCTTTCTTTAGTACAGAAAGATATACTTGAGAGTCAGTCATATATCAATTCTTTCTCTCCCGTTGCCAGATACTAAAGGGAAATGAGGTTACAACAAGGCAAGTAACTACTAATGTTACGTGTGTGAAGGTAAGGTGGAGACAAAGGGTTAAGCTGAACTTCAAGGATAGATCGGGCAAACAAGATTTAATGAATTATTTGTTGACTTAGCTAAAGGAAAGTATTGTTCTGGCGAAGAAGATACTAGCTTTGAAGCAGTCAGTGAAATAAGCGGGAAGGGAAGTTGAGGTCGGTGAAGCATCTATTTACTATGTTGTTTGAGTTTATTCTCGAGTTTTATATATGTGTTTTTTTAGGAGAGGACAGAAGGAAAGAGAGACAGAGACCCTGAGCTGAACCTTTCTTTAGTACAGAAAGATATACTTGAGAGTCAGTCATATATCAATTCTTTCTCTCCGTTGCCAGATACTAAAGGGAAGGAGGGTGAACGTCTTAAAAGAGAAATGAAAGACAATGCTAACTAGGCGGAATATTAATAGCCCTCAAGTTCTGCCATACACTGCCATACTCTAAATTATTCCTTGAACCAACCTTTGCTTTACATGCTTGGCTTGATCATGTAGTGGTCCAAAGAATAGAGTTCGAGTGCTTGTTTGATTACTTTTTAACCTATGTGATTTAACTCAAACAGGTCATTTTGTAGATTACTTGGCACTGAAGGAGATGATACTGATTGACGACAAGCCGAAGAAGGACAGTCTCCTTTCCTGATCTTCTCCTTTCACTTTTGGAATGGATTGGATGACTTAGAGTTTCAAACAGAAATAAATCCTTAATCCAGGCATGAAGAAGGCAATTATCTAAGACAATCAGTTACCACCTACGGGAGCGATTAGAGCAAAGGCAGCAGAGAACTCACTATCACATAAACACCTATTTCTATGCCTTCAACACAGGGGAACCTCATTACGTGCAGGAGAAAGATCTGACTAATCCATTGGATATAATAAGGATATAATAACTCAACAGTATCTGAAGCAATAGAATAAGGAAAGTCAAAAACTCAATCAGCAGGAACAGGATCTTACTTTGATGAATCTGTCTTTGTAGGCGACTCGAAATCAGGTTCTGTTCTCAATTCAAGTGACGTTCATTCTAGTTTCAAGAGCAGGTGAGGGAGCAGTTGTCACTTCAGAATCAACAATCATAAGTTCTTGTTTAAGTTGAAGGTAACTTTGCTGTTCCCTTTCTGTTTCTCTTGTTGGAAGTCAAAAATATTGCTTATACCACTAGCCTGCTTAGACCACATTCATTTGTTCGTTTCTGCTCCCTTAGTACGTCTCTGCTCACTTATCTAATAGTATAAGACCTTCTTATCTTAGTATAATAGTATAAGACCGGAATGAGCTTCTTTCTAGTTAAAGGCTATCACGGCCTCATTCATTCTCGTCGAACACAAGCACCAAAAGAAACTTTACTTGTTGAAGAAGCACCAAAAGAAGAAACTGCACTTTGAAAATGAGAGTTCTGTTATTGGCTTCATATCTTGTTGACTTTTAACTAAAACTCAACTTTTAGCTTTTTCTTGCTGCTTCAGACGTCGAATCAAATCCATACTGCCCATGGAGTGGTTAAGGCTTAATATGTCAGCTGCAAATCAATGATGTTCGAGTGCAATCTTCTCTGTATTAGCTCAGGAACAAGTTTAGTTGAGAGAAATTTATATATATATATATATATAATATATAAAAAAATCAGAATTTTCATTCTCACTTCCTATTTAATATGGTATCATAGCTCTCTCTCTCTTAGAGAGATCTTTTTTTTTTTTTTTTTGTCCAATGATAGCTTATATATTATCGACGATCGCGATGATCCCCCCCGGAGGATGATCCTGATGATGATTACTTATATCTCTCCTCTCGCTATCATCATGATGATCGTTGCCCTCATCTCATGACCCTTCAGCATCATCAACATCTTCTTCCACAATATAATAGAAATAGAACAACTTCTTCTTCTTCTTCCATCGGTCCTTCTCTTCTTCTCACCGAGATCCCTCATCCCCCCCCCCTCCCCCCTCAATCCTCTCCCTTCTCTTCTCTCGATAGCTTCTCACTAATGCGTTGGAGTTTCACTAATCTCTTCTTTCCTCGGCATGGTCACTAGGGGTCACACGCACGAGCCAGAGAGCCAATGCGATGCCCATCCTAGTCTCTCCTCCTCCTCTCAGTTAGTCGCTTTGCGCTCCAACCACGCTCCACCTCCACCGCGCCCCGCCCCATGCTACAACAACTCTCCTCCACCCACTACAAACTCTTTTCATTACATCGGTCCAAGATCGACTCCTTAACAGGAGCTCGATCTTGCAGGGGCATGATAGCAGATAGAATGTAGATATGATAACATATATGATTTAGATACAATTTTTCTATCTGAATAAAAATTTTTATAGATTAGTTGAGGAAAATCCTCCTCTTTACATGTATAAATAGATAATGAATCAATAAACTTAATTTTGCTTTTCATTCTCGCTTCCTATTCAACATAAAGAAGTAGAGTAGCCTATTGCAAGTATAGATATACAAAATGGTGTATCGATCATATGAAAGCTGTTAGTGTTGGGTATAGAACTAGGCAGGGGTCGGAGAAGAATAGGGATGAGAAGCATAAGCTATTTCAATAGAATCCATAATTCAAATGGAAGCTGGTAGGGCAATTTAAATAGAAGATGCTAGAGAAAGAAGTTAAAGAATCAACGGTGCCAGTTAGGTCTACGAGATTACTTAGAAGGAAGGGAGATCAGATGCTATACCATATGTTTGTTTTAGAAGAAATGATTAGCAGTGTTTGTTGTAAATCTCTTACACAAGAGAAGAAGTATACTCAACGAATAAGAAAGAGAACCCACAGAGCACAAGATGTGCCTATTCTCACTTCAAAGTAACTAATTTTCGTGTAGATTCTGGGGGTTAGAGGTAGGCGTATCTGTTGTAATTCTTTATACCGAGTCTGAGGTGATCAGATGCTATACCATATGTTTGTTTTAGAAGAAATGATTAGCAGTGTTTGTTGTAAATCTCTTACACAAGAGAAGAAGTGTACTCAACGAATAAGAAAGAGAACCCACAGAGCACAAGATGTGCCTATTCTCACTTCAAAGTAACTAATTTTCGTGTAGATTCTGGGGGTTAGAGGTAGGCATATCTGTTGTAATTCTTTATACCGAGTCTGAGGTGTCATTATGATTAGGTCTGATCCAAATATACAAGAATACCCTTGCAACTATGACGTGCCAAGGAGAGTATATGACAAATTGATAGCTCCACTTCTAAATATCTAGGTTGTCTTCTTAGAACCTGGGTGGCACATGGCTCCTTACTCTCCTTGATGTTCGTGTCCTATAAAAAAAGCTTGAACTGGGTGGAGGGTCCTCTCGGTTTGGCCCCTCTGATGGTAAAGTTAACCCCAAAGCTAAGCTCTCCTCAAAGTATTATGAGGATTTTTTTGTGCATCCCTCCTCCAATACTATTCATTAGGGTGGCTTATATTCCTGGGAGGGGGTCACCATACGAGGATGTTTAATGATCAATGGTGCCATCGTACATGAGTATTAATGTGTACCAGCACCTAGGGATGTTTGGAGCAGACTTTGATGTCGATGTCGTCTAGGCTACATTATGCATTGCTATGTTCCTTGGATAATGGGATGGACCGACGATCTACCTGCTAATGTCATCTAAGGGTATCATATCTTTTTATGCCCCTTAGGTGGCAGGAGACACCGACGTCAGATCCTAAGGTCTCGGTCTGAGTTGAGATGGAGGTGCCTGGTTAGCTCTACTATGATGATTTGGCGATCTTCGTTAGATGAACCAAAATATGTCGTATCATTCTCCCCCTCCCCCCAAAGGAGTCATGCCTTAGGAGAATTGTGAGGCGTGGCTCGGGCCAGTGGCTCATTCGTATGTTGATCATGTCTTGGAGCCTATAGTTTTCATAGGATGGAACGTGGTGAATCGACCGGGACTGAGCCACGATCAGATTGGTATTGGATTGCTGAGGCCGAGTCAACATGATTGGCTAAGACTTAGTTGACATGAGACTAGCCGAGGCTTAGTCGACATGATTGGTCGAGACTGGTCGGCATGAGATTGGTCGAGGCTTAGTTGGCATGATTGGTCGAGACTGGTTGGTTGGACTAGTCAAGATTGGTCGATTGGACTAGCTGAGACTGGCTGAGACATAGTCGGCATGACTGCCAAGACTAGTTGGCTGAATAGGTCGAGATTTAGTAGGCACAGGATTGGCCAAGACTTAGTCGACATAGGACTTGCCGAGACTTTATCAGCATGGGACTGGCAAAGACTTAGTCGACATAGGATTGGCAAAGACTTAGTCGACATAGGACTAGCTGAAACTTGATCGACATAGGACTGACTGAGACTTAGTAGGCATAGGACTGGTTGAGGCTTAGTCAGTATAAGACTAACCAAGACTTAATTAGCATAGGACTGGCTGAGGTTGGTCGGCATGAGACTTGCTAAGGCTTAGTCGGCATGATTGGCCGAGACTGGTCAGCTGGACTAGCCAAGACATAGTCGACATAGGACTAGTCGAGACTTAGTCAGCATAGAACTGGCCAAGACTTGATCGGCATAGGACTAGTCGAGGCTTAGTCGGCATAGGACTGGCCAAGGCTTAGTCAACATAGGACTGGCCGAGGCTTAGTCAACATAGGACTGGTCGAGACGTAGTCGGCATAGAACTGGTCGAGACTTAGTTGGCATATGATTGGCCAAAGCTTAGTCGACATATGACTAGCCAAGACTTAATTAGCATAGGACTAGCCGAGGCTTAGTCAACATAGAACTGGTCGAGGCTCAATTGGCATAGGACTGGCCGAGGTTCAGTTGGCATAGGACTATTGGCCAAGACTCGGTCGACATAGGATTTGCTGAGACTTAGTCGACATAGGGCTGGTTGCTCTTGAGTGGGAAAATTTGAACTACAGCGATTGTTAGTGCGTCTTGCTCCTTTCCGAGGCTCGTGCCCTCTTATAATGATGGGGTGTTAAGTTGTCGTGCTATGTGTTGACGATTCTGCAGGTGGGGCGCTTCTCTCCGGGTAGTTTCTAGAGAGTGCCATACCCGTTTATTACGAATCCCCTTGGGATCTGGGGGTGTCGTGTTGTCTTCCTATTAGGGAGGTGGAAGGTTGCTTGTTTGTCACTTCGAGCGCATCCCTTCGGATAAAAGGTTGCCTCGATTTGGTCATCTTCGTTCATCTTTATAAGCCTTTCCTATTGATAGGGGGGCTTATTGCTTCATGTTGTTCCTTTGTTCTTGCACTGGCTACTTGTCGCCCTTAATCATCTTTGGTTCAATAGTTGAGCCTTCATGTCTTTCACTCTTGTCCTTCTTTCATAGTGTCCTCGAGTAGTGAGAGGAACTCGGGGGGTTGCTCCCCCTTTGGGTCTTCGTATTCTATAGACAAGAAGGCCTAAGAAGCCTTCGAAGCCATGCTCTAGGAGCATGATGAAGATTCGGTGATAACCAAATCCTTCCTACCCCATATTAGGGATATGTATCATATCTTCGGTGAGTATGATCTGCACGTGTCAAAGGTCAGCCAATAATCATTTGATCTATTTCCAATGGATTTGGTGATAGGACTCCAGCAGGGTTGAGTCCTAATCTCCTTAGGAGTAGTCAATAAAACCCTATGAGATTGTAATAAAACCCCACATAGCCATTTCTATCATATAAAAAAATGTGGTTAGGGTTTAGATTGAGGCCTTAGGATTTAGTAGCCATCGCCCCTTTTATTGGATTGGTCGGCTAGGGTTTTCCCCTTCTTAGGTCGGCTATAGAGCCAACCTAGGCACCACCTGTTCCCTCTAAGGCAGGTAGGCTATAGAAGGGGTAAAAGGATAATTTTAGTTAGGCAAGCATCCCCTAAGACTAGGGTTTGAAGCCCTATATAAGTATATGGCCTCCACTTCTTTTGAGCAAGTAATTATCTATTTTATTTCAGCCTTGTGTCGAGTCTAGGAGGGTGGAACCCCTATAGCGTTCCGAGGGTTGATCCCCCTCAAGGGTTAAAATCTATAGAGCTTGTTCTGGGGTTCTATCATCTGGTATTAGAGTAGTGATCTTACAGTCCCTATAGCCATCTCAACCGTCTCTACCTTCCTAAGCAATTTCCATAATTGATGCGACACGCGCCTCCACCTTCCACCCTAGCTGTAGATCAAATCAATCTATCGCTACCCCCTGCATTTGATCTAGAAATCTGATATATTTTTATCATCCATGCCTCTTTAATATGGCAAGATTCCTTACTTTATATGTTAAAGATTTTTTTGAAATTTTATTCGCTGCAAATTTCATTCGTCGCAAACGTTATCATCGTTGTAAAGGTGAATCAGTCGATTGTTGCTTCTTAAAACTAAACTTTTAATCATCCATTTTAGCTGAAACTTTTATATAATTTCATAGATCATCTTAGCTTTCATTAAGACTGATCTAGTAAAAAAACTCCTTTTGGATATGGAGTTATAGTGTTGCGATTCTTTGCTGTATAGTATTGAAATTTTATAATATAGAATCTGCCTTCTGTATATTGGCCTCTTGAAACTAAACTTTTATTAATCCTTTTTGGCCAAAATTTTTATACAATTCTAAAGATCAAATTAGCTTTCATCTGAAATTGATTTTTGAAAAAAATTCCTTCTTCTTGTGCAACATTTCACCATCACATAGTTTTAAAATTTTTACGATGAAGGATCTATATTTTGTCTTTTGCCCTATTTCCTTACTATTATGCTGCCAAAATTTTGCCAAACTTTTTACTAATGTTATCAATATCTGAACCAAGGATTTATGTATAAATTCCTTAAACTGTCCTATAGAATTTATGCCGAATAGTCATTATTTCTCCAACATAAAATCTATTCAGTAGGATAGCACATCATAACACTTTTTTTCATTGAATTCTATCAGATTTAAGTGCTATTTTTATGGGATTTCATACTCTCTTTTCCTCATCTCTAAACCCTACTATCCTCACTAAAAATTCCTCCAAATCTTATTGGGAGACCTCAGCGGGTACATCATATGCGCAGCAGAAATCAAAACATAAAATCGATTTACCAAGCAGATCTAATCATCGTGCAAAGATTGGGGTCGAGAGAAAAAAATATAAAATCGAAAAACCATAATGTGTCAGAGATTTATTTTACCTAGGTAGATTATATATCCCTATATTCCAGATCTGGATGGAGAAGATGAAGGACGTCAAGCGTCCTCCTATCTAGCGGTATCCATACGATGGATCTCTACAGCGAAACTCATCCAATCTGATCTCGCAACTCTTGCATAGAGGGAGGGAGGAGAATAGGAGGTGGTGGCTAAAGCTGCAGCCCATCAACCATGAGTCTCCTCTCATATTTATAGAGAGCTACCAAAAACCCTAGGGCTCCTTCCTTAGTGGGTATTGGATCTCCATCCAATTACCTACTAACCTTACATTATTGGATCTCTATTCAATAATCTCCTTAGGCCTATAATTGGGCCTTAATTAGGGAGCCCATCAGCATATAGTCTCATCTAATGAGAATATGGGCTAATTGGATTTCAATCTAATCCTCTATTCTCTGAAACATCTGCCATATGTGTGTGACCCTTTAGGCCCGATACTGAGCTAGCCATGAGTCACTCTCATTAGAAATCTTTATGATATAGTGAATTATTATCCTCATAATAAGTCATTGGAGTCATCGACTATAGACGTACTAGGCCACTATACCAGAGTCCCCAAACAGTATAGGAGGATCGAATCCATCGGACCTGTTTGTCCATAGTTACTATGTATCTATAATCCTTTATCCAACTAATATCCCAAAGATCGTATATTGGATATGGTGTTTAGTTACATATGAAATCTATCATAGTCTCGCTCTAATCGGATTCTCCCAGAGAACTCTTTCTCTCTTAATCCAAATAAACCTAGCCAAGGATTTGTCTGAGCAAGCACATATGAAATATTCCTCTCGTGATACCGAGAGTGGATGATCCTCTTTTGACACTCAATTGTCTTCGCAAGATTGGCTACTAATCCCGATAACCAATTGTACCATATCTGGAACTTTCCAAACCTGTAAGTCTGGCGTCAAAGAAAGGAGTACTCATACAAGGCATCCTTAGTGTCTCAAGTCTAAGGACTAGATACACAACTAGGACTATGGAATCACTGTCAGACATTAGGTATCATTAACCATACAATATTCCATAAGCGGATCAATCAGTGGAACTCAATTGTCTTCGTAGTTAATAAATTATCACAGTTTATGCATCAGTCGTTTACTATACATTAGGCTACTGTTAAACACATTCTGTATTATCTTAAGGGGACCATTGATCATGATATCTTTCTTTGCAAACACTCTCTCCTTTATCTTCATGCTTTTGTTGATGCTGATTGCGTAGAGAATGTTGATGATAGAACTTGCATATCATGGTATCTTATTTTTCTTGTTTCTAATCTAATTAGTTGGAGTTCCAAGAAGCAAAACACAATTACTCGGTCTACAACTGAAGCTGAATATTATGTCATCGTCACTATTGCTATCAAACTCAATTGGATCATGAATCTACTCAAGGAGCTTCACATCGCCTCCACCCTTATGCCTACCATTTATTGTGATAATGTCAGTGCTACTTACCTTTGCGCCAACCCAGTATTCCACTCCCATTTGAAACGTATTGCTATCGACTTTCATTTCATGTGAGATTAAGTTGTCAGCCAGCAGCTTCGTATTTCTCATGTATACATGGTTGATCAACTAGCCGACTCACTCATGAAACCTCTTGCTTATAAACTCTTTTCTTTATATCGATCCAAAATCGGTGTTTTTGACAGGAGCTTAATCTTGTAGGGACATGTTAATAGATCATATTTTCATAACTGAATGAGAAGATCTCATTGATTAATTAAGAAAAATTTTTCTTCCTAAACATATATAAATAGGTGTGAAAACAAAAGATCAAATGAGCTTTTCTTTTCACTTTCTATTTTATCACAAACAACTAAAAACCTACATACTGTAAGGCTTTACCGCGTTATGTCCAGTATCAGGAGTCTTTTATAAAGACATAGATTAGGAACCGAGTGGGGAAGTGAGCTCTACTCTAAAGGCTGCTTTGCCACCTAGAGGGATATCCTTTTTTTCCTTTTAGTATGATCCAAGAGCTGGATCTTATCAAAGACTGGCTTACTAAATTTTTTCAGTAGGACAACAAAGAAAGAAAAGCCTTTGGTTTTCATGTTTGATTCTACTTATTTACTATTGATTTATTTGACTATGGAAGCGGGACACGAGTATAAAGTAGCAAGTAGTTCTGGAGTAGAAAGATCAGGATCAGACTCTGAAACAAGATCAGTGTAAAAGTAAGCTATAATAAGGTATAGTAAAAGGTCAAATTCCTCTCCCTCTGGCTTTGAAGCATGTTCGGTGTGAGTGCATCTAAGAGAGGACTAACCAAAGCTTAGAGTACCAATTTCTTTCTTATTCTTTACATTAGCAGAGTCGAACAAAATAGGTTAAACGACTAACCAAAGAATCAGTAGGATCAAGCTTTGGGTAAGTAAAGGAAATTAGTATGATCCAAGAGCTGGATCTTATCGAAGACCAGCTGACTAAACATTTTCTACTTATTTACTATTGATTTATTTGACTATGGAAGCGGGACACGAGTATAAAGTAGCAAGTAGTTCTGGGGTAGAAAGATCAGGATCAGACTATAATAAGGTATAGTAAAAGGTCAAAGAATCAATAGCATCAAGCTTTGGGTAAGTAAAGGAAATTAGACAAGACAGTTATAAGAGAATCCTATAGATCAAGATCTGTATTTGCAAGGAGAGAAAGCATGGGTACTATGGTAAAATAGAGATGTATTGCCTAGATCAAAATTCAATCATACCTTCCCACCTTCTCATGATGATGTCTAAATACTAAGTCAATTCTAATAGTAATACACCCATGAGGTCTTATAAGTCAATCTTAAGCTTTCCACTTTCAATGTGATACTAATCGCGATATTATAATTATCATTACCATTATCATCAGTAATAGCAGCAGAAGTGCAAAGTGGAGTTCTTGTTTTAATTTATAAAGAATATGATGACTAAGGTGTGTTGGTAGCTGAACCATCAAGCAAAGCACGAAAATGATTAATAGTAGTTCGAGTTGAGTCAACAATGAAATCCAGAGTTCTTTCTAGTTTCATCGATAAGAAAAGAAGCAACGCTAATCAAATCTTAAAGTGAGAGCCCAAGAGCAATGAAATTCGATTAGGAATCTTTTTATTCTAAAAGGAAGTGTTGAGTTCTTTGTAGTCCTGCATTTGATCCGATAATAGCACGCCACGCTACTAGACATCAGATCTATAAATTCTATCTCAATCAAAATGGGAAGCCTTCCTATAGAGTAGTGTGTAAACTGTTGTGTCATTGATTGTTACTTGATTTCGATTCCCCACAGTTAAATCTGTAGCTACATGAACACTCGGTTTTGTGTTCTAGTAAAAAGCTATGTAGTGGAGTTCCTTGAGCTCAAAGTCATAGATAGAGGTGATTGGTTTTACTTTTGCCTGAATATCTTGCTTTATCTTTAAGTAAAGTATTTCAATCTAGTGATGTTCCTTCGAGTTAGGAGGTCGTCCCTTTTCTCCTTCCCCCTTTGGTTGAGAAGACATCAGGGAGACATAAAGAAGTTTCATTTCTCTTTATAAGGGCTCGACACTTGCTTTTCTAAATCACGGGAATTGAATTCTTCATCATGCATTCATGGGAATTATCATCATCCACTAGAAAGAAGAGTATTCATCTGGCATTCGACATTCTTAGCAGATAAGAAGTTGGTGCTAAGAGAAGATCAGTTCTTTACTCTAAGCCGGGAGCGATTAAGTCTCAAGTTAGTGGTTCTGTGTAGGTTTAGGTCTACGCAATGTAACTATTTTCTTTCTAATTAAATTTTTATTTATTGTCATTAACATTTTTATTGATTATGATTTAAATATTTTAGTTTTTATTCATTATGAATGTAACGGTTATTGTTAAAATTTTCTATTTATGACAATTAAAATTCTTAATTATGGTCCAAATGTTTCGATCTTGAATTAATTCTTGAACGTTACGAATTGATAGTAATAAATATTCTTAATGAGAGAATACCTACATATATATGTATTTTGGTCCCTTGACTTAATCTCAAGTTAAAGGATTTCCTACACCATCTAAAATGAAAATCAGAGTTGAGAAGCACCAAAATACTGAAAGAAATCGTTGCTGAAATCTTCAACAATAATGACTGGAGGTATATAATTTAAGTTTCTTTCATTTAATTATGTTTCTATTAAAGTGGTTTAGAAACATAATTTTTGGTTTCAATTTTCTAACATTTGGTACGATTAACCTTTACTTTTATATGGAGAAGATTTCATTTTTATGTCATTAAATATTGTTTGATTTCAATTTCTCTTTAAAACTTTTGATGCATTTGGTGTTGAAAATCATGAAGATATTAAATTTTTAATATTTTTCAAATAAAAATATTCATTAACAATGCTTTGTATGAATATTTTATTATTTTAATTCATACTTATGAGTAAAGAATCTATATTCAAATTGTCTAGTGATTCATATATTATTAATTAATTAGGGATTAGCCACAGTATATTTAATTAATTAAAATTATATAAAAATTAAAATAAGGATCATATAAGGAATTAAATATAATCTAATGATTGATTATATTTAATATAATAATTATTATCTCATAGGATCTTTTATTATATTTATATAATTAATCAGGATAAAATATCAAATTATCTTCATAATTTACCCACAGGGATTATGAATTGGTATATAATTTGATGGTTTTATCATAAAGATCATTTGAATCTATTTAAATTAAAAATTTAGCCCACATCCAATTTTTATGTCATAAGATTCATTTTTTCAGTATGTTTTGCATTAGTAAAACATGTAATTAAGACTATTAAACCTTAAATTTTGACATAACCATTTTGGGTTTTATGTAGTTTCTCAAACTATTAATTTCTCTGATATTCGATGTGACATTCCTGAACTTAAGGGTGATAACTATAAAATATAAAAGGAGAGAATTCTCCTCTATCCTCCATTTACGGTGGATGGATATTGATTATGCTATTAGGAATGACGAACCACCTATAGTCACTAATACTACCACTCCAACTGATATCGCGCTATATGAGCGATGAGAGCGATCTAATTGACTCAGTGTAACATTTATTAAGACTAAAATAGCTACTGGTATATGTAGTTTTGTTGACTATCATAATAATGTCTGAGACTTGCTCAAGGCCATTGACGAGCAGTTCGTCACTTCGGATAAGGCACTAACAAGTACCATAATAATGAAATTCTTATCCCTTAGGCTCACCAATAAGAAAGGTAAAGCAACCTCGTTTGTATGCTATAAATTTAATATGATTAATGTTAATATTAACACCTGGTGGATTGATTTTGTATCAACAATCTATATTATGAACTCTTTACAGGGTATGCAAAACCTAGGGAAACTAGTGGGAAGTGAGCAAAACATCTTATCAGGTAATAAGATGAGCTCACATGTGGAGGTAATTGGAATATGCATTTTAACCTTGAGCAGTGGCTTTGTTTTAGAATTGGAAAGGAACTTTTATGTGCTAAGTTTCTCATAGAACCTGGTTTCTATTTCTAGACTCATACCATTTGGATATTATTTTTATTTTTAAGACACATCATTTAGTTTATTATATAAATCTGATTGTGTTAGGAATGATATTTTATCTGATAGTCTTTATCAAATTTTCTTACAAAATAAAGGCACTTATAGTTCAATACATGTTCACGCTGGCACTAAAAGTTGTAATATTAATGAAGACTCCTTTATACTATGGTACCAGAGATTATGACATATCTCCATAGAGAGAATTAAGAGATTAGTAAATGATAGGGTACTTAGTACTCTTGATTTTTTAGATTTTAAGACTTGTGTGGATTGTATTAAGGGAAAGCAGACCAATAAGTTTAGGAAAAGTGCTAATATGAGTTCAGACATATTAAAAATCATTCATACTGATATATATTGTCCAGACATGGATACATATGGTCAAAAATACTTCATCTCTTTTATAGATGATTACTAATGATATATGTATATCTATTTGCTTCATAATAAAAATAAAGCATTGGATGCATTCAAAGTATTTAAGGCTGAAGTTGAGAACCAGTATGGCAAGCAAATTAAAATTATGAGATCAGATAGAGGTGGAGAATATTATGGTAGATATACTGAGAATGAACAAATACCTGGTCCTTTTGCTAAGTTTCTTTAAGAACATAAGATTATTGTCCAATACACTATGCCTGATTCTCTAGACTAGAATGATGTTGTAGAAAGAAGAAACTGAACATTATTGTACATGGTGCGGAGTATGCTTAACAACTCCAATCGTCCTAAATTCTTGTGGACTGAAGCACTAAAGATGATAATGTATATATTAAACCGAGTTCCAACCAAGGTTGTCTCAAAGACACCATTTGAATTATAGAAAGGTTGAAAATCGAGTTTGTAACATATGCCCATTTGGGGATATTCATATGAGGTTAGGATATATAATTCACAAGAGAAGAAACTAGACACGAGGACTATTAGTGGGTATCTCATTACATATGCAGAAAAGACCAAAAGTTATAGGTTTTATTGTCCATCTCACGCAACTAGGATTGTGGAATTAAGAAACGCTAAGTTTCTTGAGGATGACATGATTAGTGGGAGCGATCAGTTCAAGAATATAGTTTTTGCAAATGATAATATAGGAACTCAACCTTCCATATCGAATGATAGATTAGTTATAGTTCATAGCACTCCTTAAGTTCAAACTAGTGTTGAACAACCAATCATACATATTCTATAAGTTGTTGATAATATTCTAATAGATCAGACAATTCAGAAATTAGAACAAGTTGAACCACATGTTTCCCAAGAAGACTTTGGTACAACATTAAGAAGATCTATTAAAAATAAGAGATTAACATTTCTTAATTATTATGTTGTATATCTACAAGAATCTGACTATAATATTGGAGCCAAAAATGATCCTAAAACCTTTTCACAAGCCATAAGTCATAAAGAGTCATATTTATGGCTGCTAGTTACAGGTGTCTTGCAAGCCAATCATGTGAGTGATGGCATGTGTCGCACATTGTATGATCTTTTTGCTTATAATTAATATTGACATATTCTCACATTATATTATCTGTAGCATATATATTGCGATGTCCTTAGTTCTGTGCAATGAGAATTGGATTGTGATGAGATCACGATAATAAGATCGATTCACCTTTAAATATAGATCCTAAATAATCCCAGTCATAGGTTACTCGAGAGGGACATCGAGATAACTGGATAGATCGGTTACCCATCCATATGATGGAGGCGGCTAGTCTCATAACCACCTGTGTGGAGACACTAAGGATATAGTACAGGTGCTCATTAGAGAATGAGTTCACTAATTGATCCGCTCATGCTATATGGTTAGTGATACCTAATATTAGACAGCGATTTCATAGTCCCAGTTGTGTATCTGGTCCTTAGACTTGAGATACCAAGGATATCTTGTATGAGTACTTCTTTCTTTGACGCCAGACTTATAGGTTATAGCTAACCTTATGAAGGTAATCGAGTATCAATAGAGGATCATCCACTCTCGATATTTTAAGAAGAATATATCATATGTGCTTGCTCAAACAAATCCCTGGCTAGAGATATTCGGATTGAGAGAGAAAGAGTCCTCCAAGAGAATCTGATTATAGCGAGACTATGACGGATTTCGTATATGACCTAACAGTACCATGTCCAACATACGATCTTTGAGATATTAGTTGGATGAGAGATTATAGATACACGATAACTGTGGACAGACAAGTTTGATGGATTTGATCCCCTGTACTGTCTAGGGACTATGATATAGTAGCCTAGTACGTTAATAGTCAATGAGTCGAGTGAATTATTATGGAGATAATAATTTGCTATATTAGAAAGAGTTATGATGGGAGTGATTCACGACCAGTTTAGTATTAGGCCTAGAGGGCCACACACATATGGTGAATGCTTCAGTAAATAGAGGATTAGATGGAGATCCAATTAGCCCCTATTCTTGTTAGATGAGACCCTATGCTGATGGGCTTCTTGATTAAGGTCCAATTATAGGCCTAAGGAGATTATTGAATAGAGATTCAATAATGCAAGTTTAGTAGGTAATTGGATGAAGATCCAATACCCACTAAGGAAGGAGCCCTAGGGTTTTTCGGTGAGTCTCTATAAATAGGAGGGGAGACTCATGGTTGATAGGCTGCAGCTTTAGCTACCACCTCCTATTCTCCTCCCTCCCTTTGCGCAAGAGTTGAGAGATTAGATTAGAGGAGTTTCGCTGTAAAGATCTATCATATGGATACCGCTAGATAGAACACTTCACCTCCTTCATCTTCTCTATCTGGATCTGGAATACAGGGATATATAATCTCCCTAGGTAAAATCAATCTCTCACACATCATGATTTTTCGATTTTTATGACTTTTCTCGCGACCCCAATCTTTTGCATGATAATTTGATCTATGTGGGAAAGCGATTTTTATTTTGATATCCGCTGTGCATGTGATGCTCTCGCTGAGTTTTTTCAATAGTGGTATCAGAGCCAAGGTTTTCATGCGAAAGATTGATTTTAAACTATGTGTGATGAGATTGAATCATGTTGCATCATTTTATCTTGCTACATTTTCGCAGCAAACACAACAAGGAGGAGGATAGGCGGCCAGCTACAGCCAGACCTCCTGCAGGGGCGTTCGACCATGGTTTGGCCAATTGCAAAGGGGTGAACGGCTGTGGCCAAGGCCCCTACCCAAGGGAAGGCGCTTGCAAGGGGCTCCTCGCCCGCGGCGAGGTTGCAGGAGCAGCGCCCATCTGCAGCCAGCCGCAAGGGTCGGCTGCCCACAATGAGGCCACAGGGCCAGTGCCCACCTCGACCGGCCGTAGAGGGTTGGCGCCCGCTGTCTACGTAGAGGCGGCGACGACGGTGGCAACGCAGAGAGGGAAGAGGAGGACCTAGGGCATTCCTTTTGACAAAAGAATCATTTTGCCCCACTGAATTTAAAAAAAATTGAGGATTGTCCTCATGTATAGAATTCCTAAAATACCCTTAATAATTTTAGAAATTTCGAGGACTGTCCTCTCATTTAAAATTATGAAAATGTCCTTGACAATTCTAGAAATTTCAAGCATGTTCTGATTTTTTAAAAAATAATTAATTAAATAGTTTAATTAATTATTATATATATCTAGTAATCCTACATGTGATGTATGATATTGATGGATGATCATGAGTCATGTGTTATGATGTATGTAATTATGATGATGATTATTATTATTATGGCCTATGAGCCTCTATTTTTCTCGTTTATTATCGAGCCCACGTAACTGTAATTATTTGTAATTATATGAAGAGGCGCGGCGGGAGTGTGGAGGTGACAATGGGACCCACGATGCCATGGCGAGAGATTACGACGCATGGTGATACGACGATTTGATGGAACCGATGATAACGAGATCAATAATCACAAGGCATGGAGATGTGCCAACGCACACATATATCCTATTGTGAGTGATTAGGCCCATGAGCTCGGGCTTAGTCATATTAAGTGATGGCTCATGATCATCCGGTGTGGCTTGCATATGTGATGTGTTATACACATACTAGATATATATATATATATATATATATATATATATATATATATATATATATATATATATATATATATATATATATATATATTTGCATACGATGTAGATATATATTAAATATGTTTGTGTGCGACATAACATATTAGGAGACCAATACGAAATAAAAATCCCTCCTACAATAATATTAAGTCGGTAAGTGTGAGGCAATAAGATTGACCCACGTGGCCTTCCATCGTTATAGAAAGAAATTGAATCATGACATAGGTTGAGGTGGTCGAGTCCCTTGAGGCTCACCTATCTACGTGATTGACTTTTTACCTACGACATAGATATGTCACCAGTGACCTGAGGACATGCTATGCTTGGTCGAGTCCCTCGATGGCATATCATTAAATCAGACGCATCTTGTAACGATGGTGATGACTTAGCCGAATATCATAGTTGGCCGAGTCCCTCAAGACCATGATGATTCAAAGGCCGAACAAGACGGGAATTACAAGGAGTTGTGATTGGCAAGAGTTGCTACCTTTTGGGCTTAGTGTAATTGGTTGAGTCCCTCGAGTTGCACTAAGACGCCAATTGGATCCCGATCCCCACTAAGAGTCTGCCGAAGACTTTCTCTCACGTGTCCAGGGTGTCACGTGATTCACTAAGAAAATAGTGAGAGTATATTAAGATAGAAGTCCATATCTTAAGCATTTTCTATAAAATCTGCATATTATTTATTTTCGCCATATCTTATTTTATCAGAAATATGTCGCTCACAAACCCCCGACGTGGCATACTTGATGCCAACCATCTCACTAGTCCAAACTATACAAAGGATCCACAATTTGAGAATTATTCTTATGGAGGAGAAAATCATATATGTCCTTAACATGATTGTGCCCACGCTGGAGGAAAGGATAAACGAGGAGGAGATCGCTCGCTTTGTGAAGTATATAGATTGTCCTAGAGGATAACATGTGTGTTAATCTTATACTTCAGTCCCTACCAAATTTCTTTTCACAGTTCATTATTTTTAATACGAATAAGCTTGAGGTGACTCTATCTGAGCTCCTCAATATGTTGAGGGAAGTTGAGAGCACTATCAAGAAAGAGAAGCTTGTTTTCTATATTAGTGAGACCAATAAGAAAATGAAGGCCAGTAAGACCCTTGAGAAGAGCAAGGATAAAGAAAGACCAGGTAAGACAAAGGTTGCTAAGAGAGATCAGGCAAAGGACAAAGGACAGTGCTTCCACTACGGCCAAGACGAGCATTGGAAGAGGAACTGTAAGGACTACCTTGTAGAGAAGGTGAGACAAAAGCTTGGAGAAACTTTAAGTATATTCATGACTAGTCTCCACTTATCAGATTTTGATGATAATACATGTGTATTGGATACTGGGAGTGTTTATTATATATGTAATTCATTGCAGGTTCTAGCAAGATCTATGAGATTGGCTAGAGGCAAGATGGATCTTAAGATGGGCAATGGAGCAAGAGTTACTGTAGTTGCTATTGGAGAGGTCACCCTACATTTGCTTGGTGGAGCTATTATTGCATTAGATGTATGCTATTTTGTTCCTTTTATTATCAAAAATATTATTTCTACCTCTTGTTTAACAATTAGTGGATAGAAATTAAATTTTGAGAATAATAGTTGTTCAATAATTATGGATGATGAGATCATCACTAGAGGGACCCTTATAAATGGCTTATATGTGTTAAACACTTCTCCATATATCATGAATATAAGTATATCTAAGAGGAAAAGAGATGAGGTGAATAATGCATACCTATGGCAATGTAGGCTAGGTCATATACATGAGGGAAGGATTCAAAAGTTGCTAAAAGCTGGATACTTAGATCCATCTGACTATGAGTCATATGCAACTTGCAAATCTTGCCTTCAAGGGAAGATGACCAACTCTTCTTTTAATGGAACTAGAGAGAGAGCCATCGAGTTTTTAGAACTCATATATAGTGATGTATATGGTCCCATGTCGACTCAGGCTATAGATGGTTACTCATACTTCATTATATTCACTGATGATTTCTCTAGGTATGGACACGTGTACTTAATGAAGTATAAATCTGAGGCTTTTGAGAAATTCAGGAAATATAAGAATGAGGTAGAAAACCAAATTGGAAAGAGTATTAAGACTCTTCGATCAGATGGATGGGGAGAGTACTTGAGTATGAAGTTTACCCATTTCCTCATAGACAATGAGATTCTATCTCAGTGGACACCTCCTTATATACCTTAGCTCAATGGTGTATCAGAAAGGAGGAATCGCACACTATTAGATATATTGCGTTTCATGATAAGTTTCATTGACCTACCCATCTTATTCTGGGGGTACGCCCTAAAGACCGCAACTTACCTTCTAAACAGAGTTCTATCAAAGTTGGTGGTGTCTACATTATATGAGATATGGAAAGGAAAAAAGCCCGATCTTAAAATTATTAAGATTTAGGGCTATCGTGCTTATGTTAGAAGAGACAACCCCGATATAAGTTGGAATTAAGGATAGAATGGTGCACATTCGTGGGATACCCAAAGGAAACTTACTGATATTATTTTTATCATCTCGAGGACCGAAAGGTCTTTGTTGCCAAGAGAGCTATGTTCCTTGAGAAACAATACATTCTTGGTGGAAACAATGGGAGCAAGATAGAATTGAGCGAGGTTGGAGAACCTAGCTCAAGCACCATTCCAGAGCCCAAGTATGTTCAGGTACCTAACAGACAAGTTCTAGTAGTAGAGTATCTCACCCTCTTGAAAGATATGTGAGATATATCAGTGGAGATGACTCTCAAAATATTGATCCTTAGACTTATGAGGAGGCTATTATGAGTATAGACTCTAGGAAGTGGTAAGAAGCCATGAATTCTAAGATGAATTTCATGTACTCTAATAAGGTTTAGAAACTTATGGATGCACTTGAGGGTATTATACCCATCGACTACAAATGGATCTTTAAGAAGAAGATCGGAGTGGATGGAAAGGTAGAGACAGATAAACAAAGTTAGTAACTAAAGGATATCATTAAAGATAAGGAGTTGACTATGATGAAACCTTTTCACCTATAGCCATGCTTAAGTCCATTATTATTTTGGCCATTGCAGCATACTATGACTATTAGATCTGGCAAATGGATGTCAAAATGGCATTCCTTAATGGTAACCTCGAGGAAGAGGTGTATATGATACAACCACATGGATTCGTATCTAAAGAGCGTTAAGATAAAGTGTGCAGGTTGCTTAGATCCATTTATGGATTAAAGCAAGCTTCCCGAAGTTGGAACATAAGATTTGATGAGGTGATCGGATCTTATGACTTCTTGAAGAACGAAAATAAGCTTTGTGTGTACAGAAAGGTAAGTGGGAGCGCTATCACCTTCTTGGTGCTATATGTAGATGACATTCTAATCATTGGGAATGATGTAAGAATACTCTCAATAGTAAAGGCTTGGCTATCCAGAAACTTCTCCATGAAAGAATTAGGGGAAGCATCCTATATTTTGGGGATCCAGATCTATAGAGATAGATCCAAGAGGATGCTTGGCTTGTCCCAGTCTAGGTACATAAACTTCATTGTCAAAAAGTTTGGCATGAAAAATTTCAAGAGAGGTCTCATACTGATGAGATATAAAATATCAATTTCTAGGAGTATATCCCCAAAGACTCCTGAAGAAAGGGTAGACATGGATAAGATACCTTATACCTCAGCGATAGGATCTATTATATATATGATGCTATGTACCAGGCTTGATATAGCATATGCTCTGAGTGTCACGAGTAGGTATCAGGCATATTCAGGTTTAGAACACTAAAAGGTAGTAAAGTATATTCTTAAGTACTTGAGAAGGATTATGGATCTTTTACTAGTATATGGAGGAGGTAGCCTCCAAGGATTATGGATATTTTACTAGTATATGGAGGAGGTAGCCTCCAGGTTGAGGACTATAAGACTCGAGTTTTTAGTTCGACATTGATGATAACAAGTCAAATTCAGGATATGTTTTCACCCTAAATGGAGGAGCAGTAAGCTGGAAGAGTTCCAAGTAAGATACTACTACTAACTCGACTATAAAGGCGGAATACATTGTTGTAGTAGAAGCAGCAAAGGAAGGGGTGTGGATGAAGAAGTTCATCAAAGATTTGGGAGTTGTACCATGCAGTGTAGAGCTGATTCTCATATACTACGATAGCGATAGGGCGATAGCTCTAGCAAGGGAACCTAGGTCTCATCAGAATTCTAAGGAGGTTCTAGTGGATTAGAGTGATTATGACCTATAAAGATATAGTAATAGAAAGAGTTTTATCCGAAGATAACATTGCAGATCCACTAACAAAGCTATTAGCTAAAATTGTATTTGAGCATCACAAGAGTCTGATGTGGATTAGATATATAGGTAATTAGCTTTTGGTCAAGTGGGAGATTGCTAGTTATAAGTGTGCTGTAAGCTAATCACGTGAGTGATGGTATGTGTGACACACTGTGTGATTTTTTTGCTTATGATTAATATTAACATATTCTCACATTATATTATCTATAGTATATATACTATGATGTCCTTGGTTCTGTGCAATGGGAATTAGATCATGATGAGGTCACGATAATGAGATTGATTCACCTTTAAACACAGATTCCTAAATAATCCCGGTCATAGATTACCCCAGAGGGACATCGAGATAACCGAACATATTGGTATACTATATACCCGTCCATATGATAGAGGTCATAGCCACTTGTGTGGAGACACTAAAGATATAGTACAGGTGCTCATTGAAGAATGAGTTCACCAATTCATCCTCTTATAAAATATTATATGGTTAATGATATATAATATAGACAGTGATTTATATGAGTACTCATTTCTTTGATGCCAGACTTACAGGTTTGGAAAGTTCCAGATCTGGTACATTTGATTATCGGGATTAGTAGCCAACCTTACAAAGGCAATTGAGTGTCAATAGAGGATCATCCACTCTCAGTATCATGAGAGAAAATCTCATATGTACTTGCTCAGACAAATCCCTTGCCAGGGTCATTCAGATTGTGAGAGAAAGAGTTCTCCGGGAGAATCCGATTAGAGCAAGACTATGATGGATTTCGTATATGACCTAACTATACTATATCCAATATATGGTCTATGGGATATTAGTTGGATGAGGGATTATAGATACACAGTAACTATGGACAAACAGGTCTGATGGATTCAATCCTCTTGTACCGTATGGGGATTATGACATAGTGTCCTAGTATGTCCATAGTCGATGAGTCGAGTGAATTATTATGATGATAATAATTCGCTATATCATAAGGAGTTATGATAGTAGTGACTCACGGCCATCTCGGTATCGGGCTTAGAGGGTCACACACATATGGTGGATGCTTCAACGAATAGAGAATCAGATAGAGATCCAATTAGCCCCAATTCTCATTAAATGAGACCCTATACTGATGGGCTCCTTGATTAAGGCCCAATTAGAGATAGGAGATTATTGAATAGAGATCCAATAATACAAGGTTAGTGGGTAATTGGATGGAGATCTAATACTCACTAAAGAAGGAGCCATAGGGTTTTTGGTGGCTCTCTATAAATAGGAGGGGAGACTCATAGTTGATAGACTACAGCTTTAGTCACCACCTCCTATTCTTCTCCCTCCCTTTGCGCAAGAGTTATGAGATTAGATTGGAGGAGTTTCACTACAGAGATCTATCGTATGGATATCGCTAAAGAGGAGGACACTTGACCTCCTTCATCTTCTTCATCCAGATCTGGAATACAAGGGGGATATACGATCTCCATAGGTAAAATCAACCTCTCACACATCATGATTTTTTGGTTTTAACAATTTTTCTTGCGACTCTAATCTTTTGCATGACGATTTGATCTGCATGGGAAACCATTTTTTATTTTGATATTCACTGTGCATGTGATGTTCTCGCTGAGATTTCCCAATAGTGGCATCAGAGCCAAGGTTTTCATGCGAATGATTGGTTTTAAACTGCATGTGATGAGATTGAATCGCGTTGAATCATTCTATCTTGCTACATTTTCGTAGCAAATACAACAAGGAGGATAGAGGGCCAACCATGGCGGGCCTCCGAGGGGGCCGCCATGGCCTAGCCAAGCTTGGCCAGGCAAGGCGATAAGGGGCTACGCCAATGGCGTAAGGGGCTCCTCGCCACGAGGCAGGGCGCCCATCCGCGGCTAGGCTACAAGGGTCGGTTGCCCGTGGCGAGGCCACAGGGCCAGTGACCACCCACGACTAGCCAATAGAGGGGTGGCTCCTGCTGCCTACGCAGGGGCAGCGACGATGGCGGCAGCGTAGAGAGGGAAGAGGAGGACCTAGGGCATTCCTTTTGAGAAAAGGATTAGTTTGTCCCATTGAATTTGAAAAATTTTGAGGATTGTCCTTTTGTATAGAATTTTCAAAATACCCTCAATAATTTTAAAAATTCTGAGGACTGTCCTCTCATTTAGAACTATGAAAATGCCCTTGACAATTTTAAAAATGTTAAGCATATCCTAATTTTCAAAAAAATAATTAATTAAATAGTTCAATTAATTATTATATATATCTAATAATCCTACATATGATGTGATGTACATGTGATGTATGATGTGGATGGATGATCATGAGCCATGCGTTGTGATGTGTGTCATGTTATATTCCCTGAACAGACTTAGACTCTGGAATGGTGCTTGAGCTAGATTCTCCAACCTGACTCAACTCTATGTCACTCCCACTATTTCTACCAAGAGTGTACTCCTCTCAATGAACATAGCTCTCTTAGCAACAAAGATCTTTTGGTCCATGGGATGATAGAAATAATACCCACACTTTCTTTTGGGTATCCCATGAACTTGCATTATTCAATCCTTGATTCCAACTTATTAGGGTTGTGTCTTCTAACATGGGTAAGAAAGCCCTAAATCTTAACAACCTTAGGATCTGACTTTTTCTTTTTTTTTATATCTTATATGATATAGACATTACTGACCTAGATGGAATTCTGTTCAGAATGTAAAGTTGCGGTCTCTAGGGTGCATTCCCAGAATGAGATGAGTTGGTCAGCGAAACTTATCATGGACTGCACCATATCTAATAGTGTGCAATTTCTCTTTTCTAATACACCATTGAGCTGAGGTGTACAAAAAGGTCTCCATTGGGGCAAAATCTTATAGTCCCTGAGGAAATAGGTGAACTTTGTACTCAAGTACTCTCCTCCTTGATCTGATCGAAGAGTCTTAATACTCTTTCCAATATGGTTCTCTACTTCATTTTATATTCCTTGAATTTTTAATCAAACTTATACTTCATTAAGTACATATGTCCAAATCTAGATAAATTATTAGTGAATGTAATGAAATAAGAGTAACTATCTATAGCCTAAATTGACATAGGACCACATAAATCACAATGTATGAGTTTCAATAACTCAGTGGCCTTCTCTCTGGTTCCACTAAAAGGAGAGTTGGTTAACTTTCCACAAAGGCAAGAATGGATCAAAGTATCCATCTTTTAGCAACTTTTAAATATTTCTCTCATGGATATAACATAGCCTATAGTGCCATAGGTATGCCTTGTTCATCTTATTTCATTTTCCTCTTGGACATACTTACATTCATGATATGTTGGAGAAGTGTCTAACACATATAAGCCATTAATCAAAGTCCCTCTTATGATAATATCATCATCCATAATTATTGAATAGTTATTATTCTCAAAAACTAGTTTATATCCACTAATTGTCAAACAAGAAATGAAAATAATATCTTTGACAATTGAGGGAACATAATTCATACATCCAATGCAATAGTAGCTCCACCAGGCAGATATAGAGTGACCTCCCCAATAGCAATTGCAGCAATTCTTACTACATTGCCCAACTTAAGGTTCATCTCGCCTCTTGCCAATCTCCTAGGCTTTATTAGAATCTATAACGAATTGCAGATATGATAAACACTCCCAATATCTAATACTCATGTGATATCAATAAAAGTCTAACAAATTTAGACTGATCATGAATGTACCTAAAGCTTCTCCAAGCTTCTATATCACCTTTACTACAAGATAATCCTTGCAATTCCTCTTATAATGCCCATCTTTTATCGTAGTGGAAGCATTGGCCTTTGTCCTTTACCAAGTTTTTTTTTTGTAACCTTTATCTTACCCAGTCTACCCTTGCCTTTCTCAAGGGACTTATCAATCTTTTTTTTCTTTTTGGTCTCACTAATATAGAAAACTGGCTTCTCTTTCTGGGGTAGAGTCATGTCAAGCACATACGTGATTTTCTCCATCATAAGAATAATTTTCAAATAGCGGAGCCAATCCGTATAGTTTGGACCAGTGAGACAGTTGCCATCAAATATGTCATGCAGGGGGTTTGCAAGCGACATGTTTCAAACAAACAATATGTAATATAAATAAATAACGTATAAATTTTATAAAAAATTAATAATTAAGATACGACTTCTATCTTAATCTACTCCTACCATTTGCCCATGGCCAGGCCCTTTGCAAGGGCGGCCAGGCCACAAGGGGCAGTCGCCCATGGCCAAGGATATCGCCAACAAGGGTGGAAAGTTACCACGATGGCCGCTTGCCGGCCAGGAGGCCGCACATAATCACGTTGGCGCCCACCAGCGGCCATGCCGCATGCAGGGGTGGATGCGGTGCCCGCAAGCAGGTTGCCTATGGCTAGAGGCAGCACCCACCTGTGGGGGTGGCTGCCCGAGGGTAGTGGCGACCACCCACGTGCAAGGGTAGATGCCTCCTACGTGGGGGTAGTAGTGACAACCCACTAGAGGTGGGCAGAAAGGGCTAAGGCTTCTTTTTGGTAAATGGATGATTTTACCCCTCAAAATTTAAGAATTTCTAGATCTATCCTTTTGTCTAGAATTCTAAAAATACCCTTTATAATTTTAAAAATTCTTGATATATCCTGATTTCTAGAAAAATAATTAATTAAATAATTTAATTAATTATTTATTATCTAGTAATCTTACATGGTGATTTGCATATGTGATGTTTGATGTGGATGAATAATCGTGAGACATGTGATGTGATGTGTCTACATCTGATTATTATTATTATTATTATTGGGGCCTGCGAGCCTTCGATCTTGTTTATTGTCGGGCTTGCATGCTTGTGATTATTTTGTAATTACACGGAAAGACACAGCTAGAGTGTGCAGGTGACAATGGGACCCACGATATTATAGCGGGAGATCACGACATATGGTGATGCGGCGAGGATCCCATGGAACTGATGATGATAAGATGAATGATCACAGGGCATAGAGATTTATTGATGCACACATAGATCCTAGTGTGAGTGATTAGGCCCATTGGCTTGGACTTAATCATATTAGGTGATGGCTCATGATCATCCGGTACGGCTTGCATATATAATATATATTATAACCCAGTATATATATATATATATATATATATATATATATATATATATATATATATAAAATATATGTATATGACACAACATATTAAGAGACCGTTATAAAATGAAAACCCTTCCTAGAAAAATATTAGGTCAGTGAGCGTGAGGCAATAAGATTGACCCATGTGGCCTTCCATTATTATAGGAAGAAATTGAATCATGACATAGGTTGAGTTGGTTAAGTCCTTTGAGGCTCACCTATCTATATAATCAAAATCTTACCTACGACATAGAGATGTCACCAATGACTTGAGGACATGGTATGCTTAGTCGAGTCCCCCGAGGGCATATCATCAAATCAAACTCATCTTGTAATGATGGTGATGACTTAACTAAACTTCATAATTAGTCTAGTCTCTCGAGACCATGATAGCTCAGAGGCCGAACATGGTTGGAATCATAAAGATTTATGATTGGCAAGAGTTACCTACCTTTTGGGCTTAGTGTAATTGGTCGAGTCCCTTGAGGTTGCACTAAGACATCAATTGGATCTTGATTTCCACTAGAAGTTTGTCGGAGACTTCCGCTTTACATACTGAGGGTATCATATGATTCTCTAGAAAAATTAGTAAGAGTAAATTAAGATAGAAGTGCATATCTTAATTAGTTTTTGTATAAAATCTGTATGTTATTTATTTATACTATATCTTATTTGTCAGAAATATATCACTCACAAACCCCCTACGTGGCATACTTGATGCCAACCACCCACTGGTCTAAACTACATGGATTGACTCCGTAATTTGAGAATTGTTCTCATGATAGAGAAAATCGTATATGTCCTTGATACAATTGTGCCCATGCCAAAGGAAGGGGTAAGCAAGGATGAGATCACTCGCTATGTGAAGTACATAGACGATCCCACTTTGGCAAAATGCTATATGTTGGCCTCTATAATTCCCAAGTTACAGAGCCAACATGAGAGCATGGATGTCATCTATCTTCATCCCGCCAACTGTTTAAGGAATAGGGAAAAACTCAAAGATATGAGATATCCAAGAGTCTCTTCTGAGCTATGATGACAAAAGGGACATCGGTTCAGAACTATGTCCTGAAGATGATAGAGTGGATCAAGAAACTCACAAGTCTAGGAATAGTCATAGATGATAACTTGTGTATTGATCTTATACTTTAGTCATACCATATTCCTTTTCTCACTTTATCTTGAATTTTAATATAAGCATGTTTGAGATGGCTCTCCTTGAGCTCCTCAACATATTAAGGGAACCTGAGACTACCATCAAGAAAGAGAAGCCAGTACTCTATATTAGTGAAACCAAGAAGAAAAAGAAGGCTAGTAAGACCCTTAAGAAAGGCAAGGGCAAAGAAAGACATGATAAGGTAAAGGTTGTCAAGAAAGACCTGACAAGGAACAAAGGACAGTGTTTTCACTATGGCAAAGACAAGCATTGAAAGAGGACCTGTAGGGATTACCTTGCAGATAATGTAAAATAGAAGCTTGGAGAACCTTCAAGTATATTCATAATCAGTCTCCACTTGTCAGATATTCATGATAACACATGGGTATTAGATACTATGAGTGCTTATCATATCTGCAATTCATTATAAATTCTAGTAATACCTAAGAGATTGGCCAAAGGTGAGATAGACCTCATGATGGCCGATGGACTAATAGTTGCTATAGTTGTCATTAGGGAGGTCACCCTATATCTGCTTTATGGAACTATCATTGCATTAGATGTATATTATTTTTTCCCTTTATCGTCAAAAATATTATTTTTATTTCTTATTTTATAAATAATAGATATGAATTAGTTTTTGAGAATAATAGTTATTTAATAATTCTGGATGATGAGATCATCACTAGAGGGATATCGATAAATTACTAATATAATTAGACACTTCTCCACACATCATGAATATAAATATGTCTAAGAGGAAACAAGATGAGGTGAACAATGCATACTTATGGCATTGTAGGCTAAATCGTATCCATAAGGGAATGATTAAAATGTTGCTAAAAGATGGATACTTAGATCCATTCGACTATGAGTCATATGCAACTTGCAAATATTACCTTCGTGGAAAGATGACTAACTCTCCTTTTAGTGGAACTGGAGGGAGAGCCACTAAGCTACTAGAACTCATACATAGTGATGTATGTGGTCCCATGTCGACTCAAGCTATAAGCAGTTACTCATACTTTATTACATTCACTAATAATCTTTCTAGGTATGGACATATATACTTGATAAAATACAATTCTGAAGCCTTTGAAAAATTTATTAAGAATGAAGATGAGCCTATGACTTCATTAAGAATGAAGATTTTATGCCATCAAAGTTGGAACATAAGATTTGATGAGGCAATCAAATATTATAACTTCGCTAAAAATGAAGATAAGCTTTGTGTGTATAGGAAGGTAAGTGGGAGTGCTATCACCTTCTTGGTGTTGTATATGAATGACATCATAATCATTGAGAATTATATAAGAATGCTTTTAATAGTAAATGCTTAGCTTTCCAGAAACTTCTTCATGAAAGACTTGGGGGGAAAACATCCTTTATTTTGGGGATCCGGATCTATAGAGATAGATCCAAGAGGATGCTTGGCTTGTCCAAGTCCAGGTACATGGACTCTATTTTCAAAAGGTTTGGTATGGAGAATTTCAAGAGAAATCTCATATCGATGAGACATGGAATTACTTTCTAGAAGTATGTTTCTAAAGACTCATGAAGAAAGGGTAGACATGGATAGGATACCCTATGCCTGAGCGATATGGTCTATCATATATGATATGCTATATACCTGGCTTGATATAGCATATGATCTGAGTGTCACGAGCAGGTATTAGGCGGATTCAGGTTTGGAACACTGGAAGGCAGTAAAGTGTATCCTTAAGTACTTAAGAAGGACTAAAGATCCTTTATTGGTATATGGAGAATATAGCTTCCAGGTTGAGGGCTACACGGACTCAAGTTTCCAATTTAACATTGATGATTGTAAGTCAAACTTAGCGTATATTTTTACCCTGAATGGAGGAGCAGTAAGTTGGAAGAATTTCAAGCAAGATACTACTGTCGACCACAGAGGTGGAATATATTACTACAGCAAAGGCAGCAAAGGAAGGGGTGTGGATGAAGAAGTTCATCAAGGATTTAGGAGTCATACCGAGCAGTGTGAAGTCGATTCTTATATACTATGATATTAACAGGATAATAGCTCTAACAAGGGAACCTAGGTCTTATCAGAAGTGCTCTAAGGAGGTTCTAGTTAATTAGAGAGATCATAGCCCAAAAAGATATAGCAACAGAAAAGGTTTCATCCAAATATAACATTATGGATCCATTGCAAAAGCTATTGGCTTAGATGTCTTTAAGCGTCATAGGTGTCCAATAGGGATCAGACATAGACAAATAGCTTTAGGTCAAGTGGGAGATTATTGGTTACAAGTGTCCTGCAAGCCAATCACATGAGTGATGACACGTGTGACATGCTACACAGTCTTTTTACATTATTATTTATTGGTATATTTTTATATTATCTATTGAATATATATATATTATGATGCCCTAGGTTCTATGCAATGGGAATCAGATCATGATAATGAGACCAATTCACCTTTAAATACATATCCTAAATAATTTCGATTATAGGTTGCTTGACAGGGCCCTCGAGACAACTAGATAGACCGCTGTGTTATATACCAGTCCTTATGATTGAGGTGACTCGTCTTATAGCCACTTGTGTGGATACACTAAGGATACAATACAGGTACTCATTGGAGAATGAGTTTACTGATTAATTCGCTTATGTAATATTGTATGGTTAATGATACCTGAAGTCAGACAGTGATTTCATAGTCCCAGTTATGTATCTGATCCTTAGATTTGAGATGTCAAAGATGCCTTGTTTGAGTACTCATCTCCTTGATGTAATTTTCAGTTTTGCGGCTTTTTCTCACACCAATCTTTGCACGATGATTTTAATCTACGTGGAAAATTAGTGCATGTGATGCTCCCACTAAGGTTTCCCAATAGTTTGCAAGCGATATGTCTTAAGTAAACAAGATGTAATATAAATGAATAATATGAAGATTTTATAAAAATTAATAATTAATATATGGACTTCTATTTTAATTTACTCCCATTATTTTCCTACCGAATCAGGTGAGACCCTTGGCATCTGAAATAGAAATCTCTAATAGGCTTTTAGTGGGGATCATGATCCAATCGGCGTCTTAGTGTAACCGCGAGGGACTCGACTAATCATACTAAGTCCAAAAAGGTAGGCAACTCTTGTCAATCACAACTCCTTATGATTCCTGTCATGTTCGGCCTTTGAATCATCATGGACTGGACTTCTCAACCCACCATAAAGTTCAATTAAGCCATCACCATCATTACAAAATGAGACTGATTTGATAATATGCTATCGAGTAATTCGACCAAGCATATCATGTCATCAGGTCACTAGTGACATCTTTATGTAGTAGGCAAGATCTCGATCAAGTAGATATAGCTGAGCCTCGAGGGACTCGACCAACTCAACCTATGCCATGATGTAATTTCTCCCTATAACGATGGAAAGCCAAATGGGTCAATCTAATTACCTTATGTTCGCCAACTTAACATTATCATAGGAAGGGGTTTTGTTTATTTTGTATCGGTCTCCAAATATGTCGTGTCAAACACATATATATGTTGTGTCAAACACATATATATTTAATATATATCTAAATCGCATATATATATATATATATATATCGCATGTAAATATGTATATATATTTATATATATCTAATATACTTATTATCACATATCAGATATGCATACCACACTAGATGATCATGAGTCGTCACCTAATGTGATTAGGCCCGAGCCAGTGGGCCTAATCACTTATAATAGAATCTATGTGTGTATCGACATATCTCCATGCCTTGTGATCGTCCTTCTCGTCATCATCGATTCTGTTGATTCTCGTCGCATCACCATGTGTCGCGGTCGCTCGTCACAGAATCGTGGTTCGTGCTGACACCTATATGCACCTGTTGTGCCTCTTTGTGTAATTACAATATAATCACAGACACACAAGCCTGATAATAAATGAGAAAAATAAGGACTCGCAAGCCCCAATATTAATAATAATCATATTTACATACATCACAACACATGGCTCATGATCATTCGTCTACACCATATATACACATCATCATGTAGGACTACTAGATATTTAATAATTAATTAAATTATTTAATTAATTATTTTTTAGAAATCGAGGCATATCAAGAATTTTTAGAATTGTTAAGCATATTTTTGGAATTCTGAACTAGAGGACAAATCATGGAATTTCTTAAATTTCGAGGGGGATATTTGTCCTTTTACTAAAAAAGGAAGCCTTAGCCCTCCTATCCCCTTCCAACTCAACGTAGTCGCCACTATGCATCGGTGGTGTTGTGCCGCTAGCGACCACCTTTGCCCACAGGTGGCCACCCTTGTGAGGCCACCCTTACAGGCAAGCGCCGCCGCATATTCATGCAGCCAAATAGCCTATAGGTGACCGAGCATTTGTGTGCAGCCACCTAGCCTACAAGTGGCCCACCATGGGCACTGTGGCACAAGTGAGAACCCCTTTCAAGTGGACCCTAGTGCTGGTGGCCGCCCATGTAGATAGCCTAGCCGATGGTGGCCACCCTTGCAAGCGGTCTAGCCTCCCCTGTAAGGGGCTTGGCCATGGGTGGTCGCCCCTCACCCGCAAGTAGCTTGCCTATAGGCACTATCGTCGCTGCCAATCGCTACAATGCATAGAATAGTTATATATGATTCAATCTCATCATAAGTAGTAAAAGCCAATCTTTTGCATGAGCAACCTAACTCTAAGACCAATATTGGGAAACCATCAAAGTATTACATATGTAGCAGAAGAACAAAATAAAATTGATTTCCCACATATATCAAATCATCGTGTAAAGATTGGTGTGTGAAAAACTTATAAAATCAAAAACCATGATACGTAAAAAATTGATTACCTAGGGAAATCGTATATCCCTGAAAATCCAGAATCAGATAGAGAGGATGAAGGAGGTCAAACGTTCTCCTCTCTAGTAGTATCCACATGATAGATTGCTGCAGTGATGCTCCTCCAATCGCAGCCTAAAACTCGTAACTCTTATGCACCTTCTTGCAACACTCGTGGAAGCAGATTTGCTATCTTCTTTGCTGCCCTTCTGCAGTAGGGAAGGGCTAGTTGGCTGAGAAGATGAGGGAGGGAGGATAATTAAAGGGGGTAGCTAAAGGTGCAGCCTATCACTAATGTGCCACCCCTACCTCCTATTTATAGAAAGGCACCCAAAAACTCTAATGGATCTTGCCTTAGTGGGTATTGGATCTCCATTCAATTACCCACTCTTCTTGGATTATTGAATCTCTATCCAATAATCTCAATTGGCCTCTAACGAGGCCTCTTGCAAGGAACCCATTAATGTTAGGTCTCATCCAATGAGAATAGGGGCTAATTAGATAACTCATATTCAATCTTATACTCATTGAAACATCCACCATATATGTGTGACCCTCTAGCCCCAATACCGAGCTAGTCGTGAGTCCTACCTATCAGAACTCCTTCTAACTTAGTTAATCGTTATCCCATAACAATTCACTCAACTAATCAATTATAGAAGGACTAGGCCACTACACCATAGTCCCTAGACAGTAGAGGAGATCAAATTCATTGGACCTGTATGTCATTAATTATCATGTATCTATAGTCCCTCATCTATTTAGTATCCTAAAGACCATATATTAGGTATGGTACTGTCAGGCCATATACAAAATATATTTGAGTCTTGCTCTAATCAGATTCTCTTGGAGAAATCGTTCTCTTAATTTGAATGATCCTGACTAGGGATTTGTCCGAGCAAGAACACATATGATATTTCTCTCATGATGCTGAGAGTAGATGATCCTCTATTGACACTCAATTACCTTCAAAAGGTTGGCTACCAATCCCAATAGCTGACTGTACTAGATCTGAAACTTTTAAAACCTATAAGTCTGGTGTCAGAGAATGGAGTACTCAAATAAGTCATTCTTGGTGTCTTAAGTCTAAGGACTAGACACACAACTGGGACTATGGAATCTCTGTTTGACGATAGGTAACATTAACCATACAGCTTTTCATAAGCGGATCAATCAATAAACTCATTCTCCAATGAGTACCTGTATTGTATCCTTAGTGTCCCCACATAAGTGGCTATTAGACTAGTCGTCTGTATCATCTGAACGGGTATACAGTAGTACACTGGTCTATCTATTTATCTCGATATCCCTCTTGAGTAACTTATAACCGGGATTATTTAGGATCTATGTTTAAAAGTGAATTGGTCTCATTATCATGATCTCATCACGATTTGATTCTCATTGCACAGAACTCAGGACATCACAATATATATATTCAACAAATAATATAATATAAAAAATATCAATAATAATCATAAGCAAAAAGATCACGCGGCGTGTCTCACGTGTCATCACTCAAGTGATTAGCTTACAGGGCACCTATAACCCACAAAGAGCTTCCTTTTTTCTTTTAAGAGTGAATTGTGTTAGAGAAGGGTTAAAATTGAGTTGAAAAGGTTAATCTCTTAAGCCTGAGAAAAGGATAGTGTAAAGGTTATTCTCCTGAGCCTGTGAAAAGGAGAAATATGTAAGGAGTGTTTGATCTTTATTTGTAAAAGAAGATCGATAGTAGACACTAGTTGGCCTTAAGTGAAGGGGATCGAGAATAGACATATGTTCAAAGTTTTGACAGAACCACTATAAAATCTGTGAGCATCTCTACCCTTGCCTTTCTTTACTATTACAATTGAATTAATTGTTCTTAATTAGTTTTAAGAAAAGCACGAGCATCTTCTTTTAGTTTTCTCTTTACTATTATTCTCAAACTTTGTCACTCTTAATTATTTCTAAGAAAATAACTTACGATTTTGGTTTTACTTGAAGCGAAATTTTTTGAACCGAGTTTTTTTATCACTTGCACTAATTCCTCCCTCCCACCCAAACCACCACCCCATCCCCCCCTTCTTTTAGTGCCAACTCAATCCTAAAATGGCTGTCTTTTGCTTCTTTAAACTTTCAACTGATTGGATTTACGTTAAGAAAATAATATATTCTGATGTAGAGGTTGTCTTTAATGTTTCCTGCCTAGTCAGCATTAACAAAGATATGAAGATTAAGTGGTGAGTATTTAAAAAAATATAGTCCATGATTGAGAGTCATTTTGAGATATCGTAGGACTCGTTTTACTGTAGACCAATTGATAGTAGATGGTCGATGCATGAATTGAAATAATTTATTGATTGCAAACTAGATGTTTGGATGAGTAAGAGACATACTGTAAGGTGCTAACTACTTGTTGATATTGTATAGGATTCGTAGTAGCACTGCTATCATGTAGCTTAAGTGATTCAATAACATATAGTGGAGTAGCAACCTCTTTAGCATTCTGCATATTTATCTTCGATAATAGATCTTGAATACATTTTCTTTATGATAGAAAAAGTCCTAAAGATGTGTAAGTAGCTTCCACTCCTAGAAAGTAACACATGATTCTAAGATCTTTGATGGAAAATCGATCCACTAATTGCTTGAGAAATTCCTTAATCTCCATAGGATTATTGCTTGTGACGATAATGTCATCCATATACACCAGTAGATATATTGTACATTCATTTTATTTTCTTAAAAAATAATAAAATATCTAATTTTGAGTTGATAAAGCTAATTGATGTCAAAAATGAGTCAAGTTTGGTGTACCAGGTTCTTAGAGCTTGACAAAATCTATAAATAGCTTTTTGTAATTTATAAACATATTTTGAATATTAAGGATGTATGATGCCTAAGGTTGTTGCATAAAGATATCTTTAGTTAAAGTCTCCTATAAGAAAGTATTATTAATATCCATTTGTCATAATTCCAAGCCTCTAGTGACTGTCAAACTCAGGATAAGCCAGCTTGTTGTTGGCTTAACAACAGGATTGAATACTTCTATGAAATCAACATCAAGTCATTGATGAAAATTTTTAGCCACTAGACGTACTTTATATCTAGCAACAGATTCATCTGGGTTTCACTTAATTCAAAAACTCATTTACACCTGATGATATTTTTTGTATGATAAAAGGATACAAGGGTCCATGTAGAATTATGTAGTAAGGTGTTATATTCTTCGTACATCGTTTTACACCAGTATAGAGATTCTTGAGCTTAAGTGATGGTGGTGGGTTCAATTGGCTTTGGAGAAAGATTTATTATTTGAAGTTTAAGTATTTAACATGGTTTAAAAATATCACTTTTGGAACATGTGGTCATGGAATGGCTAAGTGTGATGAGATTATTATATTGCATTGGTGGAAAGGCATTAATAAGTACCTAATCAAATAAAGGTACTTCAGAGTCACTAGGTCTAAGAAAAGGTACTTGTAGTGTTTCTAAGGGTAGTGTTTCATCAATAGGATGAATTTGTGAAGGAGTGGTAAAGGGAATGATGAGTTATTGAACTGGAGGAACAATAAAGTGTATATCCTGGTGGGAAAGACTAGATAGTGTTGTGAGAGGGTTGTCTGATCGGGTGGAAGGAATTCTCTAGTGTTCTATATTTGTTGGAGTAGCTCTCATGGCTAAAGATCCATATTTTTGGATAGAAAAGATAAACTCTACAAAAATCACATGACATGATATAAAGACTTTTGAAGTTTGGGGATCATAGCATCAGAAAGCATTCTGTTCAGGAGAGTATTCTATGAAGAAGCAAGGCTTAGATCTCAGTATTAACTTATGAGATACATAGGGTCATAGTCATGGATAACAAAGACAACTAAATACTTTAAGCTTTGAGAAGTTGATGAAATAGTTTTTCAAATAGTGACTGAAATTGGAAGATTGGAGTAAGAATATGGTTAATAAGGTAGACGATAGTTTGAAAGGCTGCTAACCAAAAGGTTGGTAGCATGGAGGCTTGAAAGAGGTCAAGATCAATTTAAACTATATGCCGATGTTTTCATTCGATAGATCCAACTAGTTAAGGAGTAAGCGGTGGTGATTTGAGGTGTTGTATGTCAAAGCTGAAAGACAGGATATTAAGGCTTGATATTCACCTTTGCTATTAAAGTAAAGAATTCAATTAAGGTATTATTTTATTTACAGAATTGAGATACATAAATGATGTTTCTTTTAATGTGAGGTGCACGCATAACATCATCGAGTGTAAAAGTGGTAGTGTGTGAATTAAGTATTATGGAACTAGTATGAGTAATAAGAATTATGTTACCATCACCGATGATGATATCGTCAGTGCCTTCATAGTCATTATGTATAGATAAATTCTGAAGATCAGATATGATATGCTGAGAAGCACCGAAGTCCATAATCCAATTAGTTAGGTAAGTAGTTGAAGTAGTTATGTTCACTTGAGGCCAACTGGATGTAGCAGTAAGACTCGGTCAAGATTAATAGACTTTGGCAAAGTGTATGACTTTATCACACAATTGATAGATGACTCTTTGTTTATTTGGATTGTCGGGACATCGAGGTTGCTGATGGGTACTGAAGTTGCCAACCCTAATAGTTGTTGAAGTTTGGATTAAAAAATTAGTCAGGATATGTTTATGTATTACCTATATGTCGAGGAGGCATTTTGGTTGATCCTTTGTTGATGCTCTTAGTATTTTGGTAGCTCCTTCTCTTAGATTTTTGGCTGACTTGAGCTATGATGATCGATCCTAGAATGTTATTATCGCGTTTCAAATATGTCTCATAGTTAGTTAGCTTGTCATAGAGTTCTTTAAATGATATCGATTAGTCACATGCCCGAATTACTACTGCTAATTCTTTATATTCATCTCCGAGGCTATTGAGAGTATTAACTATAACTTCTTCATCAGTGAGGGAATAACCTATCTGATATGACTCAATTAGTTGATCATAAATCTACCAATGACCCTTTTGTTATTCATAAACGACCAATAACAAGAGCTAAAGCAAAGCCATAACTTGTTCATTAGAAGACATTTGGAAGAAACAAGCGGGTCAAGATTTGGTCAAAGTCCTATGGATGCAAGAGAGCCAAAAAAGATCAACGTGATTCAGATAAGTCCATACCATAAAAAGAAAGTCCAGCCTTGAACGAATTGAGAAATTTAATCCATTGTTTTAAGAATAAAGGTTATTCAGTCATAGTGGAATATATTTAGAATTATGGATAATTTTATTTTAGATTTTTCAAGGCAAAATTCATGAATGATCTATATTCATGAATTGAGAATATGAATATTATTTAATATATTTAATTGGTTCATTCTCTTTGTATATTGTCTTGCGCTATATAAATAAGGCTGACTCTCTTTGTAAAGAACAACTTAGAGAAATATAATCATCTTCCAACATCGGTGAGTGTTTATTTTTAAGTTATTGCATGAACTTTAAAACTTATTAAACTTTTATGCTTATGGTGTTCAAAAACCTTAAATATTTGCTTTCCCTTTTAACTTATCAAACATTTTAGTTTGTAATGTTTATGAGAATCAAAGTATTGTTCTAATCTTTTATCATTTTTCTCTTTGATAAAGTGATTAGAATAATTTCTCTTCAATCTTGAACGTCTGTCTTATTTTAATTCGTTAGAGGGTGTCAATTTGTATTCAATATGTATCGTAGCTCTTTAGCTATTAGGGTGTATGGTTGTTGAGTTGATGATTTCCACCATTTGGTATCAGAGCTCAGCTCAAGTTTGAGATTTGTATATCTATTTATTTGATATCTTTTAGCTTTTCCTTTTCTCTTCAGCATCATTGCTATAATTGTTGTTCTTCTTCATTGCTGTACTCTTATTCTTCTTATTTGCTTATCCACAATTTATAGTATAAAAAGAAAAAAAAAGAAAGAAAAGAAAAGAAAAAATCAAAAAGTCAAAAAAAAAAAAGAGAAAAGCAAAGGACAAAAGAAAAAAAGAAAGAAAACCAAAAAAGAGAGAAAATCAAAAGTAAAAAAAGATATTTTTTTTGGTAAGAAGATCAAAATTATGGATTTAAAAAATTCTTACAAATTACAGAATTTAATCTTGTTTATTTAATTCTTGTTACGATTTAAAAATATCTCTTCATTCTAGAATTTTTTTTTGTTCATTTGATATTTCAATTCTAATTCTTGAATGATCGAAGTGTAATACGTACACTTTTAAATTGGCCTCTCTTTTTTTTGTTGCTTTTATACCTACCCAATTTCACTATCCTTGAATTGTCATGATCTGAATTGTTTGTTAAGTACCTCAGTTCATCTAAGAACCCAGAGAATAAAAAAAAGAGAGGTAAAAGACAAGAGTGGTGAGATCAGTAGCGAGAAAAGTCAAATCTTGAGTGAGACACTTAAGAGAGTATTGGTGAGATTGTTCTAATTTTATTTTTCAGGTTTTAACATGTCAAAAGAAAAAGAAACAAATTCTACATCAAATGATCTTTTGGTTCAAGCAATTCAACAACAATTTGAATGTATGTTCAAAATAATGGAAAATGTAAGAAATCATCTAGAAAGATATGATGATGCAATTAATAGATTACAAAGAGGACCACGGTGTGAGAGACAACCAACCTTTGTCAATGATGAATATGATGGAGTAGAAGACATGGATGATGACCAAGTAACTCTAATTGCTCAAGAAGTTAATTATAGGAGACAAACTAGGAGAGAACGTTTTGATGGTGTAAATAGAAACATTGGCAGCATCAAAATAAAAATTCCTTTTTTTCAAGGGAAGAATAATCCAAATGCCTATTTGGAGTGGGAACGAAAAGTGGAGTTGATCTTTAAATGCCACAACTACTCTGAAGAAAAAAAAGATAAAATTAGCTGTTGTTAAATTTTGTGATTATGCTATTGTTTGGTGGGGATCAATTGTGTAAAGACAGGCAAAGAAATGGTGAAAGGCCCCCCTAGAGACTTGGCAAATCTTGAGGAGATTTATCCCTAGCTATTACTATAGGGATTTGCATCAACGACTGTAAACTTTGACACAAGGTTCCATAAGTGTTGAGGAATATCGCAATGAGATAGAGATAACCATGATAAGGGCTTATGTGGAGGAAGACCATGAAGCCACCATGGTACGATTCTTGAGTGGATTAAATAAGAACATTGCTGATCTTATAGAGTTGCAATACTATATGGAGATTGAGGACATGGTATATGTGGCCATGAAGATTGAGAGGCAACACAAAAGAAAAGGCACAAGATATGATTCAAAACCTTATTTGGTTTCTTCTTCTTCGTGGAAATCGAATTAGTGTAAAAAGGATGATAAACCCATTGTTAAGCCTAAAATTGGTGAAACTAAAGGCAAAAATAAATTATGTAACAAGGGTAAAGGTGAGAATCAACTGAATCAAACAAGAGACATTAAGTGTTTTAAGTGCCTTGGGCATGGACATATGGCACATGAATGTCCTAATAAGAGAGTTATGATCATGAAGGATGAGATTGTGGAATTGTGAGAGAGATGATGATGATGACCCTCTATCATTAGAGGATGCTAGTGATGTAGAGTATGCTAAAAGTGAAATTTTAGTTGTTCAACGCACACTTAGTTTGCAAAATAAAAATGATGAACATGGTGAACAACATGAGAATTTATTTCACACTCATTGTTTGATTGCTAACAAGTTATATAACATGATTGTTGACAATGGAAGTTATACAAATGTGGCAAGTACCTTGCTCATAGAGAAACTTAAATTAATTACCTACTATCAAACATCCAAGACCTTACAAGTTACAATGGTTGAATGATAGTGGTGTGGTGAAGGTAAATCGGCAAGTGTTAGTTTCTTTCTTAATTGGTACATACAATGATGAAGTTTGGTGTGATGGGGTACCTATGTATATTGGTCACTTATTGTTGGGGAGACCATGACAATATGATCGAAGGGTAACATATGATGGGTTCAATAATTGTTATTCTTTGATCATGGATGGACATAAATATCAACTTGGACCTTTGACTCCAAAGACCATTTTTAAAGACCAAATGCATATAAAACAACAGTACGAGGAGCTTGAATCTTCATTAACCAAAACTTTAGGGAGGGAGTAAGAAAGAGAGAAAAAAAAAAATATGAGTTGAATGGTAAAAACAAGAGTGTTAGGAAACACAAGCGGAGAGAAAACAAGGAAGATCTAAGTAAAAGAAAAGTGAGTGCTTATGCCAAAATGTGTGATGTAAAGAAAGCCTTAACCATGAGGCAGCCTATACTTGTACTTATGTACAAGGACATTTTGATTATGTCTAATGAAATTAACAAAAAAATTGCCTAGTGTTATTGTTGATCTTTTGTAAGAAAATGAGGATCTCTTTCCCGAAGAAGTTCCAAATGGTTTGTCACCAATTAGAGGAATTGAGCATCAAACATATTTCATTCTAGGTGCAAGTATACCAAACAAGCCAGCATATAGATGCAACCCCGAAGATACTAAGGAAATCCAAAAGCAAGTAAGTGAGCTTATGCAAAAGGGTTATGTGTGAGAAAGCATGAGTCCATGTGCAGTTCCTATTTTGTTGGTGCCAAAAAAAGATGGATCGACAAAATTATGGTAAAGTATCGACATCCTATTCCTAAGTTAGATGACATGTTAGATGAATTGCATGGTTCTTATGTGTTTTCAAAAATTGATTTGAAATATAGATATCATCAAATAAGAATGCATGAGGGTGATGAATGGAAAACTGATTTCAAAACTAAATATGGTTTATATGAATGGTTGGTGATGCCTTTTGGATTAACTAACACACCTAGTACTTTCATAAGATTGATTAACTATGTTTTGTGTGCTTGCATTGGAAAGTTTATCGTCATTTATTTTGATAATATACTTGTGTATAGCAAAAGTTTGGATGAGCATATAATACATTTAAAATCTATTTTTGATGTGCTTAAGAAAGAAAAGTTATATGCTAATCTAAAGAAATACACTTTATGCACTAATAAAATTACTTTTTTTAGTTATGTTGTTAATGATAAAGAAATACATGTTGATTAAGAAAAAGTGAAAATAATTAGGGAATGACCAAAACCCACTAGTGTTAGTAATGTTAGAAGTTTTCATGGTCTTACTAGCTTTTATAAAAGATTCATTAAGAATTTTCCTATAATTAATGTACCATTAACTAAATGCATCAAAAAGAATACGGGATTTAGGTGGGGTAAAGAACAAAATGATGCTTTTAATTTGCTTAAAGACAAACTTAGTTCAATACCTTTACTTGTTTTACCTAACTTTCTAAAACTTTTGAGATCGAGTATGATGTGAGTGAGATAGGTATTGGAGGAGTCTTAATGCAAGAAGGTAGACCCATTACGTTCTTTAGTGAGAAGCTAAGTAGAGCAAGTATTAACTACCCGACATATGATAAGGAGTTTTACACTTTGGTAAGAGTGTTAGAGTCATGGCAGCACTATCTTTAGTACAAGAAATTCATTATATATACCGATCATGCATCCTTGAAATATCTCAAAGGACAAGGAAAGTTAAGTCACATGTATGCAAAATGGGTGGAGTTTATTGAATCATTTCCCTACATCATCAAATACAAACAAGGTAAGGAAAATATAGTTGTCGATACTCTTTCTAGAAGGTATGCTCTAATTTTTAAAATTGATAGTAAATTATTAGGTTTTGAGTATATTAAATATTTATATAATTTTGACCATGATTTTGCTAATGTTTATGGAGCATGTGAGAAAGGGGGTTTGATAATTTTTTCAGGTATGATGGTTTTCTTTTCAAAGAAAATAAGTTATGTATTCCTCAATGTTCAATAAGGGAATTACTTGTAAGAGAGGCACATAATGGAGATTTAATTGGGCATTTGAGGATCAGAAAAATTTTAGATATGTTAAATGATCCATTTTTTTTTTTGCCACACATGAAAAGAGATGTTGAGAGATGAGAAATGCATTACTTGTAAACAAGCTAAATCTAAAGTAATGCCTCATTGGATGTATACTCCTCTTTCTATACCTAGTGAGCCTTAGGTTGATATATCCATAGACTTTGTTTTGGGTTTACCTAGGTCAAAAAGAGGGAGAGATTCTATTTTTGTTGTTGTTGACAGATTTAGCAAGATGGCACATTTCATTCCTTGCCATAAAACAGATGATACAACATATGTTGCAAGGTTGTTCTTCAAAGAAATTATAAGATTACATGAATTCCAAGGACAATTGTGAGTGATAGAGATATGAAATTCCTTAGTCATTTTTGAAAAACAATTTGGAGCAAGTTGGGTACAAGGCTGTTGTATTCAACCACTTGTCATCCATAAACAGATGGACAAACATAGGTAGTAAATAGAACTTTATCAACGCTTTTGAGAGCCATATTTCAAAGGATTATGAAGAATTAGGAGGAATATTTGCCACATGTCGAGTTTGCTTATAACAGAAGTGTGCATGCTACAACAAACAATTCCCCATTTGAAGTTGTGCATGGGTTCAATCCATTAACTCCTTTGGATTTGCTACTGTTACCTTTAGAAAAGGCTAATTTAGGTGGTAAGCAAAAAGCTAATTTCATCAAAGCATTGCATGAAAGAGTTTGGACATAAATTGAAAGGAATCTCTACAATATGAGAAACAACATAACAAAGGTCGAAAGCAAGTAGTATTTAAACCCGATGATTGGGTTGACTACACTTGAGGAAGGAAAGATTTCCTAGCTAAAGAAAGTCTAAACTAATGCCAAGAGGAGATGGTCCATTTCAAGTCCTTCAAAGAATCAATGACAATGCATACAAGCTAGAATTACCAGGTGAGTATAGCAATATTGGTGCAACATTGCTATACTTATATAGGGCTACATGCTTATATAGGGCTCCAAACCCTAGCCCTAGGGGGTACTTCCTAAGTGAATTCTCCCTTTTGCCCCTCCTATAGCTACCCTATAGCGTTCTAAGGGTTGATCCCCCTCAAAGATCAAATCCATAGGGCTCTTCCTGGGGTTCTATCACATCTTCATTCGGATCTGGAATACAAGGATATACGATCTCCCTAGGTAATACAATCTCTCACATGATGCAGTTTTTGCGTCTTTCTCATAACCTAATCTTTGTACGATGATTTGATCCATATGGGAAACCTGTTTTGTTTTAATTTTCACTACGCATGTGATGCTCTTACTGAGGTTTTCCAACAGTGGTATCAGATCTAAGGTTTTCATACAAAAGATTGATTTTTAATTGTGTGTGATGAGATTGAATCGTATAGATGTTGAATCTCAAATTTTAATAATGAGATCAATTGATAAGTATTTATCTAACATGTGTATTAGAGAAAGATTTATAGGTCTAACTATGACAAAAGCAATGAAATTATAACCAGATAATGGGCTAAGATCAAGCTTAGGCATCAGGTCGGGTTTGAACGTTGCAGTGGGACCTCGCCGAGAGTTCGCTAGGAGATTTACCAAAAGGATCGGGAAGCTCGCTAGGAGCACACTGGGAGATCACCGAAAGAAGACCGGATGACTTACCGCAAGAATGCCGAAGGTTACCAGATTAGCCGAAGTTGGGTCTTAGTTTAAGCTTATGATCTTTAAGCATTATAATTATTGAGTCGTAGTTAGAAGTGAGTCCTAATTGAGCTGGATTTAGATGAAATCCAAATCAACTCAATAAGACAACCGGGTCCACTATTGAGGTTTGATTGAGCTCAGGTTAAGCTCAATTGGTTGACCAAAGGATTGGTCAATATTAGGTTCAAGCCGAAATTCAAAAAGTGGAGGGAACAACTTTTGTGGAAATTATGATGGGTAAACCATCGATGAGCAGCAGGTGTACTGCTGCTGCCCAAGCTTTTAGGTGGCTGACCCACCCAGGCTGGGTGGTTGAACCACCCTTACCTAGGAATCTGGGTACTTTCGGTGGTTGACCCGCCCAAGGCTAGTGGGTAGACCACCCGTACACTGGTGTTCGGGCGGCTGAACCACCTAAGTCGATGGGTAAACCACTCGTACCCAATTTTTCCTAGTATGTTTGATTTTTAGGTCTAATTTATAAAGCCACTTGGGGTCTATAAATACCCCAAGTATTCTTGCATTCACAATAATTCCTTTTGGGCAATTAAACTCTATGAAAAAGAAATTGGGTATGATTTATAAGAAAAAGAAAAGGGAAGGAGAGAGAGCTTAAAGTTAGAAATTTTCTTAAAGTCTCCCTTGTAAGCAAAGTGGACACAAGTAATGGATGCCAGCGTGCCTCAAGATGGAGGACTCGGGAGTCGACGTAGGCTATTGACGCTGAACCACTATATAAATTATGAGTGTTTCCTTGCTTTCATTATTTACATATTTTTATATTGATGCTTCTGATTTAACTCTTTGAAAGCAAAGTTTCCATGATAAGTTCTTTTCTTCAAACGTTACTTATCTTTCAGGTTTTCTTAGTAATTTTCTTTCAATCACTCACTTGTTTCACTAAGAATAAAAAGCTTCAGATTTTCTATCTTGGTTTAATCGAAAAGTTTTCATCTAAACTGAAAATTTACACTTGCACTAATTCACACCCCTCCCCCCCCCTCCCCCCTTCTTAGTGTCAATTGATCCTAACATGTGAATGTCTTGTTTTGTGCTCTTGATAAGAATGAGTTTAATCATGTTTTCGTTTGCGAATTGGCCTTTGATATTTGACACACTCTAGAAATCACACACAAGAGGACTAGTAGAGTAAAAGAATCTAAGATAAATATTTTAATTTATAACTATGAATTTGAATGAAACCAAGTGAGTCCATTGGAGACACGTATACCTATTTCACGGATGTCATCAATGGCCTAAAAGCACTTGAAAAATATTTTTTAAATTTTGAATTAGTTAGTAAGATTTTGAGATCTTTACCTAAAAATTGATATCCTAAAGTAACTGTTATTCAAGAGGCCAAAGACTTAAATAACTTGCCTCTTGAAGAATTGATTGGCTCTCTTATGATATATGAACTAAATTGTAAAACTCATGATGAGCTTGATGAACCCCTTCCAAAGAACAGGAAGGATGTAGCACTTCGGACAACAAATGACTCCTCGAGTGAAACCTCGAGTGATGAGAACTATGATATTACTTTGTTATCAAGAAAATTTAAAAAATTTATAAAAAAACAAGAACTATAAAAATGAAAAAGAACTAAAGAAAGACAATGTCATTTGCTATGAATGCAAAAAACCTGGATATCTCAAGAATCAATGTCCTCATTTGAAGAAGATGCCAACACTAAAAAAGAAATCACTTTCGGCTACTTGAGATGAATCAAGCTCTTCGGATGAGAAAAACAACTCTAAAGAAGAAGTGGCTAATTATGCCTTAATGGTGATCGAAGATAAGACTAGTGAGCCTTTAAATATTTTTTAATTATTAAATATGTTTAATGATTTATTCATTGAGTTTAGAAAACTTAGTAAGTCTTTTAAATTACTTAAAGTTGATCATGGTTTGTTAGTTAAAAGACTTGACGAAATGTATGATTCATTAGTTTCACATAAATCATATTCTAAATGTGATTAGCTAGATAATATTAAAGAAGAGAATATCATGCTTAAAACCACACTAGAAAATTTTGAAATAGTAAATAAATCTCTAAATATGATCCTTGCAAATAAGGGTCATATTAATAAAAAAATTGCATAGGCTTTGTTGGTAATATCCAATGAAAGCCAACCATGTTTGTAAGAGGATCTATGTTAAACATGCCACCAAGAATCATGTGTAATTTTTGTGGTAAATTAGGACATAAGACAAACAAATGCCTATTTAGAAAATATAGTCCACATCAACTAGTATGGGTTCCAAAGAAAATCTTATATAATACAAATTAATTAGAAAAGAAAGAAAGAGTTCTTTATGGAGGACCAAATGTAAAATGGTTGCCTAAATTAAATATATTTATTATTATAGATTTATCTCAAAACAAAAGCTAGTAGCACCAAATGGTATCTTGATAGTGGATACTCAAGGCATATGACCGGAGATCCATCTTATTTTTCTAAGTTCACTAGCTTAAGTTAAGGAGTGGTTACCTTCGGAGACAACAAGGGTAAAATCATTGGAAAAGGAATAATAGGTAACACATCAAACCTCTTGATTGAATATGTGTTGCTAGTCGATGGCTTAAAACATAACTTGCTTAGTTTAGTCAATTATGTGATAAAGGATATGTGGTTAAATTTTAACCTAATGCTTACATAATTGAATTCCCACACAAAAACAAATCCTTGATTGTCTTGAGAAACAACAATGTATATAACATAGATATTAAAAAATTTTGTGATGAAACTTATTTTTCAACTTTGAATGATGATGCTTGAATTTGGCATAAAAGATTAGGTCATGCTAGCATGAAACTTTACAACCAAATCTCTACCAAGGAACTAGTAAGAGATTTACCTAATCTTAAGTTTATCAAAGACAAAGTATGTGATACTTGACAATTAGGAAAACAAATAAATAGTAGCTTTAAGTTAAAAAATCAAATTAGCACCACTAGACCACTTCAATTGATCCATATGGATTTATTTAGACTAACTGACATTACAAGTTTAGGTGGTAACAAATATGCATTTGTTTTAGTGATTGACTTTAGTAGATATACTTGGACCTATTTCTTAGCATATAAAAGTGATACATTTAATTATTTTGTAAAATTTTATAAAGTTATTCAAAATGAAAAAGGATGCATGATTTCTTCAATATGAAGTGATTATGATGGAGAATTTTAAAATAATAATTTTTAAAATTTTTGTGATTCAAATGGATATAACGAAATCCACAACAAAATGGAGTAGTAGAAAGAAAAAATAGGATCTTACAAGAAATTGCTAGAACAATGTTATATAAACATAGTCTTCCCAAATATTTTTGAGCGAAAGCCATTAATATGACATACTATGTTTTAAATAGGATTCTAGTAAGATCATTGCTCACTGAAACTCCTTATGAGTTATGGAATGGTAAAAAGCCCAATATTTTTTATTTTAAAATATTTGGTTGCAAATGTTTCATTTTGAATGAAAATAATATTTTAGGTAAATTTGATACAAAATCCAATGGGAAATGCTCTTCCAAGGGCTCTTCATGTATTGCATTAACCCAAGAATTTCACTAGGTCTAGGAAATGCTTCAACACTACCAAATGCTTTTTGAAGCATTTCCTAGACCTAATGACCATTTAGTGATTGGTACTAAATGGGTATTTAGAAACAAACAAGATGAAAATGACATCATGGTTAGAAACAAGGCTAGATCAGTGGCCAAATGTTTCAATCAAGAATAATGAATCGATTATAATGAAACCTTCGCTCTCGTGGCTAGACTTAAAGTCGTAAGGATGCTTCTTGTCTTTACTTCTTTTAAAAATTTTAAGTTGTTTCAAATGGATGTTAAAAGTGTTTTTCTAAATAATTTTATTTCTAAAGAAGTGTATGTTGAATAACCTCCCGGCTTTGTAAATAATCTTCTTCCTAATCATGTTTTCAAAAAAAAAACTCTCTATGGATTAAAACAAGTCCCTCGGTCTTGGTATGAAAGATTTAGTTCTTTTCTCATTTTAAATAAATTTTTAAAAACCAAGGTTGATATCATATTATTTTTTAAGTATTTTAAAAATAATTTAATTATTATTCAAATTTATGTTAATGATATCATTTTTGGATCTACAAATAAATCTTTATGTGAGTCTTTTGCTAAAAAAATGAGTCAAGAATTTGAAATGAGTCTAACGGGTGAGTTAACATTCTTTTTAGGATTATAAATAAAATAACTTGATGATGATATTTCAAAATAAGTGCACATTGAACTTGATAAAATGATTTGGGATGGAAAATTCTAAAGCATTAAATAATCTCATGAGCATATCTACAAAGTTGGACTTATATAGCGAAGGAGAAAACTTTGATAAAAAAACTTATAGAGGTATGATAGGAAGTTTATTATATTTAACTGCTACATGATCGGATATCATATTTAGTGTTTGATTGTGTATAAGATATCAATCTAACCCAAAAATTCTCTTATTTGAAATTGTTAAACAAATTTTTAGATACTTGAAAGGAACATCTAAACTAGGATGATGGTATCCTAAATCGAAGAACTTTCACTTGATTGCTTATTCTGATGTTAATTTTGGTGGATGTAGAATAGATAGAAAAAGCACTACTGAAACATGTCAATTTTTGGGGCATGCACTTGTTTCTCGGACTTCTAAGAAATAAAATTCAATAGCTTTATCTACTGCGGAAGTAAAATACATTGCAGCCAGTGCATATTGTGCCCAAGTCATTTGGATGAGAAAAACACTAGAAGATTATGAAATAAAACTAAAAAAATATTCCTATAAAGTGTGATAATACAAGTGCTATATGTCTAACCAAAAATCCTATTCAACATTCAAGAACCAAACATATTGATATTAGATATCATTTTATAAGAGATCATATAAATTATCAAGATATATCTTTGGAATTTATTAACACTAAGCATCAATTAGCAGATATTTTTATAAAACCCTTAAATGAAGAACAATTTGATTTTCTTAGAAGAGAACTTGGAATGCTAAATCATGAAAATATATGAATTGCTTGATTTTATGAGAATGAGCTATTTTTGTGATAATGTTTTATTGTTCCCATGAGATGTTTATCTTATTATTCACAAAAAGAAAAAAAAGTTGTATAATGATGATTTTGTTATTCTATGGATTTATTTGCTACATTTGCTTGAAATTAAATGAATAATTTTTAAATGCATGAGTAGCTCTTAAACCTTTGAATCTCCTTAAATATTTTAGATTTTTAAACTTATTTTTGAAATTTTACCTCTACAAAATTAAAAGCTCTTCTTAATGATGTTTTGCAATTACTTCCTTGTTTTCTTTCCTTCTTTTTCATAAGAGGAAGAAAGTTCTTTATGAATCATATCGTATTTTTAAAAAGGGGAGCAAAAATTTATTTTAGCCCCGGATTTCACCTTTTTATTGATAACAAAAAGGAAGAAATTGATGTTGATGACTTATGTAATAATTTAATGGAAAATTTTAAATATTTAAAATTCATAAAAAATCTGATAACTTATGTAATAATTCAAGGGAAAATTTTTAAATATTTAAAATTCATAAAAATCCTTGATGCATTAATGACTTGATGAAAAATTTTCAAATGTTTAAAATTTATGAAAATCCTTGATGTATTGATGACTTGATGGAAAATTTTCAAATGTTTGAAATTCATGAAAATCTTTGATGCATTGATGACTTCATACTTTAAAAGCAAATTATTATTGATATATGCAAGTCTTATTGCTATCCTCGAAATATGATTTTCTTGAAGCATTGGCTTAATTCACTTGAATTCAAGAGTGAGTGATTCTCTTGAATTTAAGTCCTTTTTATCATGGGGGGAGTTAGGATTAACTTCCGTCATTAATTGATTATCATCATCAAAAAGGGGGAGATTGTTTAATCACGAATTTTGATGATGAGATCAATTGATGAGTGTTTTTCTAACATTTGTGTTAAGGGAAGATTTATAGGTCTAACTATGACAGGAGCAATGAAGTTACAACCAGATAATGGGCCAAGATCAAGCTTAGGCATCGGTATGGGTTTAGACGATAGACCTCGTCAAGAGTTCGCTAGGAGATTCACCAAAGGGATTGGAAAGCTCGCTGGGAGCACACCGGGATATCACCGGAAGAAGACCGGATGACTTGCCGTAAGAATGTCGGAGGTTACGAGATTGGTGAAAGTTGGGTCTTAGTTTAAGCTTGTGGTCTTTAAGCATTATAATCATTGAGTCATAGTTAGAAGTAAGTCCCAATTGAGTTGGATTTGGATAAAATCTAAGCCAACTCAATAAGGCAACTGGGTCCACTATTAGGGTTTGATTGAGCTCAGGTTGAGCTCAATTGGTTGACCAGAGAGTTGTCAATATCAGGTTCAAGCCAGAAATTCAAAAAGTGGAGGGAACCACTTTTGTAGAAAATTCCTACGGGTAAACCGTCAGTGAGCGACGGGTGTACCACCATCGCGTAGGCTTTTGGGTGACTAACAGCGGTTGACCCACCCAGGCTGGGCAATTGAACCACCCGTGCCTAAGAATCTGGGTACTTTCAGTGGTTGACCCGCCCAGGGTCGATGTGTAAATCGCCCATTCCCTGGTGTTCGGGCAGCTGAGCCGCCCAAATCGATGGGTAAACCACCCATACATAGTTTTTCCACGTATGTTTAATTTTTTGCTCTAATTTATGAAGCCACTTGGGGTCTATAAATACCTCAAGTATTCTTGTATTCACAATAACTCTTTTTGGGCAATTAAATTTTACGAAAAAGAAATTGAGTGTGATTTATAAGAAAAAGAAAAAGGAAGGGAGAGAGCTTAGAGTTAGAAATTTTCTCAAAGTCTCCCTTGTAAGATTTGATTTTCACCCAAAGAAGATCGGTAGTGAACGTCGATGTGCCTCAAGAAGGAGGACTCGGGAGTGGACGTAGACCGTTGGCACCGAACCACTATAAAAGTTATGAGTGTTTCTTTGCTTTCATTATTTACATATTTTTGTATTTATGCTTCCGATTTAACTCAACTATATGAAAGCAAAGTTTCCATGATAAGTTATTCTCTCCAAACATTATTTATCTTTCCAGTTTTCTTAGCAACTTTCTTTCAACCACTCACTTGTTTCACTAAGAACAAAAAGTTTCGAATTTTCTATCTTGGTTTAATTAAAAAGTTTTCATCTAAACTGAAAATTTACACTTGCACTAATTCATACTCCCAACCGCCCCCCCCACGCTCCTCCTCTTAGTGTCAATCGATCTTAACAATATAATTATTCTACGCGTTCTTGCTGCGTTTTTGCAGTGAACACAACGAGGAGGGGTGGCCACCCATGGCTAGACCCCTTGTAGGGGTGGTTGACCATGGTTAGGCAGGCCCCTTGCGGGCGACCACCACGGGCGAGGCGGCAGGGCGCAAAGCTCCCTACAAAGGCGGTTGGATGCCCAGCACCAGGCGGTCGCCCGCAGCGCCCGCACTACTAGCCTGTGGGTGGCCATGGCTAGCCACCCTTGTAGATGGCATGGCTATGACTGGTCGCCAGCGGACAAGGGCAATCGTTACCTGCACAGGGGCAGCGACGGTGTAGTGAGGGTGAAGGAGGGCTAGGGCATATTTTTGAAAAAGATAATTATGCCTCTCATAATTTGAGAAATTTCAACTCTGTCCCATTTTATAAAATTTCTTAAATACCCTTAATAATTTTAAAAATTTTAAGGACTGACCTCTCATCCAAAATTTTGAAAATACCTTTGACAATTCTGAAACTTCTGAGCATATCCCAATTTCTTAAAAAAATAATTATTTAATTATTTATTTTATATATCTAGTAATCCTATATATGATGTGATGTATATGTAATGTATAATATGAATGGATGATCATGAGTCATGTGTTGTGATGTGTGTAATTGTAATTATTATTATTATTATTAAGGCCTGTAAGCCTCCATTTTTCTCGTTTATTGTCAGGCCTGTGCTTATGATTATTTGTAATTACATGGAGAGGCACGGCAGGAGTGTGGAGGTGACAGCGGGATCTACGATGCCATGGCGAGAGATCACGATGTATGGAGACGCGACGAGGATCCGATAGAACTGATGATGACGAGATCAACGATCACAAGACATGGAGATGCGCTGATGTACACATAGATCCTATTATAAGTGATTAGGCCCATTGACTTGGGCTTAATCATATTAGGTGACGGCTCATATCATCCTGTGTGGCTTGCATATGTGATGTGTTATACACCTACTATATATATATATATATATATATATATTTACATGCGATGTAGATATATATATATGTGTGTGTGACATGACATATTAGGAGACTGATATGAAACAAAAACCCCTCTTACAATAATATTAAGTCGGTAAACATGAGGTAATAAGATTAACCCACATGGCCTTCCATCATTATAAGAAGAAATTGAATCACGATATAGGTTGAGTTAGTCGAGTCCCTCGAGGCTCACCTATCTATGTGATTGAGTTCTTACCTATGACATAGAGATGTCACCGGTGACCTGAGGACATGATATGCTTGGTCGAATCCCTCGAGGGCATATCATCAAATCAGACTCATCTTATAATGATAGTGATGACTTAATTAAATACCATAGTTAGTTAAGTCCCTCGAGACTATGATGATTCAGAGGTCGAACATGACAGAAATCATAAGGAGTTGTGACTGGCAAGAGTTGCCTACCTTTTGGGCTTAGTGTAATTAGTCGAGTCTCTCAAAGTTGCACTAAGATGCCAATTGAATCCAAATCCCCACTAAGAGTCTATCGGAGACTCCCGTCCCACGTGTCGAGGGTGTCACGTGATTCACTAAGAAAATAGTGGGAGTATATTAAGATAGAAGTTTACATGTTATTTATTTATGTTATATCTTGTATGTCAAAAACATGTCGCTTACAAACCCGCTGTGTGGCATACTTAATGCCAACCACCTCACTAATTCAAACTACATGGATTGGCACCATAATTTGAGAATTGTTCTCATGGTAGAGAAACTTATATACGTCCTTGATATAATTGTGCCCACACCATAAGAAGGGGCAAGCGAGGATGAGATTGCTCACTATATGAAGTATATAGATGATTCCACATTAGCAAAATATTATATACTGGCTTTCATGACTCCTGAGTTATAGAGGCAACATAAGAGCATAGATGTAGATTTTATCATTCTTCATCTCCTCCAGTTGTTTCAGAAATAGGGAAGAACTGAAAGATATAAGATATCTAAGAGACTCTTCCAAGCCAGGATGACAAAAGAGATATTAGTTGAGAACGATGTCCTAAAGATGATAGAGTGGATCGAGAAACTCACAGGTCTAGGAATAGTCCTAGAGAATAACTTGTGCATTAATCTTATACTTCAGTCCCTGCCACATTCCTTTTCTCACTTCATCATGAATTTTAACATGAGCAAGTTTGAGGTGACTCTCCCTGAGCTCCTCAATATGTTGAGGGAAGCTGAGAGTGTCATTAAAAATGAGAAGCCAATTCTCTATATTGGTGAGACTAGAAAGAAAATGAAGGCCAACAAGATCCTTAAGAAAGACAAGGGCAAAGGAAGACCGGGTAAGGCAAAGGTTGCCAAGAAAGACCCAACAAAGGACAAATGACAATGCTTCCACTACGGTCAAGATGGGTATTGGAAGAGGAACTGTAAGGACTACCTTGTAGAGAAGGCGTAACAAAAACTTGGAGAAGCTATTAGTATATTCATGATCAGTCTTCACTTATCAGATTTTCATGATAACACATGGGTATTGGATATCGAGAGTGCTTATCATATCTGTAATTCATTGTAAGTTCTAGCAAGACCTAGGAGATTGGCTAAAGGTGAGATAGACCTCAAGATAGGCAATGGAGTAAGAGTTGTTGCAATTACTTTTGGGGAGTTCATCCTACATCTGTTTGGTAGAGCGATTATTGCATTAGATGTATGTTATTTTATCCCTTTCATTATCAAAAATATTATTTTTATCTCTTATTTGATAATTAGTGGATATAAATTAGTTTTTGAGAATAATAGTTGTTCAATAATTATGGATGATGAGATCATCACTAGAGGAACCCTTATAAATGGCTTATATATATTAGACATTTTTTCATACATCATAAATATAAATATATCTAAGAGAAAAAGAGATGAGGTGAATAATGTATACCTATGGCATTGTAGGCTAAGTCATATATATGAGGGAAGGACTCAAAAGTTGCTGAAAGATAGATACTTAGATTCATTTGACTATAAGTCATATGCATTGCGAACCTTGCCTTTATGGGAAGATGACCAACTTTCCTTTTAGTGGAACTGGAGAGAGAGTCACTCAGTTATTGAAACTCATACATAGTGATGTATGTGGTCCCATGTCGACTCAGATTATAGGTGGTTACTTATACTTCATTACATTCACTGATAATTTCTTTAGGTATGGACATGTGTACTTGATAAAGTACATGTTCGAGACCTATGAGAAATTCAGGGAATATAAGAATGAAGTCAAGAACCAGATTGGAAAGAGTGTTAAGACTCTTCAATTAGATCGAGGAGGAGAGTACTTGAGTACGGAGTTCACCCATTTCCTCAAGAAAAATAAGATTCTATCCCAGTGGACACCTCCTTATACACCTCAGCTCAGTGGTGTATCAAAAAGGAGGAATCACGTACTATTGAACATGGTACGATCCATGATGAGTTTCACTAACCTACTCGTCTCATTCTGGGGGTACGCCCTAGAGATCGCAGCTTACCTTCTAAATAGAGTTTTATCGAAGTCGGTAGTGTCTACACCATATAAGATATAGAAAGAAAAGAAGCATGATCTTAAGATGGTTAAGATTTGGGGTTGTCTACATTAGAAGACACAACCCCGATAAGTTAGAATCAAGGATAGAATGGTGCATATTTATGGGATACCCCAAAGAAACTTGTGGATGTTATTTCTATCATCCCAAGAAATAAAACGTCTTTATTACTAAGAGAGCTATGTTCCTTGAGAAGGAATACATTCTTGGTAGAATCAATGGGAGTAAGATAGAGTTAAGCAAGGTTGGAGAACCTAGCTCAAGCACCATTCCAGAGCTCGAGTCTGTTTAGGTACCTAGCACACAAGTTTCAACTTTGTGTAGGTCTAGCAAAGTATCTCAATCTCCTAAAAGATATGTGGGACATATCAGTAGAGATGACTCTTAGGATGTTGATCCTCAGACCTACGATGCGGCTATTATGAGTATAGACTTTAGGAAGTGGTAAAAAGATATGAATTCTGAGATAGATTCCATGTACTATAATAAGATTTGGAACCTTGTGGATGCACTTGAGGGTATAGTACCCATCGAGTGTAAGTGGATCTTCAAAAAGAAAATCGAAATAGATGGAAAGGTGGAGACCTATAAGGCAAGGCTAGTAGCTAAAGGATATCGTCAAAGACAATGAGTTGACCATGATAAAACTTTTTTACGTGTAGCCATGCTTAAGTCCATTAGAATTCTTTTGGCCATTGCAGCATATTATAACTATAAGATATGGCAGATGGATGTCAAAATGACATTCCTCAATAGCATTCTCGAGGAAGAGGTGTATATAATATAGCCAGAGGGATTCGTATCCAGAGAGAGTTAAGCTAAAGTGTGCATGTTGCTCAAGTCTATTTATGGACTAAAGCAAGCTTCCAAAAGTTAGAACATAAGATTTGATGAGATGATCAGATCTTATGACTTCATTAAGAATGAAGATGAGCGTTGTGTGTACAGAAAGGTAAGTGGGAGCACTATCACCTTCTTGGTGTTGTATGTGGATGACATCCTAATTATTGAAAATGATGTAAGAATGCTCTCCATAGTAAAAGCTTGGCTATCCAGAAACTTCTCAATGAAAGACTTAAGGGAAGCATCCTATATTTTGGGGATCTGGATCGATAGAGATAGATTCAAGAGGATGCTTGGCTTGTCCTAGTCTATAGACTTCATTGTCAAAAGGTTTTGCATGAAGAATTCTAAAAGAGGACTCATATCGATAAGACATGGAATATCATTTTCTAGAAGTATGTCCCTAAGGACTCCTAAAGAAAGGACAGACATGGATAGGATATTCTATGCCTCAGCGATAGGGACTATCATGTATATTATGCTATGTACCAGGCCTGATATAGCACATGATATGAGTGTCACGAGCAAGTATCAGATAGATCCAGGTTTAGAATACTGGAAAGCAGTAAAGTGTATCCTTAAGTACTTGAGAAGGACTAAGGATCTTTTACTGATATATAGAGAAGGTAGCCTCCAAGGTGATGGCTACACGAACTCGAGTTTCTAGCTCAACATTGATGATAGCAAGTCAAACTCAGGGTATGTTTTCACCCTGAATGGAGAAATAGTAAACTAGAAGAGTTCCAAGTAAGATACTACTACTAACTCGACCACAGAGGTGGAATACATTACTGTAGTATAAGCAGCAAAAGAAGGGGTGTGGATGAAGAAGTTCATTAGGGATTTCAAAGTCCAACCAAGCAGCATAGAGTTAATTCCTATATATTGTGACAGCAATAGGGCAATAGCTCTAGCAAGGGAACTCAGGTCTCATTAGAATTGTTCTGAGGAGGTTCCACCTGATTAGAGAGACTATAGCCCGTAAAAGTATAGCAATGGAAAGAGTTTCATCTGAAGATAACACTATAAATCCACTAACGAAGTAGCTGCCTGAGATTATATTTGAGCACTACAGGGGTTTGATGAGGATCTGACACATAGGTGATTAGCTTTAGGTTAAGTAGGAGATTGCTAGTTATAGGTGCCCTGCAAGCCAATCACATGAGTGATGACACGTATGACATACTGTGCGATCTTTTTGCTTATAATTAATATTGGCATATTCTCACATTATATTATCTGTGGCATATATATTGTGATGTCCTTGGTTCTGTATAATGAGAATTGGATCGTAATTAGATCACGATGATGAGATCCATTCACCTTTAAACATAGATCCTAAATAATCCCAGTCATAGGTTACTCGAAAGGGATATCGAGATAATCGGACAGACCAGCATACTATATATCTATCTATATGATGGAGGCGGCTGGTCTTATAGCCACTTGTATGGAGACACTAAGGATATAGTACATGTGCTCATTAGAGAATGAGTTCACTAATTGATCCGCTTATTAAATGCTATATGGTTTTGATACCTAATGTTAGATAGCGATTCCATAGTCCCAATTGTGTATATGGTCCTTTGACTTGAGACACAAAGATGCCTTGTATGAGTACTCATTTCTTTGGCGTTGGGATTGGTAGCCAAACTTACGAAGGAATTTGAGTGTTAATAGATGATCATCCACTCTCGATATCATGAGAAAAATATCTCATATGTGTTTGCTCAGACAAATCCCTGGCCAGGGTCATTCAGATTGAGAAAGAAAGAGTTCTCCGATAGAATCCGATTAGAGCAAGAAAAACTGATTTCGTACGTGACCTGATAGTACCATATCTAATATATGGTCTCTGGGATATTAGTTGGATAAGACATTATAGATATATAGTAACTATGGATAAATAGGTCCAATGGATTTGATCCCCCTATACCGTTTGGGGACTATGGCGTAGTGGCCTAATACGTCCATAGTCGATGAGTCGAGTGAATTATTATAGAGATAATAATTTACTATATCAAAAGGAGTTCTGATGGGAGCGACTCATGGCTAGCTCGGTATCAGGCCTAGAGGGTCACACATATATAGTGGTTGTTTCAGCGAATAAAGGATTGGATGGAGATCCAATTAGCCCCTACTCTCATTAGATGAGACCCTATGATGATGGCTCCTTGGTTAAGGCCCAATTAGAGGCCTAAGGAGATTATTTGATAGAGATCCAATAATGCAAGGTTAGTGAATAATTGAATAAAGATCCAATATCCACTAAGGCAGGAGCCCTAGGGTTTTTTGGTAGTTCTCTATAAATAGGAGGGGAGACTCATGGTTGATAAGCTACAGCCTTGGCCTCCCCCTCCTATTCTCCTCCCTCCCTCTGCAAGAGTTGCAAGATCAGATTTGAGGAGATTGACTATAGTGATACATCGTGTGGATACTACTAGCGAGGAAGATGCTTGACTTCCTTCATTCTCTCTATCCAGATCTGGAATACGGGGATATACAATCTCCTTAAGTAAAACAATCTCTCACATGATATAGTTTTTTTTATTTTTGTGACTTTCTTGCAACCCAATCTTTGTATGACGATTTGATCTACATGGGAAAGTTGTTTTATTTTTATTTTCGTCGTGCATGTGATGCTCCCACTAAGGTTTCCCAATAGTTAGTATCGGTTAGGTTAGAGCCTTAGAATCTAAATTAACTCAAGTGAGGCAAATCGGGTCCACACTTGGGTTTGGATTGAGCTCAGGTTAAGCTCAATTAGTTAACCTGAAAAGAGGTCAACTGAAGATACAAGTGAGGATTAGAAAAGTGGAGGAAACACTTTTTCAGGATTCCCGAAGGTTGTACTATTGTTATACAATAATCGTACCACCCTACGCTTGTGGTTGTACCGCTCATACCCGAATTTTCCAAATACATTTAAATTTTTGGCTCCAATGTCTGAAGCCAATTAGGATCTATAAATATCTCAAGTCTTCTTGCATTTAGCATAATAATTAGGCTAAAAATTCTATGAAAAATTATGTTCTAAAATTGTGCAAGAAAAAAAAAGAGATAAGGGAGTGAAAAAAGAATTGTAATGTTTGTAAAAGTCTCCCTTGTGAGTTATAAGTGTAAAGGTTATAAGGTTCTTATCCTAAATTTGTGAAAAGGAGAGTGGGAAGTGTAAGAGTTTGGTCTTCACTTGAAGAAGATTGTTAGTGGACACCGGTGGACCGTGGCAAAAAGGATTCGGGAGTGGATGTAGGCTAAGTTGTGGCCAACCACTATAAATCTATGAGCTTTCTACTCTTGTCTTATTTATTATATTTAATTATTCTTAATGAGTTTGAAAAAAGACACGTGCATTATCTTTCGACTTTCCTTTAAATTATTTGCTTACTCATTTTCAACGAAGTCTAATAAACACCTCCGATTTTATTTTTTTACTTCAAGTAAGTTTTTCAAATCGAGTATTTTTACACTTATACTATTTCATATTTCACCACACCCACCCCCCTAGTGTCAATTGATCCTAATAATTGGTATCAGAGCAAGGCTCTATTCATTAGACTAAACACCTAAGTGAGTAAATAATTTTATTTGACATGAACAAAAGACATTCTATTACATATCCTTCCATATTCAATGGGACGAATTACACATATTAGAAAATAAAATTATATTTTTTTAATTTTGTTGGATTTTGACTTATCGCACATAGTTGAAATGATTTTGAAAAGTCTTTCAAACCAATGAACAAATGGAATAATTTGAAAAATAAGTTTTTTTTTAATTCAAAAGCAATGAATACTTTATTTTGTGCTCTTGATAAAAATGAGTTTGATCAGGTTTCTTCTTATGATTCAACTTTTGATATATGACATACATTAAAAATCATATATGGAAGTATAATTAATCTAAATGAATCATTAAATAAAAAGATTTCCAAAAATGAATTTGAAGAACACCTTCCAAAGAATAGGAAGGATAGTGAACTGAGAACAGAAAAAGACTTTCCAAAGAACATGAAGGAACTTGAACTAAGAATGACATATGACTCCTCGAGTGAAACATCGAGTGATGAGAACTTTGAACTTGAACTTTTGATAAAATAACTAAAAAATTTAATGAATATGAATAAAAAATATAAAAATAAACTTAAAATGAGCAAAATCTCTTGTTATGAATGCAAGAAGTCGAGGTGCTCCGGAGATTAAGAACATATAAAAAAGAAGTGGAGAATCTCATGCTTATGGCCATCAACAATGAGGTAAATGATTCCTCAAATGTCTCATTTAATTTTGATAAATTATCAAATATTTTTCATAAGCTTTATGATGAATTTAGAATGATTAGCAAATCCTACAAACTACTTAAGAAATAACATGCATCATTAGTTAGTAAACTTGAAGAAATGCATGAAGCATCACCATCACACAATTCTTGCTCTAAATGTGAAACATTAGAAGTAGTTGAAAAGGCAAATATCATGTTAAAATAAATTTTAGAAAAATTTAAAATAGAGAATAAATCCCTAAACATAATCTTTGCATATAAGGGTCATGTTCATAGGAATGAAGGCATTAGTATAGTGAGCAATACTCATCAAAACCTAACTATCTTTATTAGAAGATCCACATTACACTCTTTGCCCGAAAATAGATGTAATTTTTGTGGTAGGTGTGGACACTTTACCTATAGATGTTCATTTAAATATTATTATCCACATAAATTAATTTGAGTTCCTAAATAAATTATAAATAATCTTAATCCATTAAAAAAAAGGGAAGAACCTTTCATGAGTGATCCAAACTCAAATGGGTACCTAAACTAAAACCCACCATCTTATAGAGTTGTCTCATAACAAGGCTAGGAGCACTAAATAATGTTTTGAAAGTGGATGCTCAAGGCATATGACTTGAGGTCTAACACTGTTCAAGCTCACTAGTCTAAGTAATAATAATAATAAATTATTAAAAATAAAAATATTAGTAATAAATTTTTAGATGATTGATTATTATAATTAATCTTGATTGCTTTTAATGGTGCATGACTTTTGCATAGCTAGAGCATGCTAAAATAAGAACAAAGAAAGTTTAGTTATTTTTAATGTAAAATTATCCAAGTTAAACTTTATGAAAAAAGAGATTTTAATGATAGACTAAAAATTATTGGCGTGAATGATTGAAATATTGGATGGGTTATAGACCTAAAGAATATGTATACTTGATTGATAGATCACTTTTGAATTTGAACAAAGAATTTAGAAATGAGTTTGTCAACTCCTTCCGCTATGTGTAAAGAGTAAGACTCATTTAAATGTTGAAATTGAGATAGGTTGAATTTTTTAAAAATATGTTTTTCTTATTTTGTTGTGTTATATTAATGATCTTAATGATTTCTTCTATAATGAAATTTAGTTTTCGATCTTAAATGATAAGTCATTGATTTGGAAAGCATTTTTGAAACAAATCACATGAAACAACCAAAAAGGAGGGTAATTCTTCTTGAAAATATTTTTATCCTATCAACCCTTCAACAAAAGATAAAATGATACTATTATTATTGAATCTCTTAAACTACAAAAATAAGTTAATGATTTAATTTAAAAAGATTATTATCAAAATCATGACCTTGAAATCTTGAAAATTATAACTTGAGATTTTCATATAAACCAAGATTATTTACTAAGATTCATTTCCTATATTAAAGAGAATTTTATAAATGAATCATAAGTTTATCTTTTTGGAACTATAACATAAATCTTTTTATAAACAATGATCTTGATGATTTGAAATTAATTATACATAAATTGAGATCTTGTATTTCCATATCTCATTTTACAAAATCATGATCTTAATTTCTTGATATTTATAACTTGACAACTTTTACGAATTAAGACTTTGCTTACAAATTTGATCTCCTAAGAATTCTTTTTATTATCTAAGATGAGATTAATTAAAATAAGTCATATCATTTAGTATTCATGATTTGATATTAATATCCTTCATCACATGATTATTTATTACTTCCTTCTTAGTATAACTTATCACCAAAATTAATATTTCTTAAATTTATGATAAGTTAAAAATTATATGAGATTTTTTTAATCATGAACATTCCCTTGATTTCTTGAACTTGGCTTATCCTTTTTAGGAATCATGTTTAATCTCTATAGTTTTCTCTTTTTAATAAAAAGAAGATTTATGATCTTATAATTATAATTAAGATTTTTATCAAGATTATTCTTCTATTATATTAAAAGGATTTATCTAGATGAATTGAGTGTCTTAAGATCTATTTTGGATGAATTAAGATTATTTAATCTCTTAAGACTAATTTTTATTATTTACAAAGAAAAAAGAAGGGGAAGATAATTCTAAAAATAAATCATATCTTTTAGTACTTACAATTTGATTTTTTATCCTTAATGACATGATTCCTTTGTACTTATGATCGTAATTAGGATAACGATGTAAAAAAGAAAAATTATGCTATCATATTTCCCTTTACAATAACCAAAGGGGGAGATATAATTATTAATATGATTAGAATAAAATTGGATTTGATGAATCTTATAACATTGAATAAGGAACAATTTGCTTAGAAGAAAATTTAGAATTTTAAATTTTCTAAATATATGCAAAATGCATGATTTACAATTTGAGCTTTATTTACTATCATATTTTCTTTTAGATTTTTGACCTTTACAAATTGAGCTTCTTATTAAAATTACGTAAGTAGCTCTTGGATTTCTCAGATTTTTGAGTTCACCTTCAAAATGATTCTCATTAAAATTGACATATATAAAAAAGGAGATTCAAGATTTTTTGTGATGAGACGTTATCTCGAGTCGTAGACCTTATATGAATATTTTTAAATATACCCCGTCCCCCACTTAATATCTTTGAGATACTGAATGCTTGGATCTTTGATGTAACCCCCATTTCTTCTTCTTTCTTATTCATAAAGGGGAACAAAAAACTTTTATGAGAAAATTATATCTCTTATCCTCTTTTAATAAGGGAGAGCAACGAAATAAATTTTTCATGCACTTAATGTTTAGATATATAATCTGTTGAATCTCAAATTTTGATGATGAAATCAATTGATGGGTATTATGATCTAACTTGTGTGTTAAAAAAATGATACAAGATTAACTACGACAATAAAGGGCAGTATAATTAAATATTAGGCCAAAGTCAAGTTCGAGCATCGGGCCGAGGTTCGGACGACGCAATGGAAGCTCGCTAGAGATCGATCGAGGTTCCGACGATGTTGTCAGGAGCTTACCGAGAACTCACCAGAAGTTTACCGGGAAGTTCATTGGGAGTTCGCCGATAGGTTGTCGGGAACTCATTGGGAGTTCACTAGAAAAATGCTCGAAGTTCGTTGAGAGTTTACGAAGGAAATCGGGAGCTCACTAGGGATTCATCGGAAAGGTGTCGGGAGTTTGTTGAAGAGACGATCGGACAACGAAGATTATACGTTGAGTGTCATGGTTAGTATCATAATGAGAGTTAGTTTTACTAACTCAATTAGGAGGCCATTAAGCCTTAATTGGGGTTGATTTAGACTCATTATTAAAGTCATTTCAATAGCCCAATGTCAGATAAGGCATGATCTTCGAAGACATGGTCTCGAAGATAACACAATCTCCCAGACTATCAGGTGACTGAACTGCTTAGAACACAGTCTTCTAGACTATGTCAGGCAGCGAAACCGCCCAGAATGCAATCTTCGAGACTAGCACGTCGGGATCACTTAAAAATTAATTTTTGGCTCCACTTTTGAAGCTATTTGGGGTACCTCACTTTTTTTTGTTGGTGACTAAGAAAGAATCAAGAGTGAAAAACTTATGAAAATGCTATTGTAACCCCTTGAGAGCTCCCCTCATTTCTTCTTGTGTAGTTTTTGTTTAAGGGAGAGCTAAAAGAATTGTAAAGGTTATCTCCTAAACTTGTAAAAGGAAAATAGAGCTGCAAGAGGGGTGTTTGATCTTTACCTATTGAAAAAGATCATGAGTAGAAGCCGGTGGCCTTAAGTGAAGAGCAATTGGGAGTGGACGTAGGTTAAGGGGATTGAACCACTATAAAATTGGTTTGCTTTATCTTCTTTGCTCTTTATGTTTATTGCTTAATTATCTACTACATTTACTTGCACTCTTACAAATATCTCTACGCTTAAACATATCTCTATGCTTAAATGTATCTTTACGCTTAAACGCATTTTCGATACGATTTTTATTGAGTGAGTATTTAAATCAAAGTGAAATTTTTATAAGCACTAATTTAAACACCCCCCAACATTGATCCTAACAATTGGTATCAGAGCCATGTTTCTCTTTATTGGCTTAAAATCTAAATAAGATAGCTTTTATTGGCAATCAAGAGGGATTTTCTATCATAAGTCCTTCTATGTTTAATGGGACGAGCTACACATCTTACAAAATTTAAATATATAAATTTTTTATTTTGATATATTTTGATTTATGGTGGATTATTGAAAAAGATTTTCAAAAGTCATCTAATCCAATAAATGATTATGAAAAATAAATATTTTCTTTATGTGTTAAGGCTATGAATGTCTTATATTGTGCTCTCAATAAAAATGAATTTGATCATATTTTCTCTTGTGATTCAGCTTTTGAAATTTGGTATAGATTAGAATTAACACATGAAAGCACGCTAAATCTAATGAATCATTAAATGAAATATCTTACAAAAATGAACAAGAAGAATACATCCCTAAGAGCAAGAAAAATTTAACATTGAGAACCCAAGAACACCTTACAAACAACAGGAATGAATTGGAACTAAAAAGAACATATGACTCCTCGAGTAAAATCTCGAGTGATGAGAACCTTGGATATGAACTCTTGATAAAAGAACCAACGACTTTAATGAATATGAACAAAAATCTTAAAATGGACAAAACTTACTGTGATAAATGTAAGAAGCTATGGTGCACCAAAGATGAAAAGCACAATCAAGAAGTGGAAGATCTTGTGCTCGTGGCCAACCACGATAAGGTAAGTAACCCACCTAAAAGCTCTTTTACTTTTAATGAGTTATTACTTTCTTTCCATAAGATTTATGATAAGCATAGAAAGATTAGCAAATCTTATAAATTACTTAAAGAAGAGCATGCATCATTAGTTAGTAAACTTGATGAAATGCGTGAAGTAGCACCATCACATAATACATGCACCAAACATGAAATCTTGCATGATGCTTTACCATTACGTAATTTTTGCTCTAAATGTGAAATGCTAGATGATGTTAAAAAGGAAAATATCATGCTTAAATAAACGTTAAAAAATTTTAAAATAAGAAATAAATCCCTTAATATGATCCTTGCGAATAAGAGTCATATTAATAGAAGAAATGGTATAGACTTGTTGGTAATACTTAACAAAAGCCAACCTTTTTCATTAAAGGACTTATGTTATATATTTCATCTAGAAATAAATATAATTTTTATGAAAGAATTAGACACTATGCTAATAAATATTCATTTAATAGGCATAGTCTACATAAAGGTTCCTAAAGGAACCATAAATAACCCGATGCCATTAGTAAAATTAGGTAGAGTCTTTTATGAGAGACCTAATGTAAAATAGGTACCGAAAGTAAAACCTCTCATATTATAAATTTGTCTCATAACAAGGCTAGGAGCACTAGGTAATGTTTTGAAAGTAGATGCTCAAGCCATATGACTTGAGATCTAATACTACTTTAAAGCTCACTAGCTTAAGTAATAATAATAAAAAATATTAAAATAAAATTATTATTAATGATTCTTTGGATAACTCATTAATCTTGATTGCTCTAACTTTGGTATGCTAAATGAATTAGAAACTTTAACTAAATTCAAATTTATGAAAAAATAATTTTGATGATGATTAATACATTGATTTGTGTGCTTAAATTTGTATATATTATGTTGAGATTAAATGACCAAATATTAAATTTGAATTTGAAAGTCATATACAAAATCATTTTTCTTTAAAGAAAATTTTCTTGATAACATGATAGAATCTTACAACATTAAAAAAAAATCATTGGATTTTGGTTGAAGAATATCTCATAGTAATGACTATACTTAAAAGTGATTTACTCATTTGGTTTATTTTATCATAACCTTGATTGATAATGCAAAGTTAGAGCATACTAGTATGAAAATGAACTGAAACTAAGGAACCTTAGTTATTGTTAATAAAAAATATTTATGTTAAAATTTATGAAAATGAGTTTTTGTTGATGATATATTAGCTTCTATGATTTTAAAGGTATTACATATATATAAAACAACCCTCTTGACTCCTAAAAATATTTATCTAAATAAAAACCTTTTTATATAAGTCTAAAGTTTTTTTTTCCATGGTTATGACTATAGATCTTTCTAAATAAACCATGATATTTTAAAATATATTTAATGATTGATTTGAATGTTATATTAGATAGACTTGAAATAAGTAAAAATTTTGAAATGAGTTTGTCAACTCCTTGTACTATGTGTAAAGAGTTAGACTCATTTACATATTGGAATGAAGATTGGTTGAATTTTTGTTTTAAAGATGTTTTATCATTTTGATGTATTATTGTAATGACCTTGATAATGTTAAAAAAATAACTTGAAATATAGGTTGTATGATTAAATGGATATTATTGAATGATAGATAATGAGCATAGAACATTATAAAAAGGGAAAGAAAAATCATGCTTCATTGTTTAGTATTTTAAACATTAAAAATATATTTAATGAGAAAGAAATGAGCATGGTAACTCATTCTAAAAATCATTGGAACTGAAATAAATTAAAGTTTTTTGAAAATATTTTATTATAATGATGTTGATGAAATTTCATTCTTGAAATAAATTTCATAAGTTAAAAATAACTCAAAATTAGGATAATTCTTCTTAAAAATATTTTTATCCTATCAACCCTTTAACAAGAGATAAAATGATAATATTATTGTTAAATCTCCTAAACTATAATAATTTGATTATTCAAATATTATATTATTGACTAAGTTTGTGAAATGATTTAAATATTATAATGATAGTTGTAGGTTAAAATCAGCTACGATTGGATTATGATTTTTAAATTGAAACTTTAAACAAAATTTTATATTTCTCCTTTTAGTAATTTCAAATATATATATATATATATATATATATATATATATATATATATATATTTGAAATACACATGACAATTACAACTATCTTCACTAAAGTCTAAAAGAGCTAGACACGCTTAATAAAAACATATCATTGGATCAAATATAAACCAAATATCATGTTTTTAAAATATCTTATTGTAATATTTGTAATGATCTCTTTTGAAAATTTCTCAATCTCTATCTTATTAAGATTTCAATAAGAGATTGATGAATTTATTCATGATATTTTTTTTGAAATATTGATTTTGATGATTTGAACTTGAATAAGTTATTATCATGATTTTGGTAAGTTTAGAAAATGAAACTTGAAATCCTTATATAAATTAAGTTCATTTGAAGAAGTTTATAAATGAATCATAAGTTTATATATTTGGAACTATAACATGAATCTAAATTAATGATCTTGATGATTTGAAATCATATATATAAATTGAGATTCTGTATTTTCATATCTCATTTTGTAAAATCATGATCTTAGTTTCTCGATACTTGTAACTTGACAATTTTCATGAATTTAGATCTTGCTTATAATTAATCTCCTAAAATTTTTATTGAAGAATGAGACTTATTAAAAAGAAATAGTGTTTATTAATACTTATGATTTAATTCTTCATGACATGATTTCTTTGTACTCATAGTTATATTTAAAATATGGATGTATTAAAAAAATTAAACCATTATATTTCTTATTGACAATAAAAAGGAGGATGAATCAAAATTAATTTGGTTAGAAGAAAATTTGAACATTTGGAATTCTTGATGCTCATTATTAAAATTTACATGAGATAATCTTCAAAATGCATGATTTGATTGATTTACTATATTACTTCAAATTTCCATAAGATGAACTAAATTGCATGGGTAGCCCTTAATTTTAGAATTTATATCTATAAAATTTAAATCTATAAAATTGAGTATTTTTTAATATGATACTTGTCAGAACCCCCTCATTGATTCTACCTTTTTGTTTACAAAAAGGGGGATAAATGGACTAGATTTCTTTCTTTGTGTAATGAATATTTATGATAAATATGTTGATATATGTATTGAACACTCAATATTCAAATATGCGATGAATATTTCTTATTTTCAATAATAAAGGGGCAGAAACGACATGATTAATGACATATGATAAATGTTATATTTGAAATTTTATCATATAATAAATATTTATTTAAAATAATTATTTTGAAAAGGTATATTGAATATTTCTCTTTTTTGTTGATAACAAAGAGGGAGAAATGACATAATTGATGACGTAAGAGAAATATGTATTTTGAAATATTTGAAATGTTTATATAATACCAAGAAAAGATGATTACTCTGAAAATTTTATCATGTATGGTATCATGATTTTTGACATAAAGTGAATGTTTAAAATATTTATTATGTGAAACATATCAATTGAAATTATTTATCATGTGATACCAAGAAGAAGAATGCTTTGAAAATTTTGTCATGTATGGTATCATGAATGGTTAAATTATGAAAATACTATATTTGAATTCAAAGTGATGAGTTCTTTTAAATTCAAGTTTGTTGTATTAATCCTATGACATATACATAGGGGGAGTTACGGCTAACTCCAGTCATCAATTAATTATCATCATCAAAAAGGGGGAGATTATTGAATCTTGGATTTTGATGATGAAATCAATTGATTGGTTTTATGATCATACTTGTGTGTTAAAGAAAATGATGCAGAATTAATTACGATAGTAAAGGGTAGTACAATCAGATGTTGGGCCAGAGTCAAGTTTGAGCATCGGGCTGAGGTTTGGATAATGCAATGGGATCTCACCGAGAGTTCACCGGAGGTCGACCGAGGTTTAGACGATGTTGTCGGGAGCTCATCGAGAACTCAGTAGAAGTTTGTCTAGAAGTTCATCGGGAGTTCACTGACAGGTTGTCGGGAACTCGCCGGGAGTTCGCTGGAAAAATGTTGAAAGTTCGTTGAGAGTTCATAGAAAGAAATCGGGAGCTCACCAGGGATTCATCGGAAAGATGTTGGGAGTTTACCGAAGAGATAATCGGACAACGAAAATTATATATTGAGTGTCATAGTTAGCATTATAATGAGAGTTAGTTTTATTAACTCAATTAAGAGATCATTAGGCCTTAATTAGGATTGATTTGGACTCATTATAAAAGTCATTTCAGTAACCCAAGGTCAAATAAGGCACAATTTTTGAAGATATGGTCTCGAAGGTGTGTCAAGCGATTGAATTGTCCAAACATAGTTTCCCAAACTATTAGGCGGCTGAATCGCCTAGAACATAGTCTCCCAGACTATGTCAGGTGGCTCAGAACGCAGTCTTCAAGGCTAGCACCTTGGGAATACATAAAAATTAATTTTTGGCTCCACTTTTAAAGTCATTTGAGGCCTATAAATACCTCACCTTTTATTATTGGTGAATGAGAAAGAATAAAGAGTGAAAAACTTATAAAAATACTGTTATAATCTCTTGAGAGCTCCCAACATTTCTTCTTATGTAGTTTTTGTTTAAGGGAGAGTTGAGAGAATTGTAAAGGTTACCTTCTAAACCTGTAAAAGGATAATAGAGCTATAAGAGGGGTGTTTGATCTTTACATATTGAAAAAAATTAGGAGTGGAAGCTGGTTGCCTCAAGTGAAGAGGAATCAGGAGTGGACGTAGGTCAAGGAGACCAAACTACTATAAAATCAGTTTACTTCCTCTTCTTTGCTCTTTATATTTATTGCTTAATTGTCTACTACCTTTGCTTGCACTCTTATAAATATCTCTATGTTTAAATATATCTTTATGCTTAAATACATCTCTATGCTTAAACACATCTTTACGCTTAAACGTATTTCTGATACGATTTTTATTGAGTGAGTATTTAAATCGAAGTGAAATTTTTATAAGCACTAATTCAAACTAAACCTAATCAATATTTTACAAATACAGAGAAATGTGAGATATGATGAGATTATATGCCTCAAAATTATTTGCTTAATATTTCATCTTTTTATTAATGTCAAAGGGGGGAAAATGACATACTAATGTCATATATAGAAAAATGGTAAAATGGGTATTTTTTTATTGATAAACAAAAGGGGAGAAATGATTAATGACTTAAGGGTGAGATTTTTAAATTAATGTATGACTGATATATGAAATGAAATTTTGTATACTTAAAATCCTTAATGGTTGATGATTTATGAAATTCATGATATATCATTTTTAAATTTGATAAATGAATATTATGACACTTGAATTCAAGAGTATTGGTTCTCTTGAATTTAAGTTTTCCTTATTTGGATTATGGCATGGATTTAGAGGGAGTAAAAATTAACTTCCATCATTAATTGATTATCATCATCAAAAAGGGGGAGATTGTTGAATCTCGAATTTTGATGATGAAATCAATTAATGGTTCATTGATTTAACATGTGTGTTAGAGATGATTGATGCATGATTAATTACGACAGAGAAAGAAAATTATAATCAGATATTGGGCTAGAGTCAAGTCCAAGCATTGGGCTGGGATTTAAATGATGTAGTGGGAACTCATCGAGAGACTTGTCGGAAGCTTGCCGAAGGTATCAAAAGCTTACCGAGAGTTCACCAGGAGCTCATCGAAGGTGATCGGAAGGTTACCGAAAAGCTTGTTGGGAGTTAAGAGGGTCTTATTGGACTTGATGGTCACAATGATTGTAATTAATTAGTCATGGTTAACATCATTAGGTTAGAGTCCTACTTAAGTTAGATTTGGAAGGAATCTAAATTAACTCAAGTAAGACAAATCAGGTCTACACCTAGGTTTGGATTGAGCTCAGGTTGAGCTCAATTGGTTAACCTGGAAAAAGGTCAATTGAAGGTATAAGTCAGGATTAGAAAAGTGGAGAAAACACTTTTTTGGGATTCCCAACGGTTGTACCGCCGATGGACGACGATCATACTACCCAAGCGACGATTGTACCACCCAGGTCAATGGATGTACCATCACCATCCTATTTTTTGAACAGCATTCAGCGATAGTACCATTGGTATTGATGGTTGTATTACCCGTACTCGGATTTTCTAGATACATTTAATTTTTTGGCTCAAATTTCTAAAGCCAATTAGAGTTTACAAATAACCTAACTCTTCTTGTATTTAGCACAACAATTGGTCTAGAAATTCTATGAAAAATTGTGTGCTAAAATTATGCAAGAAAAAGAAAGAGGGCAAGGGATTAAAAAAAAGAGTTGTCATATTTGTAAAAGACTCTCTTGTGAGTTATAAGTGTAAAGCTTATAATGTTCCTCTCCTAAGATTATGAAACAGAGATTGGGAAGTGTAAGAGTTTGGTCTTCCCCCAAAGAAGATCGGCAGCGGACACCGATAGATCTCGATAAAGAGGACTCAGAGAGTGGACATAGGCCAAGTTGTGCCTGAACCACTATAAATCTGTGAGCTCTCTACTCTTGTCTTATTTATTATATTTAATTATTTTTAATTAGTTTGAGGAAAGACACGTTCATATCTTTTGACTTTCTTTAAATCGTTTGCTTACTATCTTTTAACAAAGTCCAAGAAACGCTTCCAATTTTCTTTTTACTTCACGTAAATTTTTCAAATTGATTATTTTTACCCTTGCACTAATTTAACCCCCTCTTACTGCTAATTGATTCTAACATGACCCACACTTTTCATAGTGAACCAATTGGGCTGACTCCCTAGTTGACTATATTTATGATACTATCAGGTATATATTTTTTTAAAATATATTGTATCAATTTCTGGGTATTATACAGAATAACTCCCTTTCAAAAATAGTATAACTCAGGTTCTTTTTATTAAAAAAAATTTAGAATTTTCATTTGAACATATTTTATGAAACCCTAATTGGAAATATTTAATGTAGATCTAAGTGAATAATTTTTTATTTTTGGTCCATTAAAGACCTATTTTTAGTTAGTTCAGCTCTTAAAACGCTGATATTTTCTATATTTTTTTATTGTTAGCCAATTTAAGCTGAAACTACAAAGTCGTTTTGGTCAAAATTTATATAAAACATTATATAAACAATAGTAAAGCCTTAAATGTTTTTTTAAGTTTTAGACCTTTAGGGTACCTATTTTTATTAATTAAGCACTTAAAAAGTTGTAAATTTTATTTTTTTATTTTTAACTAATATCCACAAAGTTCTTAAAACCTTAAAAATATATTATGAAGGCCTAGATGATCTCTTTTTTATTTTTAGTTTTTCAAAAGACCTATTTTTATTTAATGCAACAATTAAAAATGTTAAATTTATAATTCTTATTTTTGACTAATTTATTATTAATTTAGAATAAATTTGGCTACACATTTATTTCTATATTCATTAAAGAACTTTTCTTGATGTTTTGAGACAAAAATAATTTTTAGTAGTTGGGGACTGTATGTGGATTCTATACAAAAATAATGTAACATTATTCAAAAATAATATAACTTGGGTCTATTATTAGTAAAAAATATCAAAATTTTTGTGACATATTAAAATTATCTAAAGCTCTAATTGACCAAATTTTCTATTTTTAACATTTAAAATATCTATTTTGATTAATTAAAATCTTAATCGGTTAATTTTTTATTTTTGACCAATTTAATCAGAAATTATAAGGTAGTATTTGTGAAACTATTTTTCATAATTTGATTTGTTTTATGATATTTATATTTAAAAATTTAAGAGTGTTTTTGTAATTTATATATTATTAATATGAATGTATGTATTAATATTATTTAATTTATTAGCAATTAATTATTAGATAATTTATTATAGATGGCACCCCATAATTGATTTTTACTAAGGGGTGCCCCCTATTAAACTTGATTGTTTCACTTCGTAGTTCCATGGGCCAATTCAGTCTGAACTAAGCATCACAATTCAAATCAAATCAATTTAGATTGAATTATTTAAAATTAAATTGGGTTTGATTGTAATAGATCAAGTTAAACTTTATTAAATTTGCCAATGAGTAAATTTGGTATCATTTTTTATGTTTATATAAATTTAAGATTATTAATTTTTGAGTTAAGATATTTTTAGATCAAATATATGATCAAGTTATAATTCTAGTATAACACTAGTGTAACTTATAGCTTTTTAAATTTTAATCCAACCTATCTAAATTTCACTGTAACTACTAGAGTAAAATGCTAATAGGCTTAGTGTCATTTTTTTATTTTTTTATAAATTTAGGGTGATTAAATTTTAAAATAAAATATTTTAATGTTAAATATATGATCGAGTGCAATTAATTTTTAATAAATCAGTCCAAACTTTTTCAGAACTATGAGCTCATAATTCTTAGATATATAGCATTATTTTTTCATTTTTTAAATTTTTATCCAACCTATCTAAATTTCACTGTAACTACTAGAGTAAAATGCTAATAGGCTTAGTGTCATTTTTTTATTTTTTTTATAAATTTAGGGTGATTAAATTTTAAAATAAAATATTTTAATGTTAAATATATGATCGAGTGCAATTAATTTTTAATAAATCAGTCCAAACTTTTTCAGAACTATGAGCTCATAATTCTTAGATATATAGCATTATTTTTTCATTTTTTATAATTTTAAGATGATTAAATTTTCAAAAAGGATATGAGGAGTGTAAGTAAAAAGAGGAAGATGAGGAGAAGGGGGCCAACGGGGTGAGTGAGGTGGACGATGGAGTAAGGGAGGAGAAGGAGATGGAGAGAGGAAGCCAGTGGAGAGGGGGAGGAGGCGATAAAATTGACAGGAGGAGGTGGAGTGAGAGAGAGGAGGAGGTGGAGTAAGAGGATAATAAGGAGGGGGAGGAGGATGCTAACGGAGAAGGGGAAGAGGAGGAGGCCACCGAGTGGGAGGTGGAGTGAGAGGAGTTGGTGGTGGTGGAAGAAGCAGAGCGTAGGTAGAGGAGATGAGGATAATTTAGAAAAGTTAAGGGATAATCCAAGATACAATTAAATCAAATTTAATAGTTAAACTTGATTGTATCAATAATCGTTTCAGTTCTAAAAAATTAAGTCAAACTTAGTCAAATGATTATAATCACCATCTTTTTATAATTTTATTGGTGTATTTTGATTAAGGCTAAAAAAGGATATCTTTAATAAGAAAACTAAGACAGAGAAATCTTAAATAGAGTCATTATTCAAGATAAAGATAAACTTAGAAAATTTTCTGAGAAATTTACCCTTGAACCATTCAGATACGCACTTTTTTTGTCATTTTGAGCATAATACTTCCTTTGATCATATATATATATATATATATATATATATATATATATTATAGGCAAAGGTAAATGACGAGGATAAAATCCATTTGCTACCATGCGTCAAGATTTTTAATCAACTGCTAACATCAACCTAACTTCGATTAAATTTACATTTGTTCTAATAATGGCTAATACATAAAATCCATTTCTTCACAAAACGGGATGAAGGCAGGTTGGAGGCCCCGCCGGCCCATTGTCTCCACCACTTGCCGTACCGGTTACGAGCGACAAGCGTTATGCCGTTATATATAGTCTTCAAAACTCTGGTACAAATCGAGATCCAATTTAGATCGAGGAAAAGAATAAAGCTAGCTGACCTGGTATTGTGTATTAATTTGGATGTTCATCGCAATCCACGTCAAGGAAAACATGGCAACAGGCGACCAATTCGTTCGAAGTAGCTTCATTTCCTTCGTTCTTTTGTTTTGATTTCCTTCCTCCTTCCTCCTTCTTCCAAGCCAAAGATTAGATAAAACGTGAGGGACATAATTCACATTTGGTACGTGGATCCTCCAATTTCTTATATTTCTTGGTGTTTTTGGTTCTTGCAATTGTCGGACTATCGTGCCATTTCCGCTGTTTTCGAATCGCTGGATATTAGTCAATCCCTAAATGGATTCTCAGTTTTGGGCATATATATTGTCTCAAAATTCTAGCTTTTAATGCGTTTAAAACTATGGGTGAATGATGGCCCCTGTCAATCCAAATATCCTTGATTTCGATGAAGTTTAGGTTAAGATCTGTGATTTTTAAAACGCAGACCTGGTATGCCCAATTTTATATCCTCTCGTGGTGATAAAGAGTTGATCTTGTTCGTTCTAGTTTTGTCGATTTTGCTACAGTGCATCTGGATGAATTGATCGATTCCAGCAGTTTATAGTTAGTCAACATTTCCTTGATTTTGTTCCTGTTCACGAAATTCTTGTTCTTTAAATCGTTGAACATGTATGACATAGTTGTAATGGTAACAGACTTGGATTGCACGATGTCAAACCCACAAGGTCCACGCAACTTTGGAAACTTGCAGTCTGGTGGATGGCATTCCTTCCTTCCTCCAAAATGTCCGATTTTTACTGCATCAACATCTGCAGATTTTGTAGGTACTAAAGAAAATTCAATATCTAGGGAGGGGTTAAGAACGCATCAGCGTACTGCATCTGAGAGTTTTCTTCTTGAGGAGCAGCCCTCTTGGCTCGATGACCTTCTTAATGAGTCTGAGATGCCTGTGCGGAAAGGATCTCATCGGCGGTCATCTAGTGACTCTTTTGCATACCTGGACACATCTAATATTTCATGGAATGGAGACAGTTTAACCCAGGATGACCACAAGTATCGTACTTCAGCAGCAGTGCCTTCATGGGGACCTCAGGAATCTGACTACCTCAAAGACATGCAGCTTGCATCTTATTATACTGATGCAAATTCAACAGCAGGAACTCGAAGTAGAGGCTTAGAGTTTAGCAATAAAACGACTACCTATCCAAGCAACAGTCTTCCATCAGCAAATGACAAGCTTGGACTTCCAGGTTCATCTTCTGCTACGAAGAAGTCTGATGCTTTATCATCTACTCTCATGGAAGCCCAAGTCAAAGAGGAGTGTAATCAAGATCAGGTAGGCTCTTCTGATACCAAGGAAGGCCCACAGGCTAAGCATAGTCAATCCGAGATGGAAGCAAGGCGAGCTAAACAGTTGAGTTATGATCCTTATATTTTTCATGCTTATATTTATTTTTAAGAAGCATTCATGCTCTTGCCAATTTCTAGTAGTCCAGAAGAAAATTACTGCCATTAAAAGAATATAGAAAAATAAAAGAACACCTGAATTGATTAAGATGTCATCTACAGGTCCCAAAAAAGTTTTTTCTACATAATATGGCATCAGACTTATCATTAATTTGTCCTAATATGGATTGAAAAGCTTCATAATTACAATTTTTTATTAATAAATTGTTTTACATTCATCAAGGATTTAGATACCAATTTGACCAGTACCTATCAACCAGTTATTACCGGTCAATTGAATTCAACCATTTAAGCTTATAGTTTGATATTGATACATATATGGTGCAGTGTAGTCAAAGGTGATAAGCACTAAAAATCACAAAGGTTCCAAAATGCTCGATGCGCTAGGTGCTTGCTCAAGTGAAGCGAGGAGCTCAATAATATTAAATTTTAAATATATATAATTAAGGAGAAAGAGGGAGCTATCGGAATGGGGGGGTGGGGGGCGGGCTGGTGGGTAAGGGGGCTGGGGGGTGAGCGGCAAAGAGAAGGAGAAGAGGGGTATAGCTATTGAGGAGGTGTGACAACGAAAGTCGATAAGGTGAGGATAGCCAAATAGGAGCTATCAGGGAGGAGAGGGGGACTGTCGGGGTTTGGGCAAGTGATGACGAAGAAGGAGAAGGTGACAATAGCATGAAGGGAGCTATCGAGGAGGAGGGATAGGGGTGGGGGGCATTGACAAGGCTTAGTGGGGGATGACAGTGGCGGAGGGGGAGGGGAGAGAGGGAGAGCAATAATATGTGGAAAGGAGAGAGAGTGAGAGAGTGTTACCGTGAGAAAGACATGACTAGGGGGTTGCTTTATGCATAGAAGTTGCTCGCTGCTCATCAGAGGCCACTTTTGTCTATTGTAATGCTTTAATTATAATTAGGGTAATTTTGTAATTTAATATAATGAGAGGAAAACAGGGTAGGGTTAGCCCCCCCTCGTATTTACAACTGCCAGACTCTCCTCTTTGATCATGATAAAGAGCATGACTATCGAGGAGAGGATGGCATCCGATATCAATTTTGTGTTATGATATCCAATATGGTTAGTTATTAATTTCATGTGTTATGACATCCAATATAATTAATTATTAATTTTCCTGCCATGTATGAATATATCACGTTTTGACTTAGTGTCTGGAGACTTAATGTTGTTATGGTATTGAATTTTTACAAAGCATACAATCAATAGCATACATTTAATGTGTTGTTTGAATACGATGGATCTTATTTTTTTTAAAAAATAATTTTATTTTATTTGACATGTGATATGATGAATGTTTATATAGCATATGTTATGAGGTTCACTATAGTTAAATGATTAATTATTTTATATCATGTAATAAAAATCATGAACCATGATTTGTTGTTTTATAAAGACGTATAATTGTGCATTTTTGACATATAATGTATGTTATTAAATTACGTAATCGTTATATATCTAATTTCAAGTTAGGTTCTTGATAGATTTCTTATTATAGATTTATACCCCATTGTGGATTCAAGGTTGGTAAACCTTCAGACCTACAAAATGATGATGTGTGAGGATAATTAAATATAATGAAAGGAGCCTAGGGTTAGGGTTTGTCCCCCTCTTGTTATATTTACAGTTACAACGCCAACCTCTCCCCTAATCATGATAAAGAGCACAGCCATCAAGGAAGAGAGGGATGACATTAAGGCATCATCTACAAGAGATAAATATAAAGATCTGTATCCTAGACTTTCATGGCTACTATAGATGCTATGATGTAGGGATCCAAAACTTTTGTTTTTCTGTCTTCTATAAAAAAAGTATTATTATCCTATAGGGATCCTTAATCATGTTTTCTTTCTTCTTATCTTTGTCAAGAAAAAAATATTATGTCATAACGAATCCTCTTATTCTTTAATAATTTGGCACCTCATATTTTCATTGAATTTATCAAAAAAGCTAAGGTAAGCCAGAGTCCCCGTGAAAAGAGAATTGATAAATTACAAGTTAACTTTACCCTGTGGAGACAATATGATAAGTTTAGGAATTTTCAAATGGGTGATTAGTAAACTCATCTACAACCCTCAAAATTTCACTATTTTCACAAAGAGAGGATGCGTAACCCTAAAGCATGAGAAGGCATGATTCACTTATCACAGTGTACTGATAGCAATAGCAATATCAGCAAGCTTTAGTGCTGGTGCATCATTGATACCATCTCCCATCATTACAACAATCTCACCCATGTCCTTTAGTAGCTACATGATATCTTGTTTATCCCTTGGCTCAACAAGTAAAAAAGGAAGAAAAAGAAAAAAACTACAGCTCTAATATTGACAAAATTTCCTTAGCTATCATTCGCTTTCTTTTCCTCTATTATTGGACTTGAAACCTTCTGTATTCTCTCCTTTTTCTGTAAACCCTTTTAGCATTTTCTTGATAATACATTAAATACATTAAATACATTAAATACATTAAATACCACCTTGGACTGTCCACTATCGGGTGGTACCGCCAATTGGGACTGTTTTCGCCCTATTACCACTCGAAATTGGTCGGTAACAATCGATTTCGAACGTTGGCAGTTGATTTCAGGCGGTATCAGCTGAGGGAGAAAGAAGAAGAGGGAGAAGAAAAGGGAGAACCTGGAGTCTGGCACCGCTCTCCTGATCCCGATCCGACACCGCCGCGACCAGTCGCCTGCAAGTCATCTCGAAGCAATACTGAATTGTTCATGAATAAAAATATTTCTTTTCTTATCTTTTTAAGTAACTCCATACATCCACCTTAACATTCATATCTCCACAACACACTTCTATACATGTTCTTCCTTAACTATCCAATACTCAGTTCCATCAAATATTGTTGGTCTAACAGCTAGTTTATAAAATTTTTCTTTTGATCTCAATAGTATTTGATAATCACACAAAACTCTCACCCCTTGTCATTTTAACCATTCTATTCTTATACTATGAATAATATCCTTATTAATCTATCTAGTTTTTAAGTAATTGATCCAAGATACATAAAGCTTTTATCTTACCCATCCAACTTAACTATATTCTCTTATGTATTCCTAGTAATATTATAATTATATCTCATATATTTCGGTTTACTCCTACTTAATTTAATTCTTTTAGTATATGTGGATTACTTCTATAATTCAAGTTTATAATTAATTCATTTTAAACTCTCATTAATTAAGATAGTATCATAAGAAAATAGCATTTACTAGGGAGGTCCATCTTGTAAATGGCTAGTAAATTCATCCATTATTAATCTGAAAAGATAGAGAGTTAATGTGAAGCCTTGATGATATACTATGTTAATAGAAAATTCACTGGATACGCTCCCTATAGTTAGATGGTAGCTACATTATCATGCATATCCTTAATAATATTAATATAATTAGTGGATACAATTTTCTTTTCTAAACCTTCCATAATAAATCTCTAGAAACTCTATCGTAGACTTTCTCTAAATCAATGAAAATCATATGCAATTCTTTCTTTTCTTTCTATATTTTTTCATTAGTTATCTTGATAAATAAATAGCTTCTATTGTTGATATTCGAAATATAAAACCAAATTTATTTCAGAGATATATATTTCAAATGGTATCCTACTTTCGATATAATATAAATATTTATTTACTAAGTTAATTAATAAAAAAGTATAGTGAGAAAAATTTTATATCGGAATTGATAATGGATGAACTTACTAGTCATTATTAGTAGTTTACAACATAGACATTTTTATATTGATAATAGATGAACTTAGTAGTTATTTATATGAAAGACCTGGCTTGTGTATATTATGTACGGATGATATTATCTTAATTCATAAGAGTATAAATGAAATTAATTTTAAATTTGAATTATAAAGGTAATTTTTAGAAACTAAAGATTTTAGATTAAACAAGCCTAAAATTGAATATAAGAGATGTAATTTTAATCAAGGTTCGCAATCTCGTACCGTACCGACATATCGATCAGTTATCGGTACGGTATGTACCGAGCTATATCTTGAGTGTATCGATACATGGTACACTAAGGTACCGATACGGTACCGACATAAGTACCAAGCTGTACCGAGTGTCCTGGTCTTCTATTAGATCGGTAAGTACTGAGCATACCGAGCAGTACGATACGGTATTGCAAACCTTGATTTTCATAATACTAAAAAATACATAGGAGGATATAGTTAAGTTGAATGTGCAAAAAACTCTATTAAGTAAAAACTTTAGGTAGTTTGATCAATTATTCAATAAGATGGAGAGATTGATGATGATATTATTAATAAAGTAAAAATAGATTGGTTGAAATGATGAGGGATGTTAATAATCTTATATAATCTTCAAGTATCTTTGAGATTTAACAAAAATTATAAGTTGCTAGACCAACAATGCTTTATGAATGAGTATTGGATAGCTAAGTAACAATATATACAAGAAGTTTGTGTTGCTGATATAAGATTAATGAGGTGGATGCATGTAGTTATTAGGGAAGATAAGAAAATAAATATTTTCATTCGTTTATATTAGGTATTACTTTGATAGATGATAAAACGAGGGAGAATTATTTAAAATGATATAGATATGTCATTCTGATATACAGACGCAGTAGTATATCCATAAAATTATCAGTAACAATGAGAACTTTTACACAAGGAACATACCTCATTAGCATATCCTATATGTTTAAATATTCGTTGATGCGATAGAATCAGCAACTGACTTTTGTGCTCTTGCTTATTCTGAAATTGAAAAGGATGTGTCAGCTCCCCTGAAAACTGATTCCTGCACTTCAACTGGATATAATTCTATCCCTATTTGAGCTAGATCTTGTTTTATGTGGATGATATCATCTTAAATCACTAACTTATGGATTTATTTTCCAAATAATATACTCCTGTTACATATACTACTTCAGGCTTTATCAATATATTCTCTCATTAACCATCACTGACGATAATTATAGGAGTTGAATAAAATGTACTTAATTTAGAAACATCATGACTAATGTAATGTTATTTTTTTAATAACTACATATAAGTAATGCTAAATGATTATGATTTGATCTATATATTCACTCTCTTTATCATAGGCAATTTGCTCAAAGATCTCGAGTACGCAAGCTTCAGTACATTGCTGAGCTGGAGAGAAATGTTCAGGCATTACAGGCAAGTTTTAAGCAGAAGCCTTTATATATTTCATAAGAAAATGTAGAATGTTTTAACTAGTATCTGATCCTTTTCTCAAATTTCACACTTTACAGGCAGAAGGACTAGAACTTTCAGCTCAATTGCAGTTTTTGGATCAGCAGAACCTTATACTGAGCTTGGAGAACAAAGCCCTGAAGCAACGATTGGATTGCCTTGTACATGAACATCTTGTGAAATGCCGTAAGTACTTAGATTAAGATATAAGAAAATCAGTATATTCTTGTCTTGCATATTTTTCCTTAGGGTTTCCTTGGGTAACATGCTCCTTTAGGTGTAAAGATGTATGCTGTCAAGCCAAGTAAATCACTTTAGGCTTTTATCACCTGCTGAGATTAGAAACTTCCCAATAGAGCTGCTAGTGCCAAGTGAATTCCGGTCAAAGTGGAAGATCAGAAACATCGACTTGATACCCAACTCATCAAAGACGTTCAAGACCACAGACTGTCCATGAATTAGACTAGATAACACTCCTGACGTTAGATATGGATTTCCTTTTGATGAGTTAGGCATCAAGTCAGTCCTATTGAATGCTTGTTCCTCAATTCAACCCAAAATGTAAATGCTACTGGCTTATGGAAAGGGATGAGATTTTCTAGAGGACTTTTGTTGGAGATGACTTTTTATGTTAAGAATCTTGTATGTGATGACATAATTTAATTTTGTGGAAGACTTTACTATAAAGGACTTCCAGAATGTTGATATTGGACCTGGCTTGTAAGCTATCACCAGTTGGTAACTTTTCATCTACCAGGCGATAGTTGCCAAATTACATGTGCTTGGGGTCTGCTAACCTAGTATACAGTCATGCTTTTAGAATGTGTTGATTTACAAATATTTTTGAGGCAATATTTTACAAATTACTTAAGATTATGGAACTGAGAAACTCTTAGTTTAACTAGAATGTACAATGTGTTTATTTAAAGACTCTTTCTGATGAATTAATCAGCTCTGAATCCTCTTGAACCTAAATTTGAAATTATAGCATTAACATGAACTGATCAGCAACTATTAGCAAACTCTATATATCATGTATTGCTGGGAAAATTGACAATGAATTAGATAATGATGAATATACAGCACCACTGCACCGTCAAGATAATTTAATTTGACTAGGGCTACTCTTGCTGCTTCAGTTCTATTGTCCAAAAAGCAAAACCAGCTCTTGTTCTCTTATTGTGGAAAACTAAAACTTATAAGCACTTGCTAAGTCACTGCTAGTTACATTAACTGCAAAAAGTTTGTTATGAGAAATATTTGTTTTGCTCAACTCAAACCATTATGTGAAAATTCCTTATCTGTTCAGAACAGTCTCATACTAAATTCAAATAGTGTACTTTTGCTTTTGAATTGCACAGTTCAGCATGAGACATTGGGTCAAGAGGTTGCACGTCTTCGAACTTTGTGTCATCGTCAACAACAGCAGCAGCACCAGCCACCTCCTACTCACAGACACAGTAAAAGTAGGGACTTTGATTATCAGTTTGCCAATCTCTCCCTAAAAGGAAATGAATCAAGTTCAGGTCCAGGTCAGCTCCACATTTGAAGCTACACTTCATCAGCTGTCTGACCATGGTTTAAGTTCCACCATAGAGCAAGCTGTATTCTGCCATCTTGTCTGAGGCGAATACTTTTGCAATATGATTTTAATTCTTTTAATAGGTTTATTATGTGCACCTGACGGTCATCCTCAGCTATTGAGTGATTGCTGGTACTCGACAAGTCCATGGTGTTAGGTTTTTCTTAAAGCTACGTTTTCCTTTGTTCATCTCTATATAACAAGTCATTTGTTTACCACTTTTTGCCCTATTTTGGATCATATCTTGGATTTCTTCTTAGTGAATGATGACCAAGAAGCTACAGTATGTGGCAACTGACGAAAATTAAATTCATATTGTATTGTTCTTTGATGGTTGATAAATTCCTGTCTGATTCCTGAGCATGGAATTGGTTCAGTTGCTGTTCCAGGTAATTTTGGGTTATGGTTTTAGTGCCTGCCTAGTTTCTTGGCACTGAGAAGCATGTAGAAGGTGTGATGATGAGACAACCCTAGTGTACAAAATGAAATTTAAGCTCTCTCACTCTGGTTACTTAACAACTGAACAATTATTGCTTCATCCTTTTTTAGACCGAGTTTAAAGTCAATTTTCGCCTGTTTTTGTCACGTGGATTCCAGCAGAAGGGAAGAACAATTGTCATAATTTCCTCTGTTCATTAATCTCAATGCTCCGTTGCATTGAGAAAATAGCATTATGGAAGCTGGATTTACGAAGGACTTTTAGCAAAGGTTATATTGGCTGTTGAAGTCTATCTTTCGTCAGAAAATATTTGTGTGGGTTGAAAATGAAGATGAGCTAAAGACTAGTCTCATACCATCGATGATTGAAAGACTTGGCTAATATAGGATGTGTTTACCTCGTTAAGTATTTATTGAATTGTGATGATGTCTCATCTAGTTCTTGTTCATTTTTCATGATCTAGAGAAGGGAAAGGACGAGCCATTGAAGTTGAAGCCGATAGATACATCGAGTCGGTTTCGGGTAGAATATTTGGATGAATATTCAATAACTTGGCATTTTTGAGATTAAATTGAATATCTTAATCAATTAATAAACAATTTTACGAGTTACAATTTATCTGATCAACTGTTTAGTCTTTTAGAAGCAATTCTATTTTAATTTAATTGAACTTTATCAATAATAAAACTTCTAAAATAATACTCTAAATTCAACAACAATGTAAATTTAATATTTTAAAGTTATCATTTATTGAAAAAAGGTACTAAAGTAAACCATAACAATGCTACAAAATCAAGTTTGTAGTAATAATGTGCTACAAATATAGTATTTAATATTCTAAATTAAGAGTGACATTTGATCTAACGTTGAGCAAAATTAAATTAGTATTCTTTTGATTAACCGGCCAAATTTTATAGAGTTAAAGTTCTTAAATTAGCATAAAAATAAAATAAACAACTCATCTATGTAATATAATAATTTTTTTTTGAATTATACATTTATTTCTCAAACCTAAATGGTCTATCGTTTAACAATAACTCTTACTATAATTAATAATAATGATAATAATATATTAAAAGATGAAAAGGTATATCACTGAAGGCGATAACAAAGTCTCGAAGAGTACAAAACTAAAAGCGTTACCACCGAAGGCGAACCCAACTCCGAAGTTTCCTTCCGCCATGGCGCTTCTCACCTATTCCTCCACCATTCCCTTCTCTTCGTCGTCCTCTTCTACTTCCCTCTCATCTCGACGCTTTCCCGCGACGCTCTTCCGAACTCATGTCTCGGTACCTCTCAATCCCTGGCGGTTCCGGTCCCGCCTTCCCCGCCCTCACGCCCCTCTGCGGGCGAAGGCGACGCTTACCGTCGACTCCCCGGCCACGGGCGATGCCTCCTCCAGGAACGGTCCCCCGAGGGTCCTACTGCAGGTGAAGGATTTGAAGGCCGTCATCAAAGAGTCCGGGCAGGAGATCTTGCGGGGGGTCAATCTAACCATCCACGAGGGTGAGGTTGGTCGTTCTCCCTTTCTACCTCGTCATCCTTCGATTTGTCTTCTTGTTAGGGTTTTAGTTTATTGACTGAAGGAATTTCGAGTCAGGTTCACGCGATTATGGGGAAGAATGGATCCGGAAAGAGCACGTTTTCAAAGGTGACACTGATGTCTCTCTCACCTTTTGTTGTTGTTCTCGTATAAATTGTTCATATCATATAGAAATATTTTGATTTAGCCAATGTATTGTTTAATGAGGTCATACTGATGAAGAGTAGGATTCTTTTGATACTAAAATTTTGGATTCCTAGACACATTACTTTGAGCTTATCTGGGTAAATAGATCATCAAACTTGTAGTATTTACATCTTGTTGCTGTTATTGTTGTTGTTTTATCTGTAGCTAGTGATAAGGATTAAACAAGTGTCAAAAGCAGTAACATGAGTTGATGTAAGTTATGTTGAGGATAGATGTAGCAGTTAATGTAAAAACTCTTTTAAATTAAGCTGGATGTTAGTTTGTGCTGTGAGCACTAGTTTATTTTTCATAACTGCAAAGTGCAGAAAGCAACAACTGTTGACTTTGATCGCTTGGTTTTGTTTTTTCACTATTCTCCTATACTTAGGACATAGAAAACAAGACACTTTATTAATAAAAATCATTCTGCCCCAGTTTTTTCTTTTTGGAATAAGTGCTCCTTGCTTTGTTGAGGCTGCTGCATGAGAAATGATTCTACAGTTATGTCAAGCAGATTGGCTATACCTAGGACATAGAAATGATTCTACAGTACATGAACAGATTGTCTAGCTGTGATCTTTATGTTGCCTTGTACTTTTTATGGTAATGGTTTGCTTATTGCAGGTTCTTGTCGGCCATCAAGACTATGATGTAACTGGAGGTAGTGTGCTTTTCAAAGACCAGAACTTGCTTGAAATGGAACCAGAAGAAAGGTCCCATGTTGGGCTTTTCATGAGTTTTCAGATCCCTGTGGAGATACCAGGTGTTAGCAACTTTGACTTTCTGCACATGGCATTCAATGCTCGAAGAAAAAACCATGGGTTACCACCGGTAGAACCTCTCGAGGTGTGTGAATTTTGAATGTCTGTTCTTTGGGTTGTAAGCTATCATGCTGTTGATGTACTTCTTGATCATTCTTTCCATTTTGCAACACTGCATGCCATATCTTAGAGACAACAGAGGGTAACTACTCCGATTGGCACACATCTTGAGCCTTTGTGACATTACTTCAGAGCTATTATCTTAATTTACAATTTTCGTCAGAGATAATATTCTTATTAATAGTTTTGCTTATTTGCTTGCAGAAAAGTAGAAATGTCTCTTATATATTTTCACAAATAAATAGTTGACGAAAGAAATTATGCATTTCTACATATTCGACAATGGCTGTCCAATGTATGTTGCTTGATATTTCAAATATTTTTTTGGTTAAATTTTTTGAACAAACATAGAGGGAGATGTTTAATCAATTTAATAAGCTAGATAAAAGTGGTTTCAATGTCATTGTAGTTGAGCTCGATTTCAGCCAGCTCAATCATGCCAAAAACAGTGGGTTAATCAATTGAACCAAATGTTTAAGAAAATATTTGAAAGTAACAAATTAATGTAGAATAAGACTCTGGAGGAAATATTAGAAGATGCATAAAAGTTTTGTTGACTTACCCCAGGAAGTGTGAAAAGAAATATGTTCTAAGAATGCATCAGTCATCAAGATCACACGTACTATGTCATATTCTTATGCAAAATTAGAGTCATGCATTACATATCAATCTAAACTACAAATGGTGACCTGAATTTCTGATGAATTTTGATGCATCACAGAAGTTATATTCATTTCATGGTTCAAGTTCTCTTCTTGACACAAATTCAGAATTGTGATCCAGGGATTGTTTTGTCACCTCTTCCATTGAAGAGGTAAGGCATGCAATTGGGAGAGTCGGTACCTAGGCAGATCAATATGTATTGGTAACAATGTACTAAATGTCGGTACATTGACACACACCCATGGTTTAATAAAACCTGAATAAAATCCTGAAAACAAAAAACCCCTATTTTAGTGATTTTTCCACTAATATAATGGTACTTGTATTTGAATTTGAATAAAGTGTATAAGACATAAATAAATAGAACTTCTAGTTGTGAGGATGAGAAACTTAATTTATGATTCTTTGAGGAGCAACTTTATCGTATGATCCTCATCGAAGGAAGGTGCTTCCATTGATTTTGAATCACCTATAAAGATATAAAGAGACAAGTTGAGATGTTGGATTAAGTTCTGAAACTTTAGGATTTCGACAAAATAAACTATCAAGAATTTGAGATAATGTTTATATATACCTATACCTGCCTCTACTTCAAATGAACCATGGAATTTCACTGTTGGTGGGTCAGGATCCTTGATCTTATGAATTTGTATATCAATATGGTAGGTTTGTCGAATCTAATTTTGAGACTGTTTACACTACATATTGTATTGGTAAATTATGTTATTGATAATTTGATACAACATTGTGATAACAATCATTGCATTATCATTAACAACATGTGTCGGAGGAACCTTCTAAGGCAAGCATGACTATGACATATAGGATTGCGGAGGTTGGAGTGCATTGGGAGTTCAACCATCACCACTAACGATTTGTTCTATATCGTAAAAATGATTGGACTTGGAAAAAAAACCCATTGTCACTATACCTCTGATGGTGTAGGATCCTTCATGATATGAAGTGTGAATACACTAAGCTCTTATCGGTGTCAACATTTGCTTAATATCGTTGATTGCCTTTCTCTATCCTTTTGACCATAAATGATATGTGCGGATCCTCAAGCTCCATGATCTAAATCTTGGGTGGCATGTGTAAAGCGTTGTTCCTCCATCCATACTTCATTCTGAGATTGAGAAGCTAGAATAATCAAATGGGTGTAGTTGCCATTGTCGATTGAGGCACTACTGTTGATGTCGTAATTGTTTTCACGGACCTCATGGAGTGCTTACTGTGAGGGAGGTGTCTCATCACCAAATTGAATGTGTCTCATCATCGAACATAAATTGTTGCTCGTCAATCATTTCCAACAGATTGGTTGTTGCTGCCTTCCTTTTTCCCTTCACACGTTTGGTAGAAATCTATGATTGTTGGGTGCCATAGTCCGTCCTAGATTGACTCCTTGATGTGTGACCTTTGTATTCTAAGGGCAATCTTTCTCCTGCTGGGATGTTCCGATTTTATAACTTTAGTGAAGAAATGAGATGGACTTGGGGTTTTCCTGCTTGTTCTGCCTATTCTTTGCTGCTTCCATCCATTCCAACATTGATTGAAAATCTTTGTTGTGGAACTGGTTATGGTTTCTTATTGAGTTCGATACATTATATCATGCATGTTGTAGTGCACATGTACAAGCTTGTTTATATGATAGTCTGTTGTTGACCTTAGTATGAATCAAATGAAATGTTGAGTAATTATGCTCGATGATGATGTTTGTGGAAGCATAATGTTTGGGTGTGGATCCTCGAAATTGTAGTTATCACTCGGCTGCAAATAAATATAATTATTAGCCAAATAAATCATTTGAATTCATAATCGATGAAAATGTGTATTACTATATTGACACTATAGCATTAGCTGCCTTGTCACTCTTTGGTAGGAGTCAATGCATGACATCCTTTGAGTGTGCAACATATTTGACTGGTGGCAGCACTATATTTATACTGAAACCCAAGATCTAGGTAACATGTTGCAGTGTTTTTAATAGGCGCTTGGGCGCTCACCTAGGCACTTGGGCAAGACGAGGCGAGGTGAGGAGTCATCCCCAAAAGAAGAATTATGTGCAATGGATTACACATGTTGAGGAGGGCGTACCTCAAAACGACAGCTCCATAAAGTTCAACAGATCGAGCGAGCGACGAGGAGTTGTTGCATGATCTCATATGAGGTGATGCGTGGGTGGACATTGTGAGATCAAGTGGGGGAGCGACTCTAGCCAATGCCAAACGTAGGCACACTTAGAGCCAATGTGGAGATTGGGCTTAACAGAGGGTTGATTCCTGGAATGGTGGGCACGAGAGCCACCATCAACTCGATGCAAACCGAGGAGCGGAGTAACTTGAGTGAAACTTGGTGAAGTGCCCAAGTTATATGAAGGGAGGCAACAAAGAAGATAAAACATGAAGTGGAGGTACGAAACTTCCCTTGGACAGATGTCAAAGACATGAACTCTTGCAGAGGCAGGAGTAAGATCATGTCGTTCTGTGGGTCCCTTGTTTTGATGGAGTAGACTCATCTTGCATTGTGCTAAAGTCGAAGGGTAATTCTAGGCACATGCACCTTATCTCGGCGAAGCATTTTAGGGAGGAACTAAGGCGACTCAACCATTGGTTTAAATAGGCGGCCGGGCATTCACCTAAGCACTCAAGTGAGGTGAGGCTCGGTGAGGCTTGAGAGCCTCATGGGTGGACCAGGTAGCGCGCTTCAATGGCGGCCACTTGAACCTAGGTGTCGGGCGCCTCGGGTGAGTGCCCGGTTCAAATAAAGCAATTGAACTAGACTTTTAAGTCTGGTTTGGTTCAACAGTGGTTAGTTGGTTCGATCAAACCAACTAACTAGTTTCTTACTTGTAAAAGACACCGTCATATGCCTGCACGACCTCGAACCATCCTTAGTATTGCTTCTGCCTCCATCGTTGATGCTTTATGCTACCTCTATTGTAGATGTAGCGGATTGAGCCTTCCTATATGATCGACGAATGGGTTCGACGGCCTAGCAAGAGCCTATAGCTTTCTTCCGCCATCGCTCTATGTGTAGTTCCTTCCACTGTCGAGGGAGAGGACCGTAAATTCCTCCCCCATAGACGAACACCTTTGGAGCTTCCTTCGCCCATGATGTCATTGTCTGTAGCTTCCGCTACTGCCGTTACTATCATTCGCAGCTTACGCCATTGCTGTTGCTACCATTCGCAGCTTCCTCCACCGTAGTGGCTGTCATCAACAGCTTCCTCCGTTGCTGCTCCTACCATTCTGTCACGAACGGTCATCGTGCACCCGCAACATCTTGCTCAACGAACCGTTCGTCGCTTTTATATGCTTTTACAGATGTTTGGCAACCTGTTTTGCCTTTATTTTATGTGGTTTTACCTGAGAAATATAAGTGAAAACAGTTTGTAACATTGTATTGCGATCGCTCATAGTGTCGGGCCAAAACTGTCCAAAATAGCTCCATTTTCACGTGTCATGGCTTGATTTCTACAGACCGCGGTGTGGCGGAGTGTTAGCCATCTTAGACCCTTGGAACCCCTTGGGTGGCATAGTGTCACGAACGGTCGTCGCTCAACCGCAACGCCTTCGCTCCTTGAACCGTTCGTCGCTTTTTCTTGCTTATACATATGTTTGGCAACTTGTTTTGCCTTGAGTTTATGTGTTTTTACCTAAGAAATGTGAGCGAAAGTAGTGTAGAAGGTTGTAGAACGATCGTTCGTTGCGTGGAGCCAAAACAGCCCAAAACAGCCTTGTTTTTGGGTCTTTTTCGTGTGCTGCGGCAACCTTTATGAGCGGTGCGAAATGTCAGCCATTTCAGCACCTTGGAACCCCCTCGGTGGCACCAGGCTGGATGGGGTTCCGGGTATATGTCGGGCGTGGCGTTCATCAGCAATTGAACTTGTCTTGCGTCCGATACCTTGGGAACTGCTGTGGGGGGTTCCTACAACCCTCCAAAGTCCTATTTCGCTCTCTTTCTCTCTTTTCTCTGCACTCAAGGTGTTCGACAAATTGCTTGTATAGCTTTCCGCTTTGCGAGACGCCGGACGTGTCCGTCGCTCGCTTCTAAGCTAATCAACTTCTTCTTTGCAGGTCCTACGGGACCTTAAGAGGTTGTAAGAGGACTGACCCTTTGCGGACAGATAACGCTTTGGGCGTTTCATGACTTAGGCAATTTCAGCAAAGTCTTTGGGAGTGCCGCTAGGGTGCCGCATGGCTTAGGCAAATTCATCTAAGTCCGTGACAATAGGGTGGATGGGGCTTCGGTATATTATCAGGGTCATCATGCCCGACACCCGGTGATAAGTCGTTTGTGGACTTGAGAGTGTTTGTTCTACCTTCTAAAGTCCTTGTTTTCTTATTCATCTCTTTTCTCTCTTGCACTCAAGGTGTTTGTTGAATTTCTTGTAAAGTTTCCCTCTTCACGAGATGTCGAGATTTGTTTGCCGCTCGCTTTCAAAATAATCAACTTGCTCTTTTTACAAGTCCTTCAAGACTTGCACGAGGTTGCAACTAGGTTGACCTATTATGGACGAATAACGTAAGGGCGTTTCATGACTTAGGCAATTTCAGCTAACTCCGAGACATTGGCGTAAGGGGATTTAGGCAATTCCAGCTAAATCCGTGACTTTGCTGCAAGGGTGCCGCACGACTTAGGCAATTTCCGCTAAGTTTGTGACATTGTGGTATCAGAGTAGGTAAGCAATTCGAGCAAAGTAGTGAAGAAGTTTCGCAATCTCGCCATGGCGAAGCAACGTGGCGAATCGAGCAAGATGGGGCAAGTTGGATCTTTGCCCCAAGCGGCCACAGGTGGGCTACAAGTATAAACTCGCTCTTAAGTTGTTGGAGCTGCTCATGAGGAGCACGGCAGCGAACAAGATGAGCGAGAAGTTAGGTACTTTTCGCAAGTGGAGGAGGCACAATCTGGAGCGTTGATCGGGAATAGAAGCCATAAGGAGAGACTTACAATGGCGAAAACCCGCCTTGACGTTCTTAAAGCGAGTTTGGAGGAACTCTACTAAGGCTAATGAAAGCTCCTCGGGGTAGAGAACTCGTAAGAAGAAGCTGAATCTCGAGTCGACAAGGTTGAGTCCCTAGTCGATCGACTGACAAAAGACACCAAAGATTCCGTGCAACATATGTATGAAGTTGTGGTGGAACTTACGTCCAGGGTGACATTGCTCACAAGGACTCTTAATACGAGAGGGAGCAACACTCGCGTTGCACCGCCACAAAACTGGAACCCGAGCTGCATTGCTACGGGGGTGCCAGGGATGCCAAAGAGCTTGAGAAGTTCCTGCTTGACGTGGAACAATACTTTCGAGCTATGAGGTCTTATTTTGAAGAAACCAAAGTTTCAATAGCAATCATATATTTGAATGGAGATGCTAAACTTTGGTGGTGAACCCGTTGAGAAGAGATCCAACAAGGTCAGTGTCGAGTGGACACATGGGAGGACTTGAAGCCGGATTTGAGAACTCAGTTCCTACCCGAGAACACAGAGTTCGTCGCAAGAAGGAAGCTGAGACAACTCTGCCAAAGTACTTTCATTCGAGATTATGTGAAGCAATTTTCTGCGTTGATGTTGGACATATAAGATATGTCCAAGAAGAATAAGCTATTCAACTTCCTCGATGGCCTGAAGTCGTGTGCACAATAGGAATTGAATCGAAGGAATGTCATTGATTTGATCGGGGGAATTGTGGTCGTAGAAAAGCTAAATTGCACACCCAAATATTCCCGAATGAAGGAGTCCTGGAGCGAACAAAGGAAGAAGAATTTTCATAAAAGACTAAGCTAAAAAAGCAAGCTCTCAAAACCTAGCGGATGCTTCTTGTGCGGAGGACCGCACATGGTGAGGAAGTGCCCTTCAAAATAGACACTCAATGCCTTAACTGCATCAATCCAACCCACCCCCACCCCCCCAAAATCGGACATGGGTAATACTGTCGCCCTTAGTTCGAGCAGTTCAGAATCCAACAGCGACGATAAGGAGTCGCAAGGACCTCGAATGGGGGCAATGCGTTTGTTGAATCAATTGCAGGGCAAGTGGGGGATAATATGAAGTCGAAGCCTCAGAAAGCAGGGAGTAGCGAGCTGATATATGTGGACATCAAGCTCAATGGCCGAACAACATGTGCAATGGTGGAAACGGGCGCCACCCACAATTCTATTGCCGAGCGAGGAGTAAGGTGACTTGGGTTAAATTTGGAGAAGAATCCAAGTCGTATGAAGGCTGTGAACTCGGAGGCTCAGTGGATCTCCGAGCTGGCAAAGGGGGTCTCCATCAAGAACAGAACATAGAACGGAAGCACAAACATGCTGGCGGTGCCATTGGACGAGGAATGAAGTTCATGCATGTGGTGAAGTTGGTGCCAATGCCGTTCCTAAACTCCCTATGCATAATGGGAGGTGATGACCTCTGCGTGGTTCTAGTTTCTGAGGGAGGAAACAAGGACCCACAACAAATCTCGACATTACAATTGAAGGAAGGGGTACGAAAAGGAGAATTAACTTTCGTGGTCGTTGTGAATCTTGAGCCACTTGATGAGGAGGCCACTCATGAACCTACTGGGATGACAAATGTTCTGAAGGAGTTCATAGACGCCATGTCACCCGAGTTGCTAAAAACTATGCCATGACGTAGAGATGTGGATCATTATATTGAGTTGGAGTAGGGAGTGAAGCCCCAACGAGACCATCATATCGCATGGCCCCTCCAGAGTTGGCATAGCTCAGTAAGCAGTTAGCTAAACTGCTAAGCGGCGATCTCATTCACGGCTCAAAAGCACCATTTAGAGCTCTAGTCTTTTTTCGAAAGAAATAAGATGGGTGCCTTCGATTATGCGTTGACTATCGGGCCCTCAACAAAATAACGGTGAAGAACAAGTATCCCATCCTGCTCATCACAGACTTGTTCGATCAACCAGGCAAGGCAAAGTATTTTTCCAGACTCGACCTTTGGTCGGCATACGTTAAGTGCACATTGCGGAAAACGACAAAGTGAAGACTACCTGTGTGACCAGGTATGGAGTGTTCAGGTTCCTGGTGATGCCTTTCAGCTTAACCAACGCTTCTGTCACATTTTGCACCCTCACGAACCAACTATTCAAGGAGTATCTAGACAAGTTTATGGCCGTCTACTTGGACGATATTATCGTCTACATCCAAACACTCGAGGAGTATGTCGAGCACCTTCGAACAATTTTCAAAGTTATCAAGGAGAACACTTTGTTCGTGAATAGGGAGAAGTGTTACTATGCTCAGACAGAGATTTTGTTCTTGGGGCATCAAATCGGTAACGGTTCCATTCTAATGGACAAACCTAAGGGGCAAGCTATGGCAAAATGGCAAACACCAAAGAAGGCACCAGAGTTGAGATCCTTGGTTTCGTTAACTATTATCGGTGCTTCATGAGTATTCGAAGCGCGTAGCTGCATTGACGGAGTTATTGAAAGAGAAGTCTTGGAGATGGTCGATATGACAACGGAGTATAAGCCTGTAAGAGCAAATTTTGTGGCCGATGTTGAGCTGGAAAGTGGAGCTGGTGAATGCCCTACAGTTGGAAGGCGGAGGCTAAGTAAGTCAGTTGCACTCCAACTTCCTTTCCAGGATCAAGGATGGATTGTACATGATCCCTAGGCAGTAACCCTAATGCAACTCATCAAAGAGTACATTACAAGGCATGATGATTTTAGGTCTAGGAGGGACTCATCTACACTAAAGGGTGCAGTATGTTCCACCGGCGGACAATTTGAGGCATGAACTCTTGAGAGAGTTTCACAATTCTACTTGGGTTGAACATTCGGGTATTCATTGAACATTGGCTTTCGTGGAGAGGGCTTTCTATTGGCCGAAGATGGGGATTAACGTGGAGGAATATGTTCAAACATGCCTTACTTGCCAACTAGGCCATGAGACTTTTGGACTTGCTGCCCATACCAGAAAGGTCATGGGAGAGAATTTCCTTGGACTTGCCAGTAATAGTGGGACTCGGATCGATACTCGTGGTGGTATATTGATTTTCGAAGTACATAACATTCATTGCTGCACCCCTACACTATTCAGCAGAGGAGGCTGCCAAGTTGATGATGTAGAATGTGGTGAAGTATTGGGGCAACCCACACAATATCATTAGTGATCGAGACGCACGGTTCTTGGGACTATCTGGACTCAGCTATTCAAATGATTGGGGTCCAAGTTATACTTCTCCTCCACTCCCAAACAGATGACTAGATTGAAAGAAGAAATTCACACCTAGAGCAATATCTTCAGCACTACGTGAGTGTCAACCAATGAGGTTAGGTGACGCTGTTGGATATAGCCCAATTCTCCTACAACTTATAGCGGAGCTCTACGTCCAACAAGAGCTCCTTAAAGATTATTACGGGACAACAACCGTCGACTCCTTACACGTTGGCTATTGCTTATACTAGGAGTAGTCCGTCAGTATATCACTTTGCAAATAAATAACATCAAAACGTGGATATTGTGCGGACTTACTTGCAGAAGACAGCCAAAAAGATGAAGAAGTGGACCGACTTGAGAAGACGACCACATGAGTTCAAACTTAGCGACTTGGTGTTGGTGAAACTCCAACTAGCATCACTTCAATTCTTCAGGCACAAAGTGCACAAAGGATTGGTGTACAAGTACGAAGGGCCCTTCCCAATTATCAGTATGATAGGCAATTTCTCCTACAAGTTACAACTGTCGGCATGGCTTAAAATTCACAATGTTTTTCATGTAAGCAACTTAAAAGCCTACCACTCAAATTCGCAAGATATTTCTTGAAATGTTCCAACTCGACTACCCCTCAGCAGAGCCTCCTACGAGAAGCGAGTTGAAATTAGACTTATTGCCTTACTTAGATAATTGGCTTCTCAAGCGTTAAGTGGTGTCTGAGCCCAACTTATATACATGTGTCAACTAATTGTACTAATGGAGCAAGTAGGTTTGATTCGAGTGTTGAAGTTTTCATTTGACTTGACACACATATATAGATAGAATTTGGTAACCAAGGATCGGAGATAGGTATTCGCAAGACAAAGCTATCTAACGGAGCGGAGCAAACATAATACTTGGTGAAGTGGTGAAAACTTCCTCAAACAGAAGCTAGTTGGGAGCCTGAAGACACCTTACGACATGAAGAAGCCATCGTCAAAGTCTACTAATAAGCGTCAATGAGGGCGTCGACAGTTTAAGTGGGAGAGATGTCATGAACGGTCGTCGTGCATCTGCAACATCTTCGCTCAACGAATCGTTCGTCGCTTTTACATGCTTGTATAGATATTTGGCAGCTTGTTTTGCCTTAGTTTTATTTGGTTTTGCTTGAGAAATATGAGCGAAAATAATTTATAACGCTGTAGTACGATTGCTCACTGTGTCGGGCCAAAAATGCCCAAAACGGTTTTGTTTTTGTGTAGCCTAATTTCTGTAGACCATAGTGCAGCGTAGAGTTTCAGCCATCTCAGACCTCTGGAACCCTGGGTGGTACAGGGGTGGATGGGGCTTTGGTAAATTGTCGGGCGTTGAACATTCTTCACAAGTTGAACTTATCTTCGCGCCTGACACCCGATGATCAGTTGTTTGTGGACTTGTGACTGTTCGTTCTACCTTCTAAGGTTCTTGTTCTCTTCTCTCTTTTCTCTCTTGTACTTAAGATATTTGTTGAATTGCTTGTAAAACTTCTTTCTTCGTGAGATGTTAAGACTTGTCCACTGCTCGCTTTCAAACTAATCAACTTGCTCTTTTACAAGTCTTTCGAGACCTGCACGAGGTTGCAACAAAGTTGACTCATTGCGGGCAAATAACGCAAGGACTAGGCAATCCCAGCTAAGTCTGAGACATTGGCGTAAGGGTGCTTCACGACTTAGGCAATTCCAGCTAAGTCCGTGACTTTGCCGCAAGGGTGTCGTATGACTTAGGCAATTTCAGTTAAGTCCGTGACAGTTCACAACTTCCTTTATTACCGTTGCCTTCTCATTCTTCACTTTCCACTGTTGGTGACACTTTTCTCCTCTTCTACTATTGTTAATAATTCTTTTCTCCCCTCTAGCTATTGTTAACAGTAGATTGTTAACTACTTTTCAAAGCAATCTCTATTTACTAGATTGATAATATATTATTTAGATTTTAACATTGCTAGTCTTTGTTTATTTAAAATTATTATTAGAGTTTTAAGATAAATGATAAGTGTACAAGGCAATTCATTAGATTCTTTAAAAAATTTAAAAAATGATCCTACTTGGAAATACAATTATCTAAAGGATCCTAAAGATCCTAATGTAGTTACTTGTATCTTTTGTGATAAGAATACTAGAGGTGACATTTTTCATGCAAAGCAACATCTAGTAGGAAATTTCAACAATGCATTAGCCTACAAGAAGTGTCGGCCTGATGTAAAAGAAGAGTTGCTGGCTTATATGAATGAAAAAAAAGATATAAAATAACGAATCTTATAAGATTTTATCAGAAGATAGTGTTGAACATATCAGAGATAATGATGAAGAAGATTATTCAGAAAGTGTCAATCCCAATAGGAATAAAGTATGTGATAAAAAAGGAAAAGAAACTATTGTTGTTAAGAAGGGTAAAAAGGGACCAATGGACTTATATATGTATTAAGGATCATAAAAGCACGGGTAAGTAGGAGCTAAATTAAGACAAATAAATATAAGTGATGCTTGTGATAAGAAAATAAGAGGAAGAACAATTCAACGTATTGCTCGCTTCTTCTATCAGGCTAGTCTTCTTTTTAGTACAACTTATTTAGATAATTTTAAAGAAATGATTGAAGCTATTGAAAGATATGGTGGGAGATTAAAACCTCCAATTTAGTATGAGATGCGAGTTCCATTACTGAAAAAAAAGTTGAATTATACAAATAACTTATTAAAGGGCCATAAAGAATCATGGGTAAAGCATGGTTGCACTATTATGTCAGATGCTTGGACCGATAAGAGATATAGGAGTATAATTAATTTTATAGTTAATTGTTCTATAGGAACCATGTTTGTGAAGTTAATAGACACATCAATTATTACGAAATCTAGAGAAAAGATATATGATTTGCTTGACAAGTCTGTAGAAGAAATTGGTGAACAAAATGTCGTCCGAGTTGTAACCGATAGTAGAAGCAACTATGTGTTAGCTGATAAGATTTATCTTTTGAAATTTTGAATTATTTTATCTCTAATTAAAATGAAAGAATTATATGACTCCTAAGTCTTATCAATTTTGTTATCTTTTATCTCAGGTAAATTATTTGAAGCAAAAAGACAACCCTTATATTAGACTTTATATGCGGCAATTTGCACTGATTTAATGTTGGAGGAGATTGAAAAGATTCTTGAAATCAGGAAGACTTTAGAAATGGTAATATTTGTCGTTGGATTTCTCTATAATCATACTGAGGTTTTGAATATAATGAGAGAATTCATAGACAACAAAAAATTGGTGAGATATGGTGTCACCCGATTTGCTATTTTCTTTTTGACATTACATAGGGTGTGTCGTTAAAAACATAACTTGAGAAACATGTTTACCTCAGAGAAATGAATGACAAGAAGCGGAAGACAAGAGGGCCAATGACATCATCTTAATGTTGTTTTTTTGGAATCTTTTAGTTTATGTATTAAAGGTAATGGACCCTCTTGTTGGAAACTTTGAGTCCTTCGTTTATTGGATAATGAAAATAAGTCTATAATGGGTTATGTTTTATGAGGTTATGGATAGAGCAAAAGAGATAATTCAAGAGTCTTTTAATGGAAATAAAGAAAAATATAAAAAAATATTTGCTAGAATTAACGAAAGATAAAATTGTTAACTTTTTATTATACATCATATGTATCAGGATATTATTTGAACCCACACCTCCGTTAGGTTTGATGCAAAAGTTCTAAATGGGTTATATCAGTTCATTGCAAGATTGGTTCCAAGCATTGAGGTGCAAGATAAGCGAATTATCATTATATAAGAACGTCGATGGTCTTTTTGGAATTCTAATGGCAATTCGATATTGGATTATATCCCTAGGTAAATTGATATAATTAATTTTATCTATAGTATGTTAATATGTTATTGCTAATAATAAAATAAATTTTGCAGGTGAATGACAAAGTCTATTTGAAAACTCCATCATGAACATGAAGAAATTAACTATCAAAATTCTTAGTTTGATATGTAGTACTATGGGTTATAAGCGTAACTGGAGTGTCTTTGAGTACGTAAGGATCACAAAATATTTTTGTTTTCATTAATCTATTTTTTATATAGATGTATTAATATATTTTCAAATTATATGATATAACAGATTCACTCAAAGAGAAGAAATCGGTTAGAGCATCAACGATTATATGGTCTTGTTTATATAAAGTATAACTAAGCATTGAAGGCTCGTTATGATTTATAAAATAGCATTGATCTAATCTCATTATAAGACATTGATGATTTAAATGAGTGGTTGGTTGGAGAAATGGGTGCGAGTTTGCAAGATGTTGAAGATGACTTTATATTTGAAGTTGATAGCTTGACATCAGGAGATGTGGCAAGAGCCTCAAGTGTTGGAGAATTACAGACATATACAAGACAGATGACAAAGGGAAAAATGAGTGTAAAAGCCTTAGGCTCATCTTCGACCATTGTTAAAGAGGAGAAAACATATTTTGATGAACAATGAGAGGAAGAGAAGGATGAAGATATGTTTGAAAATGACGATGTTGATTATGATGAATGAATTTGATACAAAACTTCATTGGTTTGAGTTTTTTGATATTTTATTATTAGAAAATAGATAATGTGATTTTGTACTTTAGATTTCTTTCAAGTTGATATTATATTTTTATGTATAGAATCATATTTATCAATTATATTATATATTTTTATATTTTAGAGAGTCTTGTTTCACTCAGGCGAGCACCTATCACTTCGGGCATTTTGGGACCTTAGTGCCTTTTGGTGCATAGTTCTTTTTAAATCACTAAACTCAACTTACTAAGACAAAGTTGGGGTTAGAAGGCCTTGGCACAGGGCAAGATAACGCGAAGGCGGGTACTTTTAAAAATATGCTGAAGTGCTACCATTCGAGTTGCCACGAAGGAACGGTGTGCAGTGGAGATTATGCCGAGAAAGGGGCCCAGGATTCAGATAATGGCGAACCAATTTCAACAAAGTCGATGGACTATCCTGGAGTTGCACTTCGTCTAGGTGTGACCCGAGAGCGGTGGACGAAAGTTGATTGCCAAAGGTGCGAACACAATCGGAGGTAGTAAAGACCCTGTAATATGCTTGCAGAGGCCACACGTGGAGAGATTACAATCCGAGTTCATCTCACAAAGATCAGAATACAATGTAGATGTCACCAGGAGGCAACATGGTGTAACAGATTGCGGTGGAACAGTTCGAGGCAATGCTACACACACGGAAAGAGTCCTGTGAAGGACTTAATCATACGAAGGTATGATTGGGAGCTACTGAGAGCTCCACTGCCGCGAACAACATGACGACAAGAAGGGCTATGGATTCAATGAGTGAATGCCATGGTACCGCAGAGGTGGGTCTTCAGTGTGTGCATCGAATTTTGCATTGGAAGAAAGCCTTGGTCACTAAAATATAGGGTTTATGTACCATCGGGAGAGATTTCGAGTGCAAGTACTTGATCATACAGGGGTATGATGTTAGGACCCTAGCTAAGTCGGGTCCATCTATTCAGGTTGAGTCATGTTAGTCAGAGTCAGTTATGGGTTGGGTAAACCTTATCAAGTTAATTATAAGTGGTTAGAGTTGGTTTTTATCTTCGGTTGAGACGAAATCAGTTATTATTTTCAGTTAGGAGTTTATCAAGTTAGTTAAGAGTCAAAGATTAGTGGGACTTTTGGCAGAGCCCTATAAATAAGGTTGTAAACTCTTTTATGGAAATCAATCAATGAAGAAGCATTAGTTTTAGCCAAAGTTAAAACTCTAGGAGGCAAATCCCCTCGAAGTGATCTAGGAGGCCCGATCCCCTCGAAGAGATCAATTATCTCCCTTTTCCACCTTCTTCCTCCACGATATAACCCTAGGGTTCTATCATATGATTGGGGCAATTGGACAATTAGACTACTCCAGATATCATATTCGCTTAAGGGACCCTGACAAGTCTGATGACAAGGCTGAGTGAGCGAATGTTGCTGCCAAGGAAAAGGAAAATATTACAATGCATCTTGCAACAGATGGTGGAGGCCATATATGGGATTTGCAGTTTGTCTTTCTATCGACCAAGAGGTACTGCTCGATAGGGGTTTAAATAGGTGCTCGCTTAGGTGCTCGGGTGAGGCGAGGTGAGGCTCGAGCGCTTTAGGCCTTAACCAGACGATGCGCTAAAGTGAATCGCTACTTGGGTGCTCGCCTAAACTTAGGTGTCGGGCGCCTTGAGTGAGCACTCGACTCAAATGAAGCAACTGAACCAGACTTTTCAATGTGGTTCAGTTGAACATTAGCTAGTTGGTTCGATTAAACTAAGCTCGGGCGAGTGCTCGATTCAAATGAAGCAATCGAACCAAACTTGTAAGTCTGGTTTAGTTGAATAGTAGCTAGTTGATTTAATTGAACCAACTAAGCTACGTACTATTACTATACATCCTCGCGCCCCTCACCCTCCTCGCATGACCCCAAGCCATAAACCCAGCGTTGCCTCTGCTTTTGCTACTAACGCGCAGGACCAACACTTCCTATATCGTCGACGGATGGCTCTGGCTACCTAGCTTTCGTGCATGGTTCCCTTTGTCATCGTTGCTTCGATGTGCAACTTATTCCACTATCAAGGGAGGGGACTACAGCTTCTTTCGCCACCAACGGACACCTTTGAAGCTTCCTTCGTCCACGACATCATCGTCCGCAACTTTTGTTGTCGCTGCTACTACCTCGTGCAGCTTGCTTCGTCGCAGCTGTTGTCATCTGAAGCTTCTGGCATCAGTGCCGTCGTTTGAAGCTTCCTCCATCATTGTTGTTGCTGTGTGCAGCTTCCTTCGTCTCCACTGCCGTCATCCGAAAGTTACTCCATCATCGTTGCCCTCTCCTTCCGGACTTTCCATTACTAGTGACTTTTCTCCGCCTATAACTACTTTTAACAGTAGACAACTTTTTTCTTCCCATCTAACTACTGTTAATAGTAGATAATTTACTTTTAATAGTAGATTGTTAAACTATTGTTATCATATACTAGTCCTTATTTAGATTTTAACATTGCTAATATTTATTTATTTAGAATTGTTATTAGGGTTTCAGGTTCAATTGCAAGTGTTTAAAGCAATTCAGGAGATTCATCAAAAAGTTCAAGAAAGGATCTTGCTTGAAAATATAATTATCTAAAGGATCCAAAAGATTCTAATGCAATTACTTACATCTTTTATGAGAAGACTACTAGAGGTGGTATTTTCCATGCAAAGTAGCATTGAGTAGGGAACTTCAAGAATGCATCAACATGCAAGAAGTGTCCACCTGATGTAAAAGAAGAGTTGTTAGCTTATATGACTAAAAAAAAGATGTAAAGGAATGAATCTTACGGGATTTTACCCGAGGATAATGTTGAACATATCCGAGATTAAGAACAAGAATATTCAGAAAGTGTCAATTCAAGTGGGAAAAGAGTATATGATAGAAAAGGAAAAGAAGCTATGATTGTTCATAAGGATAAAGAGGGATCGATGGCTTGTATATGTATCAAGGATCACAAAAGTAACAAGGGCAAGCAGGAGCAAAATTAAAACAAACAAATATAAGTGATGTTTATGATAAGGAAATATGGGGAAAAACAATTAAGCACTTTGCTCTTTTCTTTTATTCAGGCTAGCCTTCCCTTTAGTACTTGTCATTTAGACAGTTTTAAAGAGATGATTGAAGCTGTTAGAACATGCGGTGGGGGATTAAAGCCTCTAAATTATTATGAGTCACGAGTTCTATTACTGAAAAAAGAGTTGGATTATACAAATCACTTATTAAAGGGTCATAAAGAATCATTGGTATAGCATGGTTGCTCTATCATATCAGATGTTTGGATCGACACGAGACATAGGAGTATAATTAATTTTATGATTATCTTTCTTTGGGAACTATATTTGTGAAATCAATAGAAGCATTATCTTTTATGAAATCTGAAAAAATATATATGAGAAGTTTGTGGAAGAAGTTTGTGAACAAAATATCGTCCAATTTATAACCAACAATGGAAGCAACTGTGTCAGCTGGTAAGATTTATCTTTTGATATTTTTAATCTTTTAGTTATATAATATCTCCAATTAGAATGAAAGAACTATGTGACTTCTAAGTTTTAACAATTTCGTTATCCTTTATCTTTGGCAAATTACTTTTTTGCAAAAAGTCAATACCCAAATTACTTTTTTGCAAAAAGTCAATACTTATATTAGACTCTGTGTTGTATTCATTTAATGTTGGAGGATATTGTAAGTTGGAATGATTCCTAACATCAAGGTTTTACTTACCGAGCGGTAAGCCTCGTATCGCCCGGTACATACCGGTCCAGTAGTTGACCGGTACGTGGACCGGCCGTTACTGGGCGATACCGCTAAAATCGACCGTCGACGGTTGATTGAGGAAGAAAAGGGAAGAGAAAGAAGAAGAAGAGGAAAAGAAGAAAGAAGAAGAGGAGAAGAAGAAAGAAGAGGAAAAGTACCTCGTCCGCGTGTCCTCACCGCCCGCGTGCCCTCACTGCCCACGTGCCCTCACCGCCCGCGGGTCGCCCTCGAGCCCTCGCCACCCGTTGGTGACTTTTCTCCCCACGCGGGGAGAGAGATCGAGGCGATGTCACCTTTATTTGCTTTTTTAATATATTTAATAATTTTTAATATTATATTATATTATAGTATATTATATTATAAAATATTATAAAATATTTAATATATCGGGCGGTATGTACTATGCATACCACTCGATACTGGTACCATACCAATACCGGCAAAATGTCGGTACACCGGTACGTAAAACCTTGCTTAACATCAAAAAGATTTTAGAATGGACAATCTTTGTCATTGGATTTCTCTATAATCATATTGGGGCTTTAAATATGATGAGAGAATTAACAAGCAAATATGACTTGATTTGCTACTTGACATTATAGAGCATGCATCGTTAAAAACATAACCTGAAAAACATATTTACCTCAGTGAAATGGGTGACAGGCAAATGGGCAAAAGAAGCGGAAGGCAATAGAGCCGGTGATATCATCTTAATGTCGTCCTTTTGGAATCTTATAGTTTATACATTAAAGGTAGTGGGCTTGTTTGTTTGAGTCTTTCGGTTGGTAGATAATGAAAGGAAGCCTACAATGAGCTATATTGATAAGGCTATGTATAGATTATACTGTCAACCAGCACAACACCCAGGAGCTACCTAGGTAGCACATGGTTGGATGTGCCTTTGGGGTCGTGTCTAGGATTGGTTCGTTGTTTTGTTCCACAGCAGTGCATCTGGGCACTTGTGAGGACTTTTGGCAGTGGTAGACCACCTTGGACACTTTGTCGCGTGATCATTTAGAGCTTGCGAAGTCTTTGTTTGTAATTTGCATTACCTATCAAGTCTTTGTTTATAAAGGCTTTGTTTCCATTGTTGTCATGCTTCCGAGATCACTATAGGATCCAGATCTAACACCAGGTGTGAACTCATGGATTTTCCTCAGCTTGTTTTCCATAAATTAATCCACCCTCCAAGAGCCAGTGCCACATGCCTTCTGAAATAGTCCAGCCTAGGAAATAGTACCCTTCATCGGGCTTTGGCCTGACCCTTTTGTATTTAAAGGAGCAAGATGATTATCTAGCTTAGGAGCAGCAACCATCTCTCACCTGGACATCCCTCTGTTCTCTAGTGTTGGGGGAAGGGGGGGGAAGGTTCCAAGGGCAGAGGTGTCAAAGGAGGTGAAGGAGTCATGACCCTTTCATATTTAATGGGCAAGACCATTATCTAGCTTAGGAGCAGCCACCATCTCACCTGGAGAGCCTTGTATGACTACTGGTGGGGAAGAGGAACAAGGTTAGAGCCACTCTGTTCTCTAGGAGAATGGGGGGGAAGGTTGTCAACAGCTGTCCTTTTGCACCTCTCTTGTTATTGGATAGAAATAATATTATTTAACTATCACAACTTTCATATTCAGGTTGAGATCCTCCAACATGGTTCACGAAGTCTGGCTCAACTGATAAGTATCTTCCAGTATTTTACAGTCCATGGCAAATGAACTGGGATAACTGAAACTGTTTTTACATTTTTAATTTGTAGATCTGGACAGTTGTCTATTGTTGAAAGTTCCTTCTCCTCCTCCTCCTCCTCCTCTTTTCCTCTCCATCTCCTTTTCCTCCTCCTCTCCTTCCCCATCCTCTCTTCTCCTCCTCTCTCTCTCTCTACTGACTGGTATGTCGGTACTCGGTCACTACACTGTGTCTTGGATGCGGGACATGTATGGGTCTTGGACACCTCGTCCTCCACTATCAATAATTCTCACTTTGCCACTATCAGAGAAAAAAGCAAGAGACAATTGCTTGTTCCAGTGCCAAAGCAGAGTACCAAGCCATGACATACACTACTGGAATGATTGTATTGCTCCGTTGGTGACTTTCTGATCGCAGGCTTCATTCGAAGACCCCAACACCATATATGACAGCATACATGATCACTGAAGCTTGTCTACCATCTTGCATTACTCATATTGTGTACCTTTAATTTTGTTGAATTAGCTATGTAATATGTATATCATAAAAAAGACTCCTTTATAGATATATATCACTATTGCTTATATGATTTGGTTTTCTGTATTCTTTATGTTGTTTAACTCACCATTGGCTAAGAATGTCATTTATGTTTTAACCTTGCAGTTCTACGGTTTGGTGACTCCTAAGGTCGCTTCTTTGAATATGAATCCAAAATTTCTTGACAGAAATGTAAATGAAGGCTTCAGTGGTGGTGAAAAGAAACGTAATGAAATCCTGCAACTTGCAGTATGTATTACTACTTTTCTGATATATGGCAAATAAATCTATGAAAGCACCTGCCTACTTTACCGTTTTTACGTTCTATTGGTTTTAAATACCAAAGGTTAAGTAAACACAGAATATGCTTGATAAAATTTGAACAAGTCACAGTATTGGTTTGGAAAGTCCATAATTAGGGACTGGCAGATTATTGTCTCATTATAAATGATTTGTCTCTTGTTATTCTGGTGTCATGTCGATCTTCATAATCTTCTGATCATAATTAAGCTACTGAATTCTTTAAAGCCTATCAAGAAAATTGAATTTCTTATGTCTTCAAAGTTCAAACTTCTTTTTCTCTTGCACCAAAAGCTTGTGTTTTGACGAATCAGATACATGTGATAACAAAGAGGCTTATTCATAGAACCATTTTTTCAAGATTTTACTAGGCTGAAGATTTTACTTCACAATTTCTTTCTAATGGCTATCTTGCACTAGTATGCATACATTTAAAACAACGTAGAACTATGTAGTTTAACATTTGATGTTTTGCTCGGACCGGTACAAAATGGGTGACATGTACCTGTCTGAGCATTGATTGGTATGTGGACCTACCCCAGTCTGGTTCACCATATAAAAGGGAAGTGGGAAACCATAGTTTCTCACATGCGAGTGCCGACTTCACAATGGTCACGAGCATCGCCTCCGCTTTCGTAGGGCTCGTGAGCATTGCCTCCAATGCTGCAATCAATGGTGACCTCTGCTTGCTGCGACCTCACTGCACTGTCACGTCTCAGGTAAGGTCTCTTTTCTTCTTCCTCTTCCTCTTCCTCCTTTCTTCTTCCTCCGCCGCTTCCTCTTCTTCCCTCTTTCTTTCTCCTTCCTCCGCAATCCCTTCTTATTCTCCCTTTTTTCTTCCTCTCCGAAACACTGGTATGTATCAATTTCCTGTGTTGGTACATTAGTACAAATCCAGTACGTGCCATGCTGGCTTGGATTGGCAAGGTGAACCTTTGTTTAAATTGCAAGTATTCTAATACTGAATTGCTTCTCTTGCGAAGATTGTGCCAAGGCATTAATGTCTCCATAAATTCCTGAACAAGCTTTGTCATGAGCCATAAAATCATGGTTTTTTTTTTTTCCTTTGATGGTCAGATGTTTATATTATTTCCAAAGTTCTCCTGGTACTGTGCTTGAAGCTTGTGTGGAAAACATGTCCTTTTTCTAAGTAAGCCAACTTCTCTTGCTCCAAATAGATGGAGAAACATATAGATGATATCTGGTTTGAGTTCAAAATTAAATTCAGATTAGGAATCAACTAAAACTGGAATTGCAATGATCAGTATAGTTCAGAATTAGTATAGTATAGTTCAGAATTACTGAAATTGGAATCAACTAAAACATGTTCTTATCCCTTTTACACGTATAGTATATTTTAGAATTAGTTATTAATTTTCAGTTTTACCATGAATTGATCCACTTTTCTTTTAATTCCTTTGGCAATTTAAGATACATTTTTTTGAAAAAACCTATAAAACGTGAATTTGTATCACTACCAAAAAAAGCATTTTATTGGTCATATATTATAATGCTCATGTCAAGTATATGCCACTATGACGAATTCTAGGTGCAAAAAATTCGAGAAGCACCATTTGAAATTTGGCGCTTTTGCAAATATTCCCTAAAAGTATGTGAGCTATTTTGATATAGCCCACTTACCCTTTGCATCCAACTCTAATCAATAAATTGTTAAAGACTTGAATGATTCGAACAGGGCCTAGATGACTAATAGAAAGACTGACATGGCCGAGATATTATTTTTTCGTTTCTCTTTCTCCTTTTCTTTCTTTTTCTTTTCTCTCTCTGTTTGTTTCTCTTCTTATTGTCCTTGTATTTTTCCTCTTCCTTTTCCTCATGATGTTATGTTTTGATCACTTAAACCATATTTGGAAAAGACAATGGCAAACTAGAATGTAGTCCGTTCTGAAATGTTTTTGCATTGGCAAATAACTGTGACATTTCTTGTTTATGTCGGTATTCATTTTAACTTTTCATCTTCAGAAATATTTTCATTATCGTCACTATCATCTGATCTTTTTGTTTTTTCAGGTTCTTGAGGCAGATTTGGCTATTCTAGATGAAATTGATTCAGGGTTAGATGTCGATGCACTTCAAGATGTAGCAAATGCAGTTAATGGGCTGTTAACACCGAATAATTCTGTCTTGATTATCACACATTATCAACGCCTTTTGGACTATATCAATCCGAGCTATGTTCATATAATGGTTGGAGCCTCATATCTCATAAGGATAACAGTCAAAGAAATGCTTATATGTAGTCTATATCTTTTGTTTCAGTGCCCCTATTCAATTCTTTGGTATTATTTATCAGTATTCTTGCTAGTTATCCCTATCATTACAACAATTAGATTAATATGGTGTTTGTCGTCTAAAATTCTGCTTGTCTGAGGCTTGCTACATGATGTCTGAGGCTTGCTACTTGTCTAAACCTATGTTAGTGATAATTTCACTGTATTTCTCTAAAATTTTTTGGTAAATGTGTTTGTTTGCCAATTAAATATGAAATTTAATTAAATGAAGATCATCAACAAGACGTAAACTACAAATATGAGACATTTACTATTGGACATGCTTTGTTTCTTTGGCTTTTTAGTTGTTCGAGTTTTCATGCTGTACATTACATTGTCTTACCACTGAACTGTGTAGTGGTAGGCAGAACCAACAAAAAATGACATTGTATACTTGTGAACTACCTAATTCACAGGACTCAATTCTCTTCTGGTCTTGGTCATGGAGTTGAATTTGTAAACCACTTCAAGATTGTATAGAACTTTGTGCATCATTTGTTTCTTAAGATTCCAGGTGTCTTTTTTGCCTTTTTCATTTTCAGGAGGAAGGCATGATTGTAAAGACAGGTGATGTATCATTAGCAGAACAGCTTGAGAGGGAGGGATACAGAGGCATCTCTATGTCACAATCGTAGAGCTGGTATGCAGATTGCTTAGTTTCAATCTATTCACAGTCGTATCTGTTCCCTCAGTGTTTCTTTTTCTGAGCTTGGTACATGAATGATTGTCTTGTCAGGTATCTAGGCCGTGCCTCCTGATGTGGTAGATTGCACATCCACATGCCTTGATGCATCATTTGAAATCACTACTTGCTGTACTACTGGCAGATTATCATTGTCATCCACAGAAAGGGTATGATAAAATATTGTTATCTACTAAGTTGGTTGCAATAGGTGCCCTTGTCACCTTAACTCGGTTGCAGTTGGGTGGATGTTATCGGGCATATTACTGTAAATCTTCTCGTAGATTTTCTTTAATTTCAAGGATCCAAATGGAGTTTGGACGTGTTGGAATTATTTTTGCGGAAAAAAATGATTCTCTGAAGACGAATAATTCTCTATTGATGTTATGTGAATGATTAATTATTTCAGTCCTGTAATAAATATTATTTCAAAGGTAACATGTAAGTCATCCGTGCCAGCTTGCAAGGAATTGTTTGCTTTGGTGATTTTTGCATGATTTCATTGTTTCGAGATGAACCCCCGATACGCACCTATGAGGGCTCACATGACTCTGAATCTCATAAGAACTTGGTATCTCTACTCAAACGTGCTCATCACATTTCTTTTCATTGGAACGAGCTCAAGAGGCGTCATTTGTTTCTGGTGTGTTACCTTTGGGGAAAAGTTGGATGCTAAAGGTAAGATAGAGATGGCTCCGATTCTTTATGAGATCAGATCTTATTTCTCTACTCCACATCTGATGTGTGAATAAACATGTATATCGTATCTAAATTATGGATGAAGAACGTCAAAAAGAATTACGGGAAAAATGGTCTGATCAGCCATTGTAATAGTGGGCAGTAATCAGAATAATGTTCGACACTTAACATAAGTGTACTAGATAATATTTCACCGGTAGCATATCTATTTTGGTGGGACAAATGCTTCGACAGGAGAGCGAGAATTTGGTGATATTGCTACTTCTTTAATTATTGGAGAATTTGGAACAAATGCAATATTAGAGCTTTAAAATATTTTACAGATATTGCTACTTCTTTATTCTTAACAGATACATTTTTCTGAGAATTAGTGACCTATTGAAGCTTCCATTTTGACCAGAGTTCTTGATCAAGTGTTTCATGGAATTAGTGTCATAAGCAGTGGACCATGTCATGATATCGATTGTTTAATTTTGTCATTGCAACGAAGGGAAAAATAAATAGCAGCATCAAGCTTCTCTTGTCTTTGATCTTCCTTCTTTGACTCGAAAGTGGTGATATATAAAACAACAAATTGACACAACATCTGATCATTTCACCTCAAATAATTGACAAGATTTCGTTTCTTACCTAAAAATTTAAAGTGTTTCAAAACCCAAAGAGTCTAATGTCTACAGACCTGCTTAGAGGCCAAAAGAGATACAAAATTACAACAGTAAGTTTCATGATCAATAAAATTAAAATTAATGATGAAGTGAGAAAAGTAATTTAATAAGGACTAAAGTATAAGATTAAGGCATAGGTTATTTTTTAGGATTATTCCTACATCTATGAGTTTCTCGATCCACTCTATCATCCTTAGAACATGGTTCTCAACCGATGTCCCTTCGATCATCTTGGCTTGGATGAGTCTTTTAGATATCTAATACATATCTTTGAGTTCTTCCTTGTTTCTCAAATAGATGGCAGAGATGAAGAAGGATATAATTTGTATCCATGCTCTTATATTGCCTCTGTAACTCAGGAGTCATAGAGGCTAATGTATAACATTTTGCCAATATGAAATCATCTATATACTTCACATAGTGAGCAATCTTATCCTTGCTTGCCCTTTCTTTCGGTGTGGTCACAATTGTATCAAGGACATGCGATTTTCTTCGTCATGAGAATAATTCTCAAATTACGAAGCCAATCTATGTAGTTTGGACAAGTGAAGCGATTGACATCAAGTATGTCACGCAAGGACTTTGTAACTTTTTACAAAAAAAAACTAATTAAGATATGTACTTCTATCTTAATATACTCCCACTATTTTCTTAGCAAATCACATGACACTCTCGACACGTGAGATGGAAGTCTCCGGTAGACTCATAGTAGGGGTCGGGATCCAATTAGCATCTTAGTGCAACATCGAGGGACTAAACCAATTACACTAAGCCCAAAAAGTAGACAACTTTTGTCAATCACAATTTGTGATTTTCGTCATGTTCGACCTCCAAATCATCATGGTCTCGACTGCTCGACCAACTATGAAGTTTAATTAAGTCATCACTATCGTTACAAGATGAGTCTGATTCGATAGATATGCTCTTGACTGCTTGACCAAGTTATACCATGCCCTAAAGTTACCAGTGATATATATATAGTAGGAAAGAACTTGTTCACATAGATAAGTGAGCCTCGAGGGACTCGACTAACTTAACCTATGTCGTGATTCTATTTCTTCCTATAACGATAAAAGACCACGTAGGTCAATCTTATTGCCTCACACTTACCGACTTAATATTATTATAGGAGGGGATTTGTTTCGTATCGATCTCCTAATATGTCGTGTCACACACATATATATTTAATATATATCTACATTGTATGTATGTATATATATATATATATATAGTAGGTGTATAACACATTATATATGCAAGCCACACCGGATGATCATAAGCTGTCATATAATATGATTAAGCCTGAGCCAATGGGCCTAATCACTTACAATAGGATCTATGTATGCAGTGACACATCTTCATGCCTTGTGATTGTTGATCTCGTTATCATCGGTTCCGTCGGATCCTCGTCGCATCATCATGTGTCATAATCTTTCGCCATGATATCGTGGGTCTCATTGTCACCTCCACGCTCCCACCGCGCCTCTGTATATAATTGCAAAATAATCACAAGTACGTAGACCCTACAATAAACAAGAAAAACAAAGGCTCGCAGACCCCAATAATAATAATAATCATAATTACACACACGCGACACATGTCTCATGATCATCTATCTACATCATATATCACATGTACATCATATCATATATATGATTACTAGATATATAATAATTAATTAAACTATTTAATTAATTATTTTTTGGAAATCAGGATATGCTTAAAATTCCCAAAATTGTCAAGGGCATTTTTCAAAATTCTGGACAAAAGGATAGTCCTCAAAATTTTCAGAATTGTTGAGGGTATTTTGAAAATTCTGCACAAGAGAATAGGGTTAAAATTTCTGAAATTCTAAGGAGTATAATCATCCTTTTCTCAAAAGGATGCTCTAGCCCTCACCTTTTGCCCTCATCTAGTGGTGGCCACCTTGCCCACGGGCGATCGCCCTTGTGGCAAGCACCGCTGCCCCTTGGGCGATAGCTCCTATGAGTTCTATGTTGCAGGTGCCTCCCTCGCAGGCTGGCGCCATCCTCGAAGGGGGTGCCTCCGTGGGTGTCGCCCTTGCGTGCGTTGTGTCCGCAAGTGTCGCCCCTGTAGGTGCCAGCCATGCCCGCAGGCGACTGCGCTTGCTAGCAACAGCCTTGGCCGTGGGCGGTCACCCTTGCAAGCAATCCTAGCCACGTGCGACCAGCCTTGAAGGGACCCTGGCCACAGCCTGCTAGCCCTACAGGTGGCCTGGCCATGGCCGACCACCCCTCCTCACTACATTGGCTGCGAAAAAGCAACAAGAATGCGTAAAATAATTTTACACGATTCAATCTCATCATACGTAATTTAAAACCAATATTTGGCATGAACAATCTTGGCTCTAATATCACTATTGGGAAACCTCAATAGGAGCATCACATGCATAGTGGAAGATTAAAACAAAATAGGTTTCCCACACAAACCCAATCTTTGATTTGATCTGCATGGGACCTGTTTTGTTTTGATCTTCTACTGTGTATGTGATGCTCCCACTGAGATTTCCCAACAGTGGAAGCATTGCCCTTTGTCCTTTATCGGATCTTTCTTGGCAACCTTTACCTTACCTGATTTGTCCTTGCCCTTGCCCTTCTTAAGGGTCTTATCAGCCTTCTTTTTTTTTATTGGTCTAACCAATATAGAGAATTGACTTCTCTTTCTTGATGGTGCTCTCAAATTCCATTAATATATTGAGGAGCTCAGGTAGAGTCACCTCAAACTTGCTCATATTGAAGTTAATAATAAATTAAGAAAAAGAATCTGGTAGGGACTGAAGTATAAGATCAACATACAGATTATTCTCTAGGACTATTCCTAGACCTATGAGTTTCTCGATCTACTCTATCATCTTTAGGACATGGTTATGAACCGATGCCCCTTTTGTCATCCTAGCCCGGAAGAGACTCTTAGATATTTTATATCTTTGAGTTCTTCCTTATTCCTTAAACAGTTGGCAAATATGAAGAAGGATAGAATTGATATTCATGTTCTTATATTGCCTCTGTAACTCGGGAGTCATGGAGGCTAACATATAACATTTTGCTAAGATGGAATCATCTATATACTTCACATAGCAAGCGATCTTATCCTCGCTTGACCCTTCCTTCGGTGTGAGCATAATCGTGTCAAGGACGTATACGAGTTTCTCTACCATGAGAACAATTATCAAATTATGGAGCCAATCCATGTAGTTTAAACTAGTGAGATAAATGGTATCAAGTATGCCTCGTAGGGAGTTTGCAAGCGACATGTTTCCCGAATTAATAACATATAGATTTTATAAAAAATTAATTAAGATATGGACTTCTATCATAATCTGCTCCCTATATTTTCTTGGCAAATCATGCGGCACCCTATACATATAAAATAGAAGTCTCTGGTAGACTTCTAGTGGGAACTGAGATCCAATCGACATCTTAGTGTAACCTCAAGGGACTCGACCAATCATACTAAGCCTAAAAAGGTAAAGAACTCTAGCAAATTACAACTCCATATGATTCTCATCCTATTTCGCCTCCGAACCATCACGGTCTTGAGGACTTGACTGTTAGGATCAATTGGCACTAAGAGGGGTGAATTAGTGCAGAAGTGGTAGTGCTTGATTCGAAAACCTTTGCTTGTGGAAAATGAAGAAATAAACTCAAAAGCATCTTTTGTACTTTGTTAGAAACGATTAAGAAACTAATTTAAGAGAAGTCATGAGAATGATGCTCGTATCTTTCTATGAACTAATTGAGAGCAATAGAAAGTAGTAAACAAGACAAGTAAATAACACTCACAATTTATAGTGGTTCTGTTATAATCTTGGCCTACGTCCACTTCCCCAGTCCTCTTCGTTGAGGCCCATCAGTGTCCATTACCTATTTTCTTTAAATGAAGATTAAACCCTTACATGCTTTCAACTTACAAAAGAGACTCTTTACAAGAATTACAATACTTGGCTCACTTCATTCCTATTTTCTTTTTCTTGCACACTTTTAACACACACTTTTTTCTTTCATAGATTTTTACCTAAATACTTATGTAAATGCCTGTGTTAAATGTAAGAAAACTTGAGGTATTTATAGACTCCAAATTGCTTCAAAATAATGGAGTTAAAATTCAAATGTATCCAAAAAATTTCGCTGATGGTACTGTCACAGAAAGCTATGCAGAAAATTAGGTGGCGACAATACAATCGCCGGCCTGGGTAGTACAACTACTAACTTGGGTGGTATAACCGTCACCCACCAACGATACAATTGTCGGGGATCCCGAAAAAGTGATTCTCTTTACTTTTCCAATCTTGACTTGTACCTTATGTTGACCAATTCTAAAGTCAACTAATTGAGTTCAACCTATGCTCAATCCAACCTCTTAGTGGACCCAATTGCCTCACATTGAGTTGATTTGGATTCATTCTAAATCAAACTCAATTAAGACTCAATCCCTAACTATAACTCACTAATTATAACCATAAGAACCATGAAGCTAAATGATGACCTAACTCCCACCAATCCGGTAGCCTCCGACATTCTTCTGACAAGTTTTACATTCTTCTTCTGGCAATCTCCTGGTGTGTTCCTAGCAAGCTTCCCGATCCCTTCAACGAACTCCTAGCAAACTCCCGGCGAGCTCCCACAGAATGGTCTGAACCTTGGTCCGATGCCCAAACTTGATTCTGGCCCATCATCTGGTTACAACTCAATTCCTATATCGTAGTTAGACCTACATTACTTCCTCTAACATACAAGTTAAATTAAATACTTATCAATTGATTTCATCATCAAAATTTGAGATTCAACATCGACTAACTATGATATTTAGTTAAGTCATCACCATTGTTACTAAGTCTGATTTGATGATATGCTCTCGAGGGATTCAACCAAACATACCATGTCCATAGGTCATCGATGACATCTCTATGTCATAAGCAAGATCTCGAACCATGTAGAGAGGTGAGCCTCGAGGGACTCAACCAACTCAACCTATGTCGTGATTCAATTTCTTCATATAATGATGGAATGCTAGGTGGGTCAATCTTATTGCCTCCTCATGCTTACTGACTTAGGAGGGTTTTTTTTATTTTGTTTCGGTCTCCTAATTTATCATGTTATACACATACATATTTAATATATATCTACATTACATTCACACATATATATATATATATATATATATATATATATATATATATATATATATATATATATATTAGGTGTATAATCACATATCACATATGTATGCCACACCAGATTGTCATGAACCGTTAATGTGATCAGGCTCGAGCTAGTGGGCCCAATCACTCACAATAGGTTATATGTGTGTATTGGTATATCTTTATGCCCTGTGGTCATCTGTCTCATCATCATCAGCTCCATCGGATCCTCGACGTATCTCCATGCATCGTGATCATTCTTCACGACATTATGGGTCCTACTGTCACCTTCTCGCTCTCGCCGTGCCTCTTTTTATAATTACAACATAATTACAAGCATGCAAGCTCAACAATAAATAAGAAAAATAAAGGCTTATAGTCCCAAATAATAATAATAATAATAATAATAATAATAATAATAATAATAATAATCATATATACACATGTCACAATACATGTCTCATGATTATCCATCCACATCATACATCATATGTACACATCATCATATAAGACTACTAGATAATTAATAATTAATTAAACTATTTAATTAATTATTTTTCTGAAATTCGAGATATGTCAAGAATTTTTAGAGTTATTAAGGGTATTTTTAAAATTTTAAAAAGAACAAACCTTGGAATTTCTTAAAATTTATGGGGTAGAATCATCCTTTTATAGAAAAACCATAATCCCTTTGCCCAATCCAGCGGGCTGTCAGTGTCGCCCTCGTGGCGGCAGCGCTACGTACCACTGACGGTGGCCCTTGCAAGGGCCTGCCTGCAGGGCCATGCTCGTAAGCGATCGCCCTTGCAGGCCTAGCCACGGGCGGGCACCCTTATAGATAGCTTGCCAACGGAAGCTACCTTTGCGACCAATCGCTGCAATAACACGTAGAACAGTTTACGTGTTTCAATCTCATCACACATAGTTTAAAAGCCAATCTTTTGCAGGAGCAACCTAGCTCTGATACGACTATCGGAAAACCCAGCGGGAGCATCACATATACAACAGAAGAAAGAAAACAAAAATAGGTTTTGCACATATATCAAGTCATCGTGCAAAGATTGGTGTGCTAGAAACTCACAAAATCAAAAATTATGATACGTGAGAGATTGATTACCTAAGAAAATCATATATCCGTGAAATTCTAGATCCAAATGGAGAGGATGAAAAAAGCCAAATGTCCTCCTCCTCTCTAGCGGTATCCACATTATGGATCATTGTAGCGATGTTCCTCCAATCGCAGCACAAAACTCATAACTCTTGTGCACCTTCTTGCACCACTTGTGGAAGAAGATCATATATCTTCTTCATTGCTCTCTTGTAGTAAGGAAGGACTGGTCAATTTAGAAGATGAGGGAGGGAGGAGAATAATAGGGTATAGCCTATCACTATTGTGCCAGCCCTGCCTCCTATTTGTGTGTGTGTGTGTGTATATATATATATATATATATATATATATATACAAATATATATGTGTGTGTATATATATACACACACATATATATATACATATATATATATATATATATATATATATATATATATATATATAGGATCAATTGGCACTAAGAGGGGGGTGGTGGTTGTGGTGGGCGCGTGAATTATTGCAAGTATGAGGGCTTTAAGAAAAATACGAAGATCCAAAGCTTGTTGTTCAAATAAAGCAAGTGAATGATAAGAAGATTGCTAAGTTACTTGCTTACAATTACTTAAGAAAGAGCAAGAAAATCCGATAAGAAATGTCATAAGTGAAAAATTTACTTTCAAAGAGTAAACAAGATTGGAATAAGCAAACCAAAAGATGAACTCATAATTTTTATAGTGGTTCGGCACTAACGACATACGTCCACTCCCGAGTCCTCGTTCTTGAGGCACATCGATGTCCACTATTGATCTTCTTTGGGTGAAGACCAAACCCTTTCCTTTTTTTTCTACTCTAAGCTCTCTCTCCCTTTCCTTTTTTTTCTTCTTACAAATCACATATAATTTTATTAGAGAATATAATCCCCAGAATTGTTGTGTAGAATGTAAGAAAACTTAGGGTATTTATAGGCCCCAAGTGCTTCAGATTTTGGAGCCAAAAATCAAACATACTCAAAAAAATCGGGTACGGGCGGTTTACCCATCGACTTGGGCAGCTCAACCGTGAGCCGCCCGAACACCAGGGTATGGGTGATTTACCTGTCAGTTCTGGGTGGGTCAACCGCCGACAGTACCTAGATTCTTGGGTACGGGCGGTTCAATTGCCCAGTCTAAGCGGGTCAACCGTCGTCAGCCACCCGAAAGCCTGAGCGATGGCAGTACACCCATTGCTCATTGGCGGTTTACTAGTTAAAATTTCTGCAAAAGTTGTTCCCTCTACCTTTTGAATTCCGGCTTGAACCATCAGTTGACCATCCCCTTGGTCAACTCATTAAGCTTAACCTGAGCTCAACCAAACCCTATAATGGACCCAATTACTTTATTGAGTTGATTTGGATTTTATCCAAATCCAACTCAATGAGGACTCAATTCTTAACTAAGACTCAATTATTACAACACTTAATGACCAATAAGCTAAACCAAGAATTAACTCCTACCAATCCGACAGCCTCCAACATTCTTGCGGCGAGTCTTCCGGTCTTCTTTTGGCGATCTCCCAGTGCGTTCCTAGTGAACTTCCTAATTTCTTCGGCAAATCTCCTAGCGAACTTCGGCGAATCTCCTAGCGAACTTCGACGAGATTCCACTATGTCGTCCGAACCTGGTCCGATGCCTAAGCTTGATCTTGGCCTATCATCTGATTGTAATTCTATTGCTCCTATCATAGTTAGACATGTAATTTTTTTTCTAACACACATATTAGACAAACACTCATCAATTGATCTCATCATCAAAATCTGAGATTCAACAATCTCTCCCTTTTTAATGATGACAATCAATTGATGACGGGAGTTAATCCTAACTCCTCTTAAATTTATGTCATGATAAAAAGGACTTAAATTCAAGAGAATAACTCACTCTTGAATTCAAGTGAATTAAGGCAATCAATATTTCAACCAAATCATATTTCAAGGATTGCAATAAGATATGTATATATCAACAATAATTTGCTTTTAAGGTATCATGTCATCAACGTATCAAGGATTATCATGTTATCAACTCATGTCATCAATGCATCAAGGATTATCATGAATTTTAAACATTTGAAAGTTTTTCTTAAGTTATGATATAAGTCATCAACATCCATTTAATTACATAAGTCACCAACATCCATTCAATTACAAAAGTCAACAACATCCATTTTTCCCCCTTTGTCATCAACAAAAAGGTGAGAAGTGGGACTAAGGATTTTAGGCTTATGAGTTTTTGCTTCCCCTTTTTAAAATACAATATGATTCATAAAGAACTTTCTTCCTCTTGTAAAAAAGAAGGAAAGAAACCAAGGGAGGAGTTACAAAAATATTATTAACAACAGCTTTCAATTTTATAGAGATAAATTATGAAAAGAAAATTTTAAAAATAAGCTAAAAATCTAAGAAATCCAAGAAGATTCAAGAGTTTAAGAGCTACTCATGCATTTTAAAATCATCTCATATAATTTAGTAAATTTTTTTATAAATAATGAGATGGATAATTCATGTCAACAATAAGATAGTTTCATAACAGGATATTTTTTTAAACATTATTATCATCATAAAATCTAGATTAACAAATTATATACTTTCATGATTTAGCATTCCAAGTTCTCTTCTAAGAAAATCAAATTTTTCTTTATTTAAGGTTTTGTAAAAATATCCACTAATTGATACCTAGTGTCAATAAATTTCAAAGAGATATCTTGACAATTTACATGATCCCTTATAAAATGATGTCTAATATCAATATGTTTGGTTCTTGAATGTTGAATAAGATTTTTAGTTAGACATATAACACTTGTATTATCACACTTTATAGGAATATTTTTAATTTTATTTCATAGTCTTCTAGTGTGTTTTTCATCCAAATGACTTGGGCACAATATGCACTAGCTGCAATGTATTCTGCTTTTGCAGTAGATAAAGCTACTGAATTTTGTTTCTTGAAAGTTTAAGAAACAAGTGCATACCCTAAAAATTGACATGCACAGGTAGTGCTTTTTCTATCTATTCTATATCCATCAAAATCAGCATTAGAATAGGCAATCAAGTCAAAGTTATTTGATTTAGGATATCATAATCCTAGTTTAGATGTTCCTTTTAAGTATCTAAAAATTTGTTTAACTGCTTTCAAATAAGAGAGTTTAGGGTTAGATTGATACTTTGTACACAATCCAACACTAAACATGATATCCGATCTTGTAGCAGTTAAGTATAATAAACCTCCTATTATATCTCTATAAGTTTTTTTATCAAAGTTTTCTTCTTCACTATCTAAGTCCAACTTTGTAGATATGCTCATGGGAGTGTTTAATGCTGTAGCATTTTCCATCTCAAATTATTTTATTAAGTTTAATGTGTACTTATAAGTTTAATATGTACTTATTTTGACTAATAAAAATACCATTATTAAGTTATTTTATTTGTAATCCTAAGAAGAATGTTAAATCACCCATTAGACTCATTTCAAATTCTTAACTCATTTCTTTAGCATAAGACTCACATAAAGATTCATTTATAGATCCATAAATAATATTATCAACATAAATTTGAATAACAAGTAAATTATTTTCAAAATACTTAAAAAATAATATGGTATCAACCTTGCCTTTTAAAAATTTATTTAAAACAAGAAAAGAATTAAGTCTTTCATACCAAGCTCGATGGACTTGTATTAATCTATAGAGAGCTTTTGTAAGTTTGAAAACATGATTAGGAAGAAGATTATTTTCAAAGCCAGGGGGTTGTTCAACATATACTTCTTCGGAAATAAAACTATTTAGAAAAGTACTTTTAACATCCATTTGAAATAACTTAAAATTTTTAAAAGAAGCAAAGGCAAGGAGCATCCTTATGGCTTCAAGTCTAGCCACAGGAGCGAAGGTTTCATCATAATCGATTCATTCTTTTTGGTTGAAACCTTTAGCCACTAATTTATCCTTATTTCTAACCACGATACCATTTTCATTTTGCCTATTTCTAAATACCCATTTAGTACCAATCACTAAATGGTCATTTGGTCTAGGAACAAGCTCTCATATCTTAGTTCTCTCAAATTGATTAAGCTCTTCATACATTGTATTAGCCTAAGAATCATCCCTTAGGGCCTCGTCAATACACGTTGGCTTGATTTGAGAAAGAAATACGACATTTGCATAAAAATTTCTAAAGAAAGATTGAGTTTGAATTCCTTTTGATGTTTCTCCTATTATAAGCTCCTTAGGATGATTATTCACATACTTCCATTTCTTGGGTAAGGTATTGGAAGTAGATACATCTAAGTTACTTTTAGGAGTGTTATCTTTTAAATTCAAAGTATCAAAATCAATTTCATCATCAAAATTAATCTTCTTAAATTTGGAAAGCTCATTAAAAACAATATGAATGAATTCTTCTATTACTAATGTTCTTTTATTAAAAACATGATAAGCTTTTGAAATAGAAGAATAAGCTAGAAAAATGCCTTCATTGGATTTTGTATCAAATTCACCTAAAGCATCCTTTTCATTCAAAATGAAACATTTGCAACCAAATATTTTAAAATAAGAAATATTGGGATTTTTACCATTCCATAACTCATAAGGAGTTTTAGTAGTAATGATCTTACTAGAACCCTATTTAAAATATAGCATGCTATATTAACGGCTTCGGCCTAAAAATATTTGGGAAGACTATATTCATTCAATATTATTCTAGCCATTTCTTGTATGCTCCTATTTTTTCTTTCTACTACTCCATTTTGTTGTGGATTTCATGGAGTAGAGAAGTTCTGAATATATCCATTTAAATCATAAAAAATTTAAAAATTATTATTTTGAAATTCTCCACCATAATCACTTCATATTGAAGAAATCATGCATCCTTTCTCATTTTGATCAACTTTATAAAATTTTATAAAATATTTAAATATATCACTTTTATGTGCTAAGAAATAGGTCCAAGTATATCTACTAAAGTCATCTACTAAAACAAATGCATATTTGTTACCACCTGAACTTATAATGTCAATTGGTAAAATAGATCCATATGGATCAATTGATGTGGTCTAGAGGTGCTAATTTGATTTTCAACTTAAAGCTACTCTTTATTTGTTTTTCTAATTGATAAGTATCACATACTTTGTCTTTGATAAACATAAGATTATGTAAACCTCTTAGTAGTTCCTTGGTAGAGATTTGGTTTAAAAGTTTCATTCTAGCATGACGTAATCTTTTATTCCAAATTCAAGCATCATCATTCTAAGCTGAAAAACAAGTTTCATTACAAAATTTTTCAATATCTATGGTGTATACATTGTTGTTTCTCAAGGCAATCAAGGATTTATTTTTATGTGGCAATTCAATTATGCAAGCATTAGGTTAAAATTTAATCACATATCCTTTATCATATAATTGACTAATGCTAAGCAAGTTATGTTTCAAGCCATCAACTACCAATACATCTTCAATTAAGAGGTTTGATGTATTACCTATTGTTCCTTTTCCAATGATTTTACCCTTATTGTTGTCTCTGAAAGTAACCACTCCTTCATTTAAGCTAGTGAGCTTAGAAAAATAAGATGGATCTCCGGTCATATGCATTGACATCCATTATCAAGATACCATTTAGTCCTCCTAGCTTTAGTTTGGAGACAAACCCACAAGAATGATATATTTGATTTAGGAACCCATTTTACATTGGGTCCTTCACAAAGAACTCTTTCTTTCTTTTCTAATTGATTTTTATTATATAAAGTTTTCTTTGGAACCCATACAAGTTGATGTGGACTATATTTTCTAAATAGGCATTTCTTTGCCTTATGTCCTAGTTTACCACAAAAGTTACATATGATTCTTGGTGGCATGTTTAATGTAGGTCCTCTTACAAATATGGTTGGCTTCTGTTGGACATTACCAATAAAGCCTATGTCATTTTTTCTATTAGTATGACCCTTATTTGTGAGGATCATATTTAGGGATTTGTTTCCTATTTCAATTTTTTCTAATGTGATTTTAAGCATGATATTCTCTTCTTTAACATTATCTAGAATATCACATTTAGAACATGGTTTATGTGAAACTAATAAATCATGCATTTCGTCAAGTCTTTTAACTAACAAATCATGATCAATTTTAAGCAACTTAAAAGACTTGCTAAGTTTTCTAAACTCATTGAATAAATCATGAATATATTTAATAATTCTGAAAGAAAATATTTAAAGATTCACTAACCTCATCTTCGATCGCCATTAAAGCATATTTAGCCACTTCTTCTTTAGAGTTATCTTCTTCATCTGAAGAGCTTGAATCATCCCAAGTAGCTAAAAGTGCTTTCTTCTTATGTGATGGCTTCTTCTTTAAATGAGGACATTCATTTTTGAAATATCCTATTTTTTGCATTTATAGCATATGACATTGTCCTTCTTTAGTTCCTTTTTATTTTTATAGTTCTTGTTTTTTATAAATTTTTTAAATTTTGTTAATAACAAAGTAATATCATGGTTCTCATCAATCGACGTTTCACTTGAGGAGTCATTTGTTGTCTATAGTGCTACATCCTTCCTAGTCTTTGGAAGAGGTTCATCATGCACATCATGAGCTTTACAGTTTATTTCATATGTTATAAGAGAGCCAATCAGTTCTTCAAGAGGCAAGTTATTTAAGTCTTTGGCCTCTTAAATAGTGGTTACCTTAGGATCTCAATTCTTAGGTAAGGATCTCAAAATTTTACTAACTAATTTAAAATCTGAAAAATATTTTCCAAGTGCTTTAAGGCCATTGACGACATCCGTGAAACGGGTGTACATGTCTCCAATAGATTTACTTGGTTTCATTCAAAATAACTCATAGTTATGAACCAAAATATTTATCTTTGATTCTTTTACTCTACTAGTCCCCTTGTGTGTGATTTCTAGTGTGTGCTAAATATGGAAAGCTGATTCACAAACGAAAACTCGATTAAACTCATTTTTGTCAATAGCACAAAATAAAACATTCATAGAAAAATATTTCCTTTCCAAATCATTCCACTGATTCATTGGAATGGAAGATTTTCTAAATCCATTTTCTACTATGTTCCATAAATCAAGTTCCAAAGAGATAAGAAAAATTCATATCCGAGTCTTCTAATATATGTAATCTGTCCCATTGAATATGAGAGGATGTGAGATGGAATGTCCCTCATTCATACCAAAACAAGCCATTTACTCAAGTGGATATTAATCCAATGAGTAACTACCTCACTCTGATATCAATTATTAGCATCAATTGGCACTAAGAGGGGGGGGGAGGGGGATGAATTAGTGCAAATGTAAGTTTTTTATTTTTTTAAAAAAATATTTCGACTTTAAGAAAAATAGAAAGATCCAAAGCTTGTTGTTCAAATAAAGCAAGTGAATGATAAGAAGTTGCTAAGTTACTTGCTTACTAATTTCTTAAGAAAGAGCAAGGAAATCAGATAAGAAATGCCATAAGCCAAATGTTTGCTTTCAAAGAGTAAATAAGTTTGGAAGCATTAATAAGTAAACCAAAAGATGAACTCACAATTTTTATAGTGGTTCGACACCAATGGCCTACGTCCACTCCCGAGTCCTCCTTTTTTAGGTAAACCGGCATTCACTACCAATCTTTTTTGGGTGAAGCCTCAACCCTATCTAGTAAGGTTTGGTGTCACATATTCCATGCTGATACTATCATTGGAGGGACTCAATCTTCTTGCGATCATGGGCCATGGATCAGTGGTCATTATTAGGGAAGACTTTGAGCATTATGGTTTACTCCTTAGAGAAGTCATAGAAGTAGCCCGAGATCTGGAATCACTACTTTAGAAGTCATAGTTGGTTCGACTGGATATGGCACTTCAGGAAGAGTTTATCCCTATAGATAAAAGAGGTAAAACTTTTGGAGATAAAGTGTCACTGCAAGGAAAGGTCATAGCCGAATGATCTGTGTCTCCTGCATCTCTTGGATAATCCTTTTAGCTTCGGCCTTCTGAGGATGTGGACAGCAATATGATCGAATATGTGCTAGTGGTTCCTCCTATAAGATCAGCATATCAAGATCGTATAGCATGGTAGGAAGTAGTCACCTCGGTTCGTCGGAGGCACCTGAAATTTCAGCAAGCTTCTGCAAGCACTGTGTTAAGATGATCATTATTTCGCTCCTATGTTTCTTGCATAAGGTCACTTGTTCTCCCTTATCATTCATAAGTTTGTTGGTGAGGATGGTGACAAGTTGCTGCTTAAAAGATTCTTCAACTTTTGCTACTTGCAGATTCACATGGCCGGCTAAAGCATGAGTTGTGCAATTGGTCGACTGCAGCTCCTCCTTTGTGTTCTCCTCCTCAGCTTCTTAGACCTCTTCTTCAGATTCTTCAATAGATTTTATCATAGAAAGCTCCCCTTTTTTACAGTGATGGTTGCGGCTCCAAATTTCGTTGCAATGCCAATAAAGGCCCTTCGCTGATCTGTTGCATAGCTCTTCTCTCGTCAATTGATTTGGCAGTGAAGAATGGCTGGGAACAGAGAGAGGTTTATATGCTGCTAGTCTAGGAGTGGTTCTCATCCTTCGAGCATCTTGGTTCAGCCATTCCTCTTGGATTCAGGTGAAAGATATTGTGGCCTTCACGATGGGGGGCTGCCGTGCATTAACCTCTCTTTTAATTTCTAGCTTAAGTCTTTCGATGAGTATTTCTAATAATTAAATGTTAGACCAATCATGAGTAAAGTAAGATAATTCCTTAAACCTGGTCTAGTATTCTTGAATCGTGAAGGTTTATCAGATCTTGGCAAGTTGTATATTGATATTCTCGTACTTGGTCGGTCCAAAGTGATTCAGCAGCACATACTTGAATTGTATCCCCATAGGGGCCCCATGGAAGTTGATTGTACTTTTGAATTGCATCTTCTTTGAGGTGGATGACACTGGTGTCCGCCATGAAATCCTCCGGTGTTCAGTAATAGCATAAGTAATGTTCAGGGAGCTAAATCCATCATGTCAGGTCTCCTTCTTCCCATCAAGGGAAGTCCACCCTCATGCATGGCTGTATCATGTCCAAGGGTCATCCCTCATTCTCTGAAGGCCTCTCTAAACTATCTCCTTGCTAGAATTTTGTTGGGCTCGAAGATTGGCCCAATTCGAATTCGACAAGTAAGGCTTGCAATTTATCCTCCATATGTGACTCAATCCGTGATTCAAGCACCTTCAACTTGGCTCTAAATATATCTTATGATGACATGATATAAAAATCTAAATTTAGTGTGATAAGGTCCTCTTATTGTTGGATCACTGGTATGGATTGGTTGGGTGGATTGGTGTCCGAAAAGGGTAGATGGCTCAAGGCGAAAGGCTATGGTAGGCTGTTGTTTGCTGCAGTTGCTACTGCTATTTAGGATGGCTATGGAATTTGGAAATAGGTTATGATGGCTGCATCTTAAGGCTAGAGGGGTGACTTAGGATTGTCGTTGATGGCAGTAACTGGTTTGGTATGGGTTGGTGGCCAAAAGGGTGATGGATCAAGGTTGTGATTTTAGGGTGCTGTTTGGGCTGTGATTTTTTTCGGGGTTGTTATGGTTGGTTGTGGATTGTGGACATAGGCTACGATGGTGCATCTTAAGGCTAGAGGGATGACCTAAAGATGATGTGAGTGGTAGCAACAATTTTGGTAAGGATCAGATATGGGTGTAACAAAAAACACTGAAAGATAGTGCTGTACAATTCTACGTCGATAGGTTGTGATAGGTCGATGTTTTGGGCTGCAGTTTTGGGTGTTGTTTAGGTTCTGAAAATATGTTATAATGGTAGCATCAGAAGGCTAGAGGGGTGTCCTAAAGTCATTGTGATTGGTGGCAGCAAGATGGTTAGGGTTTGGTGGGTTTAGAGAAGAAGAAAGATAAAGGCACAACATTTTTTTCATCGAAAAAATTTCAATAGTATAGATATAATTTTTTCCAATAATTCAAAATAAGGATTCAAGTAATACTCAAGGGGAATCCATTGGTAAGGGAGAGATAATACTATCAAAAAATTCATGGAAAATTATGGCAGTAAAAAATTTGGCAAGATCAAATATTACGAGAAGGTGATGTGGCAGAATTTTTTCATCGAAAGATTTCATTAGTATAGACGAGATTTTTTTCCTATAGTTTAAAATAAGGATTCAAGTAAAACTCAAGGAGAATCTGCTGGCAAAGGAAAGGTCATACCGATAAAATATTCATGGAAGAAAATGGCAACAAAAGTTTTGGCAAAATCAAAGATCACGGGAATGAACTAGGACAAAATTTTACGTTCAAAGTGTAGTAGCTTGGACATAAAAGATCAACAGTTTATATTGATAATTTTTTAATAAAACTAAAAAAATATGCTGTCAGGAAGTGCCAAATCTATCGTGAAAATTTCATAGAGATTTGGTCAGAAAAAATGCAATAGCAAGATCAAATAGGCAATTCTATGCGGTTGAAATTTTACAGTGCAACTTTCATCGTAGAGATGAAAACTTTACGATGAAAAGTTTGTGAAGCAAGATAGGAATGATTTTTTGGGTTTTCTAAATAAGGATAACTAAATTACAGTAGTAGTAAGATAGGAAATTAGAACCTATTGCAATTCACGAGGAGATTAAAAGATAATCTATGGTAGTGGAGATGACAGTGGAATTCAACGATGATCTTTAAGCAATTATGGGAATTGCTTTGGGCGGCTGTGGAAGGATGATGACTCGGCAGCGAGACTCCAAGAATGCTACTCTGACACCAAGTGTTAGAACACTTATAGATTCTAAGCTTAGGGTGATCTTTGTAGGGGATCGGCCTCCTTGGAACTCTATAGGAGTTCCTCCCTCGATTTTCTACTACATGAGCTAAAAAATAATTGATCCATTGATGATTAAAATAGGGGAGAATACAAGCTATTTATAGGGCTTTTAAACCCTAACTCATAATAGGACTCCCATCCTAGACCCCTACTTCTAACAACTCCAACTCCAACTCTAAGAAGCAACTCTTAGTTCTAATAACTCCAACTCCAACTCTAAGAAGCAACTCCTACTCTAGTAAACTAGGACTCCTACTAAACCAAGACTCCTTGATAGGACTCTAGTAGGGTTGAGTCCTAATCATCTTAGTACTAGTCAATAAAAACTCTATTAGATTGTAATAAAGCTACTCCCATCTTATAAAGGAGTATGGCTAGGATTTAGATTACCCCATAGGGCTTAGTTGTTACCGCTCCCTTACTGGGTTGGTCGGCTAGGGTTTCCCCCTGCTTAGGTCGGCTATAGAGCAAACTTAACAGCCCTTTGTTCCCATTAAGACATGTCAACTATAGGAGGGACAAAGGATAATTTTACTTAGGCAAGCACCCCCTTAGGTTAGAGTTTTGATCCTTATTTAAAGATGTAGTTGTCCCCCTCTTGAATCAAGCAATTATCAATTTTTATTCAGCATTGTACTGAGTCTAGGAGGGAGGAATCCCTACAGTGTTCCAAGGATTGATCCTCCTCAAGGATCAAAATCTATAGAGCTCCTTCTAGGGTTCTATCATCTAGTATCAGAGCAGTGATTTTGCTATCCTATAGCCATCATCCATGTCTCCATATTTCAAGTAATTCCCACAATTGCTTTTGATGTCGCCTCCATCCACTGTCGCCCACCAAGTCGTAGATCCATCTATCTACTGTTGCCCACTTCATGATATGGAAATCTGGTATATTTTTATCATCTACACCTCTTCAATAATATAAGATTTCTTACTTTACACGTTGAAGATTTTTCCTAAATTTTATCCATTGTAAATTTTGTTTGTCGCAGACATTATCATTATTACGAAGGTGAAACACTACAGAAATTTTTAGCCAATTATTTGCTTCTTGAAACCAATTTATTTCTTTTTCTTTCTAACTAAAATTTCTACAAAATTCTAAAGATCAACTTGGCTTTCATTTAGGATTGGTCTCTGGAAAAAACTCCTTCTGGAACTAATTTTCTTGTGTAATCTTTCACCATCACGCAGTACTAGAATTTTACAACAAAGGATCTGTCTTTCGTCTTTTGCCCTATTTCCCTACTGTTACGCTGTCAAAATTTTGTCAAACTTTTTATTGGTATTAACAATATCTGAACTAAGGGTTTTTGTATAATTTCCTTGAACTTTCCTCTAGAATTTATGTTGAGAAGTCATCGTTTCTCTGATGTAAAATTGGTTCGGTAGGGTAGCACATCGTAGCACTTTTTATCACCAAATTCTATCAGATTTGAGTGCTATTTTTTGTGGGCTTTTAGATTGTCTTTTTCTCATCTCAAAATTCTACCATCCTCACTAAAAACCGTTCCAAATCTTACCGTAATCTGAACCCAAAAAACCATCCAAATCAGCCCTAAACTACAGCCTACTCCCATCTAAACCGATTCACCTTCTAACCGACCACTCCCTTCTCCAAAATTCTTATGCGATCTAGAGGCATATACTATGGCATCAATATCAATGCAAAGTTTGAAACCTTTGGAAATCATATGGAAGAGAAGATGTGATCCCTTTTCATGGAATTCAGCATTGGCGACCGTCAAGCTCGAGGAAATCACAACAAGGAGAAACTTCAGATCAATGAGATGATCCTCAAGAATGTGGTCACATCATCTCTGATCCAAACAATCCATGCATGAAGGTTGACTTCCCTAGATGGGAAGAAGGAGACCCAATCGGATGGATCTCGCATGCGGAGCGCTATTTTCGGTTCTACTGAACTGTGGACTTCACACGGGTGGAGATTGCTACCATCCACCTTAAGGGAGATGCTATTCAGTGGTTTAATTGGTTTGAGCACACCCATGGAGGACTCTCTTGGTAGCGATTCAAGGAAAGACTACTAAACCGCTTCGGACCGATCAATTTTGATAACATTGACGGATAATTGACAAAGATTCGTCAAACCTCCACAATATAAGAATACCAAACAAGGTTTGAACATTTATCTAATCAAACTATGGATTGGTCTGAAAAATAATTTTTAGGAACTTTTATCGAGGACCTAAAGTCGGAGATTCGAGGAGAAGTAAAGGCGCGACAACCGTACACTCTTATGGCGGTGATTTTCTTTGTTCGTATTCAATAAGAACGATTAAACCAAGAGGCATAAAGGACAAGGGTCACTCCCCAACCAGTGATGCCGAGGCCTACAACACCCTCTACTGCCATCCGAGCCCCCTCACCAAAAAAATTGATGAGGGATAAGCTTTGTAAACGATTGATCAAAGGATTGTGTTGGCATTGTGATGAACCATGGAGTCAAGAACATCGCTACAAAAAGGGCCGACTCTTTATGATTGAACTAGTGGAGGATGAGGACAATGAACCATCTGAAGAAGCCCTTGAACCTGAAGAAGAAGCTATGGAGGAAGAGTCCCAACCGGTTGACTACGCGGTGCACGCATTGGCCGACTACTCCAACCCACAGACGATGAAAGTTGGAGAACTTCTAAAACAACAACCCATCACCATTGTCATCGACACAGGCATCACAAATAACTTCCTCAATAGTAAGGTTGCTACATATTTGGCGCTTCAAATCGAAGGTTACAACAAGTTTGACGTGAAGGTCACGGACGGTCAAAGAAGTGGTAGCTGATTTCTTCCTCCTACCCATCAATGATTATGAAGCTATACTCGGGAATGGTTCATGATGCTAGTTGATATCTCTTGGAATTTTTCTAAATTAATTATGAAATTTTATTGCAAAGGGAGATAGGTCATGTTACGAGACAAGCACGAGAACCATATTTCGATCGTTTCATCGCAACGAATGGAGAAAGTTTTGCACAAAGCATATGGTGAATTCTTGATGCATATCCAGCAACCATCTAAGGGAGAGAACATACAAAACTCAGATCCTAAGCTTGCCCTCTTGCTGGATGAATTCATGAATGTTTTGATGGAGCTGCACGGGCTGCCCCCTAACCGGCCGAATGACCACTGCATTCCTATTTTGCCAAGCAAGCCTCCAGCAAATTTGTGACTATATTGCTATCCACATTTATAGAAGGATGAGATTGAGAACATTGTTAAAGAGATACTTTACATCGGGGTGATTCGACCGAGTTGCAGCCCTTACTCCTCATCGGTGTTGCTAATGCACAAGAAGGATGGTATGTGGCAGATGTGTATTGACTACCAAGCTCTAAACGCCATCACCGTCTAGGACAAATATCCTATTCTAGTCATAGATGAACTATTGGATGATTAAAAGAGCTCGAGTCTTCATTAAATTAGATCTCTGATCCTAATACTATCAGATTCATGTATGCACTGAAGATATTCCAAAAACTACATTCTGCATATATAACGGCCACTACGAGTTTTTGGTAATACCTTTCAGACTTACAAATGCTCCTTCTACCTTTCAAAGCTTAATGAACGACATCTTCCGAAGGTTTTTACGCAAGTTCGTATTGGTATCCTTCGATGATATTCTTATTTATAGCCCTACTTTTGATATACATTTTGAGCACTTACGAACTATTCTAACTATTCTTCGAGAGAATACTCTTTATATTAAACAATCAAAGTGTAGCTTCTTATAACATAAAGTGGAGTATCTAAAGCATATTATATCAGAGGATGGAGTGGTGGTAGACCCGACAAAGATCGAGGCAATGCAAGGATGGCCGATACCTATAAACATAAAATCACTACACGGCTTCCTTGGACTCACGGGCTACTACTGAAAGTTCGTGAGAGATTATGGTAAGATCAGTGCCCCACTCATATCCCTACTCAAGAAGAACTCCTTTTATAGTCGAATCAAGCCTCCGCAGCCTTTGAAAGACTCAAGGTCGCCATGACGATAACGCCGGTCCTAGCACTACCTGATTTTAATCAAACTTTTGTGATTGTGGTCGACGCATCCGAAGTTGGAATTGTGGCTATTCTAATGTAAGATAGCTGACTCCTTGCCTACACTAGCAAAGCTTTATCTTTCTCATATCTTAAAATGTCCGTGTATGACAAAGAAATGCTTGCCATTGTATACGCAGTCACAAAGTGGAGACCTTACCTGATTGATCGACGCTTCCAGATTAAGACCGACCACCGAAGCCTTAAATATTTCTTGGAGTAGAAAATATCCTCCCTGGAGCAGCAACGATGGGTAACTAAGCTCCTTGACGTTGATTATGAAATTACATACCGACAAGGAAAAATAAATATTGTTGTAGATGCCCTATCTCAGCTACCGGGACAAGCTAAAATTTCAGCCACCTCCCTTCCCTCCACCGACTTCCTCGATAATATTAGGAAGGAATGGAAGCATGATCTAGAAGCCCGAGCCATCATAGAAAAGTTAAAGAAGGACCCGGGGTCCATGGGTCACTACTCGTGGGATTTGAAGGACTTGTACTACAAAGATCGAATTGTTATTGTTCATTCTTCCTCTTGTATTCAAATTATTTTACACGAGATGCATTCTTTACCCTCAATAGGGTACTCTGGATTTTTGAGGACTTACAAAAGGGTGAAGCAAAACTTCTTTTGGAAGGGCATGAAAAAATTGATTTATGATTATGTATCCAAATGTGATGTATGTCAGCAGCAGAAAGGCAAAACAGTGGTAAGACCGGGGAAACTACAACCACTATCCATACCGGACTCAGCATGGAGCGACATTTCTTTGGATTTCATTGAGGGGCTGCCACTATCCTAAGGTAGAAACATGATCTTTGTGGTGGTAGATCACCTAACCAAGTATGCTCACTTCTGCATTGTGAAACATCCCTATGTTATTGCTAGTATTACTCAACTTTTTATGAAACATATAGTAAAACTGCATGGGATGCTAAAGTCGATTGTGAGCAACCATGACAAGGTATTCACAAGTAAATTTTGGATAGAGCTCTTTCATCTACAGGGCACCAAGTTGAAGATAAGCATAGCCTATCATCCCTAGACAGACGGCCAAACAGAACTGGTGAATAGATGCCTTGAGACATACCTACAGTGTTTCACCAGTGATCAGCCCCAAGAGTAGATAAGGTGGCTTCCTTGGGCTGAATGGTGGTAGAACATGACATTTTATTCATTAACTAAATGCACCCCTTATAAGGTATTATATGGCCGATCGAGCCCTGTAATACCCAGATATGTGCTTGGTTCAATCAAAGTAGATTAGGTTGACCAAAATTTGATTAACAGGGATAAACTACTGCAACTACTGAAAGACAACTTGAATGCCGCTCAAGCTCATATGAAGCAACAAGCAGACAACCACCGGAGTGAGTGGGAATTCACAGTGGGAGATTGGGTCTACCTTCGGCTTCAACCATACAAGCAGTTATCAATCAAGGCAAGAGCATTAATGAAGCTGTCTCCATGATTTTATGGACCATACCAGATCTTAGAGTGAGTTGGGGTCGTGGCATACAAATTAAAGCTTCCAGATGATACTCAGATACATCCCATCTTTCACATATTCTTATTAAAGCTAAAATTAGGAGAACACGAGAAGGCCTAGACTCAGCTGCCAAGCACCACCAATGATGACGAAATCAAGGCCCAACCTGAAGCTATATTTAATCGAAGGATTGTGATGCACCAGTGATGCCCTTCAACTAAAGTACTTGTAAAGTGGACTCACTTACCATTCGAAGATACAACATTAGAGTCACATGAGGATTTAAAGATCCAGTTTCTAGAGTTTATGGACCCTCAGCCTTGAGGACAAGGCTAATCTGAAGAGGGCAGACTTGATAGGACTCCAACAGGGTTAAGTCCTAGTCATCTTAGTACTAGTCAATAAAAACCCTATTAGATTGTAATAAAGCCACTCTTATCTTATAAAGGAGTATGACTAGGGTTTAGATTAGCTCTTAGGGCTTAGTAATCGCCGCCCCCTTACTGGGTTGGTCAGCTAGGGTTTCCCCCTGCTTAGGTTGGCTATAGAGCCAAATTAGTTGCCCTTTATTCCTATTAAGGTAGGTCGGCTATAGGAGGGGCAAAGGGATAATTTTACTTAGGTAAGCACCCCCTTAGGCTAGGGTTTTGATCCCGAGTTAAAGATGTAGCCACCCTCCTCTTGAATCAAGTAATTATTAACTTTTATTCAGCCTTGTGCCGAGTCTAGGAGGGAGGAACCGCTACAGCATTCCAAGGGTTGATTCCCCTTGAGGATCAAAATCTATAGAGCTCCTTCTGGGGTTCTATCACTTCTTTTCCCCTCAACTCTTAACCCCTAGCCAACTCCTAACCATGATGTGGTTGGTGGCTATAGGAGTCTCCAACTCTTAAGTGGAACTCTCGCCCTCTTTGTTAAAACCCTTGTGGATTCTAAGCTATGGGTGATCTCTATAAGGGATCGGCCTCCATGGAACTCTATTGGGGTTCTTCCCCCCTAGGTTTTTCGCACAATGGCTGAAAAGTAATTGATTTATTGATGATGAAAGAGGAGAGAATACAAGGCTATTTATAGGGCTTCTAAAACCCAACTCTTAATAGGATTCCAACTTAAGATTCCTACTCCTAACAACTCATAACAACTCCTACTCCAACTCTAAGAAGCAACTCCTACTTCCAACAACTCTAAATCCAACTCTAAGAAGCAATCTCCAAACTAGTCCTAATCCTATTTTAACTTAACCCCTCCTTAATCAACCCCTCTTTAACTAGGATAAGAGGTGGTTAATTAGGGTGACATATATTTTATTCTTCCCTCAAAATATCTTTCTCTAAACTAATCCTAACCTAGCCGGCCTCTTCACCTCTTTAATAGGGGTCGATTAGATAGAATTTACATGAATGCCCTTAGGATTTAAATGTTTGCCCTCTTCAATGAAACTAAATTAGGACTCCCATAGCTAGAGTCATAATAGACCCGCCCTCTTCAAATCAGGCTTGTCCTTAAGGTTAAGCTCCATGTCTTTGGGTTTTGATCTGTAATTCCTTATGAGGGTTCCTCGTGGCCCTATAGTAGGCATATCCTACTCTTGGGGTCTAGCATCAGTAGTAGTGACTGGACGGTGATGTGTCACGATCCTGTGATCCCATGTAATCATAAGCTAAACCTGGGCCTCCATATCGACTTGGGTGTCGGATGGATAAATTAGGGCTGAGTTATCTTCTCTAAGCTTCCATTTGTGATGAGATACTTGGAGGATCAATTGTACTTTTAAATTGATGTACTGATCTGATCCATAAGTCACAGCTCCATTGTGATCCCCAATTTTGCAAGGGCCACAGTAGCAGGGGGATCACTTCCTTGAGGCTCGAATTTTCTGCTGGTAGGGATGGAGATGATGGAAAACTCGATATTCAATAGCAAACTTTCATTTGCTTCATTATTTGTCGAGGGGTTGTTTCTTTCTTGCATGGACTGCCACTTGGTTATTATTTAATAATAACTAAGCCTATTTTCATATCTCCTTGGTGCTGTTGACCTGTATTCTGCCAAACTTCAAATTCAGTAGTAATTAGTATCCCTTTACAGATCAAAAGTATTGTGTGAAATGTAGGGAGAGACCCAATGTATATTAGGAGTCGGTCATCTTGCATGAGGGTGGTGCCAATCCTAATTCCTAATGTGTCTGCTCCAATTGTGAACACATTGCCACGATCGAGTAATTTTAGCATTGATGTAGATGGCATCGTGACTATAAGGATCTTGTAGATGGTGGACGTGTGGATGCCTTCCTCTTGTTCCTTCTGAATTTTGATCTCCATCTAATAAAGTTTACTGTCACAGATTCCATGCCGGTATTGTTGCTGGAGGGACTCAATCTTCTTGCGATCGTGGGTCATGGATCGATGGTCATCATCGGTGGTCATCTTATAAATAGCCTTGTATTCTCTCCTCTTGCATCATCAATAGATTAATTATCTTTTAGCTCATGTAGTAGAAAACCAAAGAGGAAAGAACCTCTATAGAGTTCTAAGGACGCTGATCCCCTAGAGAGATCATCCTAAGCTTAGAATCCACAAGAGTTCTAACATAAGCACTATATAAGATTCATCAAGAGGGAGGAGGAAAAAATCAGCAACTACGTCTTGCTCCTGCAAGATCAGTTTTACTCACGGGCACTTCTGGTTGCACTTCAGAATTTGGTTGTTAGCTACCTTGACTTCAAACCCACTATAATCATTTTTTTGGAGCATCAAACTGGAAGCAACCTTGCTGGTCATAAAGTTGTGTGTGCTCCCAACGTTGATGAGGATGATGATAGACTACTGCTCGAGAAACCCTTCGATCTTCAATTTTTGCAAGTTTGTATAACTGGCTAAGGTAGGGATCGTGCAGGTGGCCGTTTGGGGTATATTATTCTCCTTGGGCTTGAGAGCCGTATCTTCAAGTTTGGCTTCTTCAGTAGTCACAATCATCGAAGGTCTCTCCATTTTATAATATTGTTCAAGGCTCTAAAGTTTATCACAACACCCACATATGCCCTTTGCCGATCTATTATGAGGGTCTTCTTTTATTAATTTCTTCGGCTGAGGGGGTTGGCTGATAGTAGGAAAAGGTGAAAGCTTTGGTGTCATTGGTCGGGGAGCGACCCTAGTCCTTCGGGCTTCATGGTTAAAAATCGCTTCTCTTGATGTTGCGCAAAGGAGATAGCTACATTAAGTGTGTACGACTATCGCACATTAATTCTTCCTAAATCTCTGGTTTTAAGCCCTATTTGTTTTTCAAACCAATAATAAGTTTGATTAGATAAACTCTCAAATTTGGTTTAGTACTCTTAGATGGTGGAGGTTTGATGGATCATTACTAATTCTTCGTCAAGATTCTTGTAATTGATTGATACTGAAGGTTTATATGCATTTGGTTGGGATATGGCTCCCATGCTCTAAGCATCTTGATTGAAGTGCCTTTATTAAAGTTGTGCAAAGGAGATCGATGTCATCGAGGTGTAAGGCGACCATGTCTTAGCTTCGCTTCTTATCTCCAATAGATTCTTTTTGCAATTTGAATTTTCTCCATGTTGTGACCTTCTTGGGCTCGACGATCGGCCCAATCTAAGCTCTCAAAGAGAGTGCATAGTCTAGCATCCATACGTGTCTCAAAAGCCTCCAATTTGGCTTCGAATAAGCCCATCGATGTCATAACATAAGGATATCTAACCTGTTAAATAAACCAATTGAAGAGTATAGTTGTAATCTTCAGGTTGAAGGCAGTAATGGTAGCAAAAGGATGAAAAATTGCTGCTATAATATTACTACAAAATTGTTGGGGCTGCGGTGATGAAGTCTCCAAGTTGTTGCTACATTGATAGAGGATGGCAGCCAAGGACAGCAACAACAGTAGAGGAAGAAGACATCAATAGTAATGTTAGCTGTGATACTACGGTGATGCTGTAAGGTTATCGAGGCTGCAATTTTTCAAGTGGCTGATATCTATTGGAAGATGGCAACCAAGAGATATGAGTCAGAAGGCAGTAGTGACTATGGAGGAAGAAGAGGGCAGTAGCTACGTCGACTATGGCTGTAGTGCAACATCATGGCTGCAGGTGGAGTTGGTTGCAGCAAGGGTGCAGTAGAAATAGGAGGAAGATGGGGCAGTGGAGTGCATGACTATTGTTGAGGAGGGCAGCGATGGTATAGAGTGAGAGACCACTGCTGGTCGTGTTCACTTTGATGCTGGCCGCGATCAAGGCAGTTGGTAGCGAAAGATTGCTGCTAGTAGCATTTCTATCGCAAGTGATTACTTATGGCTGCGATCAAAAGGGATGATAGTGAAAGATCACTATTGGTAGCATTATGCAGTGAGGGATCACTACTAGACATGATCAAATTGCTGCTTGTTGTGATCAATGTAATGGCAGCAAGAGATTATTGCGGTTGTGATGAAGATATCTGGTAGCGAAGGATCACTGCTGGTAGTGTTTATGCCGCAATGGATTGCTACTGGCTATAATAAAGGAGGATGACAATGAGAGATCACTGCTAGTAGTGTTGTGCAGTGAGAGATGCGTGATGCGGTTGAAGGGATAAGGGAGATTGGGTGGCTGAAAAGTTAGTGGACCGAAGGTTAAAGGTTATGATTTTTCTTGGGCTTATTTTGTGGCTGTTTTGGATATGGTTTTGGCTACAGTTTGGTAGGGTCTTGGGGCTGTGATGGTAGAGGGTGAAGGTTAGGGAAAGATTGTTTTAGATCTGGAAGAGACGGCAGCAAAAGTTTGATAGAATTCGACGAAGTTCGCTACAATGTATGTTGCCTTGCAGAAGCAGAATTGTCATCAAAGAAACAACAGTTTCTCAAAAAAAATTCTAGTGAAAAATTATGAAATTTGGGGCTGTGGTGGTAGGGGATGAAGATGAGGAAAAAAGAGTTTCGAATCTAGAAAAAATAGTAATGAAAATCTGATACGATTCGACAAAAGATCGCTGCATATGTGCTGTTCTATTGAACAGAATTTGCGTCGAAGAAGTAGCAATTTCTCAACATAAATTCCAGAAGAGAATCTAAGGGAAATATGCAAAATTTTGCTATCCAAATCTAGGTTCAGATATGGATAATATCAGCAAATAAGATCAATAAAATTTTGGTAGCATAATGGTAGGAAAATAGGTTAAAAGAAGGAAGGTAGATTTTTTATTGTAAAATTCTAGCAATACATGATGAGGAATTACAACACTATATGTCCGATTTCGGAAGAATTTTTTTCTAGAGATCAATCTTAGATGAAAGCCAAGATGATCTATGAATTTGGTAAAAGTTTTAGCTAAAAAGGATAAACAATAGTTTGGTTTCAAGAAGCAATAATCGGCTAAAATTTTTCTACATCGTTTTCCCTTCGCAACGATGATTATGTTTGCAACGGTAGAATTTTGCAGCAAAAAAAAATAAAAAAACTTCTCCAACATGTAAGGCAAAGGAATAGTAGTAGTAAATAGATGTGGGTGAGGAAAACATACTAGATCTCTGATTTCAAACATAGGGGGCAATAGTAGTTTAATTTGATCCGCGACTTGGGGTGGAAGATGGAGGCGTGTGTTGTTGTAATTATGGGAATTGCTTGGAAGGGTGGAGGTAGCAGAGATGGTAGTAGGGGCAATAGGAACGTTGCTATGATACTAGATGATAGAACCCCAATATGAGTTCTATAGAATTTGATCTTTGAGGGGGATCAACCCTTCGAAAACTATAAGGGTTATTCCCTCCTAGAACTCAGCACAAAGGCTAAAATAAGATGATTCTTGCTTATTGAAAAGAGGTGGAGGCTACAAACTTGTACAGTGCTCAAAACCCTAGCCCTAGGGGAGCTTCCTAAGTGAATTCTCCATTTTACCCCTCCTATAGTCGCCATGCCTAAATAAAGGAGGCAGTGGCTTAAGTGGCTGTATAAGCCACGCCCCTCTGCTAGAAACCCTAATTGACAAGCCCAATAAGGGGGGTAGCGCCTAGGAAGCCCTAAGGCCCCAAAATAAACCCTAGCCACACTTCTTTATAGGATAAAAATGACTAGATGAAGTTTTATTACAATCTCACAGGGTTCTTATTGATTACTTCTACAGTGATTAGGACACAACTCTACTGGAGTCCTATCACTACGCCTCTTACTGGGCTAGTCGACCAGGGTTTTCATCTGCGAGAGTCAGCTATTTAGCCAGCTAGACCACTGCCTATCCCTATTAAGGCAGGTCGGCTATAGGAGGGGCAAGGGGGTAATTTTACTTAGGCAACATCCCCCTGGGCTAGGGTTTAGAACCCTATATAAGCATATAGCCACCTCCTCTTTTTATCAAGTAAGAATCGTCTTATTTCAGCCTTGTGCCAAGTTCTAGGAGGGAGAAACATTTATAGTACTTCAAGGGTTGATCCCCCTCAAAGATCAAATTATATATAGTTCCTTCTAGAGTTCTATCATGTCTTTTGGTCTCACCCATTTTAGAGTCTCATGAACAATATTTTCCAGAGTTATCTTTATAAGTTTGTACTAGTTTTCTTCGACAACATCCTTATTTATAGCCTATCACTTGAAAGTCATTTTCACCACTTATGACTTATTTTGACGATTCTTCGAGAGCATGCACTTTTTGTCAAAAAATCAAAATATAGCTTTCTTTAACTAGAGGTGGAGTATCTTAGGCACATCATCTTAGAGGAAGGTGTAGTGGTGGACCCTTCTAAGATCCAGGTAATGCAAATCTCACCGACACCTAAGAACATAAAATCGGTGTGCAGTTTCCTCAGATTGACTGGCTACTATTGCAAATTCATTAAAGACTATGGAAGATCATTGCCCCCTTCATATCATTGCTAAAAAAAGATACTTTTTAATGGTTGGATAAAGCCTCTACTGTCTTTGATGCTCTCAAAGTAGCCATGATGTCTACGTGTGTGCTAGCACTGCCTGATTTCGACAGAACTTTTATTATTAAAGCAGATGCATCAGGAGTTGGGATCGACATCATCCTCATACAAACAGGCCAAACCCTCACTTACACTAGTAACACATTATCTCCTTCCCATTTAAAAATATCTATCTATGACAAGGAGATGTTAGCGATTGTGCACGTAGTGAAAAAATAGAGACCTTACCTGATCGACCGATGCTTTCAAATGAAAACCGACCATAAGAGCCTTAAATATTTTTTGAAGCAGAAGATATCCTCCCCTGAGTAGCAAAAATGGGTAATAAAACTTCTTAGATATGATTATGAAATAACTTACAAAAAGGAAAAAAAAATATTGTTGTAGATATACTCTCTCGGCTACCTGGATAAGCTGAATTTTCAGCCATCTCTCTTTCGATCAGTGACTTCCTTGAAGACACTAGGAAGGAATGTCAAGATGATTCAGAGATTAGAGAGATCATAAAAAAATTAAAGGAGAATCCAAGCTCTGTGGCACACTGCAATTGGGACTCGAAGGATTTATGCTATAAGGGATGTATAGTACTGGTGCTGAATTCTGCTTACATAAAGATCATCCTATAAGAGTTGCATTCCACACCAGTCGTGGGGCACTCCAGATTCCTTCGAACTTATATAAGCAAATTTTTTGTTAGAAAGGGATGAAGAATGCTATTGTTGAATTTGTAGCATAGTGCGACATGTGCCGACATAAAACGGAGACAATGGCAAACCCTCAAAAACTGCAACCTCTACCCATACTGGACTTGGTGTGGATTGATATATTGATGGACTTCATCGAAGGGCTGCTCCCATCCCAAGAAAAAGGTACAATCCTCATGTTAGTTGATCGTCTCATGAAAGTATGCACACTTTTCCATTGTCCGCAACACTTGCACCGTCACTGACATTGCTCGAATTTTCATGAAAAATATTATAAAATTATATGGGATACCTAGATCTTTTATAAGTGATCATGACAGGGTTTTTACTAGCAAATTTTAGATGGAACTATTCCATTTGCAGGACACCAAATTAAAGATAAGCACAACATAACATCCATAAACCAACGGCAAGAACGAAGTATTGAACAGGTGCTTCGAGACATACTTCAGATGCTTCACTAGCATTCAGCTGAAAGAGTAGACAAAGTGGCTTCCCTGGGTTGAGTGGCGGTATAACACGACTTATCATTCCTCGATAAAATGTGCTCCCTATGAAGCCTTGTATGGCCGACCACCACTGATAATCCCACAATATGTAATCGCTCATCTAAGGTAGATCAGGTAGATTGAGAGCTCAAGGACAGGGACAAAATTTTAAAATTGTTAAAAGAAATTCTCTCAATGGCCCAGGCAAGGATAAAACAACAGCACGATATACACAAAAGCAAAAGAGAGTTTTTAGTATGAGATTGGGTTTTCCTTTGGCTCCAGCCCTACAAGCAGACATCCATCCACACTAGAGCATCCATGAAGCTCTCACCACATTTCTTCGGGCCCTACCAAATCATGGAGCGCATTGGAGCAGTGGCATACAAGATAGACCTACCTGCAAACTCTCAGATTCATCAATTTTTTTATGTGTCATGCCTAAAGCCTGAACTAGGATAGAACGAGATGGCCCAGAGCCACATGCCAGACACTACAACCTATAGAGGGCTCTAAATCTAGCCGAGAGCTATCATTGATCGTCGGATCATGACTCATCGTCGGTGTCCCACTACTGAGGTTTTGGTGCAGTGGACAAACTTACCCATAAAAGATGCCACATATGAGAACTATAAAGACTTAAAGATCAAATTCTCAGAATTCATAGAGCTTCAGCCTTGAGGACAAGACTGATTTGAAGAGAACGGGTCTATTAGGACCTAGCTAGGTCAGTTCCTAAGTCCACCGAGTCGAAATATCATTGAGTGTAATAAAACCCTAAATTAGCCACCAACCCTTATTGATGAAGCGATCGACTAGGGCTAGAGAGGAGTCCTCATAGAGAGAAACTCCTAGCCGACTACTTCTCCTATTCGAGGTAGTCGGCTAGGCCTAGAAGAGGGACAGTCCCCATTAGTTTGGACTCTCTCTAGGTTGGTTAAGAGTTTAAGTAGGAGTCATATTAGGAGTTAGAGTTTTGAGTCCCTATATAAACTCATGTAACCACTACTATTTCATCATGAATAAGATCAATATTTCTTCAACCATTGTACCGAATACCTTGGAGGAGGGAACCCCTACAGAGTTCCAGGAGGTTGATCCCCTATATAGATCAAACCCCAAGAGTTCTATCAGCCACCCACCTTATCAAGGAAGTCAGCTAGGGCATTGAGAGGGGGCGGCTAGGGGTTGAGAGAGTAGGAGTTAGAGTCTCTCTCTAAGATTAGGGTTTTGAGTCCTATTTAAGCATGTAGATACACCCTTCTTTTCATTAAGCAATATATCTTTTTTTTAAATATTATGGACGATTACCAAGGAGGGAGGAAACCCTATAAAGTTCTAAGAAGGCCTGATCCCCTACAGAGATCAACCTAGCATTAGAATCGTTCGAGGTTCTATTAGATTTCCTTTAACGGTAGTGATCCTCCAACAACTCAAGGGGACCCTCGTGAGTTGCCATTAGCTTTGTTCCTCTTCCTTCTTTATATAGTTGGTCTGGTTGGGGTCAATATCATATGGTCCCGACCAAGAAGTACAGGATCCACTAATCTAAGAGGCCTAAATAGTTGGATAGAGATCTAGTACACAATATGACACGATCCTTTACGGTCAAGTTGATAGGGACCTCTATAAATAGGAGGGGTTAAAGGGTTAATAAGCTAGAACTTCTGGTGGTTGCCCTCCTATTCTCCTCAGCCTCCTCTCTACTGGTTATAGGTGCCCTATAAGACAATCACGCGAGTGATGGCACATGTGATATGCTGCATGATCATTTTACTTATGAGTATTATTAACATATTCTCACATTATATTATCTATTGCATACGTATATTCTGATGTCCTTGGTTCTATATAATGGGAACCAGATCGTGATTTAAACATAGATCTTAAATATTCTCGATTATAGGTTACTCAAGAGGAACGTCGAGATAACTAGACAGACTGTTGTATTGTATACTCATCCATATAATGGAGGCGGCTGGTCTCATAGCCACTTGTGTGGAGATACTAAAGATACAGTATATGTGCTTATTGGAGAATGATATCTAATGTCTGACAACCATTTCATAGTCTCAATTGTATATCTGGTCCTTAGACTTGAGATATCAAGGTGCCTTGTTTGAGTACTCCTTTATTTGATGCCAGACTTATAAGTTTAGAAAGTTTCAGATCTGGTACAATTAGTTATCGATTTTGGTAGCCAACCTTACGAAAGTAATTTAGTGTGAATAAAGGATTATCCACTCTCAGTATTATGAGAGGAATATGTTAGGGCCCTAGCTAAGTCGGGTCCTAGTCGATTAAGTCAAGTTCTTAGATTGGACCTTGTTGACTAACCTAGACCTGACATTAGGTCAACCATGTGGATATTTGAGTTCATTATAATAAATCAGTCTAAATCCTAGTAGGGATAGGATTCAGTTGAACTAAAGTCTGGTTATGAGTCAGATTTGGATACGGGTTAGTGTCAATTGAGTCATGAATGTAATAAACCCTAATCTAGCCGTCACCCCTAGTAAATAATTAGTTGGTTAGGGAGGAGTACTTATGGGATGGGAATCTCTTAGCCACCTCCTCCTCTTAAGAGAGGCCGACTAGCGCGAGAGGGGGAGAGTCTTACTTAGCTTGGACTCTCTCTAGGGTGGAATAATAATCAAATTAGGAGCTGGAGACCCTTATATCCACCAGCCACATCATGGTTAGGAATTGGCTAGGGGTTAGGAGTTGAGGGGAAGAGGAGTTTTGATTTAGTAGGAGTCTTGGAGTAGAAGTTGATTAGAAGTTAGAGCTTATTGGAGTAGGAGTCATATTATGAGTTAGGGTTTAGAAGCCCTATAAATAGCTTGTATTATCTCCTTTTTTTAATCATCAATAGATCAATTATTTTTCAGTCTTTGTGCAGAAAACCAAAGAGGGAGGAACCCCTATAGAGTTCCAAGGAGGCCGATCCCTTATAGAGATCACCCTAAACTTAGAATCTGTAATAGTTTTAATACTTGGTATTAGAGCAGTGTTCTTGGTATTTCACTGTCCTTCCACAGTCACCCATCATCCTTCCACAGTTGCTCAAGCAATTCCCACAGTTGCTTAGATCGTCATTGAATTTTGTCGTCATCTCCACTACCGTAAATTATTTTTCAATCTCCCTATGAATTACAACAAGTTTTGGTTTACTACCTTAATGTTGCTGCAATTTAGTTCTCTTTTATCCAAAATACTAAAATAATTATTCCTATCTCACTACAGAAACTTTTCATCGTAAAGTTTTTATCTTTACGATGAAAGTTACGTTATAGAATTCAATCGCATACCACTACCTGTTTTGATCTTGCTGTTGTGATTTTTTTGTCCAATCTTCTACAAGTTTTTATAATGGCTTTGGCACTCTTTAACAATAGATTTCTATTTTAGTTTCGTCAAAAAATTGTTGATATAAATCGTTGATCTTTTATGTTCAAATTGTTGCCTTTTAAACGTAAAAATATGCTGCAGCACCTTCCCGTAATCTTTGATCTTGTCAAATCTTTTGCTGCCATATTCTTCCACTAAATTTTTGTTGATATTACCTTTCCCTAACCGATGGATTCCCATTAAATTATACTTAAATCCTTGTTTCAAACCACTAAAAAAAATTACATCTATACTACTAAAAATTTTCGATGAAAAATTCTACTACTAAACCTTTGTCATTCTTCTTCTCCCAAATCTCCAAAACCCTACCAATCTTGTTGCCACCAATCACGTCATCTTTAGGGTACCCCTCTAGCCTTAAGATGCTGCTATCATAACTTATTTCCATAACCCTAACAACACCCAAAACCGTAGCCCAAAATAGTGACCTATCGCGACCATAACCCTCCACCGATCTGATCTTCTGTGGCCACCAATCCCTACCCCACCGATTGCTGCTATCAATAGAAATCCTAAGCCACCCACCCCTCTAACCCTAAACCTTTGTCACCAAACCCCCCTTATAGCCTTTACAATAGCCCCAAACAGCAGCATCAATAGCACCCTCTTTGATGAAAAAATTTGCTGCGCTACCTTCAGTACTACTTGTTACATCCACACCCGATCCCTACCAAATCTGTTATTGTCATTAACCACAACCCTAAACCATTCCTCTGACCTTAAACCTTGGCCATTATATCTCTTATACTAGCCCTATAGCAGCCCTAAATCATAGCCCTAATAGCAACTAAAAAATAACACCCTGCTAACCCCAAATCACAGCCATCTATCCATGATCCATCATCCCTTTCGGCCACCAATCCACCTAATCGTTTCATACCACTAACCCAATAGTAGAAGAAAGATCTTGACATCTCAGATTTGGATGCATATGCTATGGCATCTCAAGATTCAATCAATGCCAAGTTGGAGACATTTGAATCATGACTTGAATCACGGCTTGAATAACGCATGGAGGACACATTGCGTGCTTTATTTGCAGAATTCAGAATTGGACAATCTCCAAGCTCGACAAAATTACAACAAGGTGAAAGTTCAGAGAGGACTCCCAAAAAGGAAGAATGAGCCACTGATTTGATGTAGCCATATATGAGGATGGACTTCCCTCAATGGGAAGAAGGAGATCTGACGGGATGGATTTTGAGCACTGAACGTTACTTCTGCTATTACCGAACATCGCAAGATTCCATGGTGGACATCGCTCTCATCCACCTTGAAGGAGATGTAATTCGATGGTACAATTAGCTTGAATACACCCATAGGGCCGTGACATGGATATAGTTCAAGAATGTGTTGTTGAACCTCTTTGGACCGACCAAGTATGAAAATATCGATGAATAAATCATGAAGATCCGATAAACCTCCACAATCAAAGAATGCTAGATCAAGTTTGAGAAATTATCTTATCTCACTCATGATTGATCTGATAAGCAATTATTAGGGACATTCATCGAAGGACTCAAGCCGAAAATAAAAGAAGTTAAAGCGCGATAGCCCCGCACCGTGATGGCCACAGTTTCCTTCGCTCAAATCCAAGAGAAGCGGCTCAACCAAGACGCTCGATGGATGGGAACCACTCCTAAACCAAAACATATAAATCTCTAGTACCCGCTGCTCCTAGTTGTCCTTCACTACCAAAGAAATTAATGAGAGAAAAACTTTGTGACAGATCGGTGAAGGGCCTTTGTTTGCATTATGACGAACCGTGGAGCCATGACCATCACTGTAAAAAGGGATGCCTTCTACTGATGGAGCCCATTGAAGACATGGAGGAGGAGGTCATGGAAGAAGAACAACAACTGGCTGATTTTACGATGCGTTCTCTCACCGACAATGTGAATCTGCAGATGATTAAAGTGGGAGGACTTCTTAAACAACAACCAATCATCATTCTCATTGACACCGGGAGCACTAATAACTTCATAAACAGTAAGGTTGCTATTTTGATGGCCTTACATATTGAGGATTATTGCAGGTTTGATGTTAAGGTCACCTACAGATGAATTTTAAAATGTGACTGCAAGTGCCTGTGGCAGGACTAGGAGATAATTATAGATTTCTTCCACCTCCCACTTGATGATTATGATGTTATACTTAGCATCGAATGTCTAATGACCTTAGGTGATTTTCCCTGAATTTTTTTAAACTTATCATGAAATTTTTTAACCATGGAAAATAGGTGATCCTACACGGGAAATGCGGGAGCAACGTGACGATGATTTCAATGCAGCGAATAGAGAAAGTCTTACACAAAGTGAATAGTGGCTTCCTAATACATCTCCAACATCAACATATGAAGGAGCCAATAAAAACTGAAGACCCAAATGTTCTCTAATTGCTTGCTGAATTTTTAGATATCAACGTCGAACCGCGTAGCATACCTCCTACCTGATGGCATGATCATTGAATTCTGATTCTTTCATATACTATATCATTATCCTTACCTCTAGAAAGATGAATTAAAGAGGATTATAAAAGAGATGCCTGAAATATGGGCCATTCGACCAAGTTGTAACCCCTACTATTCGCCAGTGCTAGCTTTACCTGACTTCGACAAAGTGCTTTTGATTGACACATCGAGAGCTAGAATTTGTGTTATCCATATACAAGATGGCTAACCCCTAGCCTACATCAGTAAATCCCTCTCCTCATATCACCTAAAGCTATCTATCTATGACAAGGATATGTTTACTAATGCTAAGTTTGTGGCTTGGTATGATGCAAGTCAATGGCACACAAAGAGGAGATGAGAATAAGTTCTGAAAAACTCAGATCGGGCTCACATTACCATGGACTCTACTATAGGGCAACAATAATCTCATAGGAAAGGCTGGCTACCATTAAAGGACAACCATAAGCCAGCCTGTGCAAGAAAAAAACAACCACCCGAGAAACGTCAGAGTAGGAGTTTGCTATTGAAGATCGAGTCTTCCTTTGTCTTCAGCCCTACCAATAGGAATCAATGAAGACTTGAGCCTCATGGAAGTGGTCTCCTAGTTTCTTTGGACCTTACGAAATTGGAGATCACATTGGAGCCGTAACTTGTGGATCAGGTCTGCACACTAATTCAAAATTGTAATTGATTCTCTAGGAATCTCACTGCAAATGGAAGTTTAGAGAGGATGACTCGGGCCATATCTATCCACCCAACACCCAAGTTGATGAAGAGGCCCATGGTTAGTTGATGATTGCATGGGATCGTAGGATTGCGACGCATCATCATCCAATCATTATTGCTAATGCTAGACTATAAGAGCAGGATGCACCTACTATAGAGCCATTAAGGAGCCTCATGAAAAGTTACAGATCAGGATCTAGAGACATGGAACTCAGCCTTGAGGACAAGGTTGATTTGAAAAGGGCAGGTTTGTTAGGATCCTAGTTAAGTCAGGTCCAAGTCGATTGAGTCGAGTCTCTAGATTGGACCTTGTTAGCTAACCTAAACCTGACATTAGGCCGGCTAGGTGGATATTTTAGTTCATTATAAAAAATCAACCTAAATCCTAGTAGGGATAGGATTCGACCGAACTAGAGTTTGGTTAGAAGTCGGAGTTAGATACGGGCTAGAGTTAATTGAGTCATGAATGTAATAAACCCTAATATAGCTGCCACCCCTAGTAAATAAGTGGTTGGCTAGGGTTAGGAAGGAGTCCTTATAGGATGGGAGTCTCCTAGCTGGCTTCTACTTTTAAGATAGGTTAGCTAGGGCAAGAGGGGGAGAGTCCCACTTAGCTTAGACTATCTTTAGAGTGGAATAAGAATAAAATTAGGAGTTGAAGATCCCTATAGTCACCAGCCATATCATTGTTATGAGTTAGCTAGGGGTTAGGAGTAGAGGGGAAGAGGAGTCTTGGTTTACTTCGAGTAGAAGTTGATTAGAAGTTGGAGTTTATTAGAGTAGGCGTCCTATTAGGAGTTAGGGTTAGAAGTCCTATAAATAGTTTGTATTATCCTCTTTTAATCATCAATAGATTAATTATTTTGTAGCATTTGTGTAGAAAACCAAGGAGGGAGGAACCCCTATAGAGTTTCAAGGAGGCTAATCCCCTATAGAGATCACCCCAAGTTTAGAATTCGTAAGGGTTCTAACAGAATATCCTATGTGTGCTTACTCAGACAAATTCCTGGCCAGGGTCATTCAAATTGAAAGAGATATTCTCTGGAAAAATTTAATTAAAGCTAAAATCGGATGGATTCCGTATGTGACCTGATAGTACCATGTTCAATATACGATTTCTAGAATATTAGTTGGATGATGGACTATAGATTCATGATAACTGTAAATAAAATATTTGATAGATTTGACCCCCCTGTACTATCTTAGGACGATGGCGCAATGGCCTAGTATGTCCATAGTCGATGAGTCAAGCGAATTATTATGGGGATAATAATTCATTATATCAGAAGTCGTTTTAATAGGGGTGGCATCGGGCCTAGAGAGTCACATACATATGGTGGATGCTTCAGTGAATAGAGGATTGGATAGAGATCCAATTAGCCCCTATTCTCATTAGATGAGACCCTGCACTGATGGCTCCTTGCATGAGGTCCAATTAGAGGCTAAAGGATATTATTGGATATAGATCCAATAATACAAGGTTAATATGTAATTGGATGGAGATCCAATACCCACTGAGGTAGGACCTTAGGACTTTTGTCGGAGGGCAGACACATAAATGATAGGCTACATCTTTGGCCGCCCCTCCTATTTTCCTCCCTCCCTCTACGCAAGAGTTACGAGACCTGGGATTGTGATTAGAGGAGTGTCACTATAATGATCCATCATATGGATACTGCTAGGGAGGAGAACACTTGACCTCCTTCATCCTCTCCATCCGGATATGGAAAAATAGGGATATACGATCTTCCTAGGTAAATAATCTCTCACACGATGTGATTTTTTGATTTTGTGACTTTCTCCTGGCCCAATCTTTTACTTATGATACTCCCGCTGAGGTTTCCCAATAGTGGTATCAGAGCCATGGTTGTTCATGCGAAAGATTGGTTTTAAACTGCATATAATGAGATTACATCATGTAGAACTGTTCTACGTGTTATTACTGCATTGCAGTGAAGGCAACGAGGAAGAGGGTAGCTGCTTATGTGCAGGCCCCTTATATGAGGGGCCACCTATGGCCAAGCCACTAGTAAGGATGGCCGGTTGCGGCTAGGGCCACCTGCAAGGGTGGCTGCCCACCGCTAGCCCACAGCCAGGTGGCTGCCCCCCACTAGCCCACAGCCAGGCCGCAGGGGTAGTCGCCCACGGGCATGGCTATTGCCTGTAGGGGCAATGCCTATGAGTATAGACAGTGCCCATAGAGGCACCACCTACGGCCGCGACGCCCACCCACCAGGGCCACCCGTTCACAGCGTTGCCACCTACACGGCAGCAACGACTAATGGAAGTGGCAAAAGGTCTGTGCAAAAGGATGATTTTGCCCCTCAAAATTTGAGAAATTTTAAGATGTGTCCTATGCCCAGAATTCTGAAAATGCACTTAACAATTTTAAAAATTTTGAGGTCTATCCTTCTATCCAGAATTTTAAAAATACCCTTGATAATTCTAGAAATTCTGAGCATGTCTTGATTTCCAAAAAAAAATTAATTAAATATTTAATTAATTATTATATATCTAGTAATCCTACATATGCTAACCTACCCGTCTTCACCATATAAGATATGAAAAGGAAAGAAGTCTGATCTTAAGGTAGTTAAGATTTAGGGTTGTCTTGCCTAAGTTAGAAGACATAACTCTAACAAGTTGGAATCAAGGATGGAACGGTGCACGTTCATGGGATACCCTAAGGAGATTTTGAGGTATTATTTCTATCATCCCGATGACCAAAAGATCTTTGTTGCCAAGAGAGTTGTGTTCCTTGAGAAGGAACAAACATTCTTGGTGGAGGCTATTATGAGACCTAACTCAAGCACCATTCCAAAGCCCAAATCTGTTGAGGTACCTAGTATATAGGTTCTAACTTTATGTAGGTCTAGCAAAGTATTTAACCCTCCTAAAAGATATATGAGACATATAAGTAGAGAGGACTCTCGGGATGTTGATCTTCAGACCTATGAGGAGGCTATTATGAGTATAGACTCCAGGAAGTGGCATGAAACTATGAAATCTAAGATGGATTCTATGTACTCTAATAAAGTTTGGAATCTTATGGATCTACCTGAGGGTATCGTACCCATCGGCTGCAAATGGATCTTCAAAAGAAGATCGGAGTGGATGGAAAGGTAGAGACTTATAAGGCAAGGCTAATGATAGCTATGGATATCGTAAAAGCAAGGAGTTGACTATGATGAAACCTTTTCACCTATAGTCATACTTAAATCCATCAGAATTTATTTTTCCATTGCGACACACTATTACTATGAGATCTAGCAGATAGATATGAAAACAATATTCCTCAATAGAAACCTCAAAGAGGAGGTGTATATGATACAACCAGAAAGATTTATATCCAGAGAGAGTCTAAATAAAGTTATTAAGTTGCTCAGGTCCATTTATAGATTGAAGCAAACTTCTCAAAATTAGAACATAAGATGTGATGAGACGATCAAATCTTATAACTTTATTTAGAACGAAGATGAGCCTTGTATATACAAGAAGGTAAGTAGGAGTGTTATCACCTTCTTGATGCTATATGTGGATGACATCCTAATCATTGGGATTGTTGTAGGAATGCTCTCTATAGTTATGACTTGGCTATCTAGAAACTTCTCCATAAAGGACTTAGGGGAAGTAGGAAAACTTATTGTTAGGGACCTAAATATAAAACTTAAAAATTTGATATAAATTATATAAGATTCAAATTAAGTTATAAAAAAAAGAATGATGACATGTGTCATTACGTAGTTAAAAGTAGTGCCACTTCTGCATGTGCTTAGGTGACACATGTACACCTAACATGCATGCTTGCCACCTACAACCCATATGTTAGCTTAAAAAAATAACAATTAGAGAAGAAAGGGATTGCTGCAATGTAAACTTATGAAGGAGAAAAAGAAGAAGAGAAGGAAGAGGATAATAAAAGATTTGGGGGTTTTGACAGTTTGAGCAAATCCACATTTAGGATCAAAATTTGACAAGTGTTCTAGCCCCATCCTATATAATATCTTCTATCCTTTTTCTATTGAAATTTATCATTGTTCTTACCTTGATTATGAGGAAAATCTGGGACAAAACTGGAATCTCTTTTGTTGGCTACCTAAGTGTGAATCTGTAATATTTTCAAGATTATGACATATCTGCTTTGTTCAAGTTGTAACTTTTAGTACAGACCTTTGATTTGGACAAAACTTAGTTTTTTTTTTTTAAATTGAGTTTGAAGAATTTGGAGTTCAATTACTAGCCTAAAACGTTTATTTCAATTGAGGGTATGAAATCTGTAAAACAGAGTCTATAGCTCCTAACCTTTCATCACTATATTGCTTATATCTTTTTGTTGAAGTCTCTGATTTATGCAAAACTAGATTTTTAAAAAATAGGCTCATAGATCTTTCATTTGATATTAGGATTGAAAGATTTGGAGTCCAACTGACTATCAAAATTTCTATTCTGTTAGACCTTATGGATTATGTAAATAGGGATCAAAATTCCTGACCTTTGGCTGATCATCTATAACATTTTGTAGAGACTTCCAATTTATATGAAACTTATTTTATTTAAAATTAGATTGATTTAGCTTTTCAAATATATCCTTTTTGAGTAATTTGAAGTACATTTGATTATTCAAAATAACTTTGAGATGTGTCTTTTGAATTATGCCAAAATAGTGATTGTATCAGTTTTACCAATTTTTGCTTCATCTATTTCAAAACTGAATTGTCTGATGCTCTTGCCTTTGATTTCCTTATATATCTAAATATGTTATATATTAATTGATGTTACACCATATTATTTTATTTAGGCACATGCATAATTTATTATTTCGTATGTGCTTCCAATATAAGCCAAATTCATTGCTCATGTCCTTTTGTACTCTACTATTTATGAGATATTCTGGACCTTTGCTAAAAATGGTAAAGGGTATGTTATACTTAGAGCCTGTGATGCTCTACTATATTTGTGGTCAGAAGGACTACATTATGTTTGTGATCCCACTTCACCATCTATGTTTTTTATATGTTATCGGATCATATTCTGTCTATACTCCAATTAAAGCCCATCCTTCAATTGAGCCTTACATTATTATTTTAAAATCTTATGCACTCTTGTTCTTTATTCTTTGACTATCTTAATATAAATTATGTTCCACATGTACTTTTGATATATGTCACTTTTATTGCTCGTGTCTTTTTGTACTCTGATGTTTATGGGATATTCTGGACCATTGCCAATGGTAAAGGGTATAGTGTTCATAGCCAGCTATGCTCTTGTCGGCCCCATTGACTTCACTCAGACGTGGGTGGATGGAGCTCCTAGATGTAGGAGACTTATGTTTGGTAGTCATTCAGCGATGGATAATCCATATTATGTTTATGGTCCCACTTCACCTTCTATGTCTTTGTTATGATATCCAAAGCATTGCTTATGAGTTTGTTTCTATGCTTCGGATAAGAATGAAATAAATATTATTCTGATATAATATTTAAGCTTGTATTTCTTAATTATTCATTTGGTAAGCTTTGAGATTATTCATACATCATTGGTATGTTGCTTGACATTCTTACGTCCTTGATATGCTCCAAATCATTTCACATTTCATTGATATGCTCTGAGTTGTTTCATACGACATTGATATATTCTGAGATATTTTATGCGAATGATATGCTCCAACTACTCTTCCTCTACTATTATGATCAAAGTATGTTTTGAATGAAATGATTTACGATTATGTATCTAATGAGATGCTCTCTATGGATTCTTACACCCTTGCCTTGTTATCTGATATCAAGTGTGTTTTGAAAATTATATGTCTTTGTCTTGGATATGTTAGTCACTTGCTGAGCTCTATATGCTCACTCTATTGCTATATAAATTTTTACAGGTGAGCTTGTCACTTATAGAAAAAGTTAGAACTAAGCTGAGATAGTGGAAAGCTATGTAGATTTTGGGCAAGTCTTGTTGGGAGACGTTGTATAAGAATATTTTGTATGTAATAAAATATTATAGATAAATATGAACTAATGGAACTTGTAAAACGATTAGAATACCTCTGAGTGTGAATCTTTGAATGTTAAGTTTTACAATCATATGAAGTGATGAAAAATAGTTGGTTTTGCATTTATATAGATTTTTGAGACTGATAGTTTTATAAGTGTGGTTAATATTTTGGTTAAGTTAACTTTGAGTTTTGTAGATTATCGAGTGATGTGGTGTAAGATTTATAAACTGCATAGGATTTTATGAATGGATATGAATGATCTTTTAATGTTTATCAGTGTCCTCAAATTTAGTTTGGTTCCTGGGTTCAGATTGTTGGTAAATTATAATGTATTTTTAATTTACGATGGGTTCATAGTTACATAATTTATAATTCTATGAGAATTTTTAATTCATCCATCAAACTCATTTCAAATTCTTGGTTCATATTTTTGATAAATGATTCACATAAAGATTCATTTGTAGAATAAAAATTAATATTATCTAAGACTCTTTAACCCATAAAGAGTCTTAGATAATTTATAATAATGGTTTGGAAAAAGAACATTTTTAAATATGGGTGATTACTTAACATAATTTTTTTGAAAATAAAACTAAAAAGCACTTTTGATGTCCATTTAAAATAATTCAATTTTTTAAAAACAAGCATAGGCAGAAAGGATCCTTATGGCATTAAATCAAGCCATTGGAGCGAAGGTTTCTTCATAGCCTATATCTTTTTCTTGGTTGCAATCTTTAGCTAATAATATATCCTTGTTTCAAACTATAAAGCCATGTTCATCTTGTTTATTTCTAAAAATACATTTAATGTCAATCACAAGATGATCACTAGGTCTAGGAACGAGCTTGATGAACTGATTGGCTCTCTTATAATATATGAACTGATTGGCTCTCTCATAATATATGAATTAAATTGTAAAACTTATGATGAGCTTGATGAATCCCTTCCAAAGAACAAGAAGGATGTCACTTCGGACAACAAATGACTCCTAGAGTGAAACCTCGAGTGATGAGGACCATGATATTACATTGTTATCAATAAAATTTAAAAAATTTATAAAAAAGAACAAAAACTATAAAAACATAAAAGAACCGGAGAAGGACAATGTTATATGCTATGAATGCAAAAAACTGGGATATTTAAAAAATGAATATCCTCAATTGAAGAAGAAGTCGATGCTCAAGAAAAAAGCACTTTTGGCTACTTGGGATGATTCAAGTTCTTCGGATAATGAAGACCAATCTAAAGAAGAGATTGTTAACTATGCTCTAATAGTGACTAAATATGAGGTTAGTGAGTCTTTAAGTATTTTTTAGAATTATTAAATATATTTCATGATTTATTTAATGAGTTTAGAAAACTTAGTAAATCCTTTAAGTTACTTAAGAATGATCATGATTGTTAGTTAATAGACTTGATGAAATGCATGATTCATTAGTATCACATAGCATATGTTCTAAATATGAGATACTAGATAGTGTTAATGAAGAAAACATCATGCTTAAAACAACACTAGAAAAATTTGAAATTGAGAACAAATCCCTAAATATGATCTTTGCCAATAAGGGTCATATTAATAGAAGGAATAACATAGACTTTATTGATAACCTTAAATAAAAGCCAACCATATTTGTTAAAGGACCAACCTTAAATGTGCCACCAACAATCAAGTGTAATTTTTGTTGTAAATTAGGAGATAAGGTAAATAAATGCCTATTTAGAAAATGTAGTCCACATCAGCTTGTATGGGTTCCCAAGGAAACTCTATACAATAACAAACAATTAGAAAAGAAAGATAAAGTTCTTTATGAAGGACCCAATGTAAAATACGCACCTAAACCAAAAATATCTTTCTTATAGGTTTGTCTCCAAACTAAAGCTAGGAGCACCAAATGGTATATTGATAGTGGATGCTCAAGGCACATGACCAAAGATCCATCTTATTTTTCTAAGCTCACTAGCTCAAGTGAAGGAGTTGTTACCTTCGAAGACAACAACAAGGGTAAAATCACTAGAAAAGGAACAATAGGTAACACATCAAACCTCTTTATTGAAGATATGTTGTTAGTTAATAGCTTGAAACATAATTTGCTTAACGTTAGTCAATTATATAATAAAGGACATGTGGTTAAATTTTAACCTAATGCTTACATAATTAAATTGCCACACAAAAATAAATCCTTGATTACTTTAAGAAATAATAATGTATATGCCATAGATATTGAAAAATTTTGTGATGAAACTTATTTTTCGGCTTTGAATGATGATGCTTGGATTTGGCATAAAAGACTAGGTCATGCTAGTATGAAACTTTTAAATCGAATTTCTACCAAGGAACTAGTAAGAGGCTTACCTAATCTTAAGTTTAACAAAGACAAAGTATATGACAAGTTTAGTTGGTAGTAAATATACATTTGTCATAGTTGATAATTTTAGTATGTATACTTGGACCTATTTCTTGGTACATAAAAGTGATATATTTAAATATTTTATAATTTTTTGTAAAATTATTCAAAATAAAAAAGGATGTATGATTTCTTCAATACGAAGTGATCTTGGTGGAGAATTTCAAAATAATGACTTTCAAAATTTTTGTGATTTGAATGGGTATATCCATAGTTTCTCTACTCCACAAAAGCAACAACAAAATGAAGTTGTAGAAAGAAAAATAGGAGCTTATAAAAATGGCTAGAATAATATTGAATGAATATAGTCTACCCAAACATTTTTGGGCCGAAGCCGTTAATACGGCATGCTATGTTTGAAATAGGGTCCTTGTAAGACCATTACTCACTAAAACTCTTTATGAATTGTAAAATAGTAAAAAACCTAATATCTCTTATTTTAAAATATTTGGTTCAAATATTTTATTTTAAATGAAAATGATGCTTTAGGTAAATTTAATGTAAAACGGATGAAGGTATTTTTCTAGGCTATTCTTCTATTTTAAAAGTTTATCATATTTTTAATAAAAGAATATTAGTAATAGAAGAATCTATTCATGTTATTTTTAATGAGCTTTTTAAATTTAAGAAGATTGATTTTGATGATGAAGTTGATCTTGGTAACTTGAATTTAAATGATACCTCTAAAAGTAACTTGAATGAATCTACTTCCAAATCCTTACCCAAGGAATGGAAGTATATGAATGATCATCCTAAGGAGCTTATAATATGAGAAACATCAAAAGGAGTTCAAACTCGATCTTCTTTTAAAAATTTTTATGTGAATTTCTTGTGTTTCTTTCTCAAATCGAGCCAAATTACATAGATGAGGCCCTAAGAGATGATTCTTGGGTTAATGCAATGCATGAAGAGCTTAATCAATTTAAGAGAAATGAGGTATGGGAGCTTGTTCCTAGACCTAAGAACTATTTAGTGATTTGTACTAAATGAGTCTTTAGAAACAAGCAAGATGAAAATGGTATCATAGTTAGAAACAAGGCTAGATTAGTGGCCAAAGGTTTTAACTAAGAATAAGGAATCGATTATGATAAGACCTTTGTTCCCGACTTGAGGCCATAAGGATGGTCCTTGCCTTTGCATCTTTTAAAAATTTTAAGTTGTTTCAAATGAATGTTAAAAGTGCTTTTCTAAATGGTTTCATTTTCAAAGAAGTTAATGTTAAACAAAACCCCAGTTTTGAAAATAATCTTCTTCTAATCATGTTTTTAAACTTACAAAAGCTCTTTAAGGATTAAAATAAGCTCCTCGGGCTTGATATGAAAGACTTAGTTCTTTTCTTATTTCAAATAAATTTTCAAAAGGCAAGGTTGATACCATATTATTTTTGAAGTATTTTGAAAATAATTTTCTTATTATTCAAATTTATGTTGATAATATCATTTTTGGATCTGCAAATGAATATTTATGTGAGTCTTTTGTTAAAGAAATGAGCCAAGAATTTGAAATAAGCCTAATGAGTGAGTTAACATTCTTCTTAGGATTGCAAATAAAACAACTAGATGATGGTATTTTTATTAGTCAAACTAAATATACCTTGAACTTGATAAAACGATTTGGGATAAAAAATGCTAAAGAACACTCCAGTAAGCACATTTATAAAGTTGGACTTAGATAATGAAGAAGAAAACTTTGATCAAAAACCTTATAGAGGAATGATAGGAAGTTTATTATACTTAACTACTACTAGACTAAATATCATGTTTAGTGTTTGATTATATGCAATGTTTCAATCTAATTCTAAACTCTCTCATTTGAAAGCAGACAAACAAATGTTTAGATACTGAAAGGGAATCTCAAAACTAGGATTATGGTATCCAAAATCAAAGAAATTTAACTTAATTACCTATTCTAATGCCGATTTTGGTGGATATAGAATAGATAGAAAAAGCACTATTGGAACATGTCAATTTTTAGGGCATGCACTTGTTTCTTGGACTTCCAAGAAACAAAATTCAGTAGCTTTATCTACTGTGAAAGCAAAATACATTGCAGCTAGTGCATGTTGTGCCCAAGTCATTTCGATGAAAAACACACTAGAAGATTATGAAATAAAATTGAAAATATTCCTATAAAGTGTGATGAAACAAGTGTTATATGTTTAAACAAAAATCTTATTCAACATTCAAGAACCAAACATATTGATATTAGACATCATTTTATAAGGGATTATATAAATTGTTAAGATATCTCTTTAGAATTTATTGACACTAAGCATTAATTAGCAGATATTTTTATGAAACCCTTCAATGAAGAATAATTTGATTTTCTTAAAAGAGAACTTGGAATATTAAATCATGAAAATATATGAATTACCTGATTTCATAAGAATGATTTATTTTTCTTTATAATAATTTTTTAAAAAAATTATCTTATTATTCACATGAAATTATCTTATTATCACCATGAGATGATTATCTTATTATTTATAAAAAGGGAGAAAATTTACATGATGTTTTGCTAGTTTACGAACTTATGTGCTAGAAATTACCTGAGATAATTTTAAATGCATGAGTAACTCTTAAACTTTTGAATCTCCTTGAATATATTAGAGTTTTGAGCTTATTTTTTAAATTCACCTCTACAAAATTGATAATTATATTTAATGATGTTTTACAAATCCTCCCTAGTTTTCTTTCTTCTTTTTCAAGAGGAAGAAAATTCTTTATGACTCATATCGTATCTTAAAAAGGGAGAGCCAAATCTCATGTGTCTTAAAATCCTTAGCCCTATATTTCACCTTTTTGTTGATAACAAAGAGGGAGAAATATACATTGATGACACATGATATTGAGAAATATATATTGATGACACATGATGGTATACGTTAATGATATATGATATTGATGATATACATTGATGATATATGATATTAATGATATACATTGGTGACACATGATATTGATGATATACTTGAATATGGATGCATAATCTTTTTGAAACTCATGATTCGATGGCTTGATGCAAATTTATGTTAAAATTTGCTTGAAATGTTGATTGCTTAAAAATACTTAAAATTTAAGAGTGTGTGATTTTCTTAAATTTAAGTGATATGGATTTAAGGAGAGTTATGATTAACTCCTGTCATCAATTGGTTATCATCATCAAAAAGGGGGAGATTGTTGAATATCATATTTTGATGATGAAATCAATTGATGGGGTATTGATATAATATGTGTTGTTAGAGTTGATTGATGAAGGATTAACTATAGCAAAGAGAATATGACAATTAGAGGTTTGGCCAAAGTCAAGTCCATGCACCGGGCCAGGGTTTGGATGATGCGATTAGGAACTCACTAGGAGTGTGCCAAGAGCTCGCCGAGGGTATCAGGAGTTTGCCAGGATGGTGCAAGGAAGTTCACTGGAAGAAGACCAAGACTCGCCGGAAGATTGTTAGGGGTAGTCGAAAGGCTTGTCGGGAGTGGGAAGGTCTTAAAGTGGATGTGTTAGCCATTATAATTGTAATTAATTAAGTCATAGTTAACATCATACAGGTTTTACCATGACAGAAGAAAGAGTTACAGATCAGACATAGACCTAGGATCAAGCTCATAGACCTAGGATCAAGTTTTGGACGATGCGGTGAAAGCTCATTGGGCGTTCGTTAGGACTTCACTAAAGGTATCGGGAAGATCGCTAGGAACACGTCGGGAGATCGCCAGAGGAAGACCATAAAACTCGTCGTTGGAGATTCTAAAGGTTGTTGGATTGAGAGAGTAAGGTCATAAGCTTGATGGTCATATCTTAATTGTAATCTTTAAGTTGTAGGTTAAGATTAAGTCATAAATAAGTGTGATTTAGAAGGAATACAAATCAACTCAAAGAGGCAATCAAGTCTACTATAAGGGTTTGGTTAAGCTTAATCAATTGACCAAAGAATTGGTCAATATCAGGTTCAAGCCGGAATTCGAAAACTGGAGGGAACCACTTTTTTAGAGATTTCGACGGGTAAACCGTCGGCGAGCGGTGGTTCAACCGGTGTCGCCTAGGATTTCGAGTGGCTATCAGTGGCTAAACTGCCTGTACTTAGGAATCTATACACTTTTGGTAGTTGACCCACTCAGGTTGGTGAGTGAACCGCTTGTACCCAGATTTTTCATGTGAGTTTGATTTTTAGCTCCAAATTCTGAAGTCATATAGGGCCTATAAATATCCCATATTTTCTTGCTCAATATAATAATTTTAGAAATTATATTCTGTAAAAAACTTGTGTGTGAATTGTAAGAAAAAGAAAAGGGGAAGGGAGAGATCTTAGAGTTAGAAAATTCTTAAAGTCTTTATTGTAAGCAAGTTGTAAGGGTTTGGTCTTCACCCAAAGAAGATCAGTAGTGGACGTCGGTATGCCTCAAGAAGGAGGACTCGGGAGTGGACGTAGGCCCATTGGTGTCGAACCACTAGAGTTGTAAGTGTTTCTTAATTCTTGCATTTATTATGCACTTGCAATTGTCGAGTTCTTAATTATTTTGAATTGAATAGACGCATTCGATTTTTACTTACTCCTTGAAAGCAAAGTTTGAAGTCAAGCACTTCCCTTCAACATTGAATATCTTTTGAGATTTGCTTGTTTCCTCTTAAGTTATTTTTAAGCAAGTAACTTAGCAATTTTCTTAGAATCATTCACTTGTTATAAAAAGCTTTGATTTGTCTAACTTGCTTAAAGTAAAAAGTTTTTTATTTAAACTAAAATTTATACTTGTATTAATTCACACCCTCCCACCTCTTAGTGCTAATTGATCCTAATAAAAATATGATGTAAAATCTGATGAAAGTATTTTTCTTGAATATTCCTCTATTTCTAAAGCTTACCAAGCTCTCGATAAAAGAACTTTAGTTATTGAAGAATCTATCCATATTGTTTTTAATGAGTCTCCCGAAGTTAAGAAAAAAAACTTTGATGATGATTTTGAATTTGATATATTAAATTTGAATGAAAATTTTCCTCTTCAAAGCAACTTGGATATATCTACTTACAAAGCAACTATATCTAAGGAATTGAAGTATGCAGATATATATCCTAAGGGTACATATAGTGGAGATATATCTATTGGAGATACATCAAATGGTATATAAACTCATTCTTTATTTAAAAATATTCATGCCTCAAATTGAACTTAAATGTATTGATGATGCTCTCAAAGATGACTCATGGGTCTTGGCAATGCATAAAGAATTAAATCAACTTGATAGAAATAAGTTTTGGATGCTTATTCCTAGACCTCGTGATCATCTTATGATTGGCACTAAATGGGTCTTTAGAAATAAGCAAGATGAATAAGGAATCGTGATTCTAAACAAGTCTAGATTAGTGGTCAAAGGTTTCAACGAAGAAAAAGGTATAGACTATGAAGAAACCTTCCCTCTTGTGGTAAGACTTGAAGCCATAAGGATACTTTTGCTTATGCATATTTTAAAAAATTTAAATTATTTCAAGTAGATATCAAAAGTGTCTTTCTTATTGGTTTTATTTTTGAATAAGTTTATGTTGAGCAACTACCCGGATTTAAAAATGAATTTTTCATAAATCGTGTTTATAAATTATCTAAGGCCCTCTATGGGTTGAAGCAATACCCAGGGCTTGATATGAGAAGCTTAGTTCTTTCTTATTCAAAATAATTTTTTAAAATACAAGATTGATACCACATTATTTATTAAATTTTCTTATTATATTTGGTTCTATAAATAAATTTTTATATAAATCATTTGCCAAGAGTATAAGGTAAGAATTTAAAATTAGTTTGATGGGTGTATTGACATTTTTCTTAGGATTATAAATTAAACAACTAAATGATAGAATTTTTATTAGTCAAACTAAGTATACTTTCAATTTATTAAAATAGTTTTACATAGATGACCATTTCTACCAAATTAGATATGGACAATGAAGGAAAATGCTTTAATCAAAAGATATACAGATGTATGATAGGTAGTTTATTAAGGCCATCAACACATCGATGAGTATTTCTACTAAATTAGATATGGACAATGAAGGAAAATGCTTTAATCAAAAGACTTGCAGGTGTGATATGTAGTTTATTATATCTTACTACAACTAAACCTAATATACTGTTTAGTGTTGGGCTTTTTGTAAGATTCCAATCCAATCCCAAACAATCTCATTATAAAGCAGTTAAAATAATTTTTAGATACTTAAAAGGAACTCATAATCTAGGATTATGGTATCCAAAATCTAAAAATTTGATTGCTTACATTGATATGACTTTGTAGGATGTAGAATAGACAGAATAAGTATCTCTAGAACCTGTCATATTCTAAGTCATGCACTTGTTTCTTAGTCTTCCAAGAAGCAAAGCTCTATTGCTTTATCCATAGCTGAAGTTGAATATATTATGATAGGTGCATGTTGTGCATAATTAATTTAGATGAAAAATACGTTGGAAGATTATGGACTTTACCTAAAAAGTATCCCCATAAAATGTGATAATACTAGTGTAATTTATTTAACAAAGAACCCTATTCAATACTCTAGGACTAAGCATATTGATATTCAACATCATTTTTATTAGGGATCATGTTAGAAATCATGATATATCTTTATATTTCATTGACATATATATTTTTATTAAACCACTGAATGAGGAACAATTCAATTTTATTAGAAGAGAATTAGGCATGTCAAATCTTTCAAATACATGAATCAAGATATTTTATTCGTATATTTTTTTTACAAAATAGGAGATTTATCCAAATGAATCATTATCTTTCACTTGACTTCTTAATGTTTACAATGTGAGATTTATTTTATATGACTCTTTTATATTCATGACTAGTATACCCCATCATCAATTGACCTCTCATAATTTGAACTTATCCTCAATATTAATATCCTTCATGGCATCAAAGTAATTTTACAATTAGAACATTGATATAAAGGGAGAGAAGTAGCACCATGATACCGTGGTATCCTTATTTTTTATGATGACAAAGGGGGAGAAGTAGTAGCTCATGTTTTTTATTAATAAAGGAGGAAAGGTATATTTTAACAAAAAGGGATAAATATTTTTTTTTGGTTAACCAAGGTGGAGAATCATGATATCTTACCTGTGATTCTTGGTCATGCAAATGGTTAACTTATAATTAATTTTGATTGATATGACACATTGATAATTGTTGAAATTTGAAACAAAAAAATGATTATGATTTTTGAAACTTGATCGAACATTGATTTTGGGGCTTGAATGATTGAATCATAATATCGATAAGACCAAGGCTTGAATAATTGAATCATAATATCGACATGATCAAATTTCCTTCAACTTGAATTCAATACATGCATTTAAAATGATATATAATCATTTGAATTTGAGTTCATTATAATCTTTTAGAATGGCATATATATAGGGAGTTTAGCTAAAACTTCATTATCAATTGGTTATCATTATAAAAAAGAAGAGATTATTGAATTCTAGATTTTAATGATGAAACTAATTGATAAGATTATGGACTAATAAGTTTTTGAAGATAAGTGATATAGGAAAAACTTCGATCATGGACACGAACTATCACAAGACAAATTATCGAAGCGGGAGAATCAAACATTGGGTTAGAAAGTATCACATCAAAGATTGAATGTCAGGCTGGAGGATTGGTCGATCTGCTGAAGGATGGACTTTATGTCATGAGTTTGGGCATCAGGCCGGAAGGATTGGGTATTGCGCTGAAAGATAGAATTTTGTGGGAAGTCAACATATCGATAGATCGAGTGACATGTCGAAGAAAAGGATGATGCACCATAAGTCTAGACGAAGTGTCAGATAACCATGCCATAACAATGGACAATATGTTGAAAGCTTCGTGATTGTACTAGATGCTAGTTACATTTACCCTACAAGCCAATCACATGAGAGATAGCATGTATGACACACTGCACAATTATTTTACATTATTATTATTAGCATATTCTCATATTATATTATTTATTGAATATATATATTGTGATGTACTTGGTTTTGTGCAATAAGAATTAGATCATGATGAGATCATGATAATAAGACTGATTCACCTTTAAACACAGATCCTAAATAATCTCGGTCATAAGTTACTGTTAGGAAAAACCTATTGAATGCGAAATAATACTTTTCCCTCTTTATGTATCAAAATAGGTTCCTCACCAAAATTACCAACTTATTACTAAAAAAATAAATATTAACCAGAACAAGATACACATCAGAATAATAGATCAACCACAAAGTGAGACACTAGATTTTTAACATAGAAAACCCAATACGGGAAAAACTATGGGACCGTAGTCCACCCAAACTTCCACTATCACCAAATAGGATAATAAGTTTACAATAAAACTTCTCCAAAATAACTAGATGATCACAATGACATCAAGAATATATATCTTGGTTCACCAATAGCATAGCATCATCAATATTGATTGATCTCACAATAGGAAAGATCAAAACTCACTAAGTATATATATCAGAAAACCATCATAGAAAGGGTAAACCATAGATCAGTACCATAAGGATTATAGATCTGGTTGTAAAGATTCTTCACATAATATTTGGGTCAAAACTAATAAATTTTTGCCATTCGATCCTCTTGCCAAAGCTTTTTCTCTCTTTTCTCTCTCTCTCTCTCTCTCTCTCTCTCTCTCTCTCTCTCTCTTTCTTTGTTACTATATAGTTTCTTTGCACATTTCTGCTACTGTGTTGCTGCGCCACTGCACCCAAAAGTTGTGCAGCCACCTCTTAGATTTGGTTTTCCTCTTTTTTTCTTTTTTTCTTTTTTCTTCAATAAATCAGATTTAGGTTAAATACCCAAATATCTAATCCAAGCATACTTATGGGCTGGACCCAACAATTCTCCCCCTCCAACTCATATGGTGGGTTGTTCTAAGCTCACTCTCCATCTACATGTTTTAAGCTTTTTTTTAAGCAAAGACTTTGTCAATATATCTAAACAATTCTCATCGATATGTACCTTTTCTAAGTTTAATTCTTTTATCTCAAGAACATCATGAATATAGTGGTATCTTACATTAATATGCTTGGATCTAGAATAATATATTGAATTCTTAGAGAGGTGAATGGCACTCTGACTATCACAATAAACAGTATATCCTTCCTGTTTCAAACCCAATTCCTGTAAAAATCTTTTCATCCTTAAAGCTTCCTTACAAGCTTTAGTAATTGTTATATATTATGCTTTTATGGTCGATAGAGCAACACAATTCTGTAACTTAGACTGTCAAGAGACTACTCCCCCTACAAAAGTCATTAAGAACCCTGTAGTGGATTTCCTGGAATCATTATGACCAGCCATATATGCATCTATGTAACCCTCTAGCATAGGTTTACCAATGCCAAAGCATAAACGCAACCTGGTAGTACCTCTTAGATATCTTAAGATCTATTTTACTGTTGTCCAATGTTCCTTACTAGGATTAGAGAGAAATCGACTGACAACTCCAACTGCATAAGCTATATCTGGCCTAGTGTAAATCGTAGCATACATCAAACTACCTACTATTGATGAGTAAGGCACTTTTGACATTTCTTCTTTTTCTTTCTCACTTGTGGGATATTATTTCGAACTCAGCGTAAAATAACCTGTAAGTGGAGAACAGACTGTTTTGGCCTTATTCATATTGAATCTTTCAAGAATCTTTTTAATATAAGCCTCTTGAGATAACCAAAATTTTTCATTCTTTCAATCATAAAGAATCTTCATGTCAAGTATTTGTCTCACTGATCCTAAGTCTTTCATAGCAAAAGGCTTAATTCCCTCTTATGCTTCTCAATTTTACTAGCATCATGGTCAACAATCAGCATATCATCAACATATAGCAGGAGAATAATGAAATCATTATCTAAAAAATTCTTTATAAACACACAATGGTCAAATGTGATTTTATTATACCCTTGACTTATCATAAAGGAATCAAACTTCTTGTACCATTGTCTAGGTGCCTGTTTGAGTCCATATAAGCTTTTCTTAAGCTTACACACTAGATTTTCTTTTCCTTGACCTTGAAACCTTCTGGTTGCTCCATATAAATTTCTTCTTCTAAGTCACCATGTAAAAATATAGTTTTCATATCAAGTTGCTCAACTTCTAAATTTAAGCGGGCAGTAAGACTAAGAACAATTCGAATAGAGGACATTTTTACCACGGGAGAAAATATTTCTTCAAAGTCAGTACCATTTTTCTGACTGAATCCTTTTACAACAAATCATGCCTTATATCTTTGTTGTGAGCTATTATTTTTAGTCTTCAATTTATAAACTCATTTATTCTTAAGAGCTTTCTTCCCTGTATGTACCTTTACTAAGTCATCGGTGTGGTTCTCAAGCAAGGATCTCATCTTTTCTTGCATGGTTTTAACACACTCATTCTTATGCTCATATAGAATAGCTTCTTGGTAAGTTTCTGGTTATCCACCATTATACTGGTTACAGGTACCCTGCAAGCCCATCATGTGAGTGATGGCACGTGTGACATACTATATAATCTTTTTCCTTATGATTAATATTAGTATATTCTTAATTTATATTATTTGGTACATATATATTGTGGTATCCTTGGTTCTGTGTAATGGGAATCGGATCATGATGAGATCATGATAATAAGATCGATTTACCTTTAAACACAGATCCTAAATAATCTCGGTCATAGGTTACTCAAGAGGGACATTGAGATAACCGAATAGATCGGTGTACTATATACCTATTCATATGATGGAGGCGATTGGTCTCATGGCCACTTATGTGGAGACACTAAGGATATAGTACAAGTGATTATTAGAGAATGAGTTCACTAATTGATCCGTTTATGGAATGTTATATGGTTAATGATATCTAATATCAGACAGCGATTTTATAGTCCCAATTATCTATCTGGTCCTTAGACTTGAGACGCCAAGGATACCTTGTATGAGTACTCCTTTCTTTGACGCCAGACTTATGGGTTTGGAAAGTTTCAGATCTGGTATAGCTAGTTATCGGGATTGGTAGCCAAACTTACGAAGGTAATTGAGTGTCAATATATGATCATCTACTCTCGGTATCACAAGAGGAATATCTCATATGTGCTTACTCAGACAAATCCCTAGCCAGGGTCATTCAGATTGAGAGAGAAGAAGTTCTCCGATAGAATCTGAATAGAGCAAGACAAACTGATTCCGTATGTGACCTGATAGTACCATGTCTAATATACAGTCTTTGGGATATTATTTGGATGAGGAATTATAGATATATGGTAACTGTGGACAGACAGGTCCGACGGATTCGATCCCCTTGTACCATCTGGGGACTATGGCGTAGTGGCCTAGTACGTCCATAGTCGATGAGTCGTGTGAATTATTATGAGGATAATAATTTACTATATTAAAAAGAGTTCTAATGTGAGTGATTCACGACCAGCTCGATATTGAGTCTAGAGGGTCACACATATATGGTGGATGCTTCAGCGAATAGAGGATTGAATGAAAATTCAATTAACCCCTATTCTCATTAGATGAGATCCTATGCTGATGGGCTCCTTACTTAAGGCCCAATTAGAGGCCTAAGGAGATTATTAGATAGAGATCCAATAATGCAAGGGTAGTGGATTATTGGATGGAGATCCAACACCCACTAAGGCAAGAGCCCTAGGATTTTTGGTGGCTTTCTATAAATAGGAGGGGAGACTCATGGTTGATAGTCTGCAGCTTTAGCCACCACCTCCTATTCTCCTCCCTCCCCTTGAGCAAGAGTTGCAAGATCAGATTTGAGGAGTTTCGCTGCAGAGATCCATCATGTGGATACCGCTAGAGAGGATGACGCTTAACCTCCTTCATCTTCTCCATCTGGATTTGGCATATAGGGATATACAATCTCCCTAGGTAAAATCAATCTCTCACACATCGTGGTTTTTTTATTTTTACGATTTTTCTCGTGACTCAAATCTTTTGCATGATGATTTAATCTGTGTGGGAAACTGATTTTTGTTTTAATTTTTGTTACGCAAGTAATGCACCCGCTGAGGTTTCCCAACAATGGTATCAGAGCCAATGTTTTCATGCGAAAGATTGGTTTTAAACTATGTGTGATGAGACTGAATCGTGTAGAATCATTCTACGCATTCTTGCTGCATTTTCGTAGTGAAGGCAACTAGGAGGAGGGGCAGGCATGGCCCGACCACTTGCAAGGGGGCAGCAGGCTGTAGCCAAGGACCCCTTGCAAAGGGGCGACTGGTTGTTGCCCGCAAGTGGCGGCCGCAGGGCAACACCCATGAGCGGCCACCCACAAGGCGCGATCGGCAGCCGACCACGGCCAGTGGCTAGCTCGCAGGCGGCTGCCGTGTGCCGTGCAGGGTGGTTGCTCATGGCGCACGCAAAGGGGCGACCGCCGCGACCGACCACGCATAAGGGCACGGCAGCAGAGGCAAAGAGGGCTACGACATCCTTTTGAGAAAAAGATGATCTTGCCCCTTTGAATTTCATAAATTCTGAGGACTGTCCTCATGTACAGAATTTCAAAAATACCCTTAATGATTGTGGAAATTTCAAGGACTATCATTATGTATAGAATTTTAAAAATACCCTTGATAATTCTAAAAATTTTGAGGACTATTCTCTCATCCAGAATTATGAAAATGCCCTTGACAATTCTGAAAATTTTGAGCATATCCTGATTTCCAAAAAATAATTAATTAAATAGTTTAATTAATTATTATATATATCTAGTAATCCTACATATGATGTGTTGTACATGTGATGTATAATGTGGATGGATGATCATGAGTAATGTGTTGTGATGTGTGTAATTATAATTATTATTATTATTGGAGCTTGCGAGCCTGCGTTTTTCTTGTTTATTGTTGGGCCTGCGTGCTTGTGATTATTTGTAATTACATGGAAGGCGCAGTAGAAGCGTGGAGGTGACAGCAGGACCCACGATATTGTGGCGGAAGATTACGACGCATGGTGATGCGACGATCCGACAGAACCGATGATGACGATATCAACAATTACAATGCATGGAGATGTGCCAATGCACACATAGACCCTATTATGAGTGATTAGGCCCATTGGCTCGCGCATAATCATATTAGGTGACGGCTCATTATCATCTGATGTGGCTTACATATGTGATGTGTTATACACCTACTAGATATATGTATATATATTTGCATGCGATGTAGATATATATTAAATATGTATGTGTGTGATACGACATATTAGGAGACCGATACAAAACAAAAACCCCTCCTATGATAATATTAAGTTGGTAAGTGTGAGGTAATAAGATTGACCCACGTGGCCTTCTATCGTTATAGGAAGAAATTAAATCACGTCATATGTTGAGTTGGTTGAGTCCCTCGAGGCTCACCTGTATACATGATCGAGTTCTTACATACGACATAGAGATGTCATCGGTGACCTGAGGACATGGTATACTTTGTCGAGTCCCTTGAGGGCATATCATCAAATCAGACTCATCTTGTAACAATGGTGATGACTTAACTGAATATCATGATTGGTCGAGTCCCTCGAGACTATGATGATTCGGAGGCCGAACGTGATGGGAATCACAAGGAGTTGTGATTGGCAAGAGTTGCCTACCGTTTGGGCTTAGTGTAATTGGTCGAGTCCCTCGAGGTTGCACTAAGATGCCAATTGGATCCCGATCCCCACTAGGAGTCTATCGAAGACTTCTGTCTCACGTGTCAAGGGTGTCGCGTGATTCACTAAGAAAATAATGAGAGTACATTAAAATAGAAGTTCATATCTTAATTAGTATTTTCTATAAAATCTACATGTTATTTATTTTTGCTATATCTTATTTTGTTAGAAACATATCGCTCACAAACCCCCTACGTGGCATACTTGATGCCAACTGCCTCATTAGTCTAAACTATACAGATTGGCTCTACAATTTGAGAATTATTCTCATGGTAGAGAAAATTACATATGTCCTTGATACAATTCTACCCACGCCGGAAGAAGGGGCAAGTGAGGATGATATCGCTCGGTATGTGAAGTATATAGATGATTCTACGTTGGCAAAATATTACATGTTGGCCTCCATGACTCCTGAGTTATAAAGGCAATATGAGAGCATGGATGTAGATTCTATCCTTCTTCATCTTCGCTAACTGTTTGGGAAACATGGAATAACTCAAAGATATAATATATCTAAGAAACTCTTCCAAGCCAGGATGACTAAAGGGATATCGGTTGAGAACCATGTCCTAAAGATGATAGAGTGGATTGAGAAACTCATAGGTCTAGGAATAGTCCTAGAGGATAACTTGTGCGTTGATCTTATACTTCAGTCCCTACCATATTCTTTTTCTCACTTCATCATGAATTTTAACATGAGTAAGTTTGAGGTGATTCTCTCTGAGCTCCTCAATATATTGAGGGAAGCTGAGTACCATCAAGAAGGAGAAGCCAGTTCTCTATATTGGTGAGACCAAAAAGAAAAGGAAGGCCAGCAGACCCTTAAGAAGGGCAAGGGCAAAGAAAGACCAGGTAAGGCAAAGGATGTCAAGAAATACCCAGGAAAGAACAAAGGACAATGCTTCCACTATGGCCAAGATGGACATTGGAAGAGGAACTGCAAGGACTACCTTGCAGAGAAGGCAAGATAAAAGCTTAGATAAGCTTCAGGTATATTCATGATCAGTCTCCACTTATCAGATTTTCATGATAACACATGGGTGTTGGATACCGGGAGTGTTTATCATATCTGCAACTCGTTGCAGGTTTCGGCAAGACCTAGGAGATTGGCTAGAGGTGAGATGGACCTCAAGATGGGCAATGGAGCAAGAGTTGCTATAGTTGTTGTTCGAGAGGTCACCCTACATCTGCCTGGTAGAGCTATTATTGCATTAGATGCAAGCTGTTTTGTTCCCTCTATTATTAAAAATATTATTTCTATCTCTTTGACAATCAGTGGATATAAATTAGTTTTTGAGAATAATAGTTGTTTAATAATTATGGATGATGAGATTATCACTAGAGGGACACTTATAAATAGCTTATATGTGTTAGACACTTCTCCACATATCATGAATATAAATATGTCTAAGAGGAAAAGAGATGAGATGAATAATGCATACCTATGACATTGTAGGCTAGGTTATATACATGAGGGAAGGATTCAAAAGTTGTTAAAAGATGGATACTTAGATTCATTTGACTATGAGACATATACAACTTGTGAACCTTATCTTCGTGGGAAGATGATCATCTCTCTTCTTAGTGGAACTGGAGAGAGAGCCACCGAGTTATTAGAACTCATACATAGTGATGCATGTGGTCCCATGTCGACTCAGGCTAGAGGTGGTTACTCATACTTTATTATATTTACTAATGATTTCTCGAGGTATGGACACATGTACTTAATGAAGTATAAATCTGAGGCTTTCGAGAAATTTAGGGAATATAAGAATGAGGTAGAGAACCAATTGGAAAGAGATTAAGACTCTTCGATCAAATTGAGGAGGAGAGTACTTGAGTACAAAGTTCACATATTTCCTCAAGGACAATGGGATTCTATCCCAGTGGACACCTCTTTATACACCCCAGCTCAATGGTGTATCAGAAAGGAGGAATCATACGCTGTTAGATATGGTGTGATCCATGATGAGTTTCACTGACCTATCTGTTTTAAGATTTGGTTCGATCATGGTGCGATCCATGATGGGGTACGTCCTAGAGACTGCAGCTTACCATCTGAATAGAGTTCCATCAAAGTTAGTAGTGTCTACACCATATGAGATATGTAAAGGAAAGAAGCTCGATCTTAAGATTTTTAAGATTTGGGGCTGTCCTGCCCACGTTAGAAGACACAACCCCGATAAGTTGAAATTAAGGACAGAATAGTGCATATTCGTGGGATATCCAAAGGAAACTTGTGGGTATTATTTTTATTATCCTGGGGACCGAAAGATCTTTGTTGCTAAGAGAGTTGTGTTCCTTAAGAAGGAACACATTCTTGGTGGAAATAGTGGGAGTGAGATAGAATTGAGCGAGGTTGGAAAATCTAGCTCAAGCACCATTCCAGAGCCCGAGTCTGTTCAGGTACCTAACACATAAGTTCCAACTTTACATAGGTCTAATAAAGTATCTCACCCTCCTTAAAGATATGTGGGACATATCGGTGGAGATGACTCTTAGAATGTTGATTCTTAAACCTACGAGGAGGCTATTATGAGTATAGACTCCAGGAAGTAGCAAGAAGCTATGAATTCTGAGATGGATTTCATGTATCTAACAAGGTCTGGAACCTTGTGGATGCACCTAAGGGTATTGTACCCATCGGTTGCAAATGGATCTTCAAGAAGAAGATCAGAGTGGATGGAAAGGTAGAGACCTATAAAGAAAGGCTGGTAGCTAAAGGATATCATCAACGACAAGGAGTTGACTATGATGAAACTTTTTCACCTGTAGCCATGCTTAAGTCTATTCGAATTATTTTGGCCATTGCAGCACACTATGATTATGAGATCTGGCAGATGGATGTCAAAACGATATTCCTCAATGGCAACCTCGAGGAAGACATGTATATGATACAACCAGAGGGATTCATATCCAAAGAGAGTCCAGATAAATTATACAGGTTGCTTAGATCCATTTATGGATTAAAGCAAGCTTCTCGAAGTTGGAATATAAGATTTAATGAGGTGATCAGATCTTATGACTTCGTTAAGAACGAAGATGAGCCTTGTGTGTACAGGAAGGTAAGCGGAAGCGTTATCACCTTCTTAGTGTTATATGTGGATGACATCCTAATCATTGAAAAATGATGTATGAATGCTCTCCACAATAAAGACTTGGCTATCTAGAAACCTCTACATGAAAGACTTAGGGGAAGCATCCTATATTTTAGGGATCCGGATCTATAGAGATAAATCTAAAAGGATGCTTGGCTTGTCCCAGTCTAGGTACATAGACTCCATTGTCAAAAGGTTTGGCATAGAAAATTCTAAGAGAGGTCTCAGACTGATGAGACATGAAATATCACTTTCTAAGAGTATATCCCCAAAGATTCCTGAAGAAAGGGTAGGCATGGATACTATCATGTATGTGATACTATGTACTAGGCCTAATATAACACATGCTCTTATTGTCACAACCAGGTATCAGGCAGATCCAGGTTTAAAACACTGAAAGGTAGTAAAGTGTATCCTTAAGTATTTGAGAAGGACTAAGGATCTTTTACTGGTATATGGAAGAGGTAGCTTCCAAGTTGAGGGCTACACAGACTCAAGTTTCTAGTCTGACATTGATGATAACAAATCAAATTCAATGTATGTTTTTACCATGAATGGAGGAGCAGTAAGCTGGAAGAGTTCTAAGCAAGATACTACTACTGACTCGACCATAGAGGCAGAATACATTGCTACAGCAGAAGCAGCAAAGGAACGGGTGTGGATGAAGAAGTTCATCAAGGATTTGAGGGTCATACCAAGTAGCATAGAGCTGACTACTATATATTATGATAACGACACCACGATAACTCTAGCAAGAGAATCTAGGTCTCATCAGAATTGTTTTGAGGAGGTTCTATCTCATTAGAGCGATCATGGCCTAAAAAGATATAGCAATAGAAAGAGTTCTGTTTGAAGATAACATTGCAGATCCACTGACGAAGCCATTGGCTCAGATTGTATTTGAGCATCACAGGGGTCTGATGAGGATCAGACACATAGGTGATTGGCTTTAGGTCAAGTGGGAGATTGCTAGTTACAAGTGCCCTGCAAGCCAATCACATGAGTGATGGCACGTGTGACACACTACATAATCTTTTTGCTTATGATTAATATTAGCATATTCTCATATTATATTTTTTGTTACATATATATTGTGATGTCCTTAGTTCTATACAATGGGAATCGATTCATGATGAGATCACGATAATGAGATCGATTCACCTTCAAACATAGATCCTAAATAATCCCGGTCATAGGTTATTCAAGAGAGACATGGAGATAACCGGACACTGGTACTATATACTCATCCATATGATGAAGGCAGTTGGTCTCATAGCCACTTGTGTGGAGACACTAAGGATATAGTATAGGTGCTCATTAGAGAATGAGTTCACTAATTGATCCACTTATGGAATGCTTTATAGTTAATGATACCTAATGTCAGACAGCGATTCCATGGTCCCAATTGTGTATCAGGTCCTTAGACTTGAGACACTCCTTTCTTTGATGCCAAACTTACAGGTTTGGAAAGTTTCAAATCTGGTACAATTAGTTATCGGGATTGGTAGCTAATCTTACGAAGGCAATTGAGTGTCAATAGAGGATCATCCACTCTCAGTATCATGAGAGAAATATCTCATATGTGCTTGCTCAGATAAATCCCTGGCCAGAGTCATTCGGATTGAGAGAGGAGTTCTCCGGTAGAATCCGAATAGAGCAAGACAAACTAATTTCGTATATGACCGGATAATACCATATCCAATATACAGTCTCTGAGATATTATTTGGATGAGGGATTATATATACATGGTAATTATGGACAAACAGGTCCGACGGATTCGATCCCCCTGTACTGTCTGGGGACTATGGCGTAGTGGCCTAGTACGTCGATAGTCGATGAGTCGAATGAATTACTATGAGGATAATAATTCACTATATCAGAAGGAGTTATAATAGGAGTGACTCACGGCTAGCTTGGTATCGGGCCTAGAGGGTCACACACATATGGTGGATGCTTCAGCGAATAAAGGATTGGATGAAGATTCAGTTAGCCCCTATTCTCATTAGATGAGATCCTATGCTGATGGGCTCCTTACTTAAGACCCAATTAGAGGCCTAAGGAGATTATTGGATAAAGATCTAATAATACACGGTTAGTGGGTTATTAGATGGAGATCTAACACCCATTGAGGTATGAGCTCTAGGGTTTTTGGTGGCTCTCTATAAATAAGAGGGGCGACTCATGGTTGATAGGTTGCAACTTTAGCCACCACCTCCTATTCTCCTCCCTCCCTCTGAGCAAGAGTTGCAAGATCAGATTGCAGGAGTTTCGCTGCAAAGATCCATCGTGTGGATACCACTAGAGAGGAGGACGCTTAACCTCCTTCATCTTCTCCATCCGGATCTGGCATACAGGGATATATGATCTCCCTAGGTAAAATTAATCTCTCATACATCATGATTTTTTTATTTTTATGATTTTTCTCGTGACCCTAATCTTTTGCATGATGATTTGATCTGCGTAGAAAATCAGTTTTTGTTTTGATTTTCGCTACGCATGTGATGCACCCGCTGAGGTTTCCCAAAACATTAGTCAACATAACATACTCATGTGGAAGATATCTCGTAGATAGTCTTCACTCTCTTGTAGATCTTCGTAGTGGAATCTCAAATGGTGGTGGAGGTGTTTGCTCAATTTATTCAGTTGGATCGACTTCATCTACTGTAGGAGTATCATCATTAATATTCTCACTACCATCTTCTTGTCCATCTCTCCCTTGATCATCATGAACTATAGATGGAGGAACTGGGCCCAAACTCCAAGGAATATAAATAGAGGTATTTTGTTTCTCAAACATTATCACCATCTTCAAATAATTGAACTTCAAGAAACATGATATCTCTACTTCTAATAATCTTCTTGTCCACTAGATCCTATAATTTGTACCCAAACTCTTCATGACCATATCCCAATATCCCAAGAAAATACATGCTTTTGCTTTATTATCAAGCTTTGACCTCTCATCTTAAGGAATATAAACAAATGCTTTGCTCCTAAAGACTCTCAAGTGATCATAAGATACATCTTGCCCTTTTTATACTCTCTCTAGAACATCACTATTTAGAGGAACTGATGGATAAAGGTTTATCAGCTCAATTGTAGCTCTCATAGCCTCCCCCAAAATAACTTAGGTAACTTGGCATGGGAAAGCATGCACCTAATCATTTCTTCAATGGTTTTATTCATCCTTTCTGTCACACCGTTCTACTAAGGAGTTTTAGGAACTATCTTCTCAAGCCTGATATCATGAAACTTGCAATAATTTTTAAAAGGACTCCTGTACTCGCCACCATTATCTACTCTAACATACTTTAATTTTTTTCATGTTTCTCTTTCAATACTGGCATGAAACTCTTTAAAATAGTACCTGGTCTTTAGATTTCAAAGCAAAAGCCCAAACTTTTCTAGAATGGCCATCAATAAAAGTAACAAAATAAAGAGCATCTCCAAGAGTTCTACTTTGCATAGTATAAACATCAATATGAACCAAGTCAATAACATTTAATCTTCTAGATAATGGATAAGTATGAAAGGCAACTCTATGTGTTTTTCTAACTAAGCAATTTGCAACTTTATTAAGAAATGCTTTCTAGGAAGAGTTTGAAGTCCCTTCTCGCTGATACGACCAAGCCTTTTATGTCAAAGATCTATACTTTTATCCTTTTAGATTGCATTAATATCTCCTTTGTGTAGTTTAGCCTCCATGACATAAAAAGAGTTTTGCTTCTTTCCTCTCACCACAACCAAAGAACATTTAGTGAGCTTTCATTTGCTTTCACTAAAATAGTACATAAACCCCTCATCATCAAGTTTCCTTGTAGATATCAAATTTAGACGAATATCTGGAATATGTCTTATATCTTTGAGTATCAATTTGCTCCCAATACTCGTCTCTAAGCAAATATATCCAATACCCACAATCTTAGATGTACTATTGTTTCCCATTTTGACATTTTCAAAATCACCAGCAATATAAGACCTGAAGAAATCACTATGAGAAGTAACATGAAAAGAAGCACCAGAGTCAATTATCTAGTTACTATCCTGAGCTACAAGACTGACATATCCATCATCACAAATAATATCAATATCACCTTCATCAGTAACTATATTAGTTTATTTCTCATTTTTCTTTCTTTCATTTTGTTCCCTCTTTTAAAACTTACACTCTTTCTTCATGTGACCTGGCTTGTTATAGTGAAAACACTTGATATCTCTTTTCGACTTCGATCTTCCTCTATAACCATGTGGATTCCTGCTATGACTTCTTCCACGTCTTTCTTGTTTTTCAATAGTGAGTGCACCAGAAGAAGATTCTCCTTATTTTTTCCTTCTGGCATCTTCATTCACCAAACTATCTTTAACCATATCTATAGTTAGATTCCCCTTTAGTGTGGAGTTAGAAATTGTCACAACATATATTTTCTTAACTTTCTGGTAAAGGACTAAGGAGTAACAATCCTTGCATCTCATCATCTATGTTTATTTTTATAGTAACCAGCTTATTTGCAAGACTCTGAAATAGGCTTATGTGGTCAATAATATTACCACATACTTTAAACTAATAAGCCTTCTAAGGAGAGAAATTATGTTCCTCATTGTCTTCTTGCAAAGAGATTTCTAGCCTTTGCAAACAACATAAGCTCTGGTTTCATCAGAAATATGCTCATGCAAATTTATATTCATCCATCTTCTAATATAGGCAATAGTTTTTCTATATTGTACTTCTCATTCTTAATCATCTATAGTAAAAGATTTTACTTTAACTTTTATGGGTTTATACAAATTTTTACAACAGAGCAAATCTTCTATCATTCACCTTCAAATGGAATAATTTGATGAGTTCAATTTAATCAGACCATCTGACTCTTCTATTTCATTCACATAAGAAAAACTGCACTAAATAACATATACTCTGATACCACTTGTTGGTAAAAACCTATTGAATGCAGAATAATACTTTTCCATCTTTATGTATCAAAATAGGTTCCTCCCCAAAATTACCAACTTGTTACTAAAAAAATAAATATTAACCAGAACAAGATACATAGCAGAATGATAGATCAACCATAAAGTGAGACACCAGATTTTTAACATGGCAAACCCAATATGGCAAGAACCACGGGACCGTAGTCTACCCAAACTTCCACTATCAATAAATAGGATAATAGGTTTATAATAAAACTTCTCCAGAATAACTAGAGGATCACAATGACATTAAGAACATATATCTTGGTTCACTAATAGCATAGTATCATCAATATTGATGGATCTTATAATAGGAAAGATCAAAACTCACTAAGTGGATATATCATAAAACCACCATAAAGAGGGTAAACTACATATCAATACCATTAGGATTGTAGATCTGGTTGCAAGGATTCTTCACATAAAATTTGGGTCAAAACTAATGAAGTTTTGTCATTCAATCCTATTACCAAAGTTTTTCTCTCTCTCTTTGTTACCGTGCAGTTTCTTTGTATGTCTTCGCCACTGCGTTGCTGCGCCACTACACCCAAAAGTTACACAACCACCTCTTATATTAGGTTTTCCTCTTTTTTCCTTTTTCTTTTTTTCAATAAATCAGATTTGGGCTAAATACCCAAATATCTAGTCCAAGCCCACCTATAGGCTATACCCAATAATTACTTGAGAGGAACATCGAGATAATCGAACAGACCGTCAGTATACTATATACCTGACCATATGATGGAGATCGCTGATCTCATAACTACTTGTATGGTGACACTAATGGTATAGTACAAGTGCTCTTTAGAAAATGAGTTCACTGATTGATCTACTTGTGGAATGCTGCATGTTTAATGATACTTATCGTCAAACAAAGATTCCATAGTCTTAGTTGTATATCTAGTCCTTATGCTTGAGACACCAAAGATGTCTTATTTGAATACTACTTTCTTTGACATCGGACTTACAGGTTTAAAAAGTTCTAGATCTTGTACAATCAGTCATCGGGATTGGTAGCCAACTTTACGAAGGCAATTGAGTGTCAATAGAGGATCATCCACTCGAGATATCATGAGAGGAATATCTCATGTATTATCGCTCAAACAAATCATCAACCGGGGTCATTCGGATTGAGAGAGGAGTGTTGAATCTCATATTTTGATGATGAAATTAATTGATGGGTTTTATAATCTAACTTATGCGTTAGAGAAAATGATACAAGATTACCTGCGACAGTAAAGGGCAGTACAATCAGATGTTGTACCGGAGGTCAGCCGAGGTTCAGATGATGTTGTCGGGAGCTCGTCGAGAACTCACCAGAAGTTTGTCGGGAACTCACCGGGAAGTTCACCAGAAGTTCGTTGGGAGTTCGCCGAAAGAAATCAGGAGCTCGCTAGGGGTTCATCGGAAAGATATCGAGAGTTCATCGAAGAGATGATCGGACAACGAATATTATACGTTGAGTATCGTATTTAGTATTATAATAAGAGTTAGTTTTACTAACTCGATTAAGAGATCATTAAGCCTTAATTGGTGCTGATTTAGACTTACTATAAAAATTATTTTAGTAACCTAATGTCAGATGAGACACGGTCTTCGAAGACACGGTCTCCAAGATGACATAGTCTTCGAAGGTGTGTCAAGCGATTGAACCACCTAGACTGAGCAATTAAACCACCCAGACACAGTCTCCCAGACTATCAAGTGATTAAACCACCCATAACACAATCTCCCAGACTGTTAGGCGGCTGAACCGCCTAGAACATAATGTTCGAGACTAGCATCTCGAGAATACTTAAAAATTAATTTTTGCCTCCACTTTTGAAGCTATTTCGGGCCTATAAATACCCCACTCATTCTTGCTAGTAAAAGACAAGCAATGAAGAGCAAAAATCTTGTGAAAATATTATTGTAATTGAGAGCTTTCTCCTCATTTTGTCTTATGTAGTTTTTATTTAAGAGAGAGCTTAGAGACTTGTAAAGGTTATCTCCTAAACATGTAAAAGGAGAATAGAGTTGTAAGAGGGTGGTTGATCTTCATCCATTGAAGAAAGATCTATATTGGAAGCCGGTGACCTCAACGGAGGAGGAATCGGGAGTGGACGAAGGTCATAAGATCGAACCACTATAAAATCATTTTGCTTCCTCTTATTTGCTCTTTATGTTAATTGCTTAATTGTCTACTACTTTTGCTTGCACTTTTACACACATCTCTATACTTAAATGCATTTTCGATATGATTTTTATTGAGTAAATATTTAAATAGACGTGAAATTTTTATATGCACTAATTCACCGTCACCCCCCTCCCCCCCATTAGTGCCATTTTGATCCTAATAATTGGTATCATAGCTACATTTTCTTTATTTGGCTTAAAATCTAAGAGAGAATTACCTCATATTCAATGGGACGGATTACACATATTGGAAACCTCGAATGAGAATTTTCTTACCTTCTACGGATTTTGAATTATGGCAAATTATTGAAAGTAGTTTTAAAAAGTCTTCCAAACCGATAAATGAATGAAATGATTCAGAAAAGAAGACTTTCTCTTTGAATGCTAAAGCGATGAATGCTTTATTTTATGCTCTTGATAAAAATGAATTTAATCAGGTTTCTATATGTGAAATTGCATATGAAATTTGGCACACACTCGAAGTTACACACGAAGGCACTAGTCGAGTCAAAGAGTCGAAAATTAATCTTTTTGGTGCATAACTATGAGTTGTTTCACATGAAAATAAGTGAGACCATAAGAGACATGTACACCCATTTTATGGATGTCATCAATGGCCTAAAAGCGCTTGGTAAAAGTTTTTCTAATTTTGAACTTGTTAACAAAATATTAAGATCCCTTCCAAAAAGTTGGGATCCTAAAAATATATAACAAGGTTTAGGTATATTCATGATCAGTCTCCATTTGTCATATTTTCATGATAACACATAGGTATTGGATACCAGGAGTGTTTATCATATCTGCAACTCGTTGCTGGTTCTGGCAAGACCTAAGAGATTGGCTAGAGGCAAGATGGATCTTAAGATGGGCAATAGAGCAAGAGTTGTTGTAGTTACTGTTGGAGAGGTCACCCTACATCTGCTTAGTGGAGCTATTATTACATTAGATGCATGCTATTTTGTTCCCTCTATTATCAAAAATATTATTTCTATCTCTTATTTGATAATTAATGGATATAAATTAGTTTTTGAGAATAATAGTTGTTCAATAATTATAGATGATGAGATCATCACTAGAGGGACCCTTATAAATGGCTTATATATGTCAGACACTTCTCCATATATCATGAATATAAATATGTCTAAGAGGAAAAGAGATGAGGTGAATAATGCATACTTATGGCATTATAGGCTAGGTCATATACATGAGTGAAGGATTCAAAAGTTGTTGAAAGATGGATACTTAGATCCATTTAACTATGAGACATATGCAACTTGTGAACCTTGCCTTCGTGGGAAGATGACCAATTCTCCTTTTAGTGGAACTGTAGAGAGAGCTACCGAGTTATTGGAACTCATACATAGTGATGAATTTAGTCCCATATCGACTGAGACTATAAGTGGTTACTCATACTTCATTACATTCACTGATGATTTCTCTAGGTATGGACACGTGTACATAAGGCCTTCGAGAAATTCAGAAAATATAAGAATGAGGTAGAGAACCAAATTGGAAAGAGTATTAAGATTCTTCGATCAGATTAAGGACAATGAGTTTCACTGACCTACCCATTTCATTTTAAGGGTACGCCAAATGGATCTTCAAGAAGAAGATCAGAATGGATAGAAAGGTAGAGACCTATAAAGCAAGGCTGGTGGCTAACGGATATCGTCAAAGACAAGAGTTGACTATGATGAAACCTTTTCACCTGTACTCATGCTTAAGTCTATTAGAATTATTTTGGCTATTGCAACACACTATAACTATGAGATCTGGCAGATGGATGTCAAAACGGTATTCCTCAATGGCAACCTCGAGGAAGAGGTGTATATGATACAACCAGAGGGATACATATCTAAAGAGAGTCTAGATAAAGTGTGCAGGTTGCTTAGATCCATTTATGGATTGCAGCAAGTTTTCCAAAGTTGGAACATAAGATTTGATGAGGTGATCAGATATTATGACTTTGTTAACAACGAAGATGAGCCTTATGTGTACAGGAAGGTAAGTGGAAGCGCTATCACCTTCTTGGTGTTATATGTGGATGACATCTTAATCATTGGGAATGATGTAGGAATGCTCTCCATAATAAAGGTTTGGCTATCTAGAAACTTCTCCATGAAAGACTTAGGGTCAGCATCCTATATTTTGGGGATTCGAATCTATAGAGATAGATCCAAAATGATGCTTGGCTTGTCCCAGTCTAGGTACATAGATTCCACTGTCAAAAGGTTTAGTATGGAAAATTCCAAGAGAGGTCTCATACCGATGAGACATGGAATATCACTATCTAGGAGTATGTCCTCAAAGACTACTGAAGGAAGGATAGATATGGATAAGATACCTTATGCCTCAGTGATAGAGTTTATCATGTATGCGATGCTATGTACTAGGCCTGATATAGCACATGCTTTGAGCGTCACGAGAAGGTATCAAGCAGATCCAGGTTTAGAATACTAGAAGGCAGTAAAGTGTATCCTTAAGTACTTGAGAAGGATTAAGGATCTTTTACTGGTATATAGAGGAGGTGGCCTCCAAGGTGACTCAACTACAGAGGCAGAATACATTATTGCTGCAGAAGCAACAAAGGAAGGGGTGTGGATGAAGAAGTTCATCAAGGATTTGGGAGTTATACCAAGCAGCATGGAGCTGACTTCCATATATTGTGACAACGACAACACTAACTCTAGCAAGGGAATCCAGGTCTCATCAGACTTATTTTGAGGAGGTTCCATCTGATTAGAGCGATCATAACCTGAAAAGATATAGCAATAAAAAGAGTTTCATCCGAAGATAACATTGTCGATCCACTAACGAAGCCATTGGCTCATATTGTATTTAAGCGTCACAGGGGTCTGATGGGGATCAGATACATAGGTGATTGGCTTTAGGTCAAGTGGGAGATTGCTAGTTACGGGTGCCTTGCAAGCCAATCACGTGAGTGATGGCTCGTGTGACACATTACGTAATCTTTTTACTTATAATTAATATTAGCATATTCTTACGTTATATTATTTATTGCATATATATTGTGATGTCCTTGGTTCTGTGTAATGGGAATCGGATCGTGATGAGATCATGATAATGAGATCGATTCACTTTTAAACATAGATCCTAAATATTTTGGTCATAGGTTACTCAAGAGAGATATTGAGATAACCAGACAGATCGGTGTACTATATACCTGTCCATATGATAGAGGTGGTTGGTCTTATAGTCACTTGTGTGGAGACACTAAGGATATAGTACAGGTGCTCATTAGAGAATGAGTTCACTTATTGATCCGCTTATGGAATGTTGTATAGTTAATGATACCTAATGTCAGACAGCGATTCCATAGTCCTAGTTGTGTATCTGGTCCTTAGACTTGAGACATCAAGGATGCCTTGTATGAGTACTTCTTTCTTTAACACCAGACTTATGGGTTTGAAAAGTTTCAGATCTGATACAGCTGGTTATCGGGATTGGTAGTCAATCTTACGAATGCAATTAAGTATCAATAGAGGATCATCTACTCTTGATATCACGAGAGGAATATCCTATATGTGATTGCTTAGATAAATCCCTGGCCAAGGTCATTCGGATTGAGAGAGGAGTTCTCTGGTAGAATCCGAATAGAGCAAGACAAACTGATTCTGTATATGACCTAATAGTACCATGTCCAATATATGATCTTTGAGATATTCTTTGGATGAGAGATTATAGATACATGGTAAATATGGATAGACAGGTCTGACATATTCGATCCCCCTGTACCGTTTGGGGACTATGGCGTAGTGGTCTAGTATGTCCATAGTCGATAAGTCGAGTGAATTATTATGAGGATAATAATTCACTATATCAGAAGGAGTTCTGATGGGAGTGACTCATGGCCAGCTCGTTATCGGGCCTAGAGGGTTACACACATATGGTGGATACTTTAATGAATAGAGGATTGGATGAAGATCCAATTAGCCCATATTCTCATTAGATGAGACTCAATGCTGATGGGCTCCTTTCTTAAGGCCCAATTAGAGGCCTAAGGAGATTATTGGATATCGATCCAATAATATAAGGTTAGTGGGTTATTGGATGGAGATCCAACACCTACTAAGACAGGAGCCCTAGGATTTTTAGTGGCTCTCTATAAATAGGAGGGGAGACTCATTGTTGATAGGTTGCAGCTTTAGCCACCACCTCTTATTCTCCTCCCTCCCTCTGAGTAAGAGTTGCAAGATTAGATTGGAGGAGTTTCGCTATAGAAATTCATCATGTGGATATCGCTAAAGAGGAGGATGCTTGACCTCCTTCATCCTCTCTATCCGGATCTGGAATACAGGGATATACGATCTCCCTAGGTAAAATTAATCTTTCACATATTGCAGTTTTATGGGTTTTGTTATTTTTCTCACGACCCCAATCTTTTGCATGATGATTTGATCTGCATGGGAAACTGATTTTTCTTTTTATTTTTACTATGCATGTGATACACCCACTAAAGTTTCCTAATAGACCACAATAGAAGCATTGTCCTTTATCCTTTCCCAGGTATTTCTTGGTAACATTTGCCTTACCTAGTCTTTATTTGCCCTTGCCCTTCTTAAGGGTCTTGCTGGCCTTCCTTTTCTTTTTAGTCTCACCAATATAGAGAACTGGCTTCTCCTTCTTGATGGCACTTTCAACTTCCCTCAACATATTGAGGAGCTCAGGGAGAGTCACCTCAAACTTGTTCATATTAAAGTTAATAATGAACTATGAAAAGGAGTCTGATAGGGACTGAAGTATAAGATCAATATACAGGTTATCCTCTAGGACTATCTATATACTTCACAAAGCAAGCGATCTCATTCTAACATATTCTTTCCTCCGGTGTGGGCATAATCATGTTAAGGACATATAAGATTTTATTTTCCGCGAGAACAATTCTCAAAATGTATAGCTTTTAGACCAATGAGGCGGTTGGCATCAAGTATGCCACGTAGGGGGTTTGTGAGCGATATATTTTTGAGAAAACAAGATATAGTAAAAATAAATAACATGTAGATTTTATAGAAAATACCAATTAAGATATGGACTTCTATCTTAATGTACTCCCACTATTTTCTTAGCGAATCACGCGACACCCTTGACACGTGAGACGGAAGTCTCTGGCAGACTCCTAGTGGGGATGGGGATCCAATTGACATCTTAGTGCAACCATGAGGGACTCGACCAATTATACTAAGCCCAAAAGGTAGCCAACTCTTGCCAATCACAACTCCTTGTGATTCCTGTCATGTTCGGCCTCCGAATCATCATGGTCTCGAGGGACTCAACCAACCATGATATTTAGTTAAGTCATCACCATCGTTACAAGATGAGTCTGATTTGATGATATGCCCTCAAGAGACTCGACCAAGCCATACCATGTCCTCAGGTCATTGGTGACATCTCTATGTTGTAGGCAAGAACTTAATCACGTAGATCGGTGAGCCTCGAGAGACTTGACCAACTCAACCTATGTCATGATTCAATTTCTTCCTATAACGATGGAAAACCACATGGGTCAATCTTATTGCCTCACACTTACCAACTTAATATTATCATAGGAGGGGTTTTTATTTCATATCGGTCTCCTAATGTCATCTCACACACATATATTTAATATATATCTACATCGCATGCAAATATATATATATATATATCTAGTAGGTGTATAATATATCATATATGCAAGCCACACCAGATGATCATGAGCCGTCACCTAATATGATTAAGCCCAAGCTAATGGGCCTAATCACTCACAATAGGATCTATGTGTGCATTGGCGCATCTCCATGCCCTATGATTGTTGATCTCGTCATCATCAATTCTATCGGATCGTTGCATAACCATACGTCATGATCTCCCGCCATGGCATCGTGGGTCCCGCTGTAACCTCCACGCTCCCACTGCGTCTCTCCATGTAATTACAAATAATCACAGGCACGCAGGCCCAACAATAAACTAGAAAAAAAAACGCAGGCTCGTAGGCCCCAATAATAATAATAATCACAATTACACATATCACAACACATGGCTCATGATCATCCATCCACATCATACATCACATGCACATCACATCATATGTAGGATTACTAGATATATATAATAATTAATTAAATTAATTTAATTAATTATTTTTTTGAAATCAAGATTTGCTTAGAATTTTTAGAATTATCAAGGGCATTTTTGAAATTCTGTACATGAGGACAATCCTCCGAATTTTCAAAATTGTTGAAGGTTTTTTGGTATTCTGGATGAGAGGATAGTCTTTAAAATTTGTAGAAATATGAGGGTGTTTTCGGTATTTTAGATGAGAGGATAGTGAATTTTCAGAAATATTGAGGGCATTTAAGAAATTCTGTATAAAAGGGATAGAGCCAGAATTTCTTAAATTCTGAGGGACATAAGCATCTTTTTCTTAAAATGATGCCCTAGCCCTCCTTCACCCTCACTACGCCGCCGCCGCCATTGCCCGTGTATAGGCGGCGGCTACCCTTTGCGGCCGCCAGTTGCCCTACCAAGGGGCGGCCACCCATGCGATCAGCGCCATCGCCCCTACTGGCGACAAGGTTGGCCACGGGCGGCAACCCTTGCGGCTGGTGGCCGATAGCCGCCTCGAGTCGCCGGGCCGTGCACGGTGGCCGCACGAGGCCGCCTACGGCGACCACACCTTGTAGGGGCCCGCGCGCCTGCGTAGTCGCCATGGTGTGTGAGAGATTAATTTTACCTAGGGAGATCGTATATCCCTGTATTCCAAATCCGAATGGAGAAGATGAAGGAGGTCAAGCGTCCTCCTCTCTAGTGGTATCCACACGATGGATCTCTATAGCGAAACTCCTTCAATCTGATCTTGCAACTCTTACTCAGAGGAAGGAGAATAGGAGGTGATAGCTAAAGCTACAGCCTATCAACCATAAGTCTCCCCTTATATTTATAGAGAGCCACCAAAAACCCTAGAGCTCTTGCCTTAGTGGGTATTGGATCTCCATCCAATAACCCACTAACCTTACATTATTGGATCTCTATCCAACAATCTCCTTAGGCCTCTAACTGAGTCTTAATCAAGGAGCCCCTCAACTTAGGGTCTCATCTAATGAGAATAGAGGCTAATTAAATTTTCATATAATCCTCTATTTACTGAAGCATTCACCATATGTGTGTGACCCTTTAGGCCCGATACCGGGCTAGCCGTGAGTCACTCCCATCAAAACTCCTTCAGATATAGTGAATTATTATCCTCATAATAATTCACTCGATTTATCAACTATGGACGTACTAGGCCACTACGCTATAGTCCCCAAACGGTACAAGGGGATTGAATCCATCAGACTTATTTGTCCACAGTTACCATGTATCTATAATCCCTCATCCAAATAATATCCCAGAGACCGTATATTGGACTGGTACTATCAGGTCACATACGAAATCAATTTGTCTTGCTCTATTCGGATTCTACCGGAGAACTCCTTCTCTCTCAATCTAAATGACCATGGCCAAAAATTTATCTGAACAAGTATATATGGGATATTCCTCTCGTGATACCAAGAGTGGATGATCCTCTATTGACACTCAATTATCTTCGTAAGGTTGGCTATCAATCCCGATAACTAAATGTACCATATTTAGAACTTTTCAAACCTGTAAGTCTGGTGTCAAAGAAAGGAGTACTCATACAAGGTATCATTGGTGTCTCAAGTCTAAGGACTAGATATATAACTAGGACTATGGAATTGCTATCTGACATTAGGTATCATTAACCATACAACATTCTATCATGAGATAAATCAATGAACTCATTCTCTAATGAGCACCTGTACTATATCCTTAATGTCTCTACACAAGTGGCTATGAGACCAGCCGCCTCCATCATATGGATTGGTATATAGTACACCGATCTATCCGGTTATCTCAATGTCCCTCTTGAGTAACCTATGACCGGGATTATTTAGGATCTATGTTTAAGGTGAATCGATCTCATTATCGTGATCTCATCAAGATCCGATTCCCATTGTACAGAACCAAGGACATCACAATATATATGTAACAAATAATATAATGTGAGAATATACTAATATTAATCATAAGCAAAAAGATCACACAGTGTGTTACATGTGCCATCACTCATGTGATTGGCTTGCAGGGCACTTATAACCAGCAGATAGTGGCTACAATTGGAAACAGAGGAGGAAGAGGATGGTGGCCAACGGTAGTGGCAGGGAGGAACGAAGAGGGCTGCGGCGAGGATAGCGAGTAGAGGAGCAGTAGGGGCATTAGCGATGGGTTTAGGAGGAAGAGTACAACAGCAGTAGGGCTGAAGGTGATGCGGAGGAGGCAACGTGTTGGTTCAGTAGGGAAGAGGGCACTGGGTCCAGCGAGTGATTGGCGAGTGGCGAGGGCTATGGCTAATGTCATTATCGATGGAGAAGAGTGGCTGGCAGCAGCGATTGAGGAGGAGAGCAAGGCAGCGATGAAGGTCGGTTGGAAGAGGCTAGACAACGACAGAGGGAGGAGAGGAAGATAGCAACGGCAAGGGTAGTGTGCTACCAAGGGTTGGATGACGGTAAATGAGGGGATGGCAGCGGCTGGGAGCAGCTACCGTAGAGGACGAGTGGCAGCAGCTATGTGAAGCGATAAGGGTTGTGATTGGTGGTTGTGCATGTTCGAGGAAGGACAATGACGGCTAGCGGGAGGAGGCAACAGGTGCCTTAGCGTTTAGGGCAGCTGCGACGGTAGGAGAGATGGGGATATGGTGGCCGACGGCAGCAATAGGGAGGAAGAAGGGGGGAAGGTGTGGCTGTAGCCCTTCTTCTCTCTCTCTTCTTTTTTTATGGTTGATGATAACTGCAATAAAGATGATTACTGCAAGGTGATAGATGCAATGGTGGTGATGACGATGGCGATGACGATGACGATGATAGCGATGATAAGGAAAGCAACTACGAAATCACAATAGGAACATCGAGGATCGTTGCTCTGATACCAAATAATAGAACCCTAGTGTTCTATCATGGAGGAAGATGGTAGAAAAGTGAGATAAATACAATGTCCCTAGTGTTCTAAAAATAAAGAGCTACTCATACATTTAAAATCATCTCATGTAATTTCAAGTAAAGCAAAAAATCATCTATTGTAAATTTTGATAAAAAAATCAAGAATTTCATAAGAAGGCATGATAATAGATCAAGCTCAAATTGTAAATCAAGTATTTTGCATGCATTTAGAAAATTCTAAATTTTCTTCCAAAAAAATTATTTCTCATTCAAGATTATCATATCCAATTTACTTCTAATCTTATTAATAATTTTATCTCTTCTTTTTTGTTATTGTCAAGATAGAAATATGATGGCATAACTTTTTTTTAGCATTCATATTCAAATTACATCAAAAAGTACAAGGAGATCATGTCATTAAAGATAAAATCAAATTTTTGAATATTAAAAGACATAATTTAGTTTAATAAGTTTCTTTTCCCTTTTTTATGAATAATAAAATGAGTCTTAAGGGGTAATCTCAATTCATCTAAGATAAATCTTTTTAATAAAGAATAATGATCTTGATAATAATTTTAATTAATATTATTAAGATTATAATTTATATTTTTATTTTAAAAAATTATAGAGATCAATAATGTGATTCCCATAACATATAAGTCAAGTCAAGAAATTAAGAGAATATTTATGATAATACAAATCTCTTTCAATTTTTAATTATCACAAATTTAAGAAATACTAATTTTGGTGATAAGTTATGTCATTCATGAGTTTTAAAAGAAATCATGTCAAGATAAATATTGATATCAAAAGACATTCATCAATATTAAAGATATGATTTAATTTAATAAATCTCTTCTTAGATAATAAAATAGAAGATTTTTAAGTTTTATTTTCTAAACTTGCCAAAATCATGATAATAATTTATTCAAATTCAAATCATCAAATTGTCAAAATCACTTTCATAGTTCAAAAGAGTCATAAAAATAATATAATCAATACATTAATCTTTTTTAAAATAAAATCATTTGATAAACTTATCCAAAATCATCATCAAAATTTGTTTTTCAAAAAATTCAGTGAAAGCATTATAAATTATTTTTCGATAGCTAAAATTCTCTAATCCACTTTTATAGTTTAAGAGATTCAATAATAATAGTATTATTTTGTCTCTTGTTGAAGGATTAATAGAATAAAAATTATTTTAAGAATAATTGTCTTTATTTTGAAATTTATTTCAAGAATGCAATGTCATTTAAAGTCAAAAACACAATTTCATCAACATCATTGTAATAAAATATTTTTAAATGAAAGCTTTGATTCATTTTAAATCCAATGATTTTTGTATGTTGGTATCATATTATTAAGAAGCTTTTCTTTTAAAGAAAGATGATTTCATAAATGATTTTTAGGTTCAAAAACAACATAAATCATTAACACAAGTTAATACACGTCAATACAATAATCATCATCAAAATCTTTCTTTCATACATATGACTTTTATTTAAGTTAACTATATTTTCTCCTTTCTAATTCGAGCATGCTCTAGCTATGCATCATCAAGATTAATTATATAATGATGAACTATTTTCAATAAAAAGGATTTATTATAATAGAAACAAGGGTCATTAAGCTTTAAACATCGTAATTCAAATAATTTTTTTTGTTATTGTTACATAGGCTAGTGAGCTTTGAAAGAGTATTAGATCTCAAGTCTTAAGCATCTATTTTCAAAACATTACTTAGTACTCCTAGCCTTATTAGGAGGTAACTTTATATTATGGGAGGTTTTGATTTAGGTATCTCATTTGAGTTTGGGTCTTTCATGGTATGTTCTTCTCATTTTTTCTAATGGCTTAAGGTTATTTATGATTTATTTAGGAACCTAAATTAATTTATATAGACTATTAAATGAACATTTGTAGCCTTTATGTCCTAATCTATTATAAAAATTATACTTATTTTTTGATGGTAAATGTAAGGTAGGTCCTTTAACAAAAATGGTTGGCTTTTATTGAGTGTTACCAACAAAGCCTATACCATTTCTTATATTAATATGACCCTTATTGGCAAGGATCATATTTAAGGATTTATTTCTAATTTCAAATTTTTCTAATGTTGTCTTAAGTACGATATTTTTCTTTAATGTTGTCTAGCATTTCATGTTTAGAACTAAGATTATGTGATACTAATAACTTATGCATTTCATCAACTTTACCAACTAACAAATCATGTTCATTTTTAAGCAAAATTTGCTAATTTTTATAAACTCTTCCAACAAATTATGAAACATGTTTAATAATTCTGAAAAAATACTTAATGAATCACTAACCTCATCGTCGATGGCTATAAGAGCAAAGTTCTCCACTTCTTGGTTGTGCATTTGATCTTTAGAGCTCCTCGGCTTCTTGCATTCATAGCAAGAGGTTTTTTCTATCTTTATATTATTTTTAAGGTTCAAGTTCATTAATTTTTTCGGTTCATTTGTCAAAAGTTCAAGGTCCTCATCACTCGAGATTTCACTCGAGGAGTCATGTATTCTTCTCGGTTCACAATCCTTTTGGTTCTTAGGAAGGAGTTGTTCTTGTTCATTTTTAGAAGTATTTTCATTTAATGATTCATTTATATTAAGTGTGCTTTCATATGTTATTTCTAATGCATGCCATATATCAAAAGCCGAATCAAAACAAGAAACCTGATCAAATTCATTTTTATTAAGAGCACAAAGCAAAGCATTCATAGCCTTTGCAATTAAAGAGAAAGTCTTCTCCAAATCATTCCAAGTGTTCATTGGAAGAAAAGACTTTTCCAATCCGTTTTCAACAATAGTCCAATAAGTGTAGTCCATCCCATTGAATATGTGAGGATGAACGATAGAAAAGCCCTCTTGAAAGCCAATAAGAGCATTTCTATTAGATGTTAAATCAAATGAGAAAAAATGAGCTTCTGATACTAATTGTTAGGATCAATTGGCACTAAGAGAGTGGGGTGAATTAGTGTAAGTGTAAATTTTTTATTTTAAACAAAAATATTTCGGTTTAAGCACGATAGGAAGATCCAAAGCTTGATGTTCAAATAAAGCAAGTGAATAATCAGAAGATTGCTAAGTTACTTGCTTACTAATTACTTGAGAAAGAGCAAAAAAATCTGAAAGATAAGAAACATCATAAGTGAAATGTTTGTTTTCAAAGAGTACACAAGATCTGAAGCGTTAATAAGGAAAGCAAAAGATGAACTTACAATTTTTATAGTGGTTCGGCACTAACACCTACATCCATTCCCGAGTCCTCCTTCTTGAGGCACACCAGCGTCCACTACCAATCTTCTTTGGGTGAAGACTAAACTCTTACACTTTAATTACAAGGGAGACAAGATTACACTCTTTGATCACTCTCTTACCCCTTTTCTTTTTCTTACAATTCTCACACAATATTTTCTCAAAATATAATCCCCAAAATTATTGTATAAAATGTAAGAAAACTTAAGATATTTATAGGCCCCAAATTGGCTTCAAAACTAGAGCCAAAATCTAACTATATATAGAAAACCTGGGTACGAGCGGTTCACCTGCCCACTTGGGTGGCTTAGCCGCCCGAACACCTGGATACAAGCGGTTTACCCATCGGCCCTAGGTGGGTCAACCACCGAAAGTACCCAAATTTCCAAGTATAGGTGGTTTAACCGCCCAACTTTGGCAGGTCAACCGCTATTAGCTGCTTGAAAGCCTGGGCAATGGTGGTACACCCACCTCTCGCAGACGATTTACTTGTCAAAATTTCTATAAAAGTAATTCTCTCAACTTTTCAAATTATGGCTTGAAAATGATGTTGACCAACCCTCTGGTCAACCAATTGAGCTCAACATGAGCTCAATCAAACCCCAACAGTGGATCTAGTTGCCTTATTGAGTTGATTTGGATTTCATCTAAATCCAACTCAATTAGGACTCACTTCTAATTATGACTCAATGATTATAATGCTTAAAGACCACAAGTTTAAACTAAGACCTAACTTCCATTAATCTTGTAACCTTCGATATTCTTGGGATAAGTCATCTGGTCTTCTTTCGATGATCTCCAGGTATGTTCCCAGCGAGTTTCCTAATCCCTTCGGTAAATCTCCTAGTGAACTTCGGTGAGATCCCACTACATCATCCGAACCTGGCCTAATGCCCAAGCTTGATCTTGGCTCATCATCTAGTTGTAACTCCATTGCTCATGTCATAGTTAGTCCTGCATGATGCTAATTATGACTTAATTAAATACAATCATAATTGTCAAACATCCATTACAAGATCATCCCAACTCCTGGCAAGCTTTTCAACTATCCTTGACAATCTTTCGGTGAGTCTCGATCTTCTTCTAGTGAACTCCCTTGTGCCATCCTGACAAACTCCCAATACCCTCGACGAGCTCCCGACACACTCTTGGCGAGTTCCCAATCGCATCAACTCCATGCATGGACTTGACCTTGGCCGATCTTGATTGTAATAATTATTCTGTCATAATTAATCTTATATTAATTAATTTCTAATAATCTATATTAGATCAATCACCCATCAATTGATTTTATCATCAAAATCTGAGATTCAACATAAACTCTATACTCAAGTATTCTCCTCATCGATCTAGTCGAAGAGTCTTAATACTTTTTCCAGTCTTATTCTCTACTTCACTCTTGTATTTCTTGAATTTCTCGAAGGCTTCAAACTTGTACTTCATTAAGTACATATATCCATGCCTAAAGAAATCGTCAATGAAGGAATATAGTGGGAGTAAACACCTATGGCCTAAGTCGACATGGGACCACACGTATCCCTATATATGAGTTTGAATAATTCAATGTCTCACTCTACAGTTTCACTAAATGAGAGTTGGTCAACTTTCCACGAAGGCAAGGTTCACAAATTATATATGACTTATAGTCGAATGGATCTAAGCATTTATCTGTCAATAACTTTTGAATTATTCCCTCATGGATATGACCTAGCCTACAATGTCACATATATATACTTTTCACCTCATCTTATTTCCTCTTGGATGCACTTACATTTATGATTTATGGAGAAATGTCTAGCACAAACAAACCATTATGCAATGTTCCTCTAGTGATGATTTTATCATATAGTATTAATGAACAATTATTATTCTCAAAAACCAATTATATCCACTAACTATCAAACATAAAATGAGAATAATATTTTTGATAATAAAAGGAACGTAGTAAACATGCATCTAATGCAATAGTAGCTCCACCAAGTAGATATAGGGTGACCTCACCAATAACAATTGTAGTAACTCTTTCTCCATTACCCAACTTGAGATTCATCTTACATCTTACCAATCTCCTAGGCCTTGTCACAACCTGCAATGAATTGCAAATGTGATAAGCACTCCCGGTATCTAATTACCTATGTATTATCATGAGAATCCAACAAATTGAGACTGATTATAAATATACCTGAAGCTTATCTAAGCTTCTGTGTCACCTTCTATACAAGGTAATCTTTATAGTTCCAATTCCAATACTCATCTTTGTCACAATGGAAGCACTAGTCTTTGTTCTTTGTCGAGTCTTTCTTATAACCTGTGTCTTACCTGATTTGCCCTTGCCCTTGCCCTTGCCCTTCTTAAGGGACTTGTAAGCCTTCCTTTTTTTTTGTCTCACTAATATAGAGAACTAATTTCTCTTTCTTAATAGTACTCTCTACCTACCTCAATATATTAAGGAGCTTAGGGAGAGTCACCTCAAGTTTATTCATGTTAAAATTTATAATAAATTATGAAAAAAAGTCTGAGAGGGACTTAAGTATAAGGTCCACACATACTAGGACCATTCTTATACCTATGAGTTTCTTAATCTACTCAATCATTCTTAGGACATGGTTTTGAACTGATGTCCCCTTTGTCATCCTAACACAGAGGAGACTCTTGGATATCTTATATATCTGAGTTCTTCCATGTTCCTCATACAATTGGCGAAGATGAAGGATGATGGAGTTGGCATCCATGCTCTCATGTTACCTTTGTAGCTCAAGAGTCATAGAGGCCAACATATATTACTTAGCTAGAGCGAAATCGTGTATATACTGAATATGCTACTTATCTTAAAAGTATATTAGTCAATAAATTTATCAATTTCATCAAACCTCACTTTTTGATAATGATAACTAATTAATAAGAGAGTTTTAACTAACCCCCCTATCTATATGCCACTTTGAAATATTATATTGAACTCAAATTCAAAAAAAATGATAACCTTTCAATACTTATTCTCTTTTAATTCAAGTAGAAACAATTTTAATCAAAATCCATAGTGACTTTCAATAGTAATCATTGCAAGAATCATATGGATAGTTTTAATTAAATAATCACATTATATCTATAGTTAGAATGTTAAAAGTTACATATCTCAAACAAATATCATAAATTAATGTCAACAAATACATATGTATAAGAGTGCAACATAGTTGCTATGTTATCAAAAAGTTACTATTACTTCTTCTCTTTATCATCAACAAAAAGAAAACATATGCAAGCTACTACTTTTCTCTCCCCTTTTGTCATCATAAAAAAGAAGAGAAGGATATCAAAGAATCATGGTGATACTTCTCTTCCTTAATTGTAAAACTAATTTGATATCACATGAAGGATATTAATATCGAAAATAAGTTCAAGTCATGAGAGGTCAATTGATGATGGGATATATAAGTCATGAATATAAAGGAGTCATATGAAATAAATCTCACATCAAAAAATCAAGATAATGATCCATTAGGATGAATCTCCTCTTTAGTAAAAAGAAAGAATTATCGAAGAACAAATAGTAAAAGATCTTGATTCATATAAAATAAATCTCAAGTTATAAATATCGAGAAGTCAAGTGAAAGATTATGATTAATTTGGACAAATCTTCTTTTCAAATATTAGTGAAAAAATAATTATAGAAGAACAAATATAAAATAAATCTCAAATCTTGAATATTGAGAAGTCAAGTGAAAGATCATGATTCGTTTGAAAAAATCTCCTTTTTAGTAGAAGAAATAATTATATGAGAAGAATTAGTAAGATATCATATATTTGAAAGATTCAACATGTCTAATTCTCTTATAATAAAATCAAATTATTTCTCATTCAGTGGTTTAGTAAAAAAATCTATTAATTAATATTTTATATTAGTGAAATCCAAAGATATATCATGATTACTAACATGATGTCTGATAAGATATATCATGATTGCTAACATGATCTCTGATAAAAATAATGTCTAATATCAATACGTTTAGTCCTAGAGTGTTAAATAGGATTCTTTGCTAAATAAATTACACTAGTATTATTACATTTTATAGGAATATTTTCAGGTAAAATCTATAATCTTCCAAAGTATTCTTCATCCAAATTATTTGTGCACAGCATGCATCTACCTTTACATATTCAGCCTCGTTTGTAAATAATGCAATAGAGTTTTGCTTATTGGAAGACCAAAAAATAAGTGCATGACCTAAGAACTGATATGTTACAATAGTACTTTTTCTATCTATTCTACATCCTGCAAAGTCAACATCAGCATAAGCAATCAAATAAAAAATTTTAAATTTTGGATACCATAATCCTATATTGGGAGTTCCTTTTGATTATCTAAAAAGTTATTTAATTGCTTTTTAATGAGATTGTTTATAATTGGATTGAAATCTTGTACAAAGTCTAACACTAAATATTATGTCATACCTCTGTAAGTCCTTTTATCAAAACATTCTCTTTCATTATCCATATGTAATTTAGCATAAATGCTCATTGGTATATTAATAGTTTTAGCACTATCCATGTAAAATCGTTTTAATATATCCAAAATATATTTAGTTTGACTAATAAAAATTCCATCATTTAGTTATTTAATTTGTAATCCTAAGAAAACTGTCAGTTCACCCATCAAACTCATTTCAAATTCTGGCTTATACTCTTGGCAAATGATTTACATAAAGATTCATTTGTAAAATTAAAAATAATATCATCAACGTAAATTTGAATAATAAGAATATTATTTTTAAAATATTTAATAAATAATATTTTATTGAATAAGAAAAGAGTTAAGTCTCTTATACCAAGCCCTAGAGGCTTGTTTCAACCCATAGAGAGCCTTAGATAATTTATAAACATAGTTCAAAAAAAGATTACTTTTAAATCCATGTAGTTGCTTAATATAAATTTCTTTGGAAATAAAACCATTAAGAAAGTCACTTTTGATATCTATTTGAAATAATTTAAAATTTTTAAAATATGCATAGGCAAGGAGTATCTTTATGGCTTCAAGTCTAGCCACAAGAATGAAGGTTTCTTTAGAACAAGTATCGTCAATGCACTTATGTTCAATTTGAGATACAAGGATATCATTTACACAAATATTTTTTAATAAAAAATAAGTTTAAATATCTTTTAATGTATCTCCAATAATTAGCTTCTTATGATGTGCATCTATATACTTTCATTTCTTGGGTAAGATTTTTTTGGAAGTAGATGTATCCAATTTACTTTAGAGAGGAGAATTCTCATTCAAATTAAACATATCAAATTTAAAATTATTATCAAAATTATTTTTCTTAATTTTAAAATAGTTATTAAAAATAACATGGATAGATTCCTTAATTACTAAAGTTATTTTATTGAAAACTTGATAAGTTTTAGAAACAAAGGAATATCTAAGAAAAATACAAATTTTTCTAAAACATCCTTTTCATTTAAAATAAAATATTTACAACCAAAAACTTTAAAATACAAAATTTTGGATCTTTTATTATTACATAATTTATAAGGAGTTTAGAAAATAGTGGTGTTGTGAGAACTCTATTCATGATATTGCAAGTCATGTTAAAAGCTTCGATCCAAAAGTATTTAGGTAGGTCATATTCATTAAGCATTATTTTTGCCATCTCTTGTAATCTTCTATTCTTTCTCTCAACAACTTCATTTTATTATAGATTTCTTATAGTGGAGAAATTATGATCATATCTATTTGACTCACAATAATCTTGAGAATCATGGTATTTTAATTCACTATCATAATCACTACGAATAGATGAAATCATAAAACCCTTTTCATTTTAAACTAGTTTATAAAATTCTGAAAAATATTTAAAGCAATCACTTTTACATGCCAAGAAGTATGTCCAAGTATATCTACTATAGTCGTCTATAATTACAAAAATATATTTACTACCTCCTAGCCTTGATGTCAATTGGTCCAAATAAATCCATATGTATTAATTGTAATAGTCTAGAGGTACTTACTAGATTTTTAGATTTAAAGCTACTTTTTATTTTGTTTACCTACTTTTTATTTGTTTACCTAGTTGATATGCATCACAAACTTTATCTTTGACAAATTTAATTCTATGTATACCTCTTACGAGTTCTTTAGTTATAATTTATGAAATTAATTTCATACTTGCATGTCCTAATCTCCTATGCTAAGGTCATGTATCATCATTTAAAGTTGAAAATAAGTTTCATCATGAAAATTATCAAGATTAATAGTATAAACATTATTGTTACTTAAGGTAGTCATAGATTTATTCTCATATGGTATTTTTATGATGCAAGCATTAGATTCAAATTTAATATTATATCCTTTATTACACAATTGACTAATGTTTAATAAGTTATGTTTTAAACCATCTACTAATAGAACATCTTCCATCAAAAGATTTGATTTGTTACCAATTTTTTCAATGTCGATAATCTTTTCTTTGTTGTTGTCTTTGAATGTAATTCTTCTTGACTAGTGAGCTTTGAAAATTGTATTAAATCTCCAGTCATGTGCCTTAAACATTCACTATCAAGATATCATCTTTTACTCCTAGCTCTTATTTAGAGATAAACTTGTTGAATCTCATATTTTGATAATAAAACTAATTGATAAAGTTATGATCTAATATGTGTTTGGTGAAGTAGGTCTAGATTTGATCAAGGAAAGGTAAATCAATTAAAGCAGTAGAATCAGATATTGGGTTAGAATTGAACATGTCAAAAGATTGGACGTTAGGCCGGAGGAATAGTCGATGTGCCAGTAGAAGGCTTTATGCCATGAATTCGTGCATCGAGCTAGAAGGATCATACATTATACCAAGGAGATCGAATGTTATGGAGTTCAACATGTCGATTGGACAATATGTTACAAGAGAGGATGATACGCCGAAGGATCAGACAAAGCGCCGGATGAATCAATGACATGTCAGACAACATGTGATTCATACTTTATAATAATTTATCTAGATTGAAGTAGCTTAGGTCTTAATTGAGTTAGTTTTGGGTGTAATCATGCTAACTCAATTAAGGGCCCATTGGGTCTTATTTAGGACTGATTTAGGCCCATTGGGAGGCTCACTTCATTGGTATAGGCAATGGTACCACCCAAGGTATGAAAAGACATGTTGTGATTTTTCTAGGTCTTTAGGCAATGGTACGGTCGATAGTCGATAGTAATACTACCAAGCATTGGTAGTATCACCTATTCTGGGTAGTGAAATCGCTAGAGCCTAAATTCTCAAGCTCTGTTCGGTGGTGGTACTACTAGTACCCCAAAATCTCAGAGATTTGAATTTGCCTCTAAGATTTGATGTCCTTTGGGGTCTATAAATATCCTAGGTATTCTTACTTTGAATAGCAAGAAAAGAGAAAGAATTGAGATAAAAAAAACTTGTGAGAAAACCCTGTTAGAGAGTTGAATTCCCTTCTTCAGAAGCTTAGAGGTAGTTCAAAGGGAGAGTATGAGGGAATACTTATAAAGGGTTATAAAGGTTCTCTCCTGAGCCTGTAAAAAGGAGAAAAGAGTTGTAAGGGGTGGTTGATCTTCGCTCATTGAAAAGGATCAGTAGTGGAAGCTGATGGCCTCAAGTGAAGAGGAATTGGGAGTGGAGAAGATCACATGGACCGAACCACTATAAAATTGGTGTGTCTTCTCTTCTTTACTATTTACTTTTGATGCTTATTTTATTTACTCTAAGTTAAGCTCACTTTCGATATCGGTTTTCATCGAATGAAGTTTTACAAACCGATGTTTTTACAAAAGTACTAATAAAACCTATAAGAAATATGGGTTTATTTTAGATACTCATTCAACTTTGGGTCCTTCATGGTTAGATGTACCTTATTGACTTTTGGCATCAAATCATTTATTGTTTCTTTAGGAACCCAAACTAATTTATGAGAGCTATATTTATTCAAAGAGCATGTATAAGCATAATGACCAAATCTTCCCCAAAAATTATTTTAACTTTAGAGGGAATATGTAGTGTAGTTCATTTTATAAATTTTATTGGCTTTTGTTGAGTATTACTACTTACAAAATTGATTCCTTCCTTTCTATGTAGATAATCTTAATTAGCAATAATTATATTTAATGATTTGTTTCTTATTTGAAAATTTTTTAATATTTGTTGTAATACCATAGTTTCCTTTTTGAGTGAGCATAACTCTTCATATTTAGAGCAAGGAGTACTAGATATTAATGTTTCATGCATAATTTTTAATATATCAAATTTATTTATAAGTACTGCATAATCTATTTTTAGTGAATTATATTTCTTACCAATCTTTTAGAGTTCATCATATAAATCATAAATAATTCATCATAAGATAAGGATGTTTCGGAAGAGTCATATACCTTATCATTGATGGCAATCAATGTGTAGTTTGTCACTTCATCTTTATTGATTTGCTCTTCATCTTACGATACACTTGATTCATCCCATGTTACCTTGAATACTTTCTTCTTCTTTTGGGTTGACAACTTATTCAATTGTGGGCACTCATTTTTGAAGTATCCTAGTTTTTTGCATTCATAATATATTATTATATCCTTTTTAGGTTTACTTTTATTCTTATATTCTTGTCTTATAGAATTAGTTATGTTACTTTTCATAAACTTTTTAAATCTTCTTGTAAAGAGCACAATGTCATCATCATCATCACTTGAGCTTTCACTTGAGTAGTCTTCTTTGGTTCTAAGTGTAATATCCTTCATGTTCTTTAGAATGTTTTCCTCTTGTTCACTATGTGCTTTGTAAGTTATTTCATAAGACATTAAAGATCCTTTGAGTTCTTCAAGAGGAAAGTTGTTCAAGTCATTTGCTTCTTAGATAGTTGTTATTTTTGGATCCCAACTTTTTAGAAGAGATTTTAAAATCTTATTAACTAATTCAAGATTAGTATAGCTTTTAACAAGAGATTTTAAACCATTGACGATATTTGACAGGTGTACATATCACCAATGGTTTCACTTGGTTTTATTTTAAATAATTTATAACTATATATTAAAAGATTAATTTTTAATTCTTTAACTCTACTTGTGCCTTCATGAGTAACTTCAAGTATGTGTCAAAAATCATATACAGTGTCACAGGTAGAAATATGGTTAAACTCATTTTTGTCTAAAGAATAAAATAAAGCTTTAATAACTTTAATATTTAAAGAAAATATTTTCTTTTCAAAATAATTTCATTCATTCATTGGTTTAGAAGATTTTTTAAAACCACATTCAATGATGTTCCACAAATCAAAATCTATAGAAATTAAAAAAATCATCATTTATGTTTTTCAATAAGTGTAGTTTATCTTATTGAATATAGGAGGACAAGTGATAGAGTGACCCTCTTGATTGCTAAAAAAAAACCATTAAATCTCTCTTGGGTGTTAATCCAATTGAGAGAACCAAGCTCTGATATCAATTGTTAGGATCGTAATGACACTAAGAGGTTGGGGGGTGTGGGTGAATTAGTGCTTTCATAGTAAGATATCGATTTAAAAAATTAGATCAAAAAATATGTATCAGAAATATGTTTAACTAAAAAGTGTGAGAAAGAGTAGTTCATATGTAAATCAATAAGTAATGATAAGGCAAAGTAAGAAAAGAGATACATACCGATTTATAGTGGTTCGATTATCCCGACCTACGCCCAATCCTAATTCCTCTTTCCTCGAGGCAACCAGCTTTCACTACCGATATTCTTTCCAACATGCAAAGATAAATTATCTTTGTTACAACTCTTCTCCTTTTAACACGCTTAGGATAGAAACTTTACACCTCTCTTTTACAAAAAGACCTCACACCTTAGAATAACAACTAAACTCACGGAGGAAGAGACTCAAACATAATTTCACACTTCAATTCTTAAGCTTTCATTTTTACATCAAGCAAAGATGAGTGGGGTATTTATGGATTCCCAACGGCTTTAAAAATAGAGCCAAAAATTCAAATCCCTGAGATTTTAGGGTACTAGTGGTACTACTATCGAACAGACCCTATGAGTCTAGGCTCTGGTAGTTCCACCATCGACCTATATGGTACCACCATTGGCATTTCCAAAAAAGCACAAATAGTACTTTCTAACTCTTGGGCGATACAATCACCTAGGCCTAACAGTACTATCGCCTAGGCTAACTTTACGTCACTGAATTAGCATTCCAACACGCCCAATTCGATAATAGTTCAGGCACAATTATGGTTCGATCGCCCTGACCTATGACCACTCCTAATTCCTCTTTCATCGAAGCTATTAGCTTTCACTACCAATATTCTTTCCAATAAGTGAAGATAAACTATCCTTGTTCTCCTTTTAACAGGCTTAGGATAGAACATTTATACCTCTCTTTTACATAAATACCTCCACACCTCCTTAGAATAACCACTAAGCTCATGGAGGAAGAGACTCAAACACAATTTCACACATCAATTCTCAAGCTTTAGTTCTTGCATCAAGAAAGGATGAGTGGATATTTATGTACTCCCAATGGCTTCAGAAATAGAGCCAAAAATTTAAATCCTCGAGATTTTAGGGTACTAATGGTACTACTATCGAACAGAGCCTGGCAGTCTGGGCTCTGGTGGTACCACCATCGACCTATGTGGTACCACCATCGGCATTACCGAAAAAGCACAAATAGTGCTTTTTAACTCTTAGGCGATACCATCACCTAGGCCTGGCAATACTACCATCCAGGCTAACTTTAGGTCACCAAATTGGCCTTCCAATATGCCCAATTTAGTAATAGTTCAGGCACAATTGGCTCCTAATTAAGTTAGCATGGTTTCAGTCCAATATTAACTTAATTTGACTCCAAATGATAATAATCAAGACCTAACCACTCTAATCAAAATTATAAAGCCTTCAGCACATTATTTAGCATTCCGATATATCATCTATTCATTTTGCACTTCGTCAAAAGCTTTGGTACACTATTCTTTCCTTTAGTGTATCACATAATTTATCGATATGTTGACTTCCTATAACATCCAATCTTTTGACACAATACTCAATCCTTCCTGCCTGATGCCCAAGTGATTTACTGATTAGCAAACTATCGCTCAGTGACTTACTGATTAGCAAAAGTTATTTTAAACATATGCTTTATTCAAAATATATTAATTCTGTATGCGTACTCTATATGCTTTTGAAGTATGCATGGATATCAAATATTTTATTTATACTCATAAAGTTGATAAAAACTTCATCTTCATATACATTTAAATCATGATACATTTCAGAATAACATACATTTAAATATATTCGTAATATAATATATGTATAGCTAGCTAGTGTCATGTATCAAATGGTTGTATGCAAAAGACCATTAACTATTTGTATAAACAACATACTTATAGCTAAGACTATCAATAACTATTCACATAAACATAAATATAGATATGGGTTCAAAAACATAGATATAGTTAAGTTATACATAATAAAATAAAAATTACAATATTATTGAGAACTATAGTTACATTATATCCCCGTGTAAGATTCTTATCATATTTAACCTCATAGTATAATTAAAATAACTTAGATCTGTATGGTTATCTTAATGTCCCTCTCGAGTAACCTATGACCAGGATTATTTAGGATCTATGTTTAAAGGTAAATTGATCTCATTATCGTGATCTTATCATAATGTGATTCTCATTGCACAGAACCAAGGACATCACAATATATATGCAACAAATAATATAATATGAGAATATGTCAATATTAATCATAAGCAAAAAGATTATGCAGTGTGTCATACGTGTCATCACTCACGTGATTAGCTTGTAGGGCACCTGTAACTAGCAATCTCTCACTTGACCTAAAACCAATCACCTATGTATTTGATCCCCATCAGACCCTTGTGACGCTCAAACATAATCTGAGCTAGTGGCTTCGTCAATGGATCTGCAATGTTATCTTCGGATGGAACTATTTTCATTGTTATATCTTTTTTTTGTCATGATCACTCTAAGCAGATGGAACCTCCTCAGAATAATTTTGTTGAGACCTGAGTTCCTTTGTTAGAGTTATCACCATGTCGATGTCATAATATATGAGAGTCAACTCCATGCTGCTTTGTATGACTCTCAAATCCTTGATAAACTTCTTCATCCACACCCTTTCGTCTTGCTACTTCTACTATAGCAAAGTATTCTGCCTTTTGGGTCGAGTCAGTAATAGTATCTTGCTTGGAACTCTTCCAGCTTACTACTCCTCAATTCAGTGTGCAAACATATCCTGAATTTGACTTGCTATTATCAATGTTGGACTGAAAACTCGAGTCCGTGTAGCCCTCAACCTGGAGGCTACCTCCTCTATATACCAGTAAAAGATCCTTAGTCATTCTCAAGTACTTAAGGATACACTTTACTGCCTTCCAGTATTTTAAACCTGGATTTGCCTGATACCTGCTCATGACACTCAGAGCATGTGCTATATGAGGCCTAGTACATAGCATCCCATACATAATAGACCATATCGCTGAGGCATAAGATATCTTATTCATGTATGCCTTTTCTTTAGGAGTCTTTGAAGATATACTCCTAGAAAATAATATTCCATGTCTCATCGGTATAAGACCTCTCTTGGAATTTTTTATGCCAAACCTTTTGACAATTAAGTCTATGTACCTAGACTGGGACAAGACAAGCATCTTTTTGGATCTATCTCTATAGATCCGGATCCCCAAAATATAGGATGCTTCCCCTAAGTCTTTCATGGAGAAGTTTCTAGATAGCTAAATCTTTATTATGGAGAGCATTCCTACATCATTCCTAATGATTAAGATGTCATCCACATATAGCACCAAGAAGGTGTAGCACTTCTACTTACCTTCCTATACACACAAGGCTCATCTTCATTCTTAACGAAGTCATAAGATCTTATCACATCATCAAATCTTATGTTCCAAATTCGGGAAGCTTGCTTCAATCCATAAATAGATCTAAGCAACCTGCACACTTTATCTGGACTCTTTTTGGATATGAATCCCTCTAGTTGTATCATATACACCTCTCCCTCGAGGTTGTCATTGAGGAATACCGTTTTGACATCCATCTGCCAGATCTCATAGTTATAGTGTGCTGCAATGACCAAAATAATTCTAATAGACTTAAACATAACTACAAGTGAAAAGGTTTCGTCATAGTCAACTTCTTGTCTTTGACGATATCCTTTAACTACCAGCCTTGCTTTATAGGTCTCTACATTTCCATCCACTATGATCTTCTTCTTGAAGATCTATTTGTAGCCAATGGGTATAATACTATCATGTGCATCCACAAGGTTCCAAACCTTGTTAAAGTACATGGAATCCATCTCAAAATTTATTATATTTTGCCACTTCCCGAAGTCTATACTCATAATAACCTCCTCGTAGGTCTGAGGATCAACATCCTAAGAGTCATCTCGACTAATATATCTCATATATCTTTCAAGAGGGTGAGATATTCTACTAGACCTACATAAAGTTGGAACTTGTGTGTTAGGTACCTGAACAGACTCGAGCTTTGGAATGGCGTTAGGTTCTCCAACCTCGCTCAATTCTATCTTGCTCCAACTATTTACACCAAGAATGTATTCCTTCTCAAGGAACATAGCTCTCTTGGCAACAAAGACCTTTCGGTCCTCGAGATGATAGAAATAATGCCCCAAAGTCTCCTTAGGGCATCACACGAATATGCACCATTCCATTCTTGATTCCAGCTTATCGGGGTTGTGATAGGACTCCAGCAGGGTTGAGTCCTAATCTTCCTAAAAGTAGTCAATAAAACCCTAGTAGATTGTAATAAAGTCACTCCTATCTTATAAAAGAGTATGACTATGGTTTAGATTAGCCCTTAGGGCTTAGTGGCCGCCGCCCCCTTACTGGGTTGGTTAGTCAGGGTTCCCCCTTACTGGGCAAGTCGACCAGGATTTCCCCTTGCTTAGGTCGGCTATAGAGTTAACCTAGCCGCCCCTTATTCCTATTAAGGTAGGATGGCTATAGGAGGGGCAAAAAGATAATTTTACCTAGATAAGTGCCCCCTTGGGCTAGGACTTTAATCCCTATTTAAGATGTAGCCGACCCCCTCTTTAAAAGCAAGCAATTATCATCTTCAATTCAGCCTTTGTGTCGAGTCAAGAGGGAGGAACCCCTATAGCGTTCCAAGGATTGATCTCCCCCAAGGATCAAAATCTATAAGGCTCTTTTTGGGGTCTTATCATCTGGTATCAGAGCAGTGATCTTGCTACCCCTGTAGCCATCCCAGCTGCCTCCACCTTCCCAGGCAATTCCCATAATTGCTACGACACGCGCCTCCACCATCCACTCTAGCGACAGATCAAATTAGTCTGCCATTGCCCCCTATGTTTGATTTGGAAATCTGATATTTTTTTATCATCCATACCTCTTCAATACTGCAAGATTCCTTACTTTACACATTGAAGATTTTTCTAAATTTTATCTACTACAAAATTCGTTCGTCGCGAACATTATCATCGTTGCAAAGATGAAACGTTGTAGAAATTTTCAACCGATTGTTGCTTATTAAAACTAAACTTTTAGTTATCCTTTTTGGGTAAAACTTCTATACAATTTCATAGATCGTCTTAGCTTTCATCTAAGACTGATCTCGTGAAAAAAAACTACTTCTGGATCTGGATTTATAGTGCTATGATTCTTTGTTGCACAGTACTAAAATTTTACAATATAGAATTTGCCTTTTATATATTGGCCTCTTGAAACCAAACTTTTGTTCATCCTTTTTGGCCAAAACTTTTACACAATTCTTAAGATTAAGTTAACTTTCATTTGAATTTGATTTCATGAAAAAACTCCTTCTGGAACTAGTTTTCTTGTGCAATCCTTGACTATCATACAGTTATAGAATTTTATAATGAAGGAATCTGCCTTTCATCTTTTGCCCTATTTCCCTACTGTTATGCTGCCAAAATTTTATCAAACTTTTTACTGGTATTAACAACATCTGAACTAAGGGTTTTTGCATAATCAGCATTTCTCCAACGTAAAAATCGGTTAGCAGGACAGCACATCGCAACACTTCTTTTCACCAAATTCTATCATATTTAAGTGCTAATTTTTGTAGGATTTTAGACTCTCCTTTCCTCATCACCAAACCCTATCATCCTTACTAAAAACCTTTCAAAACCCTACCCTAAACTAAATCCAAACGGCCCCCAAATTAGCCACCTAAATTAGCCTACTTCCTTATCGATCCACTTACCTTTTTAGAAAACTTTCCTTACCGAGACACCTACCTTTGCTACCATCTATCCCAGATCTAAAACCTATTTTCCTAACCTTCATCTACTGCTATCACAATCCTAAAACCACACCAATTCGTAGCCTAAACTCCACAAAACTGCAGCCCCAAATCTGCACTAAACTGTAGCCTACTTCCACCCAAACCGATCCACCTTCCAATCGGCCACTCCCTTCTCCAAAATTCCTATACCACTAACCTGATAATAGAAAAAAGATCTCAATATTACAAATCTTGAGGCATATACTATAGCATCAGAGAAGGCTATCGATGCAAAGCTTGAAGCCTTTGAAAACCGCATAGAAGAGAAGATGTGATCCCTTTTCGTCGAATTCAGCATTGGCCGACCGTCGAGCCCGAGGAAATCACAACACGGAGAAACTTCAGATTGGCGAGACGATCCTCAAGAATATAGTCACATCATCTCTGATCTCAATAATTCATGCATGAAGGTTGACTTCCCTAGATGGGAAGAAGGAGACCCGATCGGGTGGATCTCACGCGCGGAGCGCTATTTTCGATTCTACCGAACCGCCGACGCCACATGAGTAGAGATTGCTTCCATCCACCTCGAGGGATATGCTATTCAGTAGTTTAATTAGTTTAAGTACACCCATGGAGGACTCTCTTGGCAGCGATTCAAGGAAGGACTACTAAACCATTTCGGACCAACCGATTTCAACAACATTGATGGATAATTGGCAAAGATTTGTCAAACTTCTACAATACAAGAATACCAAACAATGTTTGATCATTTATCTAACCCAACTAAGAATTCGTCTGAGAAATAATTTTTAGGTACTTTTATCGAGGGTCTAAAGCTAGAGATCCGAGGAGAAGTAAAGGCGTAGCAACCGTACACTCTTAGGGCAACGATTTCCTTCGCACGTATCCAGGAAGAACAATTGAATCACGAGGTACAAAGGACAAGGGTCACTCCCCGACCAGCCATGCCAAGGCCTACTACCCCCTCTGCTGCCATCCAAGCCCCCGAACTAAAAAAATTGACAAGAGATGAGTTTCGTGAATGATCGGCCAAAGGATTATGTTGGCATTGCGATGAACCGTGGAGCCATGAACATCACTACAAGAAGGGTCGGCTCCTCATGATTGAATCAGTGGAAGATAAGGCCAACGAAATATTTAAAGAAGGCCTTGAACCTGAAGAGGAAGCCATAAAGGAAGAGCCCCAACCGGCCGACTATGTAGGCATGCATTTGCCGGCTACTCCAATTCGCAAATGATAAAAGTTGGAGGACTTCTAAAGCAGCAACCCATCACCATTCTTATCGACACAGGTAGCATAAATAACTTCCTCAATAGTAAGGTTGCTACACATTTAGCACTTCAAATTGAATGTTGCAAGAAGTTGGACGTAAAGGTCGCCGATGGCCGAATCCTTAATTGTGACCAATGATGCCCGCGAGTGAAGCTACTCCTCCAAGACCAAGAAGTGGTAGCCGATTTCTTTCTCTTACCCATCGATGACTATGAAGCCATGCTTAGGATCGAATGGCTCATAATATTAGGTGATATCTCATAGAATTTTTTAATTAATTATGAAATTCTATTGCAAAAGGAGACATGTTACATTACGAGGTAAGCGCGGGAGCCATATCTCCACCATTTCGATGCAACAAATGGAGAAAGTTTTACAGAAAGCACATGGAGGATTTTTTATGTATATCCAGCAGCCACCTAAGGGGAGAATATACAAATTTTAGATCCTAGGCTTGCCCTCTTGCTGGATGAATTCACAGACGTTTTCACGGAGCCACGCGGGTTGGCCCCTAACTGGCAGCATGACCACTGAATTCCTATTCTGCTAGGCAAACCTCCAGCAAATGTGCGTCCGTATTACTACCCTCACTTGCAAAAGGATGAGATCGAGAACATCGTCAAAGAGATGCTTGACACAGGGTAATTCGACCGAGTTGCAACCCTTATTCTTCACCGGTGTTGCTAGTGCGCAAGAAGGACGATACATGGCAGATGTGAATTGAATATCGAGCCTTGAACGCTATCACCGTCAAGGACAAATATCCTATACCCATCATAGATGAGCTCTTGGATGAACTAAAAGGAGCTCGGATCTTCACTAAACTGGATCTCCATTCTGGTTATCACTAGATTCGGGTATGCACTAAAGATATTTCGAAAATCGTATTTCACACGCATAATGGCCACTACGAGTTTTTGGTAATGCCTTTTGGACTTATAAATGCTCCTTCTACTTTCTAAAGCCTGATGAATGATATTTTTTAGAGTTTTTTACGTAAGTTTGTATTAGTGTTCTTTGATGATATCCTTATTTATAGCCCTACACTTGATATACATTTTCAGCACTTACGAACTATTCTAGCAATTCTCCGGGAGAATACTCTTTATGTGAAACAGTCAAAGTATAGTTTCTTATACCATAAAGTGGAGTATCTTAGGCATATTATATCAAAAGATGGAGTAGTGGTGGACCTGATAAAGATCGAGGCAATGCAAGGATGGTCGAGACCTCCAAACGTACAATCATTACGTGGTTCCCTTGGACTTATGGGCTACTACCAAAATTTTATGAAAGATTATGGCAAGATTAGTGCCCTACTCATGTTTTTACTGAAGAAAGACTCCTTGTGGTCGGATAAAGCCTCCACAGCCTTCGAGTGACTCAAGGCATCTATGACGATGATGTCGATCCTAGTGTTGCCCGATTTGGGCCGCACTTTGGTCCTTGAGGCTGATGCATCATGAGTTAGAATTTGGGCTATTCTTATACAAGATAGTCGACTCATAATTTATACCGAGGCTTCCTCTACACTTCATATGAGGTTTTTATAGGAGATACTAATTACTACCAAATTTAAAATATGGTTGGATATAGGTCCATGGCACGAAAGAGGAGTTAAACTAGAAGAATTGCAATCCATGCTCACGCCAGATTGGGCTCTCATCATCCTGAACCATACCAGAGGGCTATCACCATTCCAGAAGAAAGATTAGCTATCACTAAAGACTAACCATGTGGCAACCTATGCAAGGAAACTTCCCCCTGATAAATGCCGAAGCAGAAGAAAATTTCCTGAGAAAGATCAAGTCCCCCTACATCTCCAGCTCCACCAGCATGAAATTCAAGCATCAAGAAATTGGTCTCCCTGTTTCTTTAGGCCTTGCAAAATTGGGGATCATATCGGGGCCCCAACCTGAAGATCGATCCGTGCACCAGATCAAAATTACAGTTGATCCTCCAAGTATCCCACCTCAAATAAAAATGTAAAGACGAGGACTCAGCTCAAGTTCTTCCAACTGACACCTAAGCTGATGAGGAGCTGAAGACCCGGTTCCCTGAGTTTATGGAACTTTAGCCTGGAGGACAAGACTGATTTTAAGAGGGTGGGTTTGATAGGACTCCAATAGGGTTGAGTCCTAATCTCCCTAGAAGTAGTCAATAAAACCTTGCTAGATTGTATTAAAGTCACTCTTATCTTATAAAGGAGTATGACTAGGGTTTAGATTAGCCCTTAGGGCTTAGAAGTCGTCGCCCCCTTATTGGGCAAGTCGGCTAGGGTTCTCCCCTACTTAGGTCGGCTATAGAGCCAACCTAACCGCCCCTTGTTCCTATTAAGGTAGGATGGCTATAGGAGGGGCAAAAGAGTAATTTTACCTAGATAAGTGCCCTCTTGGGCTAGGACTTTGATCCCTATTTAATATGTAGCCATCCCCCTCTTTGAAAGCAAGCAATTATCATCTTCAATTCAGCCTTTGTGTCGAGTCAAGGAGGGAGGAACCCCTATAGCATTCCAAGGGTTGATCCCCTCAATGATCAAAATCTATAAGGCTCCTTCTGGGGTCTTATCAGGTTGTATCTTCTAACATAGATAGGACAGCCCCAAATCTTAACCACCTTAAGATTGAGCTTCTTTCATTTCCATATCTCATATGGAATAAACATTACCGACTTTGATAGAACTCTGTTCAAAAGGTAAGCTGCAGTTTCTAGGGCATACCCCCAAAATAAAACGGGTAAGTCAATAAAACTCATCATGGACCGTACCATGTCTAACAGTGTGTGATTCCTCCTTTCTGATACACCATTGAGCTGAGGTGTATAAGGAGGTGTCCACTGGGATAGAATCCCATTATCCCTAAGGAAATGGGTGAACACTGTACTCAAGTACTCTCCTCATCGATGTGATCGAAGAGTCTTAATACTCTTTCCAATTTGGTTCTCTACCTCATTCTTATATTCCCTGAATTTTTCAAAAGCCTCAGATTTGTACTTCATTAAGTACACGTGTCCATACCTAGAGAAATCATCAGTGAATGTAATGAAGTATGAGTAACCACCTATAGCTTGAGTCGACATGGGACCACATACATCACTATATATGAGTTTCAATAACTCAGTGGCTCTCTCTCTAGTTATACTAAATGAAGAGTTGGTCATTTTCCCATGAAGGAAATGTTCGTAAGTTGCATATGACTTATAGTCAAATGGATCTAAGTATCTATCTTTTAGCAACTTTTGAATCCTTCCCTCATGTATATGACCTAGCCTACAATGCCATAGGTATGCATTATTCGCCTCATCTCTTTTCCTCTTAGACATATTTATATTCATGATATGTGGAGAAGTGTCTAACACATATAAGCAATTTATAAGGATCTCTCTAGTGATGATCTCATCATCCATAATTATTAAACGACTATTATTCTCAAAAACTAATTTATATCAACTAATTGTCAAACAAGAGATGGATATAATATTTTTGATAATAGAGAGAACGAAATAGTATTCATCCAATGCAATGATAGCTCCACCAAGTAGATGTAGGGTGGCCTCCCTAATGGCAACTACACCAACTCTTACTTCATTGCCCATCTTAAGGTCCATCTTGCCTTTGGCCAGTCTCCTAAGTCTTGTCAGAACTTACAACGAATTACAAATATGATAAACACTCCCGGTATCCAATACCCATGTGTTATCATAAAAATCTGATAAGTGAAGACTGATTATGAATATACTTGAAGCTTCTCTAAGCTTATATTTCGCCTTATCTACAAGGTAGTCCTTATAGTTCATCTTCCAATGCCCATCTTGGCTGTAGTGGAAGCACTGTCCTTTGTCCTTTGTCGGGTCTCTCTTGGCAACCTTTGTCTTACCTAGTTTTTCTTTGCCCTTGCCCTTCTTAAGGATCTTGCTGGCCTTCCTTTTCTTTTTGGTCTCACCAATATAGAGAACTAGTTTCTCCTTCTTGATAACACTTTCAGCTTCCCTCAATATATTGAAAATCTCAGGGAGAGTCAGCTCAAACTTGTTCATATTAAAATTAATAATGAACTATGAAAAGGAATCCGATAGGGACTGAAGTATAAGATCAATACATAGGTTATCCTCTAGGACTATCTATATACTTAACAAAGCAAACAATCTCATCCTTGCTTATCCTTTCCTCTAGCATGGGCATAATCATGTTAAGGACATATATGATTTTCTCTTCCGTGAGAACAATTCTCAAATTACGGAGCCTTTGGACCAATGAGGCAGTTGGCATCAAGTATGCCACGTAAGGGTTCTGCAAGCGACAAACAAGATATAGCATAAATTAAATAATATACAGATTTTGTAAAAAAAATACTAATTAAGATATGGACTTTTATCTTAATGTACTCCCACTATTTTCTTAGCGAATCACGCGACACCCTCGACATGTGAGAAGGAAGTCCCCGGTAGAGTCCTAGTGGGGATCGGGATCCAATTGGCATCTTAGTGCAACCTCGAGAGACTCGACCAATTACAATAAGCCCAAAAGATAGGCAACTCTTGCCAATCACAACTCCTTATGATTTCCGTCATGTTCAACCTCTGAATCATCATAGTCTCGAGGGACTCGACCAACTATAACATTCAGTTAAGTCATCACCATCATTACAAGATGAGTCTGATTCAATGATATGCCCTCGAGGGACTCGACCAAGTATACCATGTCCTTAGATCACCGATGATATCTCTATATCGTAAGTAAGATCTCGATCATGTAGATAGGTGAGCCTCGAGGGACTTGACCAACTCAACCTATGTCAATTCAATTTCTTCCTATAACGATGGAAGGCCACAAGGGTCAATCTTATTGTCTCACACTTACCGACTTAATATTATCTTAGAAAGGGTTTTTTGTATTGGTCTCCTAATATGTCGTGTCGCACACATACATATTTAATATATATCTACATAGCATGCAAATATATATATACATATATCTAATAGGTGTATAACACATCACATATGCAAGCCACATCGGATGATCATGAGCTGTTACCTAATATGATTAAGCCCGAGCCAATGGGCCTAATCACTCATAATAGGATTTATCTGTGTATTGGCGCATCTCCATGCCCTATGATTGTTGATCTCGTCATCATCGATTCCATCAGATTGTCACATCACCATATATCGCGATCGCCCGTCATGGCATTATGGGTCCCGCTGTAACCTCCACGCTCCCGCTACGCCTCTCTATGTAATTACAAATAAAAACGAGAAAAATACAAGCTCGCAGGCCCCAATAATAATAATAATCACAATTACACATATCACAATATATAGCTCATGATTATCCATCCACATCATACATCATATCATATATAGGATTACTAGATATATATAATAATTAATTAAACTATTTAATTAATTATTTTTTTGAAAATCAAGACAACCTCAAAATTTTTAGAATTATCAAGGGTATTTTCATAATTCTGGATCTATAATAGTCTTTGAAATTTCTAAAATTATTGAGGGTATTTTAAAAATCCTATACATGAGGACAATCTTTAGAATTTCTCTAATTTAGAGGGGTATGATCATCATTTTCTCAAAAGATGCCCTAGCCCTCTTCCCTTACCCTCACTATGCCCGTCGCGCCCGAGCGGCGGCGGCGTTATCTGCGTCGGCGTGGCACCACCCGCCAGCGCCATCGCCTCGGGTGGCACCTCGCGGCGGTGTCGCCTTGCATAGGGCCCTGCGGGCGACCGCCCTGCGGTAGCCAGCAGGCGCCCAGGCGGGCCCCTTGTGGCTGGCGCGCCTACACCAAGCGCTACCCCTCAGCACCAGCCATGCCCGCGGCTACGGCGTGGTGGCGCGCCCAAGGGGCTTTGGTTGTGGTGCCCCTTGCAGTGGCCTTGGTCATAGTCGCCCGTGGCTGGCCGTGGGTGGTTGCTGCGGGCCGTGGTTGACCACCCTCTTTTCTTGCTACCTTTGCTGCAAAAAAATATCAATAACACGTAGAACAATTCTACATGATTCAATATCATCACACATAGTTTTAAACCAATCTTTCGCACGAAAACCTTGATTCTAATACCACTGTTGGGAAACCTCAATGGGTGCATCATATATGCAGCGAAAATCAAAACAAAATATCGGTTTCTCACATAGATCAAATCATCATGTAAACTATTGGGGTTATGAGAAAAACATAAAAACCGATAAAATCGTGATGTGTGAGAGATTGATTTTACCTAGGGAGATCATATATCCCTGTATTCCAGATCCGGATGGAGAAGATGAAGGAGGTCAAACGTCCTACTCTCTAGCGGTATCTACACGATGGATCTCTATAGCGAAACTCTTCCAATTAGATATCACAACTCTTGTTGGAGGGAGGAGAATAGGAGGTGGTGGCTAAAGCTGCAACCTATCAACTATGAGTCTCCCCTCCTATTTATATAGAACCACCAAAAACTCTTTGACTCCTACCTTAGTGGGTATTTGATCTCTATCCAAGAACCTACTAACATTACATTATTGGATCTTTATCTAATAATCTTCTTAAGCCTCTAATTGGGTCTTAAGCAAGGAGCCCATCAACATAGGGTCTCATCTAATGAGAATAGGAGCTAATTGGATCTCCATCCAATCCTCTATTTGCTTAAGTATCCACCATATGTGTGTGACTCTCTAGGACTGATACTGAGCTAGTTGTGAGTCACTCAGAACTCCTTCTGATATAGTGAATTATTATCCCCATAATAATTCACTCGATTCATCAATTATGGATGTACTAGGCCACTATGTCATAGTCCCCATACGGTACAAGGGGGATCAAATCCATCGAACCTATCTATCCATAGTTACCGTATATCTATAATCCCTTATCCAAATAATATCCCAAAGACCGTATATTGGACATAGTACTGTCAGGCCACATACAGAATCAGTTTGTCTTGCTCTAATCGGATTCTACTGGAGAACTCCTCTCTTAATTCGAATGACCCTAACCAAGGATTTGTCTAAGCAAGCACATATGAGATATTTCTCTCATGATACCGAGAGTGGATGATCATCTATTGACACTCAATTGCCTTCGTAAGGTTGACTACCAATCTCGATAACTAACTGCACCAAATTTGAAACTTTCCAAACCTATAAGTCCGGCATCAAAGAAAATAGTACTCATACAATACATCCATGGTGTCTCAAGTCTAAGGACCAGATATACAACTAGGAATTTGGAATCACTGTTTGACATTAGGTATTATTAACTATACAGCATTTCATAAGTGGATCAATCAGTGAACTCATTCTCTAATGAGCACCTGTACTATATCCTTAGTGTCTCTACACAAGTGGCTATGAGACTAGTCGTCTCTATCATATGGATGGGTATATAGTACATCGATCTATCCGGTTATCTCAATGTCCCTCTCGAGTAACCTATGATCGGGATTATTTAGGATTTGTGTTTAAAGGTGAATCGATCTCATTATCATTATCTCATCACGATCCGATTCCCATAGCACAGAACTAAGGACATCACAATATATATGCAATAAATAATATAATATAAGAATATGCCAATATTAATCATAAGTAAAAAGATTACGCAGTATGTCGCATGTGTCATTACTCACGTGATTGGCTTGCAGGGCACTTGTAATTAGCAAGAACAACATGTGACTCCTCAAGTGATGAGAACTATAAACTTGAACTCTTGATAAAATAACTAAAAAATTTAATAAATATCAATAAAAAATATAAAAATAAACTTAAAATGGACAAAACCTCTTGCTATGAATGCAAGAAGCCAATGCACTCTAAAGATGAAGAGCACAATCAAGTGGCCAACTACGATGAGGTAAGTAACCTACCTAAAAGTTCTTTTACTTCTAATGAGTTATTAAGTTCCTTTTACGAGCTTATGATTATTTTAAAAAGATTAGCTAATCATATAAATTATTTAAAAAAGAGTATATCAGTAAACTTAAAAAAATACATGAAGTAGGACCATCACACAGTTCATGCACCAAATGTGAAACTTTAGAAGAACTTAGAAAGAAAAATATTATATTACAACAAACATTAAAAATTTTAAAATTTGAAATAAATCCCTAAACATGATCCTTGCAAATAAGGGTCATGTTAACAAGAAAGAATATATAAACTTTGTGGGTAATACTGAACAAAAATCGACTATCTTCGTTAAAGGACCGATTCTAAATTTATCACCAAAAAATAAATGTAACTTTTGTGGTAAATTAGGACATATAGCTTATAAGTGTTCATTTAGAAAATATAGTTCATACAAATTGATGTGGGTTCCTAAAGGAACCATAAACAATCAAGTACCATCAGCAAAAATATATAGAGCTTTTCATGAGGGATCCAAAGTCAAATGAGTATCTAAATCAAAATTCTTGATACTATAAATTTATCTCATAACAAGGCTAGGAGCACTAAATGATGTCTTAGAAGTGGATGCTCAAGGCATATGACTTGAGATATAACACTCTTTCAAGCTCACTAGCTTAAGTAATAACAAGAAAAAATATTGAAAATAAAATTATTAGTAACAAATCTTCAGATGATTCATTATCATAATTAATCTTGATTGTTTTAACTTTAGCATATTAGTTAAAAATGAATTATAATAATAATATAAAAATAGAGACTTTAGCTATTTTAATAAAAAATTATATACATTCAAATTTATGAAAGAGAGATTTTGATGATGATGATGGTTGTATTGGCTTGTAATAGTTAAATTAGTGTACATTGTCTTGATATAAAATTGAATAGAAAGATTAAATATTGAATTTGAACTTAAAATAAAAAATTATATATGAAATTATGCTTTATTTTCTAATGTGGTTGAAAATTTTAATTTTTTAAATGAGAAGAAAATTTTCTTGATAACATATTAGACTCATTTAACAAAGAAAATCATTGGATTGAAAATAAAATAAAAGATTTTATTTGAAAATATCTTGTTGTAATAATCATAATGATTTTATTTGAAAATATTTTACTCGTTTAGAAATTTTATATTATAATGAACTTGATGACGTTATGTAAATGTTAGTATTGAATAATTGATTTGAAATATGAATGAATGGTTATTGTAGAATGTTAAATTTTAAGCATAGAAGAAAAATAATGCTTTATTTTTAATATTATTAAAAATTAAAAATATTTTTGAAATAAAAATAAAATAAGTATGATAACTCATTTCACTAAGTCTAAAAAGTTAGACTCATTTTTTAAAAAAATATTAAAATTAAAATAAATCGAAGCTTTGTTAGGACCCTAGCTAAGTCGGGTTCATTTATTCAGGTTGAATCATGTTAGCCATAGTCAGTTATGGGTCGGGTGAATCTTATCAAGTCAGTTATGAGTAGATTGAGTGGTTTTTATCTTCAATTGGGATTGAGTCAATTATTATTTTCAGTTATGAGTTTATCAAGAGTCAAAGATTAGTGGGACTGTTGGTAGAGCCCTATAAATAAGGTTGTAAAATCTTTATGGAGATCAATCAATGATAAGTATTAGTTTTAGCCAAAAGGCAAAACTCTATGAGGTAGATTCCTTCGAAGTGATCTAGGAGGCCCGATCTCCCTAAAGAGATCGTTTATCCCCCTTTCCACCCTCTTTTTCCATGATAGAACCCTAGGATTCTACCAATTTGGTATCAGAGCTACCGTTCCTTGGCTCTTTCGCTACTACCATTCATCATCCTCACCGCATCCCTTTGCCATCTACATTGACGTTGCGATCTTCCACACATTGCTGCCATCATCTTCACTGTAGTGTTTATCCAAAAAAAAAAGGAGAGAGAGAAGAAAAAGAAGCCGCAACCACACCTCTTTTCTCCTCATCTGTGAAAAGAAAAGAAAAAAAGAGGGAGAGAGAGAGAGACAGAAGAAAAAGAAGCCGTAGCCACCTCTCTTTTCTCCTCATATCATCTGTGAAAAAAAAGAAAAAAAAGAGAGAAAGAGAAGAAGAAGAAGAAGGGGCCCCGCACCTTCCCCCTTCTTCCCCACCTACCTGCGGCCTGCCAAGCACAGCCAGTGGTTGCTACCCTCCTCGGTCACTGCTCCACCCGTGTACATCCCCCTTCTTTCGCCCCTTGCTCCTGTCGCCGGCCAGCACCGCCTTAGCCGCTGCCTTCCTTGCTCTAAGTCACAACCACCACTGGGTGCTCCTCATGCTGATGCCACAGCCTCCTCCCTCTCCCGCAACCCTCGCTGAACTATTGCTATCGTAATCTTCCTTTCCTCCTTTCCTGCCGTAGTAGCCGCACGCCCTCTGCTACTGTCTTCCTCTCCTCCCTTATCTGCCGCTAGCCACCCTTATTGTCGCTTCCAACCAGCCTTCTTTATTACTGCCTGCCACTGCAGCATCTACGTCCCTGTCGCCACCCACCATTGCTTCACGTCACCGCTGCCCTCTCCCTCGGTCACCTCTTCCTCCACTGGCCACCTCTATTCCTCTCCTCCTTGCCATCGTCGTCAGCCATCCCTGCCATCTCCCCTCCTTCTCTCGCTACTCGCACCAAGTCATGTCGTTGTTCCCCTGCTGCTGCACCTACCTTCTGCTCTCAACCTTTGCCACCCTTCGTGGCAACTGTTGCCCTCATTTCCTCCTCCAAAAAATTGCAACCATAGCTGCAACCCTCGTCGGCCATAACCGCTGCCCTCTCCTCTGCTTCCTACAGCTTTTCCACCCGCTGTTGTCGCTGCCCTTTTACAACACCATTGTTGCTCTCCTCTTCATCACCCACTAACCACTTGTTGGACCTAGCGCCCTCTCCCTTGCTGCACCAATGCACTGCCCTCTTCCTATCCTCCTCTACAACACACCGCTGCCTTCCCCTACCTCCTTCGTTGTTTCCACTACCATCTTCCAGACCTCAACAGTGCACAACCAACATCGGCGTTGCTTCCTCCCCTATCGTATTTCCACCCTTTTGCCCCCCTGTAGCCATGTTGCTAGTCGCTGCCCAGCCGAACTCTACAGCAGGCGCTGCCCTCAACCTGCAACACTCTCACCTCATACAATAATAAAAACAGGGTAGCAACCTCTTTTCCTCATGATTTCTTTTTCCTGCCTCAAAATAGTGCCCCTTCTTACCAATCTCCTCGGTTGTCATCCTTCATCTATGCACCAACATCAGGAACTTGTCATCATCACTAGTCCCACAACTGCAACCAGAATTTGAAGATTACAGATCTACACTTTGATGCAATGGCGATCAATAATTCATTGGAAGCAAGATTTGATGCTTTCGAAGCCCGCATAGAGAATAGACTATAAGAACTCTTCAGTGAATTCAAAAGAAGTTTATCGGAGAACCCCAACAAATCTCAGCATGCTAAAAGTTTCAGTCTCAAAGGGAACATATCTGAAAAATATGATCAAAGGCAAGACAAGGAATTTCCTAGATGGGAAGATGAAAACCCAATTGGTTGGATCTCATGTGCTGAAAAGTTTTTTCATTTTCACAGGACCGGAGGAATCAATGGTGGAGATAGCTTCCACACAACTCGAAAGTGATGCGATCCAGTGGTATGATTTATATAAGACCTATCATGGAGTCCCTTCACAGGAATAGTTTAAGAGATAGCTCTTGAGTCGCTTTGGACCGTCGGAGTACAAGAACATTAATGGACAACTCACCAAAATTCATCATACTTCTACAGTACAGGAGTACCAGAGCATATTTAAGCACCTATTGAAACAAACCCGAGATTGGTCTGAGATATAATTGGTGAGAAAATTATTAAGGGACTTAATCTCGAGATTCGATGTGAAGTTAAAGCTTGCCATCCCCGCACCATGATAGCAGTCGTATCATTTACCAGTGTACATGAAGGAAAATTATTTTGGACACTCGTCGAAACATAAGCTTCAATAGACAAGACTTCAAGGTAGTCAATATAGACAAACACAAACAAGAGCAACTTCTGACAGTTGAGACAATTAAGGAGAAAATAAAAATTGACAATGTGGAGCTCGAATATGAAGGCCGTGACAAACTTCTGACAATTGAACCAGCTAAGAAGGAATCAAAAATTGATAATGTGGAGTTCGATCACGAAGGTTGTGCCAAATCTGAAGATAAGATTACTAATGGGCAAACCCTAATTTATGATAAAAGGTGCTCAAGGTTAAAATAATTACTTGTCGATTTCTTTTTGATACCTTAGGAAGACTTCAAAGTGGCGATTCTAAAAAAAAGATATTGTACGACCACTAGCCATCGGATGAAAAGGGTTTTCCAGAAGACTACAATGGTAATTGCATGAGAAGATCAAACCATTGCTTACTCCAAGTGGAGATCCTACTTAATTGATCAAAGAGTCGTGATGCATGACAAATATTGAAGTGCTCCCGAAATCTGATACTGCTCAGCCTTGAGGGCAAGGCTAATTTGAAGAGGGCGGGTCTATTAGGACCCTAGCAAAGTCGAGTTCATTTATTCAGATTGAGTCATGTTAGCTAGAGTTAGTTATGGGTCGAGTGAATCTTATTAAGTTGATTATGAGTAGATTGAGTGGTTTTTATCTTCAATTAGGAGTTTATCAAGAGTCAAAGATTAGTGGGACTTTTGGTAGAGCCCTATAAATAAGGTTGTAAATTATTTATGAAGATCAATTAATGAGAAATATTAGTTTTAGCCAAAAAGTACAACCCTAAGAGGTAGATCCCCTTGAAGTGATCTAGGATGTCCGATCCCCTCGAAGAGATCGTTTATCCTCCTTTTCACCCTCTTTTTCCATGATAGAACCCTAGGGTTCTATTAAGCTCTTGTTTGAAAATATTTTATTATAATAATCTTGATGATTTCCTTTTACATAACTCTTTTTGGTTTCAAATTACCATGTATGGATTTAGAAGCTATTCTAGAAATAAATTATATGAATTGAAATAACTAAAAAGGAGGAAAATTATTTTTGAAAATATATTTATCCTATCAAGCCTTCAATAAGAGATAAAGTGATATCATTATTATCAAATATCTTAAACTACAAAAATAATTTGATGATTTAAACTTAAAAAAGTTATTATCCAAATCATGATCTTGACATCTTAAAAATTACAACTTGAGATATTTATATAAATCAAGCTTAGAATTATAATTTTTTTATGAATCATGACCTTTATAACTTGAAATTTTCTATACATCAATCAAGATCTTTTATCTTTTCTCCTATGTAACTTATCATAAAAGAGCTCCAATCATGATCTTGTTTTCTAGATATTTATAACCTAAGGTCATCGGGAAGATCGTCGAAAGTTGGGAAGGTCACTTAATATGTTAGTCAAATTAATTGTATTTGTATACCTTAGTATGTCATAGTTGGCATACTATGATATACTATGCCTTAGTATGTCAATTTATATTTATCTAAATTGAGTTACATTTTAAAAGAAATCTAAATTAACTCAATATGAGACAACCGGGTCCATTTTGGATAGTTTTAGCTCATTTTGTTGACCTGAAAAGGGGTTAACATGAGATATAAGTTGATATACAAAAGTAAGAAAAATGTAGCTTTTGCAAGATTCCCAATAGTAGTACCGCCCAGGTCAACAATTGTACTGTTGTCCTATTTTCAGAGTGCTTTCGGGTAGTACCATTAGCCTTGACAATAGTACCATCAGCGTTAAATCTTGGCTTTAATATGAAACCAATTGGGTCTATAAATACTCTAAATTTTTTTGCTTGGAGAAGCAAAAATGGTGAATAAAAAAGTGGGATACAATTATGTTATAGAGTTATAAAATTGGAAACTTCTCTTACGTACGATTTTCTCCTATAGAAGATTTGTATGCGGACTCGGTGTTCCCGAAACGAGGCGAATGACATAAAAAACGATTGTATCCCACTTTTTTTAGCGCGCGAAAAAGATCCGCCCAAAAGGCGGGAAAATCGTACCTCTTTTACGCACTCCCCGCCCCGTTCTCAAGTCAGAGTCCCATCTTTGCCCTCCGCTTCCTCTCCCCGTCGCCGCTCTCTTCGACAGACTCATCATTCTCTCCAGTCTCCCCGTTTCCAACACTTATATTCCATCTCAAGATTCCTTAATCCGACGAGCCGAAACCCTAACTCGCGATCCAGTCGCGAAAGGCAAGAAAGACATGGACGCGGAAGGGCTCTCCATCATCTGCGCGGGGATCGGGTACGCCGATGAGGACGAGAATGGCGCCATAATTGGTTACACCAAGGGCGAATATTGTCTAGGTATAATTTCTAGCGTTAAAACTCTTTTTGATTAGGTTTTTGTACTCTTCTTGCGGACACGAATCCTTCGCGACATTAACAAGACTGGTGCTTTTTTTCCAGATAATTTGAAGGATCTGCAGAGATTTTTGAGGCGGGATGATCCACGGCAGCGAGACGTGTTCAAGCAGATTTGCAAATGGAACACGGTATCACGAAATCTGGTTCCTCTTATAGAATATTACCAGAGCGATCGAAATTTGGTAATCAATGCTGGTAAATCCCCGTATCATGGCGGTTCTTGTAGGCTGAGTTGGGATTGTTATTATATTTTTGTCTTGTTCCTCCTGTGTGCAGTCAAGATTTTGGTGTTCCTCACAATGCCAATAGACCCTTCATCTGATGGTATTGCACAGCAGATAGAGTATCTGTGGGATTTAAAGTCTGCATTGACACGTCCTGTCACAATAGCCGTAACAGTATGCCTTCTTGAAGATCCATTGGACCATTTAGAATGGTGATCTTACAACTTCCATCTTTTAAGTTTTTTTTATTCTTATAATGCTTTTCATGTGAAGTTGGCAATACTGCAAAGTGAGATTGAATTTTCTTTTGTTCTGTTTGTACATCAGAGAAAATGAAATTATTGTACAATTACAATGCAAACATTTTGTAGTGATGACAAGAAGAGTATCAATTAAGATCAGCTGACCTTTACTGCAATTCATTATTTTTGTTGTCCTATATAGTCACAGTGGGACTTGTAATTTTCCTGAATTTGGACTTTCATCTCTGATCATTACAACATCTGAACCAGAGTGACTATCAAATGGAACATCCTTCAATTCCTGTTGCAGTTAATAATTATCTTATAGTAATTATTTCTCTCTCGTGCATACCTGATCTATTAGTTTATCTCATTGGCAATTCATCATCTGGTTATGACTTTATGAGATCCATAAGTTGCATCAGGTATTACTTTTTGTATGCTATATCTTATGTTACATGTCTGCAGAACTACTTGATGTGCAAAAGCCTGGGCATATATGTTGCTATCTGGGATGAATTTGCTAGTTTGTTATATGGTATATCTAAGATGTTTTGAATTTTGATAACCATTATATTTGCTGCAGCAAGACCTACTGTCTGTTCCATCAAGGTGAATTGATGGAATGCTATATACCTGAGTCTATCATTGGATTGTGGACTAGATAAACTAAACCATGCCATTTCAAATCTTGTTAAAAAATCTGACTGAAGCATATGGCTATAAACATCTTACAACATAATGCTTATTTGTAAGACAAAAGTGAAAGGAGAGAAAGAAGGGAGAGGATAGTAAGGGAGGAAAGATAGAAGAGAAATAATGAGAGAATAAGATGAAAGAAAAAGGAAACTGAGGCTCCTCTTCTCCTTTGATTTTACACCATCATTACTAGATACCACAGCTGCATTGTCCTTGGGCACTTCCACCCAGGAGTAGGTAGTTAGGTTACTTCAATTCTACGGAGTAGGTAGTTATGTGGTGTCTCCCATTTCTACCACCAAAGCACCACTATAGCTACCTCTTTCGGTTTCACCACTGGTGTCAAATTTTTGGGTCACCCTTTGTCATGACTTCACTTGTGATGCTGGTATCAATCCTGGTGTATGTTTCCACCAAAGAAGAGAAGAATAAGATAGGTTCATTTGGGTCAAGACTAACAAACAAAGTAGAGGACAATCGGTGACAAGTTATTTGGTTTAAGGCTGATGACCAAAGAAGTGAATTGGCAAAAAGTTAGCTGGTGACCGTATCCACATTTCAGCACTCCATTATTCATCCTTGATGGAGTTTGGTGGTAATACTCAGGAGCAAATTTGCTGCAAGTAGGATAGTTTTGAGAACTTTATTGCTGCAAATCAAGTTTGAGAACCAAGATGAAATCACTCCTTATCAATTGCTGCAAATTATTTAGAAGTGATATGATGTAGGAGTTGCTTTCCTACAATCCCTTGTGCTATTTTGGCTGATAGCATTATATCATATAATGATCATTGGTCCTCTTCTTATTTCTACCATGTTTGCATTCAATGGCAGTAGTTGCTGACCAAGTGTTTCTGTTTAACATTATATTCAAACACAGTAAAACATTCACGGAAGATGATTGGAAATTGGTTCAGCTGGTGCTTACATTGTTCCGAAATGTCCTAGCCATCCAAGATATTACACTGCAACAGAAGTCATCTGGATCTTCCACTCAGTTTTTCTGTTTGACTGATAGATTTTTGGAGCTCATGTTTCAAGAGTATGTATTGGATCTGATCTTAGTATTGACGCAGCATGTTGATGGTTGTTCTGGCTATCTTCAGCAAGATAATCTGCTTCTATTGGAAACATTCTACTATATTTTTCTGGGCCGGGAACCAGAGCTGATAGCCAAAGTTTCTAAAAGAAGCTCTAAGGTCTATTCTGATCCTTCTCCTACTTGTATGTGATAAATCAATTTTAGTGTAGATTTTTCAAATTTTGTTCCACTTTCTAGTTATACGTTGACCTTTATTATAAGAAAAGTCCTCTCATTTTCTTTGTCTTGGGCATTTTGAAAGCCGTCTCCTTTAAATATTCCTATATACTCTGTTTTCTGTGACTGGAGGCATTACTTTTTACTGCTAGTGTCTGAGATGGATGATATGGAAGTCATATGTTGAAATCTTCTTTTCCAAACAATTGTCTTGCTGAATTGTTTTCTGTTGATATTTCTAGTGTAGAGCTTCTCCAGTTTTAGATGCTAAACATTTAGGAACAAACAATTTATTGACCTGCTTTTTCCTTTCTATTTGAACTGGCAATTCCATGTTAAAGCTCATATGTGCAGGTCAATGAAGATATCACAACTACTGTAGATTCTCTCAGGACAATTATGGATAAGGAAGAGGAAAAGAGAAGAATAATCAGGCTGAGGAACTTGGAACGGCATTCACAATTTAGTGGAACATTTACTCGTTTTGGCGTGGTACAACTCTTTATCCAACTGTTGATACCATGAAATATTTTGGTAATATAGATTGATGGTTGATTAGTTTCTACTGTTGTGATTATAGGATGGATCTAAAACCCTATTTAAACGTAACCCAACTTCTGCTTCTGGAAATGGCATAGTAAAAGTTCATAATGTTCAACGTGGTCCATTAAAGAGGATTGCTTGGGACCATGACAACTTGCCTCCAGCAAAGGAAAACATTTCGGAATTGCTGTATGAATTCTTGAACCAGTTTTTGTCAGGAGGTTATAATGGTAGGCTTCATTAATAATTTATATTTGTTGTTTCTTTTTCATGTTTTTCATCCTTTCCAAGTCTTGTTGGTCTGATATGGCACATACCATAATTTGGCCTACTGCTTCTCAGTTTTGATGCAGTCCATTCACGATGATATCAGTAAGGAATGCCAGTCCATTCAAAAAACTGATGTTATGATGTTTTTTGGAGTTGCTAAATTTGTTCTAGCCTTCCAGCACCAGAAGATCCTAATCTCAAAGGTTAGAAAAAGAATTGAGGAATGCAGTCATTCTTGTCCAAGATGTTCTGAGGATTACTTTGTTTATCTATTGTGGTGCTTATGTTCATGCATCAATACTAGGAGCTTCTTGCAATGTTTTTGATCTTGCACCATATGAGATACCATTTTTGAAGGAATTTAAATGAAACATGCAATTTAATTTGGATTCTGTAAAGGACAAAACAAAAAGTTAATTTAGGATAGTGTTTGTAGATATCTTTTAAATGCATGTGTGATGGAAGAAGGTGCTAAAAGATGATTTGTTAGTTGGTTTCTGCATCCTGGTTCTTTTGGTATCGTGATATTTAGTTTTTCCCATTTCAAATGTTGTGGCTGAGCACAACTGAAAACATGTTATTGTTAATCGGCTTTGATTGAAAGTGGTCTGAATCCTTCATAGAAATGAAAAGAGGGTGGCAGCTAATGTTTCTACTTCAGAGATGGACTTTTATATGCATGTAAAATCCTCATGAGGGTTAACACATTAACATGTGTCTTTCATATAGGTTAATGCTTTATGCCTTTTCCATAACCTCTCCTATTTCAGTTTATTACACCCTAAACCCCAAGAAATATTGAATATTTTCTTTCAGTGACCTTTATTCATTTGTAGCATTTTGATGTTTGTGAAAGTTGTGGAAGTAAATTATAAGATTTTGGGTAGCACTTTTCCAACTTTGGTGCAATTTTCATTTTATATTTTAATCTACACTACTATCCCATGATCACAACTTCCCAAAAATCTTCTGATTTTTTATTGGGTTATGCATTTTTGGTTCATAAATCATTACTATCATTCTAATTTGTTTAATCTTCTATAGAATTCTTAATTATTAATGCCAAAAAGGTACTGGCATGCGCCCATCATAAAAATGGGAATCCTTGATTCTAACCATGTTTAAATATTTGTGTGCAAGCTTGACTGTGCTTTTGAGAAAGCATATTAAGTTGAAACAAAAGGGATGCCACTTTGCCAAATGGTGTCATTTTTCTAGGATTCACAGTAAGAAGTGCAGTAATGTACTATTGTGAAACAAGATATGGAAGGAATATAAGACAGAAAGTTCTTTAAAGGAATCAAGTTTTGATATAAAAAAGTGTAGATGTTTTCTTCTCTTCTCTTGTGGACATTTAAAGTGGATATTTACATGAGGATCCATAGGGTCTAATATTGATCAAAGATTTTGTCTTAAATCTAACATGCCTTTTTGGCATACTCATGTTGATCTTCACTCTGTGTTCTCATTGTTTATTAATATAGAGTAAAACTGAATGCAGGTAGTACCCGATTATTTATGGACCATCTAAGTTTTTCCAAGTGTTTTCTCACTGTTACAAGTTGTAGGATTGATCAGCACTTATGAACCTTTCTTCCTTGAGCAGGCTTCAGAATGAATCTCTGATTGACATAATGTTTTCAAGCACCACCACTTAATTTTTTCAGTGGTCCTACGGCTCTTTGTTTATAGTAAGACTGTTTACTAGCATGATATGCACCTAGTACTAAGTCTAGATCTGTTATCTATGTTTATTTTAGCATGTGCTTTTGTTACTTTGATTTCACGTTCTCTTTTTGTCAGGAACCTAACATGGAGGAACCCATTTCTGATCCTTCACATGAAAATGAATTTGTCAATAACTTATCATTCCATGGGAATATATGTGGACCAGTTGCAGCGATCATAAACGAAGCCATGTTTAATTTGGTCATATCTAAATGGCTTGAGGCTTTTGATAGCTTGAAAGAAACTAAAGACTACAAATCCCTGTCAGCAGCTGGTTCTTCATTTAAGAATATGGTCAGTGTGCATACCTTTTCTATGTTGGTAATTTGGTTGCATGCAATTGATCAATGAACTAGCACCTGATTTCAGCATTGCATTTAAAGTTCTGCTCTGGCTTGTTTAAACCACAAATAAAGAAGTTCAATCTTGTAGATCATGAACTATGTCAACTGTTGTTTTCTAAGGTTGGAGTGGATTTACAGTATCATAATCTGATAATAATTAGGTTGTTGAGTACTTTACAGCAGTTAATACTTAATACTTGGTTATGTGCTATCCATCCATGTTTTGGAAAGTGAAATTAATCTTTCTATTAGCCTGTCATTAAAATAAGATAGAAGTTGGCATATGTGCATTCATCCAGATATCATCATCAAGTTGACCTGTCTTGGATTTTCTGGACCAATACTTCAAATGTAGAGAACAGGAATAGACCTATAGTAACTTGCAAATCTCTAGCAATATGCTATCAATAATCTCTTCATTTTTCTAACTTACACATTTTATAATCTTCCATTTAACAGATGACATTTGCATTCAGCATAATTGTCGATGGAGGATTTATTGAAAGACTAGTCAAATTTTGTTGTCTACAATTCATGATTGATAAATGGATTTCTATGGTCATATCCCTTTAATTTTTTGAAATTTCTTTCTACAAATCTTGTAGTCTTTTGAATTGTTTAACATCCAATGCATAAATCAAATTCTGGACATGATTTCACATCATATCTTTTTCTTTTGGTATGTAATACATTTTACAGGTATCAGACTGATACCTGTAAAATGTATTACAAACTGTTTTACATGTTTAAAATTGTTTCCAAACAAGAGTTCTTGAAAGAAAGAAGCACTTTCAAAGAGAACAAGAGTGGCGGAGACAAATCATCTAACATTATTAATGCTAGAAATAAGAGAAAATGTCTTGTATCCAAGGCCTCATTGAGCTACAGCGTATCATGTATATGTAGGCTAATGGTGCCAAGTGGCCAACTCCTTTTTAGCGTTGAATATTATCAATTGTAACCGATCTATCCTTTAAAATCCTGTAGTACACCTTGCTGCAAAGCCTGGCCAAACACATCTTTTGAGGGTTTTGGGTGCCAACCGCCCTAAGGGCTGGCTGGTCTCTGGTCCTAGCTGGACAGGGTTCAACCTGTGTCCAAACAAGGGCTGCCATCCTTCACCTTTGTCACTTACTAGTCAGAAGGGTACCCTGCCATAGCTGTGCCCCAGTTATTAGTTGACCTGAGACTTCTCCAAGCCTCCAAAATTGTGGTTATTGACTATCATTCAACTTGAAATAGGGTTAGTTTCTCTCTATAACTTGATGTAGGAAACAAATTCAATCACCAAAATCTTCTTCCTAGCTGCCCGTACTAGTCTATTATGATACTTTATACAGTGCTGCATGAATATCATATAACTGCTCGAGGCCTCTCAAGTTGCTGCCCTTCTTGGGCTGGCCTTAAAATGCCATTAGCATGGCAGGTGAACTTCATGCTTTGCCTGCCTAGTACATGCTGATGTTGGGTCCAATGTCCGAGTTCATGAGTGAGTATAAGCATTGGCCACAACTTGTCCATGTCCAGCCTTTTTATGTACTATCTTCTTTCTAGATGCAGTAATCATTAACAATAACTTATAATGCTTATTTGAATTATTATATAACTAAAATGCAGTAATTATGCCATTCATTATGTTTGACTTGTTCATTACAATCTGATATAAAACGTAGAAGATCTGGTCTTGGTTGTTTGCATCAGACAAGCTTTTGAACCACAATGTACTTGTTGTGTATCAGATGCTTGAAAGATGGAGATTTATATAACAATAACAACAATCCGTAATGTCCCAAATATCTATTGGTGACTACATTGATCTTTTGTTGTCATTGAGGAGTTGGAGATATCACTTAATTTAATGCTCATTATTTCTTCTAAAATCCAATAAAATATTTTAGCATTAGATATTCATTTTTGCAGTCTGATTAAACCATAAAGTGCCTTTTATTTTTGTAAATGATGATTTAGACCATTTAATTCTGAGAGTTGTCTATCAATTGCATGTGTTAGTAAGCCTATCAAGTGCTTTATTGACTTCCCATGCAACATATTTGATTGTCTATAATGAATTTGCTCTTTGCTGCATGCCAAAAGAGTGACTTGCAAAGAGTTTTTATGTTTTCTGTTTAATTTTTTGTTCTTTATTCAGATACGCATGTTAGATTTGGTGCTAAAAGTGTTGCCTGAAGATTCAAAGGAAACTCAAACTGCTCGTGTTCTACTATATAAGCTGTTCTATGATCAGACGGATCAGGGGCTGACTCATTCCCTCCTAAATATGTTCAGATCTTTCAACACCCATAAACAACCTAAAAGGTTAATGTTATATAAGCTTCATGTTTTTGATACTGAAGGTTTATTGTATGATGTCTGTTTCTTATAGAGAAAAGCTTAATGGAAATACCATGTATCAGGGTCATAGTAGGATATGTAAATTATAGATGGCAAGATGATTTTATTTTTATAACTATACTGATTTTTTGTGCCTTTGTGTTACACAAGCCTATGCTTTCATCATGACTAGAAATAAGATCTGAAGGAGAATTGAATGCTTCACATGCAGTGTGATGTTCTGGCATGCTAGAGTCGTATCTACATGTTTATCAATGGAAAACGGTTTCAAATATGAGCTGCTTTGGACTAAAACTCTTACAGATGCTAGAGTCTTAATATATATTATTTTGTCAATTTATTGTCTTTATATTTATGTGCTTATTGTTAGTAGCATAATGTGGTACTTATGTTTTCAACTACTGTGGATTCTAAGGCTGTATCAATTGGTGCAAAAAGCATGTGTCTTCTTGTTCTTGTGGAATATTGTGTGAAAGAGTCATGTTGGCCTAGTTAGCAGTGCTATAACAAGCCTACTTATCTTACTGAGAACTATAAGATAATTTTCCTCTTTTGTAGTTGTCTCCAATATCTTTTCTTTCCTATTGCACACTCTTAGGTCATAAACTTATTGCTACAGCAAGTCTACAATGAACTGACACGAGTAGATCCTAAGCCCAAACTGAAACCTAACTTACCTCTATTATTTTCACTGTAAAATGTCCTCTGTGCATTGTATATATTCTTTCTTATTTGAAGCACTATTAAATATACTGGTTAGAATTCATTGTTGAAATTTACAGTTTTCTTTATCAGTGATCTTGCAGATTTGTTGGAAATAATGCATGTAGTGTTACAACTTATGGAAAAGCTTCAAGCACGTGGTACACTAAGGGTATGTTCTATTCATAGCTGAAAGTTTTGAAATTGGGCTTTGCCTATAGGCATTTCAATGATTCCTTAAGCATGGTACTGGTCTCATGCATTCCATACAAAAGCTAGATCCTGATGCTTATACTTGGATTTCATTTGCATCCCAAGCTAGTAGGGTTTGTTTCAGTCATTGTTAATTCTTAACAAAGTCTCAACTCTCAAGTTATCTTTTCAATTTGTCCTTACAAGTTATCAGGTTACAGATCATAGAGTAACCTTTTTAATAAAATGAAAGACATAGAGTTGCCCTGGTAAATTACTAGCTAAATCTTGTTTGTTACTATGTGAGCTTTAGGTTGCTAGAAAATCAAGGAAAGGCAGAAAGAAGAAGACAAATACAGAGGCCAATAATTTGGGAGAACATGTGAATCCCAAACATATTGTTGCTCAAACAGAGGAGACTGGTGGGCATTCAAATAATCTGTCAAAAGAGCAATTAAGAGAGCTAAGTTTAGTTGATAAAGTAGGAGATAACCAAGAAGGTACTTTTATGTCTAACGATGCTGCAGTGCCTGATGTGTCTGTGCACAATATAAAACACAGTGGAGACAACATGGTAGCTTTAGGTGGTGATGTGGTGAATACTAATTTCATTGAGCCAGTACATGAACCAACAGACTCTTCCAGTGATGATCAGCTGCCTGAGACAAATGAAGTGGATTTCAATATATCCAAATTGGTTGCTACTTTTGCAAACAATTATGTTGTGTACAATTTATGTTGGTTGCTGAAGTATTATAAAAGCAATTCTGTTAGTACAAACCACCACATCATCACCATGCTGCGACGAATTTGTGATGATCTGGATATTTCCCCAGTGCTCTACCAGGTAGAATCTGAGTTGACACATGCCTATCTCATCCTAATATCGATGGTTTATTTGTTTGTTCTAAATAATCTGTCTATTCATGCAGTTATCGATCCTCAGGGTATTCTATAATATACTAGCTGACCAAAAATCATCAGCATCCAAGGAATATGCTAGTATTGTAAATTTTCTCACTAAGTTTACAAGGAAAATGCTGAAGTTATTGAAAGACAAACCGTTGCTTTTTGTTGAAATACTCTTCTGGAAGACACGGAAAGAATGTCATTGCATCAGTGCAGACGTTCTATTGTCTGGCCTAGCCGAAAGAGGTTTGCATAATGATGAAGTTGTTTTGACACATGATATAGGATACAAACAGAAAAGCTTAGCAGATTCTCTTGGTGATGATGAATTCATGATACCATATGATCTCAATAACCAGAGGCAAGTTACAAGTTAATAATTTGTATCTCATCATATATACTAATTATGTCTTGCAAAGGATTATTCTCTTTTATCTTTCTAAATCAAATTCCAGTACTAGTTCTATCGCTAAGTTGATCAGCTCTGTGACTGCAGGGATGAAAATTCATTTGACGTGTTTCATGAAGATGATTTGTACAAAACTAAGCAACATGTTAGTGAAAAGAATGTCATGAGATCCATCTCTAATGATGATGATGAGATGGATGTAAGGTTAGCAATCATCAAAATATTCAATGATTTTTTTTTTTCTTTTGAACAGATTTTCATTTGACTTGTAAGTGATGCAGCAAAGGCACACCATCTAGATTTCAGAGGACAAAAGATTTCAAATGGCAGAAAAGTCATATATCTGAACAGAAACAAGAGACCATGATAAAACATTTATATGATAAGTAAGTAGTGTTTTTGAGTATTTTTGTTCTCAAAGTAGCAGGCTTATTTGGTTTGGGCATTTTAAATTTTCCAGATACAAGGATGATAACAAGTGCAGTCGTCTTATAGCAGAAGCTTTAGACCCTGAAGGAAAAATAACTGCAGTTCAGATCTACCATAAGCTTAGACAGCTTGGTCTACAAACCACGAGGAGTAAAAAGCTAGCATGTGCTGATGTGCCTTTGTCAGCTGGAGATGATCCCACTGAAGAAGCTGGTATTGCATTTACCATCACTCCAGAAGGACATGAGGACTCTTATCTGAAAACATCTGTGTAAGCTCTGTGTAAACATCTCCAAGGCATATACTTTGAGTTTAGAGAAAACTAGATTTCCCGTGATATGATGTGCTAGCTTTTGTAACAAACCCTAACCTGAAGTTTCATACTCATCTAAAACACCATTTTATGGTATGAATTAACTATCAGCCTAAGTCTCCTAGAGTTAGATAATCTATCTGTTTCCTAAGAGTTTGATTGAGATCTGCAACAGATCGCATATATCCATCTGGAATACTCTCTGTCAACGCATTTGTCTAAGCAGTCTTATTTATTTATTCCTTTGGATTTATCATGATCCTGTTCTAAAATGTTCATACTAAAGGTGCAGTCTGGATCATGCGATGCAAAGGGCCAAAAGTATCACTAAATGCTCCAAACCATATTGTATTAGGGCCTTTCTTTTGGATGCACCATTACTGGGTCACTCTTCCAGTTTATATTTATTTTTGTGATCTTCATGGATGATTAGCAGTTTCAAAATTTGCCTTTTTTTTCCCCAGCCGCAGAAGAAAGAGAGTACAAACATTCAGCAAAGATCAGGAGCTTGAGATCAAAATCCTCTTTGAGAGGTTGATGCTGATTATGTTCTGTCCATTTTGCTTACTATTGGATAAGTCTTCATTTACAATAATTTGTCGAATCTGTTGGATTGGTGTCTGGGCATGAAACAGCTGTTAAGCTTGGTAGATCTTGCAAGTGTACATTACCATGGAATTTTCTTACAATAACCCTTTGTTCTTTGTTGATGTTTGCATGTGCTATACAGGTTTAAGGATCACAAGAATTGCAGCCATATGATAGCCAAAGTTTTGGATGCTGATAACACCTACACTGCTGCCCAAGTTTCCTGGAAACTCAAGCAACTAGGTCTGCTTGCTCCTAAAAAATTGACCTCACCTGAAATTAAGAAGCACTCAAGAGATGATGAAAACAAAGAGAAAGGACTGCAGTTAGAAGAGACGTTGTTTGCAATAAAAAAAAGGTACATGCTTTTCTTTTCTGTCACACAAGCACACTTGGATGCCTGGGTTGCTGTTTTTCATGTTGGAGGTTCTTGGTTTTTGGTGATGTGCTACTAATGCGTCTGTAGGTTTTTATCAGATATCCTGACCATTGTCAGTTGATTCTTAAGTCAGATTACTGTTGCCTAGTTCTTTATGTCAGACTAAAGCCTTTTATTTGTTCATTTGTTCGAAAGCCACAAAAAGAGGAAATCCTTGACAAAGGAGAATGAATCAAGTAGCCCACCCCAGAATATAGAGCTGCCGGTGGAAGATAATTCTGGAGTTCTGAGAACGACGTCAAAGTGTGTATCTGATGTAGCTAATAACAGAAATCTTGTACAACTTAGACAGATAAGAGCCATCTCCTTTCTTCGTCTGTCAGTGGGTCTGGCTAATATATGAGTTTAAAATTTATGTCAGAAATCGAAGAAAGAGGAGGAATAAGTCACCAGTAAAGGAGGGTACACGGGAGATAGTTTCTCGGCATGAGGCGACATCAGCTGACCATGATTCGGACGAGGAGGTTCTTGCTACTTTGTTCAAGTAAGTACTTCTGGTATATTACCAAGAAGCATTTCAGCTATACAAGCACCTGTCTCGTTAGGTGTCCTTTGTAGCCAATCCTTGCAGAGTTACTAAATGCTTTGTTTCTTTTTCCCTGGCGGAAGAAGAATGGAACGGGATCTTGACCAACAGCCTGCGGATCATGAAACGGACGGTGTTGGCTTGGATGAGGACGTCTTGGACGCTGAACAGCAATCCCATGAAGATGAAATTGGTGCCACCACTGCCACCGTCACCGCTGGTTTTCCTGCCTTGGATGACAATATGGAGGATGAGATGGATGAGCCCAGCAAGGGGGATGGATCTACAGAAGCTGAACTTATGGATTACTTTGACTCGGAGGGTGAAACGAATGCTAAGCCCCCAAGTAGGATAGGTCATAAAAGGAATCTTAAGCTGATTATGGATGAAGACGAGGAGTAAAAAAAGATCGCCATGGTGCCCGCTACTTCTTATAAGGGGGACGGGCTAGAAGAATCAGCTCAATGCCCTTTCTTTTAGTACTTTTTTCCTTTGGCATTGGATGGTCAAATTAAAAAAGTTTACTGTAAATTAAATTCTACAAGCATTCAATCAAACAATTTGCTCGGTCGTACTATATGGATAAAAGCCTTGAATGAAGCCCATTCGTAAGAAGATCAACCGTCTACCCGTTACATCCATCACGTCACGGGTAGACGGGTAGTCGATCATATATTTCACATATTCTTTTTAGTAACTAGATAATCATGTATATACTAAACTTCAGGAAATCAAATTTCATCCTATGGATAACATTCTTAGTGGACTTAGTTGTCATCTCATGTGTTGGGTAATGGATTTACCACCCGTGTTGGGTAATGGATTTACCACCCAAGAATATCTTTTTCATAGAATTATAATACGTTACCCTAGAAAATCATCTTATAACATATTTTCTCTATAATTTTCTCTACAAGGCTACTACGTATCACTCATTAACTCATTACCTCTACTATCGATGGACTTAAACATCATCCCAACAACCTTCTTGGGTCAAAATGGTACTTTCCATTCCTCTTGTCCTGGATGGACTTCTCACATAAGCACATAAGTATCAAATTAATGAAATTTATGGACCAAGAGTGTTGATCGGGTTGGATCCTCTCCAAACTTCATGGATTGCACTAGGGAGCTTCTTCATGTATCTCATGCTAACCTGCATTAACAAGTCCCCAAATCTAACAACACCATCTCTGAGATGTCAAAAGATGGAGAGGAAGAGAAAAAGGGCATCAACATCATTGGAGCACAAAGAACTCAACCTGCGAAGGAGACCCATGCAACGGTGCCACTGCTTTAAACCAAGAGGTCAACACTCCTGCCACTATCTCTCGACTGACTAGAAGAGGAGAAAACAAGAGGCGGCCACTAGAGGAGAGATCTCTCTCGGTGGCAGAAGATGAGTAAAAGGAGAATGGGGGTTATACCATCATTGTCACCATCGAGTGCTGCTATCCTCATCCTTTCGTGTGATGGTTGCAAGTGTTAATTCAAGACAAGATGCACGAGAGAAACTAGTGAAAGTGTTTACATGAAAAAGAGATAGGAAGACAAAATATGATCTGGTGGAGAGCAAAGGTTAATACGGCCGAATAAATAGAGCAAGGAGAGGAAGTAGTCGTGGAAGGATCTTGTAATCATATGTCTATTCTTTAATCTCAAAGGTCATATATGTCAAACTAAAAAATAATAATGTTTATAAATAATGATGATAAATTATTATCATTGGTATTCCTTAATAAAAAAATCATGAGTCAACAGGCATCAGTTAGATGCTAACCGAATGAATCCTAAATGATTGATTTAATTAAACTTAGATAAGGTAGTATTATTCTTGATTTGAACAACTTTGGGACAAAAATCAAAACACTGATACAGTCATTGGTTAAACCAAGTCAAAGCAAAAGTGACTTACAATTAAATTGAACTTCAAGTTTAATCAAACTTGAAACCATCTCAAACATTCACATTAATACTACATTTTTCATATTTTTAGAGGATTTTAAGATTATTATTTCTTGAATTTGACATGATTTTAGGTGAATTGTATAATTTAGTGCATTTAACATCATTTTTGACTATAATGAGGTTAAGTTTTTGTCAAACCACATAAAACTTTCACATAATTAGTCAAATATGATACCAACACCCATTCAATTATTCTTTCCAGTTTTAGAGGATTCTATCGAATTTGGCACATTTCCAAGTGGATTATGCTATTGAATGTGTTTCAATTCATTTTTCAAGTATATAGGATTATTATTTCTTCATTTTGATACGTTTAGGGGTTAATTTATATAGTTAAGTGTATTTTAATTTATTTTTAAGCGTAACAACATGATGTCCTTTGAAACAACTTCAAACTTTTCAAATATCAATAAAATATGATAATAGATGTATTTTATAATTATTATTTCTTAATTTTGGTATAATTTTTGATCTTATAATCGAATATATAAGGTTTTTTTTGTCAGAGGGTGAGCCTTGATACAACAATAAGATTTTTTCTGTGTCCTACTGAATCACATGATTCGAGTCATGGGAATAAATTAGAGTCATAAGAATAGTCTCTTTAGATATTTAAAAATAAAATTTTGTGTATTAATCATTTCCAAATTATATATTGGTGGGAGTCTCATGCATTGAATATGACAAGCTAGTAGAAAATTTTCTTGAATAAATTATTTTTATTCAATTTACTAAAAAAATGAAACATTTTTTTACAATCATCAGACCGAATGATAAGATAAATACAAACATATTATTCCTCATCCATAAATATCAAAACTTGGCTTTATGGGTTGAGGGAAACACCAGCTTCTTAGTACGAGAATAGCAGAATCTTATCCGAAGGATTTATTTTATCTTTCCCACATCGGAGTGAAATATATCCTTTTCAGTGGAGGATTTGTTGAATAACTTATTTAATTTAATTTAATAAAAAATAAGTAATTTATTTATTTTTCCGGTCATCGGATCAAATGGTAAGATAGATAAAGACATTTTAATCCTTATTAATAAATATCCAAATTTAACTTTGTAGGACGAAGGGACAACCCTAGCACTTTCTTACTCCGAGAAGATTAACGAAAATTTTTTCCGGAGGATCTATTGTATTTCTTTTTCTCTTTTGTTTTCGGGCACGTGAAATCTGCTCATAGGCTGGGCGGTCCTTCGCAAATCCCTCGAAGAGATGGGGAGAGGATGTCGGTGGCACAGATTTCCTCAATTCGTTTAACCAAAGAGCCGAGCTTGTCCCTCGTTCAACATCATTCGGTCCCTCGAACAAATTTCCTCAATTAGGTGCAGTCACAGGCACGCTTATGCACTGAGCATACGTGATAAAGAAAAAACGAAAAAACAAAGATGAATGAGCAACGCAATCTAAAGCCAGCTGTGTTGGGACAACAATCCCACAATGTTAGGAAAAACAAAAAATAGTAACCTGCCAGATTTAACAATCATATGGTAAGGACTCGTTAGCGCGAATGGGTACAATACAGTGCGAGTCACCGAAGAGTATTCACTTTTTAAACTCTCAACCGATCACTCCAGATAAAAGAGCATCCAATATGGATCCCGCCAATTAATCGAAAAATTAATTGCATGCAAAATCATGATGGTGATGGATGGAAGGAGACCATTTTATGCACCAAAGAACTGCTCAGGAACATAAAATTTCAGTCCAACCGCCTGAAGTAACATTAGAAAAAAAATAAAAAAACACTCAATCAATAATAATATTACATCAAAGGCATGTAAAGATAGTGTGAATAGACAAAAGACCAAGAAGGCCCCTATATATATATATATATATATATATATATATATATATATATAATCTAAATTGAACTTATGCGCATATAAGAAAAGAATTGTAGAATGGAATATAGATCTGGATCTGAGGCTGCAAACAGTTCTGTTCGAGTGTTGTCTCCAAGACAAGTTATTGGCAGTAATTCCAAGATAAGTTACTTGCCCCTTCCACTACTTCTGTAGTTGCTACTGGTAATAACTACTTATGTAGTTGCGACTGGTAATAACTACTTATAAATCAAATACATATTACTCCCGTGACTTGTAGGGTTTGTTGTACGACTTGATATGGTAACAACGATAAAAGCAAAAAAAAATCCCAAACAAACTAACATTTGTGTTGAATTACTTTCATGCGCTTTCTTTGCTAGATGCAATGGTATCTTTAATTTCTAGAGTACTTAGTTATAAGTATGATTTGTTGTATGACTTGATATGATATGATATGATATGAGTAATATATATCGATTCATAGATGACTAACACATAAATCACTCTGATAGTTATTGTTAGGATCTTAATGACAATAATAATGTGCTTAATCGATTTTAAAATTTAATAAAAAAATTAATATATTTTGAAAACTCAATTGATTAGGTTAGAATAGCAGTAAAGAGAATAAAACAAAATAATTCCTCTTCTCTCAAGGTCATTAAATTTCATTATCGATTTTCTTTCTAGTGGACAAAAATCAATTATCCTTGTTATAATTTTTTCTTTTTTCAGGCTTACGAGATAACCTTCACACTCTCTTTTTATAATAGAACTCTCATAGTGACTTATAATTTCAACCAATTCAAGAGGAGAATGGACTCAAATTGTGCTCAAAATGAGATTACAATACTTCACTAGTTGAGGAATGAATGCTTATTCAATTAAGCCGAGTGAGATATTTATAAACCCCAAAAGACTTCAAAAATAAAGTTAAAAATTTAAATCTCTAAAATTTTGAGGCATTGGTGCTACCATTGATATTTATAGGTACTACCATCGATATTTATAGGTACTACCATCGATATTGGACAATACTACTAGTATAACTTTTGGCACAGTAATAATTTTGGACTCTAATTGTACTATCATCATAATTTTTAAATTTTGGATAGTACTATTGTCCCCCTAGGTAGTACCATTATCATAAATGCTGATAAACCATAAATAGTGATTGTTTGTTGACTCGAGTGGTACTATTACTTAGGCCTAATGGTTCTACCATTCAGACCTAATTTAGATCATCAATTTAGCCTTCTAACGAGCCTAATTTGGCTTTACATTAAGCTTAATACTTTCTTGAGAAGTTGGCTTTCTGTTGACTCAATATCAACTCAAATTGGTTGAAAATAACATCGATCAAGACCTTGACAAATCAACCACTCATTCGATATATCTTTGAAGCTTTTAATATGTTGTCTATTCATTTGACATGTCGTCTAAACTTTTGATAGTTCATCTAAAACTCTAGGGCATCGCCCTTTCATTTGGCAATCACTCATTTCACTGCCATGTTGATTTTATCATGATATCCAATCTTCGGACATAAAATCTGATCCTTTCGGCATAATACCTGAACCTATAGCAGTATGTTTGATCTCTAGCACATCGACCAATCCTCCTACTCCACATCCAATTTTTTATTTTTATAATTTTCTGACATAATGTCTGACTCTCCTGCTCGATAATTGACCCTTCGATGGTCCAATTTTATGATTAAAGTATTTTCTTTAGCCACTTATCTCAAAAGCATAGTAGTCTAATAAACTCATGAATTGATTTCATCATCAATATTCAAGATTCACCAATCTTGATCTTTTTGATGATGATAACCAATTGATGATGGAGTCTTAACCATGCTCCCCCTAACTATATGCTATATTAAAAGTATGATGAACTTGAATTCAAAATAATAACGTTTCACTACTAGCATTAAATTCAAATTGAAATAATTTATAAATAAATTTTAATAGAAATCATTACAAAAATTGGATGCATAAAAGCATTAATAGTATCATTATAAGTTAAAAATGTCATAACATATTTTTTTCTATTTAACATCAAATATAAATATATGCATAGTTACTACATCAAAAGGTAAAGATAGACATAGTTACTACTTATTCCCCCTTTGTCAATCAATAAAAGTTGAAGGAATATACAATCGACTTCGGTGGGGGCAATCCAAAATGCCTAAATAAAATATGAAAGTATGCATCAAAAATATTAAGACGTTGATGAATATACTGCATCTCAATCAAAAGTTGATCCTGACAAAGATCAAGATGATTTAATCTGGCTGCCATGGAATAAGAAGATGAAGGTGTTGGATCCGATAGAGGTCTTGTCTCAAAGGAACTAGTAGGAGAAGAATGATTGCCCATATATATAGGTGTATTTGAGATAGGCTAGGATGGAGGAGGATTTGTTCTTCTAGGTAATCTAGTCCATATTTTATTAATTATAGTACATCTCAATCTTCTTCTATTAGTGATATTAAATCTATCTAGTTTTATAATTTCTTCATATAGTGGGATGACTATGTTGTGTGCATTTAAAAGCTAGGTAATCAAACCTCTATATGAAAGCATTATGTTATTCTCAGACATATCAATCATATTTTGACATGACATAACCAAAGCAACAATCACATCTTATGATAATCCAATACATGGTGCATATTTTTAGAGTATCAACTTTCTCAAGATAATATTGTTTAAGAAGTAAAATACTAATTTGAATATGATGAAGTAATTTTGTGTTCAATGATAAAAGATGCTCACAACTCTTTGAGACAATTGATAGGTTGGGGTTTTAAAAAATAATGATAATGATCTCACAATAAGTAATACCAATGGACTTGGTGTCCTGTTGTCCTCGAAAAAAGTAATCTTGTCTATTTTCAGTAATACCTAAAATATCATAAATTATGTCATCTGTGATAGGTATATGATGTTCTAGAACATAAACATATGACTTATTATTTTAATCTACATATAAATTATTATAAAATATTCTAACTAACCTAGGATAAATAGGTTTAGTAATATAAAGAATAGGAAGGATGTTTGAGTTAGTGAATTATTGGATAATTTTTAATTCTCCTAAATCTCTTAAGTCCTTATATTTTCTTTGTGAACAATTCTAAATTCAAACTTTAAAAATTTTAGAGTATATTTATAGAATCAAATAAGGTGGTATCATAAGTTTTATATAGTCTCTTTTTCCTTTGTCCCTTGACGATTCTCTAGGTGACAGTGAGGACTATAACATGTGTATAAAAAATAAAAATAAGAATAAACTAAATTTAAGAATAGGAGGAGGATTTAGATATCACCCATGTAATCTAAATCCTTTACCAAATTCAGACTTCTTTCTTGATTACCAAGACGAGTGGTTGAATTCTTAACTTCCTTAGCCTTTTAAAGGGAGGAGGAATGAGAGACCTAGGCTTTGTGTGAGTGAAGATGAAGAAAAGAAATGGGGGAGATTATGAGGAAGAAGGTGAAAGAGGGTTGTGGAGGAGGTTTAGAGGGAGGAAGAAGAGGGTTAGGGGAGAGAGAGGTAAGATTAAGGAGAGGACAAGAGTTTGGAGGGGTTTAGGGCAATTCTATTGCTAGCCCTATACATAAAAGGCATGGGACGGGTTATTGGTGATAGCACTACCAGCATAGGTGGTGCTATTATCTCTAGATAGAGTGCATTGATGTAGAACCGCAAGTCCAATGGTGCTACTATCGGCCCTATTGTTCTAAACAACTTGTATCCAAAGTAATATCAAAAATCGTTCATACAGGTTTAACATGCCTAATTTTCTTATGATAAAAACAAATTACTCTTCATTCAATGATTTAGTAAAATTGTCTACTAGTTGATATTTTATGTCAATAAAATTTAAAGATGTCATGATTGCTTAGATGATCCTCGATGAAATAATATATAATGTCAATATGTTTAGTTTTAGAATGTTGAGTAGGATCTTTTGATAATTAAATTATACTAATATTGTTATAATTTATAGTAATAATTTTTAAGTAAAGTCTATAATCTTTTAAAGTACTTTTTATCCAAACTATTTGTGCACAACATGCACTGGTCATAACATATTCAGCTTAGCTATAGATAGTAAGTATGATCGAGTTTTATTTCTTGAAAGGCAAAGAAACAAGTGCATGACATAGAAATTGACAAGTTCTAGAAGTATTTTTTAATGTATTCTACATACTGCGAAGTCAACATCAATATAAGCAATCAAATCAAAATTTTTAAGTTTAAGATATTATAATCCCGATATTCCTTTTAAGTATCTAATTTTTTTTACTGCTTTATAGTGAGATTATTTAGGATTAGATTAAAATCTTATACAAAGCTCAACACTAAATATTATATCAAGTTTAGCTACAATAAGGTATAGTAAATTACCTATCATACCTCTATACATCTTTTGATCAAAATATTCTCAATCATTATTCATGTCTAATTTTATAGAGATGCTCATTAGTGTGCCGATAGCTTTAACATTATCTATGTAAAACCATTTCAATAGATCAAGAGTGTGATTAGTTTGACTAGTGAAAATCTTATCATTTAGTTACTTAATTTGTAATCATGAGAAAAATATTAATTTACTCTTAGCAAATGATTCATATAAAGAGTCATTAGTAGAACAAAAAATAATATTATCAACATAAATTTAAATAGTAAAATAAAAATATTTAATAAATGATATTGATCTTATCTTTTAAAAACTAATTTTGAATAAAAAAAGAGTCAAGTCCCTTAAACTAAGCTTTAGGGGCTTGCTTCAACCTATGAAGAGTCTTAGATAATATAAATATAATTAAAAAAATATTTTCAAAAATGAGTGGTTGTTCAGTATAGACTTTTTTCGAAATAAAACCATTAAGAAAATCACTTTTGACATCTATTTGAAATAATTTAAAATTTTTAAATATGCATTGGCAATGAGTATCTTTATGACTTTTTCAGAGTCTATACTTCTTGGTTGAAACATTTGACCACTAATATAACATTATTTCAAATCACGACACCTTATTCATCTTATTTATTCCTAAAGATCAATTTAGTATAATTATAAGAACAAACATCTAAATTTATTTTTTTAATTGATTTAGTACTTCATGCATTGTCGAGGCTCATAAGTCATATTTAAGAGCATTATCAATGTATTTAGGCTTAATTTGAGATAAAAAGATAGTATTTATATGAATACTTTCTAAAGAAGAATAAGTTTGAATACATTTCAATGTATCTCTAATAATTAGCTCCTTAGATTATGTATCTATATACTTTCATTTATTGGGTAATATTTCTTTAGAGTTAGATATATCTGAGTTGCTTTGGAGTGTAGAATCCTTAATCAAATTTAATTTATTAAATTTAAAATCATCATCAAAAAAAATTTTTAGCTTTAAGAGATTCATAAAACATAATATAAATAAATTCTTTAATAGCTAAAGAACTTTTATTAAAAACTCGATAAACTTTAGAGGTAGAGGAGTATAAAAGAAATACCTTCATCGAATTTTGCATCAAATTTTCCTAAGGCATCCTTGTCATTTAAAAAAAATATTTACATCCAAAAATTTCAAAATATAAAATGTTGGGTCTTTTATTGTTCCATAATTCATAAAGATTTTTAGATAAATGAGATCTTATAAGAACCCTGTTCATGACATAATGTATTGTGTTAAAAATTTCAGCTTAGAAGTATTTGGGTAGGGTATGCCCATTATGCATAGTCCTTGCCATCTTTTGTAAGCTCTATTCTTAATTTCAACAACTTTATTTTGTCACAAATTTTTTAGAATAAAAAGATTATAGTTATACCAATTTAAATTATAAAATTTTTAAAAATCATGAGTCTTAAATTTACGACCATGATCACTATAAATAAAAGAAATCATAAAACTTGATAAAATATTTAAAGTAATCATTTTTATATGCTAAGAAATATATCTATGTATATCTATTATAGTCATTAACAATCACAAAGATATATTTATTATTCCTAAACATTTGATATTAATAGTTCCAAATAAATCCATGTGAGTTAGTTGTAATAGTCTAGATGTACTAGATTTTTTGGTTTAAAGCTACTCCTTATATATTTTCCTAATTGACATGCATCATAAATTTTATCTTTAATAAATTTGATTTTAGGTATTCCTCTTATAAGTTTTTAGTTTCATTATGAAATTAATTTAATACTAGCATGTCCTAGTCTTCTATGCCAAAGCAATGCATCATCATTCAAAACTGAAAAATAAGTTACATTATAAAAATCATGAATATCAATAGTATAAACATTATCACTTCTTAAAGCTATAATAAATTTATTCTTACTTGGTATTTCTATGATGAAATCATGAGCTTTAAATTTAACATTATATCCCTCATCACAAAGTTAACTGATATTTATTAAGTTATATTTCAAACTATCTATCATAAGTATATCTTTAATCAAGAGAACGATGTTCATAACATAGCATATCGTGTGAATGACTTCGGCCCAAAAGTATTTGGGCAGGCAAGCTCATATTATTTCTCTCAATAACTCCATTTTATTACAGATTTCTTAGAGTGGAGAAATTATAGTCATACCCATTTAAATTATAAAATTTTTAAAAATTATAATTTTTAAATTGACCACCATGATCATTATAAATATATATCTACTATAGCCATTAATAATCATAAAGACATTTACTACCTTCTATACTTGTCATATCAATAGGTCCAAATAAATCTATGTGATTAGTTGTAATGGTCTAAAGGTACTTGGTTTTTAGGTCTTAAGCAACTCTCCTTATATATTTTCCTAATTTGCATGCATCACAAATTTTATCTTTAACAAATTTGTTTTATACATTCTTCTTAAAAGTTCTTTATATCAAATTTATAAAATTAATTTATATCATCATGTCCTAGTCTTCTATGCTAAAGTTATGCATCATTATTCAAAACCTAAAAATAAGTTACATTATGAAAATCATGAAGATCAATACTATAAATATTATCACTTCTTAAAATTATTATAAATTTTATTCTTATTTGGTATTTTTATGATGCAAATATGAGATTCAAATTTAACATTATATCCTTAATCACAAAGTCAACTAATGCTTATTAAGTTGTGCTTCAAACCATCTACCATCTACTAATTAAGAGATTTGATTTATTATCAATATTTTCATTGTCAATAATTTTTTCTTTATTGTTGTTTCTTAATATAACATATCCTCCATCTCGGCTAGTAAGCTTTGAAAAGTTTATAAAATCTCTAATCATGTGCCTTTAGTATCTACTATTAAGATATAATTTTTTTGCTCATATCTCTTGTTTGGATATAAGAAAGAGCAGTTTGTTTTAGGTACCAATTTAACTTTGGGTACTTCATGATTAGATCCATCTTTCTTATCTTTTAGTTTTATATTACTTATAATTCCTTTAAGAACCCAAACTAATTTAGGATGACTATATTTCTTAAGAGAGCATGTATAAGCATAATGACCAAACTTTTCACAAAAAATATATTTAACTTTAGGAGAAGGATATAGTGTAGGTTATTTTACAAATTTAATTATCTTTTGATATGTGCTACTATTTGTGAAACCAATATCTTTCTTTCTAAATACACAATATTGTTTAATAAGAATAATATCAAGTGACTTGTTTTCAATTTTTTTTTTAATGTTTGTCATGGTAATATATATTTCTTTTTAAGCATTCTATTATATCATCAATATCAATAGACTATTCTAAGTAATGTTCTAGTTTTTTATTCATGACAAGTAAGTTAGTCATTGTATTTTTCAAAACATGCAATCTTAGTGATTTTTAAAATAACTTCTTTTTAAGTTCAGGATTAGACGATTTTAAATCTTCACATTTAGTGCAAGAAATATAAGATGTTAACATGTAGTTGCCATACTTATTTTTCAATACATCAAATTTATTAGCAAGTGAGATGATACCCTTTTAGCAAACTATACTTTTTACCGATCTTTTTAAGTTTATCATATAAATCATGAAATATTTCAAGTAGTTCATCATATGATAAAGAGGTTTTGGGAGAATTTGTTACCACATTGTTGAAAGCCATTAGGGCATAATTTGCTATTTCTTCTTCATTGATTTGTTCTTCCCCTTTTATATTATTTTATTCATCCTATGTTGCTTTGATTATTTTTTTCTTCTTTGGATTGACGCCTTGTTTGATTATGAATACTCATTTTTAAAATGTGCCAATTTCTTGCATTAATAGCATATGGTTGCATCTTTATGACTTACTTTTATTCTTTCTTTCTCTTCTTTCTAGATTTATCTTATTTCTCATAAGCTTTTTGAATCTTTTTGTAAGAAGTGTCATGTCTTTATCATTATCACTTGAGCTTTTACTCAAGTAATCTTCTTTGGATTTAAAATTAATATCTTTCTTTTCTCTTAGAAGGTTTTCCTCTTCTTTATCATGAGTTTTGTATGATATTTCATAAGTCAGTAATGATCCTATGAGTTTTTCAAGAGGAAGCTTGTTCACATCTTTAGCTTCTTGGATTATCATTACCCTTAGATCCTAGCTGTCAGGAAGAGACCTTAAAATCTTACTTATCATTCAAGATTAATATGATTTTTACTAAGAGCTTTTAATCCAATGACAACATCCGTAAAATGGGTGTATATAACACCAATAGATTTGCTTGGTTTTATTTTAAATAATTCATAAGTATAAACAAAAAATTAATTTTAGATTCTTTTATTTTGCTTATGTCTTTGTGAGTGACTTCAAGTGTGTGTCATATATCATGTCCAGTATCATAAGTAGAAACTTGATTGAACTTATTTTTATTTAAGATATAAAATAAACTATTTATAGCTTTAACATTTAAAGAAACATTCCTTTTTCAAATTCATTTAATTCATCCATTAGTTTAGAAGATTTTTAAAAACCAAACTCGATAATATTTTATAAATCAAAATCTGTAGAATACAAGATAAATCTTATTCTAGTTTTCAAATAAGTATAATTTATCTCATTGAACATAGGAGGATGAGTGATGCTTTAATACCAATTATTAGAATCATAATGGCACTGGGGGGGTTTGGAGGGACGTGAATTAGTTGAATAACATTTTTAATCAATCAATTTTAGAACTTAATTAAAAAATATTTAAATAAACTTGATTGATCAGGTTAGAGTAGTGAATAAAGAGAATAAAACTAGGTCATTGGTAAAGAGCAAGTAAATAGAGCTAAACTAATTTATAGTGGTTTAATCTTTTTGACCTATATTCACTCATGATTCCTCTTCCCTCGATGTCACCGACTTTCACTACCGATTTTTTTTCTTATGGACGAATATCAACTATCCTTGTTATAACTTTCTCTTTTTTAAACTTAGGAGATAACCATCATGCTCACTTTTTATAAGATATCTCTCACCTCATATAACTTAGAATTTTAACCAAACTCAAGAGGAGAAAGAGACAAATTATGCTTAAAATAAGAGCTTACAATACTTCACTAGTTTATGAATGAATGCTCCATTAACTAAACCTAATTGGGGTATTTATGAGTGATAGAACACTAGGGTTCTATCATGGAGGAAGAGGGTAGAAAAGAAGGATAATCAATCTCTTCGAGGGGATCGGGCCTCCTAGAGAAATTGAACTGAGAACAACAGATGACTCCTTGAGCGAAATCTCGAGTGATGAAAATGATGAATTTGAACTTATGACAAAAGAACCAAATAAATTAATGAAAATGAACAAAAACATAAAAACAAACTTAAATTAGAGAAAACTTCTTACTATGAATGCAAAAGGTCAAGTCACTTCGAAGATGAAGAGCACAACAAGAAGAAGTGGAGAATCCCGTACTCATGGCCATCCATGATAAGGTAAGTGAATCTTCTGATGTCTTATTTACATTTGATGAATTACTAAATACTTTTTTCATGAACTTTTTGATGAATTTAAAAAGATTAGCAAAACCTATAAACTACTTAAGAAGGAACATGCATCACTAGTTAGTAAACCTGAAAAAAATGCATGAAGCATCAATATCACACAATTCTTGCACTAAATGTGAAACATTAGAAGAACTTAGAAAGAAAAATATCATATTATAATAAACTTTAGAAAAATTTAAAATTGAGAATAAATCTTTAAACATGATCCTTGCAAATATGGGTCATGTTCATAGGAAAGAAGGTATTGGTTTTGTGGGCAACCCTCAACAAAGTTCAACTATCTTCGTTAAAGGATCTACATTAAACTCTTTACCTAAAATTAAAAGTAATTTTTTGTGGTAGACTAGGACATTTTGCATATAATCGACACAAATTAATTTGGGTTCCTAATGGAACCATAAACAACCAAAAGCCACTAGTTTGATTGGAGCTCACTGAAGGTGATCGGGGGCTTGGTAGGAGTTCGATAGAAGCTCGTTGAAGGTGATCAGGAGCTCACTGAAGGTGATTGGGAGCTTGCTAGGAATGCGTCAAGAGTTTACCGGAAGATGATTAAGAGCTCAGCGCGAATTCGCCGAAGGATGTCGGAAAGTTCGTCAGGAGTTCAGAAGATCAATTGATATGTCAGACAACAAGAATGATTGCATTATATATTTTGAGTCCTAATTGAGTTAGATTTGGAAGAAATCTTATTAACTCAATATGAGGCAACCAGGTCCACTTTGGTTTAGATTTGACCTCAGGTTGAGCTCATTTCATTGACTTGGAAAGGGGTTAATTGGAGGTACAAGTCAAGTACAAAAGAATATATGAAAGTACTACTTTCGAGATTCTCCATGATAGTACCACCCAGGCGATTGTGGTACCACCACCACCCTTATTTTCTAGGTGCTTTCGATAGTAGTACCATTTGTACTTTAGATTCTATAGATTTTAAGTTTTGGCTCCAAATTTTAAAGCCAAATTAGGGTCTATAGATACCCCAAGTTTTCTTGCTTGGGAGAGCAAGAATGTGAAGAAAAAAGAGGTGAAAATCTTAGTTACAAGTTGTATAATTTGAGAGATTCGCTTGAATGCTTCAAAGTGTAAAGTGAGTGTAAGGGAAGAGAGAAAAATTTTAAAAGGTTCCTTTCCTAAACTTGTGAAAAGGAGAGAAGTGTAAGGGATTTGATCTTCACTTGTGAAGGAATATCATTAGTAGACAACGGTGGGCCTCGACGAAGGACTCTAAAAGTGGATGTAGATCAAGCTTCTTGCCGAACCACTATAAATTGTGAGCCTTCTTTCCTTGTTCTTTATTTTGGCATTCATTAGCTAAATTGAGATATTTTTTTCGGTCTTAAGTTTAAATCGCTCACGTATTTGATTTCAACAAATTCTAAAAGAAATATTTCTGATTTCAGTTCTTACTTCGAGCAAAATTTTTAAATCAAATTTTACTTAACATTTGCACTAATTTAGCCCCCCCCACCCCGTCCTCCTCTTAGTGCCAACTTGATCCTAATAGTGGCCAAGGACTCCTAGCCGCAGGGGTATCCCTAGCGACTAGTGTTTCCTAGTTGCATAAGGTCATTCCTGCCATGTGGGGCACCTTATAGTAGGGTATCCCAAAATTTAATAAAATAATTGATTAAATAGTTTAACTAATTATTATTATCTAGTAGTTTTATATGATGATATGTACATGTGATGTATAAAGTGGATGAATGATTATAGATCGTGTGATATGATGTATGTGTGTATGTGATTATTATTTTTATTAGGGCTTGTGTGCCTTTATTTTTCTCGTTATATCGAGCTTGTATGCTTGTGATTATATTGTAATTATACGAGGAAACACAGTAGAAGCATGGAGGTGGCAACGGGACCCATTAGGCCAATTCGGATGATCGCAACACATGAAGATGCACCGAGGTGTCGACAAATCCTATGATGATGAGATAGACGATCACAAGGTATGGAGATATGCTGATACACACATAGATAGTGATCTGAGTGATTGGGCCCATTAGCGATCAAATTAAGTTATGGTCCATGATCATCTAGTGTTATTATGTATATGTGATATGTGATTAGTTATACACCTATTAGAGGACATATATATATTTGCCTGCGATGTAGATATATATTAAATATGTATGTCTGTGACACATCATAATAAGAGATCAAATAAAAAATTCTCTCATATGATAATATTAAGTCAGTAAGCATGAGACAATTAGATTGACCCATGTGGCCTTCCATCATTATAGGGAGAAATCAAATACCGACATAGGTTAAGTTGGTCAAGTCCCACGAGGCTCACCTATACTATGATTTAGGAACTTGCTTATGATATAGAGATGTTACTAGTGACCTGAGAATGTGGTATCCTTGGTTGAGTCCCTTGAGGGCATATCATCGAATTAGATTCATTTTGTAATGATGGTGATGACTTAACCAAATATCATGGTTGGTCAAGTCCCTCGAGGCCATGATGGTTTGAAGGTCGAACATGACGTAAATCATAAGGAGTATGATTGTTAAAAGTTGTTTACCTTTTTGGGCTTAGTGTGATTAGTCGAGTGCCTCGAGGTTATACTAAGATGTTGATTGGATCTTAATCCCACTAAAAATCTGTCGAAGATTTTTATTTTCACACGCCAGAGGGTGTCACTTGATTATACTGGTTATAGTTGTCCTACAAGCCAATCACGTGAGTGATGGCATATGTGACACGTTGCTTAATTTTTTTATATTATTATTATTGACATATTTTTATATTATATTATTTATTAAATATATATTATGATGTCCTTGGTTCTGTGCAATGGAAAGCATATCATGATGAGATCATAATAATAAGACTGATTCGCCTTTAAACACAGATCATAAATAATCCCGATCATAGGTTACTCGAGAGGGATATCGAGATAACTGGAGAGACCAGATATACCCATTTATTTGATGGAGGCGGCTGGTCTTATAACCATTTGTGTGAAGACACTAAGGATATATTACAAGTGATTATCAAAGAATGAGTTCATTGATTGATCCACTTATAGAATATTATATGATTAATTATGCCTAATGTCATACAATGATTTCATAGTCCCAATTGTGTATCAGGTCCTTAGACTTGAGACACCAAGGATGTCTTATTTGAGTACTCATTTCTTTGACGTCAAACTTATATGTTTGAAAAGTTTCAGATCTGGTGTAACCGGTTATCGGGATTGGTAGCCAACCTTATGAAAGCTATTGAGTGTCAATAAAGGATCATCCACTCTCAATATCATAAGAAGAATCTCACATATGCTCTTGCTCAGATAAATCCCTGATCAGGTTGGTCGGATTGAGAGAGGAGTTCACCGAGAGAATATGATTAGAGCAAGACTTTGGTGGATTTTGTTTGTGGCATGACAGTACCATGCCCGATATACAATCTCTAGAATATTTAATGGATGAGGGATTATAGATACTTAGTAACTTAGGACATGTAGATCCAATAGATAAGATCTCGTTTATCATTTGGAGACTATAGCACAGTGGCTTAGTACGTCTATAATCGATGAGTCAAGTGCATTATTATGAGATAATAATTCATTAAGGTAGAAGGACTTCTGACAAGTAGGACTCACGGTCAGCTTGGTATTAAGCCTAGAGGGTCACACGTATATGGTGGATGCTTCAGCGAATAGAGGATTGGATATAAGGTATCCAATTAGCCCCTGATGAGACCTCTACATTATTTTTTGGGGTTCCTTGTATGAGGCTCAATTAGAGGCCAAATGAGATTATTAGATAGAAATCCAATAATCAAAGGTTATTAGGTAATTGGATTAAGATCCAATACCTACTAAGGCAAGATCCCTAGAGTTTTTGGTGGCTCTATATAAATATGAGGCAGGGGTGTGGCTCTTATGTGAGAAGCTGCACTTTTGGCCACCCCCTTGTATTCTCCTCCCTCCCTTATCTTCTATGCAAGAGTTGCGAGATCTTGGCTACAATTAGAGGAGTATCGCTACAACAATCCATCGTATGGATATCACTAGAGAGTAGAACGTTTGACCTCCTTCATCCTCTTCATCTAGATCCAAAAATTCAGGGATATACGATTTCCTTAGGTAAATAATATCTGACATGATGCAGTTTTTAGTTTTACAGATTTTTGAATACCAATCTTTGCATGATGATTTGACCTACATGATGATTTGACCTACATGGGAAACAATAAAAAAGGTGGTTGATGTAATACTTATGTTTGTCTATGTCTTTTGGTTTCTATACATAATTTGTACAGCAAGTAGCGAGCTTACAGTAGGCTTGGCAGCCCTCGTTTGATTAGCTTTCATGGCCAGTTTCAGCTTGTAAATGAGAGTCGTGTCATGTGGACACTTGTAGGAACTTCGGTGTATAATAGACCTTGATCCTTTGTGTGCAACTATTCAAAGCTTGTAAAGTCCATGGGTGCAATTTGTATTAGTTATATAAAGTGTTTTCTAAAGTGGTTACTTGTGGATCTCGTGGGAAATGCTTCCTCTAACCTATTTTTTCTTTTGTAGGTCTTAAGAGAACCTAGGAGGTTTCGGGGAGACTAACCTTTATGGACAGACATGTAAGGTTGTCACACGACTTAGGCAAAACTAGCTAAGTCCATGATATTTTGGTATTAGAACGGGACAAGCACATGTAGAAACACTTGCTATGTAAACATGGGGGATCTAGCTAGGCTACATAGAGGGCAATCAACACGCATAATCATTTGGGAGAAATAGACATAAAGTTATAGGGAAAGGAGTCGCTTAAAGGAGTAGACATCCATGATTGGCATTCAGAGGAATGACCAATCTTTTACACGAGAGGCACCACGAGGGCAAGCAAACTAGAAAGAATATGTAGCACACAAAGGTTAGGATGATTGAGTTCAAGCTACTGCTTGATGTTGGCAACCAAATTTAATGGTTCTCAAGGCAAGCGGGGCACTTGGCAAGAGATGAGACCGTGTAAAGTGGGATGTGTTGCTCAACGACCAAAAGAGTTATGCAAAGCTCATAAGGTGAGAGAAATTACTAACTCGAAGAATTTGATACTCATGCAAGAGCTTATAGGCGGATGATGGAGTGTTCATGGTCATCCCAAGGTGATCGGAACTCAGCGCTATGGAGCATTAAAACTTTCTCTTCAGCATAGAAAGGATACGTTCGTAAGAAACTAAAGTGTGCAACAAGTTCAATATGTTACTAGGCCTTGAAGGGTGTAGCGAGGGCTGTATTGGCGAAGAGTCATAATCTAACAAGTGCATTTACGGAAGTAGAACCATGCACAGATTGTTTAGTAAGATAGAGTAGTCCAAGGGGATGGTGGTCTTCGAAACTTCCAAAGGGAAGAATGCAAAGTGGAAAGTTGCTCAAATAAGATAGATATCCAAGAGGCATAGGTCCTGGTTCTCCAAAGGAAGAATCATGCGCAGCAGACCGCATATGTTGAGGAAAAGTACCTTAAGTATCTTTGGAGTCTCAAGTCTAAAGAGCAAATATTACAACTAGGACTATAGAATCGTTGTCTAACATCAGGTATCATTAACCATCCAGCATTCCATAAGCAGCTCAATTAGTGAATTCATTCTTCAATGAACACCTGTATTGTACCCTTAGTATCCCCACATGAGTGACTATGAGACTAACCACCTCTATTATATAGATAGATATACAATACACCAGTCTGTCCAGTTATCTCGATATCCCTCTTGAGTAATATATGATCGGGATTATTTAGATTCTGTGTTTAAAGGTGAATCAGTCTCATTATCGTGATCTCATCATGATCTGATTCATATTACATAGATCCAAGAACATCACAATATATATTTAATAGATAATATAATATAAGAAATACCAATAATAATAATGTAAAAAGACTCTGAAGCATGTCACATGTGCCATCACTCATGTGATTGGCTTGTAGGACACTTGTAACCAGCAATCTCCCACTTGACCTAAAGCCAATCACCTATGTGTCTGATCCCCATCAGACTCCTGTAATACTCAAATACAATATGAGACAATGGCTTCATTAGTGGATCTATAATGTAATCTTTGGATTAAATCTTTCCATTGCTATATCTCTATAGGCTACGATCTCTTTAATCAGTTAGAACCTCCTCAGAATAATTCTGATAAGACATGGGTTCCCTTACTAGAATTATCGCCCCGTTGGTGTCACAATATATGGGAATCGACTTCTCACTATTCTATACGACTCCCAAATCCACGATGAACTTCTTCATCTAAACTCTATCCTTTACTACTTATACTGTAGTAATGTACTCCACTTCTATGGTCGAGTCAATAGTAGTATCTTGCTTAGAACTCTTTTAACTTACTGCTCCTCCATTTAAGGTAAATATATACCTTAAGTTTTACTTGCTATTATCGATATCGAACTAGAAACTTGAGTCTGTGTAGCCCTGAACCTAGAGGCTACCTCCTTTATATGTCAGTTAAAGATCTTTAGTCCTTCTCAAGTACGTAAGGATGCACTTTACTACGGTGGATATATTCCTAGAAAATGATATTTCATGTCTTATTGGTATGAGATATCTCTTGGATTTTTCATACCAAATCTTTGGACAATATAGATGTAGGATGACCTCCCCAATGGCAACTATGGCAGCTCTTGCTCTATTGCCCATCTTAAAGTCAATCTTGCCTTTGGCCAGTCTCATAGGATATGTCAGAACTTGTAATAAATTACAGATATAGTAAGCACTCTCGGTATCCAATATCCATGTGTTATTATGAAAATCTAACAAATAGAGATTGATCATGAATGTACTTTAAGCTTCTCCAAGCTTCTGTTTTATCTTCTCTACAAATTAATCTTTACAGTTCATCTTCCAATGCCCATCTTTGTCACAGTATAAGCACTGGCCTTTATCCTTGACTAGATCTTTCTTGGAAACCTTTGCCTTACTTAGTTTGCCCTTGCCTATACCCTTCTCAAGGGTCTTATTAGCCTTCCTTTTCTTATTGGTCTCACCAATATAGAGAACTGGCTTCTCTTTCTTGATGGTGCTCTCAACTTTCCTTAATATATTAAGGAGCTTAAGTATAGTCACCTCAAACTTGCTTATATTAAAGTCCATGATGAACTATGAAAAGGAATCTAGTAAGGACTAAAGTATAAGATCAACACATAGGTTATCCTCTAGAACTATTCATAGATTTGTAAGTTTCTCGATCTACTTTATCATCTTTAAGATATGATTTTGAACCGATATATTTTTTATCATCTTGAGGAACATAAGGTCTTTGTTGCTAAGAGAGCTATGCTCCTTGAGAAGGAGCACGTTCTTATTAGAAACAGTGGTAGTGAGATAGAGTTGAATAAGGTTAGAGAACCTAGCTCACATACCTTTCCAGAGTCCGAGTCTGTTCAGGAATGTAGCACACAAGTTCCAACTTTGTGTAGGTCGAGCAGAGTATCTTAACCTCCTGAAAGATATGTGGAATATATCAGTGGAGACGATACTCAATATATTGATCCTCAAACCTACGATGAGGCTATTATAAGTATAAACTCTGGGAAGTGGCAAAAAGCTATGAATTCTGAGATGGATTATATGTACTTTAATAAGGTTTGGAATCTTGTCGATACATCTAATATTATACCTATCGGCTGCAAGTAACAAGGTTTGGAATCTTATCGATACACCTAATATTGTACTCATCGGTTGCAAATGGATATTCAAGAATAAGATCAGAGTAGATAGAAAGGTTGAGACCTATAAGGCAAGGTTGGTGGCCAAAGGATATCATCAAAGGCAAGAAGTTGACTATGATGAGACCTTCTCACCTGTAATCATGCTAAAATCCATCAAAATTCTTTTGGCCACATACTATGACTATAAGACCTGACAGATGGATATAAAAATTACATTCTTTAATAGCAACCTCAAGAAGGAGGTGTATATGATATAGCCAGAAGGATTCGTATCCAGAGAGAGTCTAGATAAGGTGTGCAGATTGCTTAGGTCTATCTGTGGGCTGAAGCAAGCTTCGCGAAGTTGGAACATAAGATTTGATGAGGAGATTAGATCTTATGACTTTGTTAAGACCGAAGATAACCTTTATGTATATAGGAAGGTAAGTGGGAGCGCTATTACCTTCTTGGTGTTGTCTGTAGATGATATCCTAATAATTGAGAATGATGTAGGAATGCTTTCCATAGTTAAGGCTTGACTATATAGAAACTTCTCAATGAGAGACTTAAGGGAAGCATCCTATATTTTGGGGATTCAGATCTATAAAGATAGATCCAAGAGGATGCTTGGTATATCTTAGTCTAGGTACATAAACACCATCATCAAAAGGTTTAGCATGAAAAATTCTAAGAGAGATCTTAGACCGATGAGACATGGAATATCACTTTCCAGGAGTATGTCCCTAAAGACTCCTGTAGAAAGGGCAGACATGGATATGATACCTAATGCCTCAGTAATAAGGTCTATATCATATATGCTCTGCTATTTTTAGGCCTGATATAATGCATGCTCTAAGTGTCACGAGTAGGTATTAGGCGGATCCATGTTTGAAACACTAGAAAGCTAAAATTGTTTACTTAAGTACTTGAGAAAGACTAAGAATCTTTTACTAGTATATGAAGGAGGTAGCCTCTAGGTTAAGGGCTACATGAACTCGATATTCTAGTCCAACATCGATGATAGCAAGTCAAATTTAGGGTATGTCTTAACCTTGAATGAAGGAGCAATAAGTTGGAAGAGTTCAAAGCAAGATATTATTACTAACTCGAGCATAAAGGAGGAGTACATTACTGCGGCAGAAGCAGGAAAAGGAGTATAGATGAAGAAGTTCATCATAGATTTGAGAGTCAGTACCAAGCAGCTATGTGTCAATTCTCATATATAGTGATAGCAATAGGGCAGCAACTCTAGTAAGGGAACCCATGTCTCATCAGAAGTGTTCTGAGGAGGTTCTAACTGATTAGAGAGATCATAGCCCATAAAGATGTAGCAATAGAAAGAGTTACATCTGAAGATAACACTGTAGATCCACTAACAAGGCTCAGATTGTCTTTGAGCATCACAGGGGTCTGATAGGGATCAGACACATAGGTGATTGACTTATGTCAAGTGGGAGATTGCTGGTTATAAGTGCTCTATAACCAATTACATGAGTGATGGCACGTGTGACACGCTACATAGTCTTTTTATATTATTATTATTGGTATATTCTAACATTATATTATCTATTGAATATATATTATGATATCCTTGGTTTTGTGCAGTAAGAATCAGATCATGATGAAATTGTGATAATAAGATTAATGTATCTTTAAACATAAATCTTAAATTATCTCGGTCATAGATTACTCGAGAGGGACATTGAGTTAACAAGATAGATCAGTGTACTGTATACCTGTCCATATAATGGAGTTGGCTGGTCTCATAGCCACTTGTGTGGGGACACTAAGAGTATAGTACAGGTTTTCACTAGAGAATGAGTTTACCTATTGATCCGCTTATAGAATACTAGATAATTAATGATACCATAATTAGATAGTAATTTCGTAGTCCTGGTTGTATATCTGGTTCTTAAACTTAAGATACCAAGGGTGTATTATTTGAGTACTCCTTTCTTTGACGCCGGAGTTACAGGTTTGAAAAATTTCAGATCTAGTACAATCGGTTATCGAGATTGGTAGCCAATCTTACAAAGGTAATTGAGTGTCAATAGAGGATCACATACTCTCGATATCGTGAGAAGAATACCCTATGTTTTATTACTCGGACCAATCCTTGGTCGGGGTTGTTTAGATTGAGAGAGGAGTTCTTCGAGAGAAACCGCTTAGAGTGAGACTCGAATAAATTTCGTATGAGGCCTAACAGTACCATTATACGATCTTCGAGATATTAGATAGATGAAAGACTATAGAAATATATCTAATTGATAATATCATCTATACCGTTTATGGACAATGGTGTAGTAGCCTAATACATCCATAGTTGATGAGTCGAGTGAATTATTATGAGATAATAATTCATTGAGTCAAAAGGAGTTCTGACAGGTAGGACTCACGTCCAACTCGATATTGGGCCTAGAGGGTCACACACAAATGGTGGATGTTTCAACGGGTAGAAGATTGGATATGAGTTATATAATTAGCCCCTATTCTCATTGGATAAGCCTATCATTGATGGGCTCTTTGTATGGGCTTAGTTAGAGGACATTTAGGATTATTGGATAGAGATATAATAATTCAAGATTAGTGGGTAATTGGATGAATAAGGCAAGATCCACTAGGGTTTTTGGTGGCTCTCTATAAATAGGAGGCAGGAGAGGCATAATAGTCATAGATTGCACCTTTAGTTGGCCCTCCTATTCTCCTCTCTTACACTATACAAGAGTTGTGAGTTTTGGGCTACAATTGGAGGAGCATCGCTATAACATCGTATGGATATCGCTAGAGAGGAGGACGTTTGACCTTCTTCATCCTCTCTATCTAGATCTAGATTTTCAAGAATATACGATCTTCTTAGGTAATCAATCTCTCACATATCACAATTTTTATTTTTTTAGATTTTTTGTATACTAATCTTTGCACGACGATTTGATATGCATGGGAAACCTATTTTATTTTATTTTATTTTATGTGCATGTGATGCTCGTGCTGGGTTTTTCAACACTTCTCAAGTACTTAAGGATGCACTTTACTGCCTTTTAGTGTTACATATCTCAAGCCACCTGATACCTGCTCATAACACTTAGAGCATGTGCTATATCAGTTTTGGTATATAACATAGTATACATGATAGACCCTATTATTGAGGCATAGAATATCCTATCCATGTCTGTCCTTTCTTTAGGAGTCTTTGGGGATACACTTCTGTAAAGTGATATTCTATGTCTTATCGATATGAGACATCTCTTAGAATTTTTCATGCTAAACATTTTAACAATAGAAACTATGTACGTGGATTGGGATAAGCTAAGCATCATCATAGATCTATCTCTATAGATCTGAATCCCCAAAATGAAGGATGCTTTTCCTACGTCCTTTATGGAGAAGTGTCTTAAGGATGCTTGGCTTGGCTTGTCCAAGCTTTAACTGTAGAGAGTATTCCTACATCATTCTAAATGATCGGGATGTCATCCACATATAGCACCAAGAAGGTGATAACGCTCTCACTTACCTCCTATACGCAAAAGACACATTTTCGTTCTTAATAAAATCATAAGATTTACTCATCTTATCAAATCTTATATTCCAACTTTGGGAAGATTGCTTCAATCCATAAATGGACCTGAGCAACTTGCACATCTTATTTAAGTTGTCCATGAATACGAATCTCTCAAGCTATATCATATACACCTCCTCCTCGAGGTTAGTATTGAGGAACACGATTTTCACATCCATTTGTAAGATCTCATAGTGATAGTGTGTTGTATTACCCAAAAGAATTCTAATAGATTTTAACATAGCTATGGTGAGAAGGTTTCATCATAGTCAACTCATTGCCTTTGACGATACCCTTTGGCCACCAGCCTTGCCTTGTAAGTCTCAACCTTTCCATCTACACTGATCTTCTTCTTGAAGATTTATTTACAACTGATGGGTACAATATCCTCAGGTGCATCAACAAGGTTCTAAACCTTGTTGGAGTATATGGAATCCATCTTAGAATTCAAAGCTTCTTGCCATTTCCTAGAGTCTATACCCATAATATCCTCCTCGTAAGTCTAAAGATCAACATCTTGAGTGTCATCTCCATTGATATGTCGTCTTATATATCTTTCAGAAGGGTGAGATACTCTACCAAACCTGCACATAGTTAGAACTTGTGTGTTCGGTTTCTGAATAAACTCAACCTCTAGAGTGGTACTTGAGCTACGTTCTCCAACCTCGCTCAACTCTATCATGCTCCCACTATTTCCACCAGGAATGTGTTCCTTCAAGGAATACTATCCTCTTGGTAATAAAGTTCTTTTGGTCCAAAGGATAATAATACCCATAAGTTTTCTTAGGGTATCCCATGAACTTGCACCGCTCCATCCTTGATTCCAGCTTGTCGAGGTTGTGTCTTCTAATATGGGCAGGATAGTCCCAAATCTTAGCACCTTAAAATCAAGCTTCTTCTCTTTTCATAATTCATATGGTGTAAATACTACTAACCCAAATGGAACTCTATTTAGAAGGTAAGCAGCTGTCTCTAGAGCATATCCCTAGAATAAGATGGGTAGGTCGACGAAACTCATCATAGACCACAGCATGTCTAACAGCGTGTAATTCCTCTTTTCTAATACACCATTGAGCTAAGTGTATAAGGAGGTATTCTTTAGATAGAATCTCATGATCTTTAAGGAAATAGGTGAACTCTATACTCAAGTACTCTCTTTGTTCAATTCATCTTATTTCCTCTTGGATGCACTATCATTCATGGTTTGTGGAGCTATATCTAGCATAAATAAATCATTATGTAACATTCCTCTAGTGATGATCTTATCATCCAAAATTAATAAATTATTATTCTCAAAAACTAATTTATATCCCATAATTATCAAACATGAAATGGAGATAATGTTTTTTATAATAAAAAGAATGTAATAACATACATCTAATAGCTCCACTAAGCAAATGTAGGGTGACCTCACTAATAGCAATTGTATCAACTCTTGCTCTATTATCAATCTTAAGGTTAATCTTGCCTCTCGCCAATCTCTTAGGCTTTGTCAGAACCTACAATGAATTACAGATATGATAAGCACTCTCGATATCGGATACCCATATGCTATCATAAATATGACAAATGAAGACTGATTATGAATGTACCTAAAGCTTCTCCAAGATTTTGTTTTACCTTCTTTACAAGATACTCTTTGTGGTTCCTCTTCCAATGCTCATTTTTGTCATAGTGGATAAACTAGATTTTATTCTTTCGTGGGTCTTTCTTGGTAACTTTTGTCATACTCGGTTTGCCCTTGCCCTTCTTGGGGGACTTATAAGACTTCCTTTTCTTTTTGGTCTCATCATTGTAAGGAACTTGCTTATCTTTCTTAATGGTGGTCTTAGCCTCCCTCGACATATTGAGGAGCTCAGGGAGAGTCACCCCAAGCTTGTTCATATTAAAATTCATAATGAATCAAGAAAAGAAATTTAGTATAGACTGAAGTATAGATCAACGTACAAGTTATCCTCTAGGACCATTCCTTGATCTGTGAGTTCAATCTACTCAATCATCCTCAGGACATGGTTCTGAACCAATATCCCCTCTTTCATCCTAGTACGAAAGAGACTCTTAGATATCTCATATCTTTGAGTTATTCTGTGTTTCTCAAATGGCTAGCGAAGATATAGAAGAAAGATGAAATTTGTATCCATGCTCTTATGTTGCCTCTGTAGCTCAGGAGTCGTAGAGGCTAATATATAGCACTTCGCTAAAGTGAAATCATCTATGTACTTCATGTAGCGAGTGATCTCATCCTCGCTTGCCACTTCCTCTGGCATGGGCAAAATTATATTAAGGACATATACAATTTTCTTCGCTGTAAGAATAATTCTCAAGTTACAAAGCCAATCCGTATAGTTTGGACTAGTAAGGTAGTTGACATCAAGTATGCCTTGTAGGGGGTTTGCAAGTGACATGTTTCTTATAAGCAAAGATGTAACATAAATTTATAACATACAGATTTTACATAAAAGTAAATAATTAAGATACGAACTTCTATCTTAATCTACTCCCACTATTTTTCTAGCTAATCACGTGATACTCTCAACACATGAAAATGGAAGTCTCTAGCAAACTTCTAGTGGATATCTGGATCCAATCAACATCTTAGTGTAACCTCGAGAGACTCAACCAATTACACTAAATCTAAAAAGGTAGACAACTTTCTAATCACATATCCTTGTGATTTTCGTCTCATTTGGCCTCCAAATCATCATGGCCTCGAGGGACTGGACCAAACATGATGTTCGGTTAAGTCATCACTATATGATGAGTCTGATTTGATGATATACCCTCGAGGGACTCGACTAAGCATATAATATCCTCAGGTCACCGGTGACATCTCTGTGTCATATCTCGAATTTTGAAAATATGTTAGCCACGAGGGACTCAACCAACTTAACCTATGTTAGGATTCAATTTCTTCCTATAACGATGGAAGGCCACGTGGGTCAATCTAATTATCTCATACTTATCGACTTAATATTATTATAGGAGGGATTTTTGTTTCGATTTCCTAATATGATGTGTCACACACATACATATTTAATATATATCTACATCATATATAAATATATATACATATCTAGTAAGTATACAAACATTCATATATCATAGATGTATAATCACATCGGATATCATGGACCATAGCCTATGTGATTGGGCCCGAGCTAGTGGGCCCAATTACTCACATAACTACCTATGTGTGCATTGACATATCTTCATGCTCTGTGATCATCCATCTCATCATTATCGGTTCTGCTAACATCTTAGTGCATCTCAATGAGTCATGATCATCCGTCTCGGCTTCGTGGGTCCAGTTGGCACCTCTACACCCGCCACGCCACCTTGTGAAATTATAATAATCATAGGCATGCATGTCCGATAATAAACGAGAAAAATTGGAGGCTCGCAAGCTCCAATAATAATAATAATAATCACATGTGTACACATAAAATCACATGGTTCATGATCGTCCGTCCACATCATACATCACATGTACACACATCACTATGTAAGACTACTAGATAAATAATAGTTAATTAAACCTTTTAATTAACTATATTTTTTAAATTTTAGGATATATAGGGAATCTTTTTATTTATGAAGGGCATTTTTAGAATTGGACAAAAGGACAACCTTCAAGATTTTTTAAATTTCGAGGGGTATAATCATTCTTTTCCCAAACAAAAACCTAATTCCCCTCTATCACCTTCAGCGGGCGGTTGTTGCCTCCCCCGCGTAGGCACCTGCTAGTGCGACAGTGCTGTTAAGACCCTAACAGGGTTGAGTCCTCACCTATTGAGTCATGTTCTTTATTAAGTCATGTTGGTTGGTCTAGTAAAGTTAATTATGAGTTCTAGTAGGAATTGGAGTCTATTTGATTAGGAGGCATAGTATGAGTTGGAGTCTATTTGATTAAGAGTCCTAGTAGAAGTTGGATTCGACTAATAGTCTATATAAATAGAGTTGTAACTATTTCTTTTTGGCAATCAATAAAGATAGTCTTGTTTTAGCCAATAAGCCAAAATCCTAGGAGGGCCGATCCCTTATAGAGATCAAGAAGGCTCGATCCCCTCAAAGTAATCGTTGGTCCCCCTTTTCCCTTTTCCTCTTCGATAGAAACCTAAGGGTTCTTATTAATTGATATCAGAGCAGTGTTTCTGGATAGTCAAGCCTTTACTGTGGAGAGCATTCCTACATCATTCCCAGTTATTAGGATGTCATCCACATATAGCGCCAAGAAGATGATACACTCCCACTTACCTTCTTGTACACATAAGGCTCATATTTGTTCTTAACAAAGTCATAAGATCTGATCACTACATTATCTTATGTTTCAACTTCTGAAAGGTTGTTTAAATCCATAAATAAACCTGAACAACCTATACATTTTATCTAGACTCTCTAAATATGAATCCCTCTAACTGTATCATGTATATCTCCTCGAGGTTGCCATCGAGAAATATCATTTTTACATCCATCAATAGATCTCATAGTCATAGTGTGTTGCAATAAAGAAAAAAATTATGATGGATTTAAGTATGGCTCTAGGTGAAAACGTTTCATCGTAGTAAAGTCCTTGCCTTTGACAATATCATTTAGCTACCAGCCTTGCCTTATAGGTCTCCACCTTTCCATCCACTCTTATCTTCTTCTTAAAGATCCATTTGCAACCGTTGAGTATGATACCCTCAGGTGCATCCACAAGATTTAAAACCTTGTTGTACATGAAATCCATCTCAGAATTCATGTCTTCTTGCTACTTCCTGAATTCTATACTCATAATAGTCTCCTCATAAGTTTGAGGATTAATATCCTGAGAGTCCTCTCCACTAGTATGTCCCACATATCTTTTAGGAGGGTGATATACTTTGTTATACCTACATAAAGTTAGAACTTATGTGCTAGGTACCTGAACAGACTCGAGCTCTGGAATGGTGCTTAAGTTAGGCTCTCCAACCTCGCTCAACTCCATCTCAATCCTATTGTTTCTTCTAAGAATGTATTCCTTCTCGAGGAACATAGCTCTCTTGGCAACAAAAACATTTTGGTCCTCGGGATGATAGAAATAACTTCAATAAGTTGGATCTTCAAGAAGAAGATTGGAGTAGATAGAAAGGTGGAGATCTATAAGGTAAGGCTGGTAGCTAAAGGATATCGTCAAAGCAAGGAGTTGATAATGATGAAATCTTCTCACCCGTAGTCATGTTAAAGTCCATCAGAATTCTTTTGGCTATTACAGCACACTATGATTATGAGATCTGGCAAATTGATGTGAAAATTATATTCCTCAATGACAACATCGAGGATGAGGTGTATATACTACAGCAAGATGGATTCATATTCACGAAGAGTCCAGATAAGGTGTGTAGGTTGCTCAGATCTATCTATGGCCTGAAGCAAACTTCTCGAAGTTGGAACATAAGATTTGATAAGGCAATCAGATCTTATGACTTCGTTAAGAATGAATATGAGCCTTGTGTATACTGGAAGGTAAATGGGAGCGCTATTATATTCTTGGTGATGTATGTAGATGATATCTTAATTATTGGGAATAATGTATGAATGCTCTCTACAGTTAAGGCTTGTCGATCTAAAAACTTCTCTATGAAAGACTTAGGCGAAACATTCTACATTTTGGGGATCTAGATTTATAAAGATAGATCCAAGATAAACCAAGCGGGAGCATCACATGCACAACGGAAAATCTAAACAAAATAGGTTTCTCATATAGATCAAATCATTATGCAAAAGATTGGATCACGAGAAAAATCACAAAACTGAAAAACTACATCATGTGTGAGAGATTGGTTACCTTGAGAGATCATATATTCCTATTTTTTAAATCTGGATGAGAGGATGAAGGAGGTTAAATATCCTCCTCTCTAGCAGTATCCACACAATGGATCACCGCAGCGATACTCCTCTAATCACAACCCTAAGTCTCACAACTCTAGCGCAGAGGGATGGAGGATAATAGGGTGGCCAAAGATGCAGCCTGTGATCTATGTGTCTACCCTCTTATTTATAGAGAGCCACCTATATAACCCTAATGGATTATATATACCTTAGTGGGTATTGGATCTTCATCCAATGACTCACTTAATCCGAATGACCCTGGCTGGGGATTTGTCTGAGTAAGCACATATGGGATATTCCTCTCATGATACCGAGAGTGGATGATCCTTTATTGACACTTAATTGCCTTATAAGGTTGCTACCAATCCTAATAATCGGTTGTACCAGATCTAGAACTTTCTAAACCTACAAGTCCAGCATTAGAGAAAGGACTACTCATATAAGAGATCCTTTGTGTCTCAAGTATAAGGACCAGATACACAACTAGGACTACAGAATCATTGTCTGACATTAGGTATCATTAACCATATGACATTCTGTAAGCAGATCAATCAGTGAACTCATTCTCCAATAAGCACTTGTATTGTATCTATAGTGTACCCTTACAAGTGGTTATGAGACCAATTATCTCCATCATATGGACGGGTATATAGTGCACCAATCTATCCGGTTATTTTGATGTCCCTCAAAAGTAACCTTTGATATGGATTATTTAGGATATGTGTTTAAAGGCGACTCGATCTCATTATGGTGATCTCATCACCATCTGATTCTCATTGTATAGAACCAAAGACATCACAATATATATATATATATATATATATATATATATATATATATATATATATATATATATATATATATATATATATATATATATATATATATATGCAACAGATAATATAATGTAAGAATATGTCAATAATAATCATAAGCAAAAAGATCGCACAACAACATGTCAGATGTGCCATCACTCACATGATTGGCTTGTAGGGCACTTATAACCAACAGATGCTTGGCTAAAACTAAGTACATAGATTTCATTGTCAAAATATTTGGTATAAAAATTTTTAAGAGAGGTCTCATACCGATGAGATATGAAATATCACTTTCTAGGAGTATGTCCCTCAAGACTCCTGAAGAAATGGTAAACATGGATATGATATCCTATGCCTCAGTGATAGGGTATATCATGTATGCATTTGCTAAGTGTACTAGGCCTAAAATAGTGCATTTGCTGAGTGTCACGAGCATATATCAGATGGATCTAAGTTTAGAACACTGGAAAGTAGCAAAGTGTATCCTTAAGTACTTGAGAAGGACTAAGGATCTTTTACTGGTATATGGAGGAGGTAGTGATAGGACCCTAGTAGGGTTGGGTCCTATTCACCCTAGTATAAGTCAATAAAACTCTATGAAATTATAATAAAACTTCACCTAGTCACCTCTATCCTATCAAGAAGTGTGGCTAGGGTTTACTTGCGGGCCTTAGGGCTTACTAGCCATCGCCCCATTTATTGGGCTGGTCGGCCAGAGTTTCTAAATAAGTAGAGTCGGATATATAGTCACTTAAGCCATCGCCCATCCCTAGTTAGGAAGGGCAGCTATAGGAGGGGCAAGGAGAAAAATTTACTTATGAAGCACCACCCTAGAGTTAGGGTTTTGAGCCTTATATAAGCTTGTAGCCTCTATCTCTTTTTTAAAAAAGCAAGAATACTTTTATTTTAGCCTTGTGGCCGACCCTAGGAGGGAGGAACCCTTAAAGTGCTCCAATGGTTGATCTCACTCAAAGATCAAAAATCCTATAGAGCTCCTTTGGGGTTCTATCATCTAGTATCAGAATCATATTTTTGCTGCCCCTGTTGCCATCTTTGTCGCCTCCATCCATCTAAGCAATTCCCACAATTGTTTCAAGACATTGCCTCCACCATCATCCCCAAGCCGCAGATTAATAATTTTGTCGCTACCCCTATGTTGCATTAAAGATCTAGTAAAATCCCACCACCCACATCTTGTTACTACTACAAACCTTTATCTTTACATATCGAAGAATTTTTTCTATCCTTACCTTGCTACAAATTCTTACCATCACAAACATGATCATTATTGCAAAGGGAAAATGCTGTAGAAATTTTTTCAACCGTATAGAGGCTTATTGAAACAAGTTTATTGAACATCTTTTGTGGACAAAATTTTTACACGTTCTCACAGATCAACTTAGTTTCCATCTGAGATTGATCAATCGTAAAAATTCTCTTTGAAACCGATCTTATATTGTTGTAATTTGTTGCTATATACTATTGGATTTTGTGACAAGAATATGCCTTCTTACTTTGCCTTAGTTTTCCTACCATTACACTGCCAAAATTTTATTGATGTAAATTACTGCTAATACCCTCATCTGAATTGAGGTTTTGCCATTAAAATTCTGCTCGATTTCCCTAGATTTCTTCTGGAATTTACATCGAGAATTTGTTATTTCTTCGATGTAAAATTCTATTTGGTAGGATAGCAAGTACGCAACATCTTCTCGTTGAATTCTATTAGATTTCACTGCTGTCTTTTATGGGTTATTGAACTCCCTCTTTCTCATCTTCAACCCCTACACTCATGGCCCAAAAACCCTATCAAACCACAACAAAAAAACTGATCCAAATTAGCCCCCAAACACCCATAATCACAGCCTACTTCACCGATCCACCCACCTTTTCGGCCACCCTTTCTCCGAAACCTCTCATGCCCTTAACCTGACAATAAAAGAAAGACCTCAACATCATAGATCGAGAGGCTTATCTCATAGCAATAGAGGAGGTTATCAATGCCAATTTTGAAGCTTTTGAGACTCGCATGAATAAGAAAATTTGGACTATCTTTACTGAACTCAGCATGGGCCGACCATCGAGCCCAAGGAAAACACAGCAAGGGGAAACTTCAGATCAGATAAAAGAATTCTAGGAGGGAGGATGCACCATCACCGATCCATATAATCCACGCATGAGGGTAGACTTTCCTAGATGGGAAGAAGGAGACCCAATCAGTTGGATCTCACACACGGAGCGCTACTTTCGGTTCCAACGAACCATCGATGCTTCCATGGTGGAGATTGTGGCTATCCACCTTAAAGGAGATGTGATTCAATGGTTTGATTGGTTCGAGCATACCCATGGAGGCATTTCCTGGCGAAAATTTAAGGAAGGACTATTGAACCGCTTCGGACCTACCGATTACGAGAATATCGACGGACAATTAACGAAGATCCGACAAAGCACTACTAGACAAGAATACCAACGAGGTTTGAGCGATTATCTAACCAAACTTGTGACTGGTCTGAAAAGCAAGTTTTAGGAACTTTCATTGAGGGCTTGAAGTCGGAGATATAAGGAGAAGTGAAGGCGCGACAACCGTACACCCTTATGGCGGACATCTCCTTCGCGCGGCTATAAGAAGAACGATTGAACCACAAAGCTTGAAGGACTAGTGTCACTTCCCGAACAGCAATGCTAAAGCCTTCAGCCCCCTCTACTGCAATCTGAGCTCCTACACCAAAAAAATTGACAAGAGACGAATTTTGGGAATGATCCACTAAGGGATTGTGCTAGAACTGTGACAAACCATGGAGCCACGAACATCGTTGCAAGAAGGGGTGGCTTCTTGTGATTGAACCAATAGAAGATGAGGATATTGAACCACCTGAAGAGAGCCTCGAACCCAAAGAAGTTATGGAAGAAGAGCCCCAATCAGCCAACTTTACGGTGCACACGCTAGCCAACTACTCCAACCTGTAGATGATGAAAGTGGGAGGCCTTCTCAAGCAATAACTCATCACCGTTCTCATCGATACGGGTAGCATAAATAATTTTCTCAACAGCAAGGTCACTACTCATGTGGTGCTTCAAATCGAAAGTTATAACAAATTCGACGTAAATGTTACTAACGATCGAATCCTTAAATGTGACCAATGATGCTCGCGGGTGAAACTGCTTCTACAAGACCAGGAGATTGTAGCTGATTTCTTCCTCTACTCATTGATGACTATAAAGTTGTACTCGAGATTTAATGGCTAACAATGTTAGGTGACATCTCTTGAAACTTTACTAAACTGATTATGAAATTTTATTGCAAAGACAAATATGTTATCCTATGAGGTAAGCACGAGAGCCATATCTCCATCATTTCGATGTAGTGGATGGAGGAAGTGTTGCACAAGACATGGCAATTTTTTTAGGCATATCTAATAGCCTTCAGAGGAGAAAAACATATAAATTACATATCAAAAACTTACCCAACTGTTAGAAGAATTCAACGATGTTTTTCCCAAACCACATGGACTTCCCCCTACCCAGCAGCATGATTATCGCATCCCTAGACTTTCGGGCAAACCACCAGCAAACTTAAGACTGTACTACTACCCACACTTGCAGAAGGATGAGATTGAAAACATTGTTAAGGAGATGCTTGACACCGGGGTAATTCGGCCAAGCTGCAACCCCTACTCCTCGCCAGTGTTGCTAGTGCATAAGAAGGATGAAACGTGGAGGATGTGTGTTGACTATCGGGCTTTGAATGCTATCACCGTCAAGGATAAGTATCCCATACCAGTAGTGGATGAGCTCTTGGATGAATTAAAAGGAGATCGAGTCTTCACAAAATTGAATCTCCATTTCGGGTACCATCAGATTCGAGTATGTATTGAAAATATTTTGAAAATGATATTTCATATGCATAACGGCCACTATAAATTTTTGGTAATGCACTTTGGACTTACTAATATTTTTCTACCTTCCAAAACTTGATGAATGACATTTTCTAAAGGTTTTTATGCAAATTTATGCTAGTATTCTTTAATGACATTTTCATTTACAGCCCTACACTTGACATTCATTTTCAACACTTACGAATTGTTCGAACGGTTCTTCGAGAGAATACTTTTTATGTTACACAATCAAAGTGTAGCTTCTTATAGCGAAAAGTGGAGTACCTTAGGCACATTATATCAGAAGATGGAGTAGCGGTAGACCCAACAAAGATTGAAGCGATGCAAAGTTGGCCGAGACCTCCAAATGTGAAATCACTATGAGGTTTCCTTGGAATTACGGGTTACTACCAGAAGTTTGTAAAAGATTATGAGAAAATCAGTGCCCCACTCACTTCTCTACTAAAAAAGGACTCCTTCTAGTGGTCGGACAGAGCCTTCATAACCTTCGACAAGCTCAAGGCAACCATGACGACGACATCGGTCTTAGCTCTGTCCGATTTCAGCCGACCCTTCATTATTGAGGCCGATGCATCCTGAGTTGGAATTGGAGCCATTTTAATGCAAAATGATTGATCACTTGCCTATACCAGCAATCCCTTATCTCCCTCTCATCGTAAAATATCTGTATATGATAAGGAGATGCTTGTGATTATGCATGTCATTACAAAGTGGAGACCCTACCTAATCGATTAACGCTTCTAAATCAAAACTAACCACCAGAGCCTCAAATATTTTTTGGAGCAGAAAATATCATTCCTCGAGTAGCAAAGATGGGTAACTAAATTCCTTAGTTTCGATTATGAAATCACTTATCGAAAGGGGAAAGAAAATATTGTTGCAAATGCACTATCACGGCTACCAGAACAAGCCGAAATTTCATCTATCTCCCTTCCTTCCACCGGCTTCCTCGAGGATATTAGGGAGGAATGGAAGTGGAACCCAGAGACCCGAAATATCATAGGAAAATTGGAGAAGGATTCGAGCACCATAGCCCACTACATTTGGGATTAAAGGGATTTACGTTACAAGGGCCGAATTGTGCTTATTCTCACTTCTCCTTGCGTCAAAATTATTATGAATGAAATGCACTCTTCACCTTCAGCAGGGCACTCTAGATTTCTAAGAACATGCAAAAGGGTGAAGCAAAACTTTTATTGGAGAGGCATGAAAAAGTATATTTCTGATTATGTAGCTAAATGTGATGTATGCCTACAACAAAAGGGTGAAATAGTGGCTAGTCTAGGAAAGCTATAACCACTATCCATACTAGACTCAGCATGGATTGACATCTCCATTGACTTCATCGAAGGGCTACCACCATCTCAAGGTAAAAGTACAATCTTTGTGGTGGTAGATCGCTTAACAAAATATGCCTATTTTCATGTTGAGACACCCTTATACCGTTGCCAATATTGTTCAGCTCTTTGTTGAAAATATTGTTAAATTGCATGAGATGTCAAGGTCAATTATGAGCGACCATAACAGGATATTCACAAGCAAATTTTAGACCGAACTATTTCAACTATAAGGCACCCAACTCAAGATGAGTACAACCTATCATCCATTGACGAACAACCAAACATAAGTGGTGAACAAGTGTCTAGAGACTTATCTTCAGTGTTTTATTAGTGATCCCAAGAGAGTGGACGAAGTGGCTCCCTTGGGCTGAATAGTGGTATACACTACTTATCACTTATTCACAAAATGTACCCCCTATAAGGTATTGTATGGCCGATCGCCCCTTGTAATACCCAAGTATGTAATTGATGTGGCCAAAGTAGACCAGGTCGACCAAAGTTTAACTGATATGGACAAACTCCTATAGCTGTTTAAGGATAATTTATCTAACGCTCAAGTCCGAATGAAGCAACAAGTCGATACTCATCGTAGCGAGTAGGAGTTTTCAATAGGAGATTGGGTCTATCTTCGCCTATAACCGTCAAACAACTGTCCATCAACTCATGAGACTCGATGAAGCTATCTTCTCGATTTTATGGACCATATCATATCACGAAGTGAATTGGAGCTATGACATATAAATTAAAGTTACTAGAAGATGCTAAAATTCATCCAGTCTTCCATATATCCTGCTTAAAGCCCAAAGTGGGAGAACACGAGTCAACCGAGACTCGACTAACGAGCACTATAGATAATGAAGAAAATCAAGCCCACCCATGAGCCATTCTTGATTGAAGAATTGTAATGCGTCGTCGACGCCCTTCCACTAAGGTATTAGTGTATTGGAACAACTTACCACTTGAAGATGCCATATAGGAGTCTTAGGAGGAGCTGAAGACTCGGTTCTCTGAGTTCATGGAACCTCAGCCTTAAGGACAAGGCTGATTTAAAGAGGATGAGCTTGATAGGACCCTAACAGGGTTAGGTCCTATTCACCCTAGTAGGAGTCAATAAAAATCTGTGAAATTATAATAAAACCCCACCTAATCACCTCTATCCTATAAAGAAGTGTGGCTAGGGTTTACTTGGGGGCCTTAGGGCTTATTGATCGTGGCCCCCTTTATTGGGCTAGTCAGCTAGGGTTTCTAGCAGGTAGAGTCGATTATGCAACCACTTAGGCCCCTTATCCCCTAGTTAGGTAGGGCAGCTATAGGAGGGGCAAGGGGAGAAATTTACATAGGAAGCACCCTCTATAGTTAGGGTTTTGAGCCATATATAAGCTTGTAGCCTCCAAGAGTACTCTTTTTCAAAAAAAAGTATTTTTATTTCAACCTTGTGGTCGACCCTAGGAGGGAGGAACCCCTATAGTGTTCTAAGAGTTGATCCTCCTCAAAGATCAAAATCCTATAGAGCTCCTTTAGGGTTCTATCAGGTTGCCTCCAGGTTAAGGGTTACATGGACTCGAGTTTCCAGTCTGACATCGATGATAGCAAGTCAAACTCAGGATATGTCTTCAACCTAAATGGAGGAGCAGTAAGCTAAAAGAGTTCCAAGCAAGATACTATTGCTGACTCGACCATAGAGGAAGAGTACATTGTTGCAGCAGAAGTAGCAAAGGAAGAGGAGTAGATGAAGAAGTTCATTAGAGATTTGAGAGTCATACCGGGCAGCGTGAAGCTGAACCAAGTCTAATTAGAAGTCCAAGCACATTTTTAGGAGTTTTCACATGATTTAAGAGATCATAACCCATAAAGATGTAGCAACAGAAAGAGTTCCATCCGAAGATAACATTGTAGATCCACTAATAAAACTACTAGCTCATACTATCTTTGAGCATCATAGGGGTCTGATAGAGATCAGACTCATAGTTGATTGACTTTAGGTCAAGTGAAAGATTGCTAGTTACATGTGCCCTATAAGCAAATCACGTGAGTGATGACATGCACATATAACACGCTACACAATCTTTTTACATTATTATTATTGGTATATTCTTACATTATATTATATATTGAATATATATTATGATGTCCTTAGTTCTATACAATGGGAATGAGATCACAATAATAAGACTGATTCACCTTTAAACATAACATAAATAATCCTTATCATAGGTTACTTGGGACATCAAGATAACCGGACAGGTGTGCTGTATACCTATCCATATGATGGAGGCGACTAGTCTTATAGCCACTTGTGTGAAGACACTAAGAATGTACATATACTCACTGGAGAATGAGTTCACTGATTGATTTGCTTATGTAATCATATATAGTTAATAATACCTAACATCAGATAATGATTTCGTAGTTCCAATTGTGTTTGGTCCTTAGATTTACGACACCAATAATGCCTTATTTTGAGCACTCTTTTGATGCTAAACTTATAGGTATAGAGAGTTTCAGATCTGATACAACCAATTATCCGGATTTGTAGCAAACCTTACGAAGGCAATTGAGTGTCAATAAATGATCATACACTCTCGATATCATGATAGGAATATCTCGTGTGCTCTTGCTCAGGTAAATCTCTGATCATGTTGTTCGAATTGAGAAAGAATAGATCTTCGGGAGAATCCTATTAAAGTGAGACTTGGATGGATTCCATATTGTCACGAACTTAGCTGGTCTAAGTCGTGCGACACCCTTGCGTGTTCGTCCACAAAGGTCAGCCTCCCTGAAACCTCTTAGGATCCCTTAGGACCTACAAAAGAGAAATCAAGTTAAAAAAAATATTTCTCACGAAATCTACAAGCAACTACTTTAGAAAACACTTTATATAGTTTATACAAATTACAACCCTCGACTTTTACAAGCTTTAAACAGTTACACAAAGGATAAAGGTCCATTACAAACTGAGGTTCCCACAAGTGTTCACAGGACATGACTCTCATTTATAAGTTAAAACCGCCATGAAAGCTAACCAAATGACGGTTGCCAAGTCGATAGCCTGCTATTTGCTATACAAAACATATACAAAAACTGAAAGACATGAACAAACATAAACATTACATCGAACACCTTGTTTATATTTTATTTTGTCTGTAACATTCTCTCCCACTTATTCTTTCGACGTCCTCATCAAAGCCATTGAGGACACTACATCTTTTCGCCTTTTGTTGAATCTTTAATCTTCTGATTTGATTGTAACATTCCTCTTGGCTCCTACTTACTCTCTACCGATGTTGTTGAGTAATCAAACTTTGATCCGCCATGCACTTCAACTCATTAATGACTAACTATCAAACTCCCGAAATACAAAAAGTTTTGCCCGAAAAGAGCAACCCAACCTGGAGTAAGTCTTCGATAGTTTTGGTTGACTTTGGGATTGTACCATCTCATCTTTGCTGCCTATTCCTCTGAGTAAAAAAGGTATAGCACCACATACTATCTACTTCGTTCCTTGGTCGACCACTCCTATATCAACCTGAAGTCCCCCACTTTCGACTATCTTGATGAGAAACCTCTTGACACCAATCTTATGAAGTTCTTTGGCCTCTGCTCTTCTGCCTTGTCCTGGTACTTAGAGTTTGCTTCTGCATTCTCCACCTCCTCGACCACTTTCACGACCAACGCTCTGCATCCATGAGAGCAAGAGATCGATGACTCTACGAAAGTCCCACCTCTACGGTATCATAACGTTGCCAAGCTCATAGACCTATTCGTTGCCTTGTATATACGTCCCTTTCTTCACGATCTATAGATCCGCCCCCTAGAAGTTTCGAAGACCACCATCCCTTTAGACTACTTCGTCTTACTGAACAGTCTATGCATTATTCTGCCCCGCAAATGAGTTTGCTAAATTACGACTCTTCACCAATACAGCCCCCGTAGCACCCTTCAAGGCATAGTAACGTGCTGAACTTGTTGCACACTTCAGTATCCTACAAATATATCATTTCCATGCCGAAGAGAAAGTTCCAATGCTCCAGTGCACCAAGTTCCGATCGCCTTGGGATGGTCACGAATACTCTATCGTCTACATACAAGACTTGCATGAGTACTGAATTTTTTGAGTTAGCAATTCTCCTCACCTCTCCAACTCTTTAGATCATTGAACACTGTTAAGTTTTGATTGCCAACATCGAGCCGTAGCTCGAACTCAGTCATCTCAACTTTTGTATGCTACATATACTTTCTAGCTTGCTTGTTCTTGTGATACCTCTCACGCAAAAAGTTGGTTATTCCTTTAAATGATAATCAAAGATTTCAACTCCTATAAACAACTCCTTTCCTTGTATCTCCAAGTCCGTTTCTCCCAAACGATCATATGTGCTGCCTGCCCTCCATGCAACCCAACTAGATCTCTCACGTTTGTATAGCATATTACATATACTTGTCCCGCTTTGACACCATTTGTCACGTACTTAACTGATTTTCCCTAAGTCGTGCAATACCTTTATATATCCATTCGTAAAAATCAACCTCCCCGAAACCATTTAAAATCCCTCAGTTAAAAAAAATATTTCTCACGAGATTCAAAAACAAATATTTTAGAAAACACTTTATATACTAATATAAATTATAACACTAGACTTTACAAGCTCTAAATGATTAAACACAAAAGATCGAGGTCTATTACAGACCAAGATCCCCATAAGTGTCCATATGAACTCTCGTTTACAACCAAAACCGAACATAAATAACTAATGAAACAAAAAATGTCAAGTCTACTAAAGACTATTAATTACTATACAAAGTATGTACAAAAATTAAAAAATACGAACAAACATTAGCATTACGTCAAATACTTTATTTTTTTTTTATTTGTGATAGTATATGATCAAAAAGTATCATTCACAATATATAGATGAATAATAATTAAAAACATACAAATCTAATTAATAAGATCCCTCGTACCATTTAGAGACTATGATGTATACATCCATAATTAATGACTCAAATAAATTATTATAAAATAATAATTTATTAAGTTAAAAAAAATTATGACAAGACTTATAAGTAACTCGATATTGAGCTGATGTCAAATCAAACAAAGTAGTATATATGATAAATAAATAAAGTAATATATATGGTAAAAAGAAAAAATTAACAAAGTAGCCTAATACTTAACCTTTTTCGAAAATGATCTTATCTTGGAGATTGTGTAATGCTTACTCTCAAACTCTTTATTTAATACTTACTGATATTAAATAAAGATATTTTTGTTTCAATGATCTTATCTGAGATTGTGTAATACTTACTCTCGAATTTTTATCTAATGATCCGGGACATAATCCTAGACGTGAGGATTAAAAAACTTTTTGAGTTTTCTTTATTTTTCTAATTTTTTTCTTATCAATTTATCTATTTCATATATTCAACGAGATAAGACTTAACATTGATAAATTTTTACATTAAACCTAATTAAAAACTAATTAATATTATTAAATAAAGATCAAACAAATATTTTAAGATTCTTTATAAATATAAAATATAATCTATTAAGATTTTGTACGACTCTTTATAAATATGAGACAATAATGATACAAATTATGATTTTCAATTTTGATGACTCTATAAAATTTTTGATGACATAATCTATTAAGTATTTTGACTCTTTATATAATCTTCCTAAATAATCAATCTCTCACATATTATAATTTTTAATTTTATAATTTTTTCACACATCAATTTTAGTATAATAATTTAATATACACAAAAAATATATTTTATTTTCTTCGATTGCATATATGATACTCTCTCCATTAGTTTGTCAACAAAATAATATATCTAAGATATTAACGTCCCTAAATACATAAGGATATCTAAGATATGATCATACTAGATTACATAATTATTTAAAATATTTTTTTAATTATTTAATTTTCTTAATTATGTCATTATAAATATTATTTTTTATTATGTTTTAAGAATAATTTCTTAATCAAATTGTATGACTCTATTAATTTAGGCCTCTTTGATATCTACCAGATTAATACAATTATATAAAAATATATTTGAAATATTTTGAGTGATAAAATATATATTATAGTTTATATCAAGTCTATCATCCTAGGTCATTTGATAGCTACTAGTTAGATAAGCTTTGAACAAAATTACAAAATATTTTCATTAAATATTCTTTAATCTAATTATGCAAAAACTATTCAATAAAAAATCATAATAATAATTGAACATAAACTCTAATTAGTATACTTCAACTCGTATGATAACAAAAACCATGATAAAAATTCTGCTTAAAAATAAACGTCATTTCTTAATTTGAACTACATAAACACCCATAAATTATAATTAAACTTGAATCAGAAACAATAAAATTTCACTTATTTGTCATAAGAAAAAATATAAAAGAATCAATAATTATATTTTTTAAAGAATCAATAATTATATATATTTTTTAAAGACACTAAAGGAGCCAAATCAAACTTATTTAATTCGGCAAACCCGAGATTAAGCCACCTAAATTGTGTTCATCGGGCTAAACATCTAACTAAATAAACTGGTAAAATTGATTTAGAGCCATTACAAGTTAACCGTCCTAAATAAGAAATAATGTCTCGATAAGACCGGTCAAAATCTAGGTCTGATCAAAAATTGATGAAGTCAATCAAAATTCGGTCGATTAAAATTTAAGGGATCAAAATAAAAAAATGATCAATCCGCTCCCAGACAAAGTCAAAATGGCAAAACATAATCAAATTTTCATTTTAACTAAATTAGGTCAAAATTGGTTTTGGTTAAAATCTTAATAAGAAAAAGAGTTGATCAAAATCTCGAATGACCAAACGTGCAACCTTGACCAATTCTTCTTTGTGGCTTCTCTATCACGCCACGCATGGTCAACACGCAGCTTCATCACAGTGTCGTCGTGCCCTCAATGACGAGGTAGCACTTGTGGATCTTAGACCGCTTCAACCTCCTACGATATTTATCCTCTGTAGGACTACCATCGCCGATGGTAGGGCCAATAACCGTAGCAGGCTCTCACCCTCCGTTGCGCCACCGCTGACCTTAAGCTATCGATGACAGATGGTCAACTAAAATTGGGCAATGGCTTTCCAATGACAACACAGTGACAATGCCTCGTGCGATTCCAAATTCGTGAACGATCCAACGTCAAATTGTGCAAGCATCATACAACCCAAATAGAAACAATAATTCAATATAATCAAAATAAATATGCATATAGAATATCAAAAATTGATCGAATTTCTTTAACGATATATGATAACTTAAATTTCAATGACATGGATGTGATAAAATTACATGTCTTTTTTAATGAAAATTTTGATGCCAAACATAACTGCCTACTTATTTATATATAATTTCATTTTTATAAATGAAAATGCTTCTTACGAAAAACTCATGTTTAGGATAGCGCCCCTTAATTTGTAAATACAGAACATTTTAACCGTTTAGTTGAGTTTTAACTAAATTGCACATCCGATTTTTAAATTTCCCGACCGTTTGTAAAAAGATAGAATTTTATCCCATCCAATTTGTGTTTAAGAGATAATTTACAATATTTTTAATTCATCAACAAAAATATATTATCACAGATTCAGCTTAACCAAAAATAGATACAACAATACATCTAAAAACTAACTCAATTTTATCACTGACCCGGTATGAATAATTTCGTCTACGTAAATTTCAAGAAGAAATTAAAGAATTACAACAAATACAAGAACAATTTATAATTTTAAAAAAGTGACTCTATTTAGTAATTTGTGGTTTTTCTTGATAAATCGCTTTAAAATAAAAACAAAAACTACTTATAACAAAACAAGGAAAGAGACGCTACATGAGGTTTATTGCAGGTGTGTGTCTAAGTCTGAAAATATCCAATGCTATGATTCTATATACATTGATGATTTATATTTTTTTAACTCAAAAATAGGAACGGCCAATCAATTTAAACAAGAAAAAATAATAAAAAGAAAAAACTCAATTTAAAGCAAAAGATATTTAGTCATCAGATAGGAGCGAAAGACGTTCACAATAATCACATCCTCAAAGGGGTGATCATATGAACTATGCAACCGATCATCGCGCGACCATATCAGCCCATTGATCAAATCACATAAAAACAAAAAACCATCATTACTAAATCGAACATAAAAAACATGCAGATGGAAGCCTCAGAAGGAAGGCAGTAGTAAGGATGTAATCACAATATCTCAGACAACATACAAGTATACACTATCCTCGTCATGGGCTCCATCAGAAACATCAACCACCTTGAATCTTATCAACTCAAGAGAATTAAACGCCTCCACTAATCTCTTGACCATAAATCCAGAAATTTCAACGATAAAACGAAAAAGTAAAAATAAATCGAAAGGGTGGCCTCATAGAGAAGATTAGATCTATTCCACACGATATAAGCTTCAGACATATGCTTGTCATTATTACTAGCTTAATCATCGGCCATACAAGAGACCAAAAAACCTAAAAACACGATACAAAGAGTAAACCTTTATGGCTAAAGATACTTTCAAAGGATAAATAGGTGGAGAGAGTCGGACTCGGAATATGGGTGGTGATATATCAGGCTGGTCGGCAAGGCGGTGTTGCCGCCATTACGACGAACGAGACCTTTAACTATCACATTCGTCATCGTCCCTCTTCCCCCAAATCTTAGATTCCATGTTCCAAGGCGAGTAGGAAAAACAAGAACGCGAAAACCCTAAAGGAAGCCAACCTGATCGCCGAAAAAATAGCGGCCAGAAACAGAGAGCGGCAGAAGGCAGTACCTAGCGGTGTGGCAGACCTCGCGTCATTAAATAGGTGAGGAAAGTGATTAGGGTTTGGGGACTCGAGGAGGGTTTCGGTGACAATCGCATTCCCACCGTCCGCTAACGAAAAGGTGCAGTATCCAACGGACCTCAAGATTTAGAATGTTACCTCACGTATTTAAACCGGCTCAGCCGTCGGCCCGGTCGGCGGAAGGCAGTACTTGGCAGTGTGGTAGACCTCGTGTAATTAAATAGGTGAGGAAAGTGATAAGGGTTTCGGGACTCGAGGAGGGTTTCGATGACAATCGCATTCCGACCGTCCGCTAACGAGGAGGTTCAGGATCCAACGGACCTCAAGATTTGGAGTGTTACCTCACCTATTTAAACCGGCTCAGCCGTCGGCCCGGTCTAATCACCCAAACATGGGACGACGTGTACCGTGTTATCTAATCTATTTAAAGAAACCGGCTCAGACGTCGGTGCGGTCTAATTATCCAAGCATAAGCAAAGGTCTACAGTGTTATCTCACCTAGTTGAACCGCGTCCACAATCGACCCGGTCTAGTCATGATAAGAGGTGACAGAGAACCAAGGATGATAGATGGTATTCTAAGATGACCATCACGAGTGAACACCATAAACCCGGCGCCAACTCTACTCGCACTTTTTAACGTCATTTACTCAGTAATTATCTACCCGATGAGAGAATCAACACATTTATTTGTTTATTTAAATCACTAGCTCAAAATATTTAAATTTAAATTAATTATTATAACTTAGTTATCCTTTACAAATTTATTAAGTCTTCTTCCACTAAGTAGGTAGCATGATCTCTTTCATTTAAGGGTTTAATAATCTAATACATGATTCATATTATCCAGAATCAAACCTTAGCTTGCTCATTCTAGTACTTTAACTTTCTTGTCAAGAACAAACAACATCCCAAATCAACTTTTAAAATGGTGCATGCTACATTTAACTTTTTTTAAGAATAAATATTATCCTCAGTCAAGCTTTAAAATGATGCATGCAAGATCTAGTCTAATCATAACTCCTAATGTATTATCTAATCTCATCTATTCCTAGTCATTTTCTACTCCATGAACCTAATACTAAGTCAACTTAAGCTTAGAATTATTGTATATGAACAATTGATTCAAAATAATTAAACATAAATTGAGAATAATAAATTCATCTAACCTTTCTAAATCTAATCAAGTATTTTCTCATTCAATCGAGGAATCATAGTAACATTTCACAACCATTATAAGTTTTTTTTTCGCAAAGAAAACACCTATAGATTATTCATAATACAGAACAAACAAACAAAATAAAACTTGATGGACAATCTTCACTTGAAGTCATTAGCATAAAAATTATAATTATATAAATTATTATATAAAAAATTATTATATTAATAGAAAATCACATAATCTTACAAAAATATCTCTATAGAGAGACTGTCTCCTGTTGTGGCGCAGATAGACTAGTTACATACAAATTTAAGACTTGCTCTAGGTATATAAGTAAGCTTAGGTGGGTTCGCCTCACTATCAACTGTTTGATATTGTCTATGAGAGTAAGGGTAGCTCTCATGAGAATCTTTATAAGATTCTTAGGTGAGTTAAATTTAACCTCTTCGTATACTTTAAACCCACTATCAGCTCTACCCCTTTAGCTTAAATGGGTCAAACACCCCGTTGAACCTGCTTACTTTAAACTTTCGTTACTCCTTAGTATTAAAAATTTTTATTAGATTCTAATTATTCTCTTTTATCACTATAAATATGTCAAATATAAATATTAAATATATAAATTTGACCTAATATTAAAATCATCATTAAATATTATCCTCTTTGAGTTAAATTCTAAATCACACTCAAATCAGACTCACTCTTAACCTATGACTTAAATATTACTATCAAGCTTACGACCTTACTCCCACAATTTGGCAACCTCCGGATTCTACAGCGATGAGTCTCACGATCTTCCTCTAGCGATCTCTCGTCATATTTCTAGCGAGCTTCCGGATCCATTTGGTGAATCTCCTAAAGAACTCAAAGCAAGCTCCCTCCACATCATCCAATCTTTGGTCCGATGCCTCAGCTTGATCTTGGGTCCATGCTTGATCTGTAACTCCTCCCGTCATGGTTAGACTTGTATGATGCTAACTATGACTTAATTAATTATAATTAAAATTATAAAATACATCCACTTCAAGACCTTCCCAACTCTCGGTAAACTTTTCAACTACCCCCGATAATCTTCTAGCGAGTCTCGGTCTTCTTCTGGCGAATTCCCTTGCGCCATCCTAACAAGCTCCCGACACACTCCTGGCGAGTTCCCAATCTCATCGTTCGAACCCTGGCCCGATGTTATATTCTCTCTGTCGTAGTTAATCCTGCATCAATCAATTTTTAACAAGCCATGTTAGATCAATAACCCATCAATTGATTTTATCATCAAAATCTGAGATTCAATATGTATGACTCTCAAATCCCTACTTTTGTTGCTTCTACTACAGCAATGTACTCGGCCTCTATGGTCAAGTCAATAGTATTATCTTGCTTAGAACTCAAAAGTATTTTTCTTGATTATTCTTCTACTTCAAAAGTATTTGTCATATGTGTGTGACCCTCTAGGCTCAATACCGAGCTGGCGGTGAGTCTTACTTGTCAAAACTCCTTTTGACTCAGTGAATTATTATCTTATAATAATTCACTTGACTCATTAACTATAGATGTACTAGCTCACTACGCCATGGTTCTTATACGGTACATGGGATCTTATCTATTGATATGTTTGTCCTCATTTACCATATATTTATAATACCTCATGTATCTAATATCCCAAAGATTGTCTATCAGGTATGGTACTGTCAGGCCATATATGAAATTAGTCTAAGTCATGCTCTAATGAATTCTCTTGGAGAACTTATTCTCTCTCAATCTGATCAACTTGATCATGGATTTATCTAAGTGAGAGCATACGAGATATTCTTCTCATGATACCAAGAGTGGTTGATCCTTTATTGACACTCAATAATCTTTGTAACATTGGCTGCGAATCCCGATAACCGATTGTACCATATATGGAACTTCCCAAACCTGTAAGTCTTGCGTTAAAGGAGTATTCAATAAAGCATCCTTGGTGTCTCCAATCTAAGGACCAGATACATAATTGGGACTATGAAATTGCTATCTGATGCTAGGTATCATAAACCTTACACCATTCTGTAAGCGGATCAATCAGTGAACTCATTCTCTAATGGGCACTTATACTATCCTTAGTACCTCCACATAAGTGGCTACAAGACCAGTCATCTTTATTATTTGGATAGGTATATAGCATACCGGTATGTCCAGTTGTCTCGATATCTCTCTCGAGTAATCTATGACCGAGATTATTTAGGATTTGTATTTAAAGGTGAATCGATCTTATTATCGTGATTTCATCACGATCTGATTCATAAAACTAAGGACATCATTATATATATATATATATATATATATATATTCAATAGATAATATAATGTGAGAACTTACTATTATAATAATATAAAAAAACTGTGCAGTGTGTCACATATTCCATCACTCACGTGATTGGCTTGCTAGGCACCTGTAACCAACAATCTCCCACTTGATCGACAGCCAATCACCTATATGTATGATCCCCATTAGACCCTTGTGACACTTAAATATAATATGAGCTAGCGACTTTGTTAGTGGATCTGCAATATTATTTTCGGATATAACTCTTTCCATTATTATATCTTTTCGAGCTATGATCTCTCTAATTAAGTAGAGCCTCCTTAGAACATGCTTAGACTTTGGATGAGACTTTGGTTCCTTTGCTTGAGCTATCTGTCATGACTCTAGTTGGGTCAGGTCCTAGGTTCACTGAGTCGTAATGTCAATAAAACCCTAAGGCATGTCATAAACCTTAAATTAGCCTCCACCCACCTTTTTTGAAGAGGTCGGCTAGGGTTAGGGAGGAGTCCTCATGGAGTGGACATCTCCTAGCCACTGTCCCCACTTATTAGGGAGGTCGACTAGGGTTAGAGAGGAAGAGTTCCATTTAGTTATGACTCTATCTAGGGAGTTTAATTTGAGTAGGAGTCTTCTATAGCCACTGACCACACCTTTGGTAGAAGTCGGCTAGGAGTTAGGAATTGGTTAGGAGATGGAGTCTATTAAAAGTAGGAGTCATATTAGGAGTTAGAGTTTTAAGACCATATATAAACACTTATAGCCACAACATTTTCATCATGAATATATTAATCTTTCTTCAGCCTTGTACCAAATACCTTGGAGGAGGGAACCCCTATAGCATTCCAGGAGGGTCGATCCCCTACATAGATCAACCCCAAGCTTAGAAACCATAAGGGTTCTAACTTGATCACCCTGTTGTTGTCGTAGTATATGGGAATCGACTTCATGCTGCTTAGTATGACTCCCAAATCCCTGATGAACTTCTTTATCCATACCCCTTCCTTTGCTACTTTTGTTAGGATCAAAGTGGCACTAAGAGAGAGAGAGAGAGAGAGAGAGAGGTTTGGGGTTGTTATGAATTAGTGCTTATAAAAAATTTACGTTGATTTGAGTATTCGTTCAATAAAACCTGTATCAGAAACTTATTTAAGTGCAGAGATATTTGTAAGAGTATAAGGAAAGGTAGTAGATAGTTAAAAAATAAAGCAATAAAGATAAACAACAAAGAAGAGGAATAAAACTAATTTTTAATGGATCGATCTCGTGATCTTTGTCCACTACCGATTCCTCCTCCGTTGAGGTCACCAGCTTTCATTATTGATCTTCTTTTAATGGGTGAGGTTCAACTACTCTCTTACAGCTCTCCTTTTATAGGTTTAGGAGATAACCTTTACAACTTTTCAAGCTCTCCCTTCAATAAAATCACATAAGAAGAAATAAGGGGGAAGCTCTCAAAGAATTATAGTAGTGTATTCATAAATTTCTTTGCTCTTAATTATTGCATACTCAAGCAAGGATGGGTGGGGTATTTATAGGCCCCAAATAGCTTCAATATTATAGCCAAAATTCAAATTTTTAGAGTTCCCGAGGTGCTAGTCTCAAAGACTATAATCTGACAGTGGTACAGCCAGCCTAAGCAATACCACTGCCTGATATAGCTTCGAAGACTGTCTTCGATGATCGTGCCTTACCTATTCTTGGGTTACTAAAATGAGCTTTCTAATAAATCCAAATCAGCCCCAATTAAAGCCTAATGGCCTCTTAATTAAGTTAATTATGTTATATTCAAAGCCAACTCAATTAGAACTCTAAACTACTTTGATCTAGACAAATTATTACGAAGTGTTAATTGTGTTGTCCGATATATCATTTTTTCATCCAAACCCTTAGCGCATCATGCACTCCTTCAGCGTATTACTCGATCTATCGGTATGTTGACTCCTGCAACATCCGATCTTGACGCAATGTCTAATTTTTGGCCCGATGCCCGTTCTTTGACTCCAACCCAACGTTTAATTTCCTACTTCAATCGTTTTACCCTTTCATGATCGAAGATTATCCTGCACCATTTTCTTGAGCACAGATTAAATCATAGCTTTATCAATTGATTTCATTATCAAAATATGAGATTCAACAGCTTTTGTTATAGTAATGTATTATGCTTTTGTGGTCGAGTCAATAGTAGTATCTTGCTTAGAACTCTTCTAGCTTATTACTCCTCCATTCAGGGTGAAGACATACTAGCTATTATCAATGTTGGACTGGAAACTCGAGTCTGTATAACCCTTAACTTAGAGGCTACTTCCTCTATATACTAATAAAAGATCCTTAGTCCTTTTCAATTACTTAAGAATACACCTTACTGTCTTCCAATATTTCAAACCTGGATGCACCTAATAACTACTCGTGACACTCAGAGCATGCATGATAGGAACCCTTAGAGTTCTATCATGCAAAAGGGGGGATCAATGATCACTTCGAGAGGATTGGGCCTCCTTGATCACTTCGAGAGGTTCACCCTCCTTGACCACTATAGGGGATCAGCCCTCCTAGGGTTTTGGTCTATTGGATAAAATAATACTTTCTTCGTTAATTGATCAAAAAGAAATAGTTACATCCCTATTTATAGAGTTTTACCGAGAGACCCTTTGGACGTGGACTCTTCCACCTAGAGTTTTCTAGAACTTGGACTACTAATTAAATAATAAAAATTAAATAAACTTCTAACTAACTCTAATTGGTCTAATCAAACCATAGATTACATGACTCAAAAATTTAAAAAATTTAATGGGTTCCTAACAATTCCTCCCTTCTTCAAATCAACCTTGTTTTGAAGGCTAAGCAATATCAAATCTCGGGAGCACTTCAATCCATGATATTTATCGGGCATCACAACCCTTTGAGTAGGGTCTCCACTTGGTGTAAGCAATGGGTTGGTCTTCTCAGGCAGTAGTCATTATAGTCTTATGAAGAACCCTATCTATCCGGTGATTACTAGCAACTATGACCTTGCTTCCACATCTTCCTTTAAGGATCACTTGCTTTCTATTAATAAAAAATTTCATAATCAGTTTAGAAAAATTTTAGAAGACATCACCCAAGGTTAATAGTCATTCAATTCCAAACAACACTTCAAAGTCCTCCAAGGGTATCATAAAGAAATCCACCAATAGTTCTTGGCCCTATATAATCAGTTTGATCTTTGACCACTTGCTATCATAAGTTAGAATTCATTCATCAACAACCTTGACTTCAAATTTGTCACAGCCTTCAATATGATAGGCTAATCGTCCAGCAAGCTTTCTGTCCATAAAATTATTAGTGCTATCAGTATTGATTAAAATAGTAATAGGCTGATGTTTCAAAATTTCTTTAATTTTCATGGTTTGTGGGTTAGAGTAGCTGGCTAATGCATGATCAGAGTCCATATTATCAGTTTTGATTCCTCCTTTATTTGTTCAATCATTAGAAGCTAACGATGTTTACATCAGTGTCCTTACTCCATTTTTCATCATAGTGCCAGCACGACCCTTTTACTGATATTTCCTTAAGCTCTTCTCTTATAATTCTTCGAGGGTTAGGGTTTTGAGTAGAGGTAGGTGGGGCCAACGAGTTGTTGATTACCTATATGTTGATGCTTCTGTTTCTATGATTGTCCATATTGAGTTTTTCCTAATGCATGCAGGCGAATAATATTGCAGCCATTATGGTATAGGGTTGGTGAGCCCTACTTCACACTGAATCTCGGGATTGAGCCCCTCAATGAATGTTCTCATTAGTTGTCTCTCAAACCAATCTCGATTTTGATTTGACAGATGCTCAAATCTGCTCTGGTACTCCTGTACTATGAAAGTTTAGCAGATTTTGACGAGTTAACATCAACATTCTTATACTCTGACGGTTCGAAGCGAACGATGAGTCCTTTCTTAAATTGCTCCCATGAAGGAACCCCATGATAGATTTCGTACCATTGGATCGTGTCTCCCTCGAGTTGAATCGAAGCTATCTCCACCTTGGATTCCTTCGGAGTCTTATAGAAAAGAAAATTTTTTTCAGCCAATGAGATCCAGCTGATAAGGTCTCCATCTTTCCATTGTGAAAATTCCACCCTCATGCATGGGTATCCTATATCTTACCGTTGATCACACTTTCCTATGTTTTCAGATTGGTTCCCCTTGAGACTAAAACTTTCACTATACTAAGATTTGTTGGGGTTCTCTAATAGACTTCTTTTGAATTTGTTGAAGATTTCTTGTAGTCTATTCTCTATACGAGCCTCAAAAGCTTTAAATCTTATATCTATTGCATCATCAGTAGCCATCACATAGGATTATAGATCAGTAATGTTAAGTTCTTTTTTTAGGTGTTGGGTTAGGGACCTTAGTTTATGACGCAGATACCCTAAGCCTCAACTGCAATGGGGCTGCTGATGCCAATGGAGAAGAGGAAGCGAGGATAACATTGATAGCATAACTAGGCTAGGGCTGCGGTAGGGGTGCTGGGCTCCATAAGCAAGGGGTAGCAGCAGTGGTTGAGGAGGAGGATGCTAGCGATGGGAGAGAAGAGAAAGCAGCTGGAAGGAGTGGTTGGGCATCAGGCATTGGTCCAGCGAGCGGTGGCTATGCATAGGGGTAGCCGAGACAACGTTGTGGCCAGGGGCTAGTGTTGTAGCAGAGGAGGACATAGTCGCTAGTGCTGTGGCAGATGAGGGCCGTGGTAGTAGCGGTAGGGGAGGTGGCCATGTCAAAGGAAGGGTAGCGATGTTGCTATGCATGATTGAAGAGGGTTCTTACCGCATCACTGATCTCTGATGGGGGCTGTCGTCCATGTAGTTAGGGAGCAGGGAAGCAAACGCTAGTGACAAAGGAAGGAGTAGTGATGGCAGCGAGACAAAGATAGCCAGTGTTGGAGCAGGGGAAGGATAGGGATAGCAGGGTTGTGCAGTTGCAGTAGAGGGCTATATATGACAATGCTGGATAGAGGAAGAAGGGGGTTTGGAGTCAGCGCTATTAAAGAACAGATCTGGTGATGCGATTGGAGTGGAAGAAGTAGTGATGGTGGTGATCAGATGTAGATGCTAGCGGTGGGTTGCAAAGGGAGGCAACGATTGTGGCGGGGTCGGCGTGGGGATGATGGTGACGTTAGGTTCATTGCTGTGTAGGCAGAGGATGGCAATCGAGGAGACAGTAGGAGGGACTATGGGCTATAGGCGACCGATGAGGGCAATAGTCGTAGCAACAGGGAAGTGGAAGAGCAGGGTCATGGGAGGAAGTTGATAGGACTCCAGCAGGGTTAAGTCCTAATCTCTCTAGAATTAGTTAATAAAACCTACTAGATTGTAATAAAGTCACTCCTATCTTATAAAGGAGTATGGCTAGGATTTAGATTAGCTCTTAGGGCTTAGTGGCCGCTGCCCCCCTTATTAGGTTGGTAGGCTAGGGTTTCCCTTGCTTAGGTAGGCTATAGAGCCAACCTAGCCGCCACCTATTCCCTCCAAGGCAGGTAGGCTATAGAAGAGGCAAAAGAATAATTTTAGTTAGGCAAGCACCCTCTAAGACTAGGGTTTGGAGCCCTATATAAGCATGTAGACTCCATATCTTTTTATTAAGTAATCTACAATTTTAATTCAGCCTTGTGCCGAGTCTAGGAGGGAGGAATCCCTATAGCGTTCTAAGAGTTGATCCCCCTCAAGGATATAAATCTATAGAGCTCCTTCTGGGGTTCTATCATTTGGTATCAGAGCTTTATAATCTTATTGCTATTGTAGCTGTCATCCATGCCTCCACCTTCCTAAGTAATTCCCATAATTTCTTTTGACGTTGCCTCCATCATCGCCCACCAAGCCGTAAATCCATCAATCTATTGCCTTTCTCTACATTAACATCAAAGATCTGGTAAAAAATCCAAAGCCCATATCTTTTGCTATTGTTATTCCTCTATCTTATATATGGGAGAAGTTTTTTCAAAATTTTCTTATTGCAAAATTTTACCATCGCAAACGTTATCATCATTGCGAAGGTGAAATGCTGTAAAATTTTTTAACTGATTGTTGCTTCTTAGAACTAAACTTTTAATCATTCTTTTTGATTAAAACTTTTATATAATTTTGTAGATCATCTTATTAAGACCAATCTTATAAAAAAAAATCCTTCTGGATCCAGACTTATAGCACTACGATTCTTTATCACGCAGTACTAAAATTTTATAATGAAGAATCTGCCTTCCGTATATTGGCCTCTTGAAACCAAACTTTTGTTCATCCTTTTTGGCCAAAATTTTTGTATAATTCCAAAGATCAACTTGGCTTTCATTTGGGATTGATTTCTCAAAAAAATTCTTTCTGGAATCGGTTTTCTTATGCAATCTTTCATCAGCACATAGTTCTGGAATTTTTATGATGAAGGATCTACCTTCCGTCTTTTGTCCTATTTCCCTACTGTTACGTTGCCAAAATTTCACCAAATATTTTACTGGTATTCTCAACATCTAACCTAATTTCCTTAAACTTTCCTATAGAAATTACATTGAAAAGTCATTATTTCTCTGATGTAAAATCTGTTCGGCAGTACTGCATATCGCTGCCCTTTTTTTTGTTGAATTCTATCAGATTTGAGTGCTATTTTTATGGGATTTTGGACTCTCTTTTTCTCATCACCAAACCCTACCATCCTTATCAAAAACCCTTCAAAACCCTACCCTAAATTGAAATCAAATAGCCACCCAAATCGGCCCTAACCGCAGCCTATTTCCTTATCGATCCACTTACATTTTCAGCCAACTTTCCTTACCGATACACCTACCTTTGCTGCCATCTATCCCAGATCTGAAATCTATTTCCCTAACCTTCATCTACTACTATCACAGCCCTAAAACTATACCAATTTGTAGCCTAAACTTTACAAAACTGTAGCCCCAAATTGTGCCCAAAATAGCCATAAACCGCACCTAAAAATTGAAGCCTTCGGTCCACCAACTTTTTAGCTGCCCAATCTCCTTTATCCCTTCAACTGCAGTATGCATCTTTTGCTACCAACACTGCCAATAGCGACCTCTTACTGTCATCCTCCTTGATCGCAGCCAGTAGTGATCCTTGTCGCAAAAAGCTACTAGTAGCGATCTTTCGCTGCAATCTGTTTACATTGCAGCCTGCAACAATCGTTCGCTGCCAACTATTTTGATCGCGGCCAGCAACAAATTGAACACAATAGTAGTCATCCCTCACTCCATACCGCTGCTGCTCTCCTCTACAATATCCATGTATATCGCTACCTTTTTCCTTCACCTTCTGCAATCGACGCCACCGCCACAAACCAAGTTGCACCACCAAAATTATTGCATGCCTTTTTTTTTTCATCCATCATCCTCTCGACTTAAATCTCTTGGCTGCCATCTTCCGACAAATATAGCCCCCAAAAAAAAAAAAACCTCGACGACACACCACCACACCAAGTACCAACAAGCGTTACTATGTCATTTTCTTCCTCCATCATTGTTGCCACCCTTGGCTGCCATCCTCCACTTGGAGATGTCACCATTACAGCCCCAACATCACTGCCATTGCTAACTTCAACCTTAAGATTGTAGCTACACTAACCTGCAAAAATTGAAGATCGAAGGGTTTCTCGAGCAGCAGTCCATCATCATCCTCCTCGACGCCGGGAGCACACACAACTTCATGAGCAGTAAGGTTGTTACCCACTTAATGCTCCTAAAAGAAGATTATAATGGGTTTGAAGTCAAGATAGCTAATGACCAAATTTTGAAGTGCAACCAGAAGTGCCCGCAGGTTAAACTAAGCATACAGGAGCAAGACATAGTTGCTGATTTTTTCCTCCTCCCTCTTGATGGTTTTTATATAGTGTTGGGCATTGATTGGTTATCCATGATTGGAGATATTTTCTAGAATTTTTTGAAGCTAACCATAAAATTTTTCAGAAAAGGAAAGCAGGTGATTCTACGAGGGAGCCCAACGACTACAACCACAACACAACACTTGGAGGGGGTACTAAAAGAAGAATCCAGTGATTTTCTAATTCAAATTTAAGAGTTTCATGGGATTGAAGATAAAAAACCTCTCCCACAGCTTGCTGAATTTTTGGGCGTCTCTACCCAACCAACCCGACTACCTCCTCTTAAGCTAGCCGACCCCCATATGCTGAATAGGTTGAAACTTCTACCAATTGTTGCTCGACCATATTGCTTCCTACAACCTCAGAAGGTCAAAGAGAAAAGAGTCATCCAAGAGATGATAGAGACATAGATTATTTAGCCATGCTTATTTCTTGCTATGACACATTCCTATATCCTTTTCCCCGGATATAAGCTACTTCTAAAGTATTATATCCCGTCAAACTCACCATGGTTGCTGATCTCAAGTGACTTTCATGACTTTTCCTAGGATCGGACCATGATGCTTAAAGACTTTCTTGATGATGACCTGCAATCTACGGCCCAAGACCACGAGAAAATTAAGCCCCTCCAGTGGCGAAATCATAAAAGGGGAGGGATCATTTGTAGGACTCAACAAAGCATGAACATCATCCTTCTTATTACAAAGAAAGATGCACCACCTTGGCCGATTGGAACTATAGCCCTCACGACCATGATGTCGTCTATATCAAATCATGGCCAGATATTCATTATTGGAGCAGACACATCCAGAGTAGGGGTCAGCACCATCCTCATGCAAGATGGTCAACAACACGAATAAGTGAAAATGGGCCTCGAAAAATCACCACTCCTACCCACCTCAGACTCAGATCAGGCTCACACCACTAGAGATTTTATCAGAGGATAACCCTCACTCCAAAAAAAGGCACGACTACTATTACAAAGCAATCATGTGGCAGCCCATACAAGGAAGAAACTTCCCCCTCACAAACACCGGAGCAAAAGAAAGTTTTTTGAGAAAGATCAAGCCCCCCTTCATCTCCAGCTCCACTAGCACGAAATTCAAGCCTCAAGAAAGTAATCTCCCTATTTCTTTAGACTTTGTAAAATTGAGAATCATATTGGGGCCCTAACCTGGAGATCAGATCTGTGCATCATATCAAAATTACAGTTGATCCTCCAAGTATCCCACCTCAAATGAAAATTTAAAGATGACGACTCAGCTCAAGTTCTTCCAACTGACACCGAAGCTAATGAGGAGCTAAAGACCTGGTTCCCTGAGTTCATGGAACTTTAGCCTTGAGGACAAGACTGATTTTAAGAGGGTGGGTTTGATAGGACTCCAATAGGATTGAGTCCTAATCTCCCTAGAAGTAGTCAATAAAACCCTACTAGATTGTAATAAAGTCACTCCTATCTTATAAAGGAGTATGGATAGGATTTTGATTAGTCCTTAGGGCTTAGTGGCTGCTGCCCCCCTTATGGGTTGGTAGGTTAGGGTTTCCCCTGCTTAGGTCGGCTATAGAGCCAACCTAGCTGCCACCTGTTCCCTCTAAGATAGGTAGGCTACAGAAGGAGCAAAAAGATAATTTTAATTAGGCAAGCACCCCATAGGGCTAGGGTTTGGAGCCCTATATAAATATATAGCCTTCATCTCTTTTTATTAAGCAATCTACAATTTTAATTCAGCCTTGTACCGAGTCTAGGAGGGAGGAACCCCTACAACATTCTAAGGGTTGATCCCCTTCAAGGATCAAAATCTATAGAGCTCCTTCTAGGGTTCTATCAGAAGAGGAGAGAAACTATGGTGGCGATGTTGAATCTCGAATTTTGATGATGAAATCAATTGATGAGTTTTATGATCTAACTTATGTGTTAGAGAAAGTGATGCAGGATTAACTACGACGGTGAGAAAGAATTACAATCAGATGATGGTTGGAGTCAAGTTAGGACATCAGACTAAGGCTTGGATGATGTAGTGGGAGCTCGCTAGGAGTTCACTGAAGGTGATTAGAAAACTCACTGGGACCACATCGGAAGTTCGCCAAAAGAAGACTGAGAGACTCGTCAGAAGTTCATCGGAGGATGTCAGGATGATTGTTGGGAGTTAGGAAGGTCATTTGAGATGTTGATCTCAAATGATTGTAATTGTGTAATGACTCATAGTTAGCATCGTAAATTAGGTCATAATTATGTTAGATTTGGAGAAATCCAAATTAACTTAATATGAGGCAACCGAATCCACTTTGGGTTAGACTTGAGCTCATTTTGTTGACTTGGAAAGGGTTCAATGTGAAGTACAAGTCGGGTACATAAAATGTATTGAAAGTATATTTTGTGAGATTCCTAATAGTAGTACCATCGGTGGGTGATAGTAGTACCACCCAAGTGGTGGTGGTACTGCCCAATCGATGGTAGTATTACCACTGCCCCTATTTTCATGGTGCTTTCGACGATATTACCATCGACACCGACGGTAGTATTGCTAGTACCCGAGATTTACGGGATTAGCTGAATTTTGGCTCTATTTTCTAAAGCCAATCGAGGTTTATAAATACCCCAAATATTCTTGCATTAAAAAGTAATAAAGTGATTAGCAAGTGTAAGAGAAGTGGTCATAATCTTGATTAGAAATTATGTAAAATAGAGTTCTTCCCTTGAGTGCTTCAAAGTGTAAAGTAAGTCTAAGGGAAGAGAGAAAAATTTGTAACTATTTTTCTCGTAAACCTATGAAAAGGAAAGAAGTGTAAGGGGTTTGATCTTTACCCATGGAAGAAGATCTTTAGTTAACTCTAGTAGGCCTCAACGAAGGACTCTAAAAAGTGGACATAGGATTTTGACCGAACCACTATAAATTAAAAGTCTTCTCTCCTTGTTTTATTTTAGCATTTATTAGCTAAATCAAAATTTTTTGATCTTAAGTTTGAATTATTTATGTATTCAAATTCTGATTTAATTTTTTACTTGAGCAAAGTTTTTCTAAATCAAGTTTTAATTAACCTTTGTACTAATTCAAACCCCAAGCAGTGGGTGACAGTAGTACCACCCAAGCGGTGGTGGTACTACCCAATCGATGGTAGTACTACCACTGCCCCTGTTTTCATGGTGCTTTCGATGGTAGTACCATCGATGCCAACGGTAGTACTACTAGTGCCCGAGATTTACGGGATTAGCTAAATTTTGGCTCCATTTTCTAAAGCCAATTAGGGTTTATAAATATCCCAAGTATTCTTACATTGAAAAGTAATAAAGTGATTAGCAAGTGTAAGAGAAGTGGTTATAATCCTGATTAGAAATTATGTAAAATAGAGTTATTCCCTTGAGTGTTTCGAAGTGTAAAGGGGTTCGGTCTTTACCAATGGAAGAAGATTTTTAGTTAACTCTAGTAGGCCTCAATGAAGGACTCTAAAAATGGACGTAGGTCAAATTTTGACCGAACCACTATAAATTGAGAGTCTTCTCTCCTTGTTTTATTTTAGCATTTATTAGCTAAATCAAAATATTTGGATCTTAAGTTTTAATTGCTCACATATTCAAATTCCAACAGAAATGCTTCTGATTTAATTTTTTACTTGAGCAAAGTTTTTCTAAATCAAGTTTTAATTAACCTTTGTACTAATTCAAATCCCAAGCGGTGGGTGACGGTAGTACCACCCAAGCGATGGTGGTACTGCCCAATCAATGGTAGTACTACCATTGTCCCTATTTTCATGGTGCTTTCGATGGTAGTACCATCGACGTCGATGGTAGTACTGCTAGTACCCGAGATTTACAGGATTAGCTGAATTTTGGCTCTATTTTCTGAAGCCAATTGAGGTTTATAAATACCCCAAGTATTCTTGCATCAAAAAGTAAGAAAGTGATTAGCAAGTGTAAGAGAAGTAGTCATAATCCTGATTAGAAATTATATAAAATAGAGTTCCTCCCTTGAGTGCTTCAAAGTTTAAAGTGAGTCTAAGGGAAGAGAGAAAAATTTGTAACTATTTCTCTCGTAAACCTATGAAAAGGAAAGAAGTGTAAGGGGTTTGGTCTTTAGCCATGGAAGAAGATCTTTAATTGACTCTAGTAGGCCTCAACGAAGGACTCTAAAAAGTGGACGTAGGTCAAATTTTGACCGAACCACTATAAATTGAGAGTCTTCTCTCCTTGTTTTATTTTAGCATTTATTAGTTAAATCAAAATTTTTTGATCTTAAGTTTGAATTGCTCACATATTCAAATTGTAATAGAAACTCTTCTAATGTAATTTTTTACTTGAGTAAAATTTTTTTAAATCAAGTTTTAATTAACCTTTGTACTAATTCAAACCACCAACCCCCCCCCCTCTTAGTGCCAACTTTATCTTAACAATTGGTATATGAGTGAGGTTATACTCAATTAGATTAACATCCAAATGAGTAAATGACTTTGTTTGGCATGAACGAGGGACATTTTATTGCACGTCCTCCTATATTCAATGGGACGAATTACACTTATTGAAAACTAGAATGCTTATCTTTTTTATTTCTATGGATTTTGATTTATGATATATTATTAAAAATGATTTTGAGAAATCTTCCAAATTAATGAAGAATGATTTGAAAAAGAAGACTTTCACTTTGAATGTGAAAGTAATGAACGCTTTATTTTGTGCTCTTGATAAAAATGAATTTAATCGGATTTCTATATATGTAACTGCATACGAGATTTGGCATATACTTGAAATCACACACGAAAGCACTAGCCGAGTCAATGAGCCTAAAATTAATCTTTTAGTACATAGCTATAAATTATTTCGTATGAAACCAAGTGAGACTATTGGAGACATATACACTCGTTTTACAAATGTCATCACTAGTCTAAAAGCGCTTGGTAAAATTTTTTCTAACTTTTAACTTGTCAACAATATATTAAGATCTCTTCCAAAAGTTTGGGAACCTAAAGTAATGACAATTCAAGAAGCAAAACATCTAAATAATTTTTCACTTGAAAAATCTATTGGATCTCTAATGACTTATAAGATGAGCTGAAAAGCTCATGATGAACTTGATGAACACCTTTCAAAGAACAGGAAGGATATTGCTTTAAGAACTAAAGATGAACACCTTCTATAGATCAAGAAGGATTTGGCTCTAAGAATAGCAGATAGCTCCTCGAGTGAAATCTCTAGTGATGATGACAATGATCTTGCACTATTAACAAGAAAACTCAAAAAATTTATGAAAAAATAAAAAATATAAAAATAAAAATGAACCAAAAAGGGATAATATAATATGTTTTGAATGGAAGAAGCCAATGTATTTTAAAAGTGAATGCATATAACTGAAGAAAAAGACGCCAAACAAGGAAAGGTCTTCTCAACAACATGGGATAATTCAAGCTTATTAGATGAAGAAGACAACATCAAAGAAAAGGTTGCCAACTACTCTCTCATGGCCATCTATAATAAGGTAAGTAAACCTTCTGAAGACTCCTTTACTTTTGATAAATTATTAAATACTTTTATGAATTAGTTGATAAATTTAAGAAGCTTAGCAAAACTTACAAATTATTTAAGAAGGAACATACATTACTTGTTAGTAAATTTGAAATATGCATGAAGCATCAACATTATATAATTTTTGCACTAAATGTGAAACACTAGAGGAAATTAGAAATGAAAATGTCATACTTTAACAAACTTTAGAAAAATTTAAAATAGGGAATAAATCTCTTAACATGATCCTTGCCAATAAAGGTTATGTCCATAGGAAATAATGCATTGGCTTTGTGGGTAACACTCAATAAAAGCTAACTATCTTTGTCAAAGGACCTACAGTACACTCTTCACCCAAACTCAAATGCAATTTTTGTGTTTGATTAGGGCATTTTGCTTATAAGTGTTTAATTAGAAAGTATAGTTCATTTAAGTTGATTTGGGTTCCTAAAGGAACCATAAACAACACAATGCCCTTAGTTAAATTAGGTAGAGCTTTTCATGAGAGACCTAAAGTCAAATGGATACTTAAATCAAAATTATATTTCTTGTAGATTTGTCTCCAAATAAAGGCTAGGAGCACAAAATGATATTTTGATAGTGGATGCTCAAGGCACATGATCGGAGATCCAACTTATTTTTCGAAGCTCACTAGCTTAAATGAAAGAGTTGTCACCTTAGGAGATAACAACAAGGGAAAGATCATTGGGAAAGGAACCATAAGTAACAAATCAACCTTTTGATTGAAAAATATGTTATTAGTTAATGGTTGAAATATAATCTACTAAGCATTAGCTAATTGTATGATAAAGGATGCATTGTTAAATTTGAATTTAATGTTTGTATAATTAAAATACCACACAAATGTAAATCTATTATTGCCTTAAGAAATAAAAATGTGTATACTATTGACATCGAAAGTTTTTATGATGAAATACACTTTTCTTCTTTGAATGATGATGCTCGGGTTTGGCATAGGAGACAAGATCATGCTAGCATGAAACTACTAAATAAATCTCAACTAAAAATTTAATAAGAGGATTACATTTTATTAAGTTCGTCAAAGACAAAGTTTGTGATACTTCCCAAATAGGAAAGCAAATAAAAAGTAGTTTTAAATCAACAAATTAATCTATTACCTCTAGACCATTACAATTGATCCATATGGACTTATTTCGATCAATTGATATTACAAGCTTAGGAGGTAGTAAATACGCTTTTGTTCTTGTAGATGATTATAGTAGATATACTTGGACTTACTTCTTGGCACATAAAAGTGATTTTCTTAATTTTTTTAAAATTTTATGAACTTGTTTAAAATGAAAAATATTTATGATTTTATCTATATATAGTGATCATGGTGGTGAGCTTCAAAATCAAAATTTTTAAACTTTTTGTGAGTCAAATGGGTAGGTACAACTATAATTTCTCTACTCCTAGAAATCTACAACAAAATAGAGTAGTGGAAAGAAAAAATAGGAGTTTACAAGAAATGGCCAGGAGCATATTAAACAAACATAGCCTACCCAAATATTTTTAGGCCAAAGCCATTAATACGACATGCTATGTTATAAATATGATTCTTGTAGGACCATTACTTTCTAGAACTCATTATAAATTGTGGAATGGTAAAAAACTCAATATTTTATATTTCAAGGTTTTTGGTTATAAATGCTTTATTTTAAATAAAAATGATGTCTTAGGGGATTACATTATATATTCATGTCCTTTTTAATGAGATTTCTGAAGTTAAGAAAATTGATTTTGATGATAATTTTAATTTTGACACTTTAAATTTGAATGAAAATCCACCTAAAAGTAGCTTAGATGAATCTACTTCCAAATCCTTACCTAAGGAATGAAAGTATGTAAATGCTCATCCTAAAAAGCTTATAATAAGAGATATATCAAGAGGTGTTCAAACTCATTCTTATTTAAAAAAATTATGCTAATATCATATTTTTATCTTAAATTAAACCAAAATGCATTGATGAAGCCCTAAGAGATGATTCTTGGGTTATTGCAATGCATGAAGTGTTGAACCAATTTGAGAGAAATGAGATGTGGGAGCTTATTGTTAGACCTAGTGACTGTTGATAGAACTTCATAGAATTCTATCACTGGGTTAATCACTGAAGGGGATCGACCTCCTTGGAATGCTATAGGGGTTCATCTCTCCTAGGTAGTCAGCCACAAAGGCTGAAAAGAAAATATTTATTGCATGATGAAAAAGGGGGTGGCTACATGCTTTATATAGGACTCCAAACCCTAACCCTGGAGAGACTCCTCCCTCAAGTAAAATTTCCTTTTCACCCCTCACCTTAGCCGACTTGCGCAATAAGGGGGCAGTGGCTAGGAGACTCCAACTCCTCCAAGTCGCCTCTCTCAAACCTTAGTTGACTTGTCCAATAAAAGGGCGACGATTAGGAGACTCCAACTCCTTTAAGACTCCTTCCCTAAACCCTAGTCGACCTACTTAATAAGATAAGAGGTGGCTAGGTGGGTTTTTATTATAATCCCTTAGGGTTTAATTAATTGCTACTTGGTTGAATAGGACCCGACCCTACTAGGGTCCTATCAGACTTGCCCTCTTCAGATCAACCTTGTCCTCAAGACTGAGGCTCCATAAACTCTAGGAACTTGGTCTTTACATCTTCATATATTTTCCATGTGGATCTTCGATAGGTAGATTACTCTAATATGCCAACATTTCAGTAGAGGGACATCAGTGACACATCACGATCCTACGATCAAGTATCGCCTATGGCTGGACTTGCTCCATCAGTAATAGTGTTTGACAGTTGGCTTTGGGCTGATTCGTTCTCTCCCAACCTGAGTTTTAGGCAGGAGACATGGAAGATAAGATGGATCTTAACATCAGCAGGTAAGTCCAATCTGTATACCATAACTCCAATGCAATATATGATCTAATAAGGCCTATAAAAGAAAAGAGACAACTTCATGGATGCCCGTGTGTTGATTGACATTTACTTGTATGGTTGAAGATGAAGAAAGACCTAATCTCCCACAGAGAACTCCATTTTGCTTCGATGTATGTCAGTTTGCTACTTCATCCTGGCTTGGGTGGTTGAGAGGTTATCCTTTAGTAATTGTAAGATTTTATCCCTATCAATTAACTCTTGATCGACCTAATCTACTTTGGCTAAGCCAATTACATATTTTGGGATTACCAGATCCGGTTGATCATATACCGCTTTATATGGGATACATTTAGTAGAAGAGTGATAGGTTATATTATACCACCATTCGATCTAAGGGAGCCATTTTGTCCATTCCTTTGGTCAGTCACTGGTGAAACATCTAAGTTATGTCTCTAAGCACCTATTCATCACTTCAGTTTGGCCATCAATCTGTGGATGACATTTTGAGCTCATGTTTAATTTGGTGCCCAACAACTGAACAATATTATAGTTATGCATTATTCACCTTATCTCATTTCCTCTTAGACATATTTATATTCATGATATATGAAGAAATGTCTAACATATATAAACTATTTATTAGGGTCCCTCTAGTAATGATCTCATCATCCATGATTATTGAACAACTATTATTTGCACAAACTAATTTATATTTACTAATTATCAAACAAGAGATGGAAATAATATCTTTTATAATAGAGGGAATAAAATAGCAATAATAGCTCCACCAGGTAGATGTAAGGTGACCTTTGTTAGGAAACCTCAACGGAAGCATCACATGTGCAGCGAAAATTAAAAATAAAATAGGTTCTCCATACAGATCAAATCATCGTGTAAAGATTGGGTAGCAAGAAAGCCACAAAAACTGAAAAAACTGTATCATGTGAGAGATTGTTTTACCTAGAGAGATTATATATCCCTATATTTTAGATCCGGATGGAGAGGATAAAGGAAGTCAAGTATCTTCCTTTCTAGCGGTATCCATACGATGTATCTCTACAGCGAATCTCCTCCAATCTGATCTTGCAACTCTTGTAGAGGGAGAAAGGAGAATAGGAGGGGGAGGCCAAGTATGTAGCCTATCAACCATGAGTCTCCCCTCCTATTTATAAAGAGCCACCAAAAAAACCTTAGGGCTCTTGCCATAGTGGGTATTGGATCTTCATCCAATTACCCACTAACCTTACATTATTGAATCTCTATCCAATAATCTCTTTAGGCCTCTAATTGGACAATAAGCAAGGAGCCCATCAATATAGGGTCTCATATAATGAGAATAAGGGCTAATTAGATCTTCATCCAATCCTCTATTCACTGAAGCATCCACCATATGTGTGTGACCCTCTAGGCCCGATACTGAGCTGGTCGTGAGTCACTCCCATTAGAACTCCTTTTGTCATAATGAATTATTATCTCCATAATAATTCACTCGACTCATCGAATATGGACGAACTAGACCACTATGCCATAGTCCCCAAACAGTACAGGGGGATCAAATCCATCAGACTTATCTGTCCACAGTTACCGTGTATCTATAATCTCTCATCCAATTGATATCCCAAAGATCGTATATTGGACATGGTACTGTCATGTCACATACGAAATCAGTTTATCTTGCTCTAATTGGATTCTATTGGAGAATTCTTTCTCCCTCAATCCTAATGACCCTGGCCAAGGATTTGCATGAGCAAGCACATATAGGATATTCCTCTCGTGATACCGAGAGTGGATGATCCTTTATTGACACTCAATTGCCTTTGTAAGATTGACTACCAATCCCGATAACCAATTAGCACCAGATTTGGAACTTTCCAAACCTATAAGTCTGACATCAAAGAAAGGAGTACTCATATAAGACATCCTTAGTATCTCAAGTCAAAGGACCAGATACATAATTGGGACTATGGAATCGCTGTTTGACATTAGGTATTATTAACTATATAGCATTTTAAAAATGGATCAATCAATGAACTCATTCTCTAATGAACAACTATACTATATCCTTAGTGTCTCTAAACAAGTGGGTATGAGATAAGTCGCCTCCATCATATGGACGGGTATATAGTACATCGGTCTGTTTGATTATCTCGATGTCCCTCTCGAGTAACTTATGGTCGAGATTATTTAGGGTCTATGTTTAAAGGTGAATCAATCTCATTATCATGATCTCATCACGATCCGATTCCTATTGCATAGAACTAAGGATATCACAATATATATGCAATAGATAATATAATGTAAGAATATGCCAATAATAATCATAAGCAAAAAGATCGCATAGCGTGTCACATATGCTTCTCACTTGACCTAAAGCCAATCATCTATGTGGCTGATTCCTATCAGACCTCTGTGATGCTTAAATACAATATAAGCCAATGACTTCGTTAGTGGATCTGTAATATTATCTTCAGATAGAACTCTTTCTATTGCTATATTTTTTGGGTCATGATCACTTTAATTAGATAGAACCTCCTAAGAACAATTCTAATGAGACCTAGGTTCCCTTGCTAGAGCTATCGCCCTATTCAGCTGTCACTGTATACAGGAATCACTCCATCTCGGAATGATTCCCAAATCCCTGATGAACTCCTTCATCCACACCCTTTCTTTTATTGCTTCTATTGTAGCAAAGCCTCTATAGTCGAGTCAACAATAGTATCTTGCTTGGAACTCTTCCAGCTTATTGCTCTTCCATTCAGGGTGAAAACATACCCTGTGTTTTACTTGTTATTATCAATATCAGACTGAAAACTCGAGTTCGTGTAGCCTTAATCTGGAGGCTACTTTCTCCATATACCAGTAAAAGATCCTTCGTCTTCTCAAGTACTTAAGGATACACTTTATTGTCTTCCAGTGTTCTAAACCTAGATCCGCCTGATACCTGCTCGTGACACTCAGAGTATGCGCTATATCAAGCTTGGTACATAGTATAACATACATGATAGACCCTATTACTAAGACATATGATATCTTATCCATGTATATCCTTTCTTTAGGAGTCTTTGAGGATATACTCCTAGAAAGTGATATTTCATGTCTCATCGGTATAAGACCTCCTTTGAAATTCTTCATACCAAACCTTTTGATAATTGAGTCTCTATACCTAGATTGGGACAAGCCAAACATCCTCTTAGATCTATCTCTATATATATGAATCCCCAAAATATAGGATGCATCCCCTAAGTCCTTCATGGAGAAGTTTCTAGATAGCTATGTTTTTACTATGGAGACCATTCCTACATCATTCCTAATGATTAGGATGTCATACACATATAGCACCAAGAAGGTGATAGCACTCCTACTTACCTTCCTATACACATAAAACTCATGTTCATTCTTAACGAAGTCATAAATTCTGATTACCTCATCAAATCTTATGTTCTAACTTTAGGAAGCTTGCTTCAATCCATAAATGGATCTGAGCAGCCTGCACACTTTATATAGTCTCTCTTTGGATATGAATCCCTTTAGCTGTATCATATATACCTCTTCCTCAAGGTTGCCATTGAGGAATATCATTTTCACATCCATCTGCCAGATCTCATAGTCACAGTGTGATATAATGGCCAAAAGAATTATAATGGATTTAAGCATGGCTATAGGTGAAAATGTTTTATTATAGTCAACTCCTTATTTTTGACGATGTCCTTTAACTACCAGCCTTGCCTTATAGGTCTCCACATTTTCATCCACTCTGATTATCTTCTTGAAGATCCATTTTACAGCTGATGGGTACGATACCCTCAGGTGCATTAACAAGGTTTCAAACCCTATTAAAGTACATGGAATCTATCTCAGAATTCATGACTTCTTGCCACTTCCTGGAGTCTATACTCATAATAGCCTCCTTAATAGGTTTGAGGATCAATATCCTAAGAGTCATCTTCATTGATATGTCCCACGTATCTATCAAAAGGGTAAGATACTCTACTAGACTTGTGCAAAGTTGAAACTTTTGTGCTAGGTACTTGAACAAACTCAGACTCTAGAATGGTGCTTAAGCTAGGTTCTCTAACCTCGCTCAACTCTATCTCACTCCCCACTATTTCCACTAAGAATGTGTTCATTCTCAAGGAACACAGTTCTCTTGGCAACAAAGACCTTTCAGTCCTCGGGTGGATTGAAATAATACCCCAAAGTCTCCATAGGATATCCCACGAATGTGCACCATTTTGTCATCGATTCTAACTTGTCAGGATTGTGTCTTCTAACATGGGCAGGACAGCACCAAATCTTAACCATCTTAAGATCAGGCTTCCTTCCTTTCTATACCTCATATGGTGTAGACACTATTAACTTTGATGGAACTTTGTTTAGAAAGTAAGCTACAGTCTCTATGGCGTATCCCCAGCATGAGATGGGTAGGTCAGCGAAACTCATCATGGATCGCACCATGTCTAACAGTATATGATTCCTCCTTTCTGATACACCATTTAGCTGAGGTGTATAAGAAGATATCCACTGGGATAGAATCCCATTGTCCTTGAGGAAATGGGTAAACTCCATACTCAAGTACTCTCCTTCTCGATCTGATCGAAGAGTCTTAATACACTTTTCAATCTGGTTCTCGACTTCATTTTTATATTCCTTGAATTTCTTAAGGGTCTCAGACTTGTACTTCATCAAGTACATGTATCCATACCTAGAGAAATCATCAACGAATATAGTGAAGTATGAGTAACTACCTATATCCTAAGTCGACATAGGACCTCATACATCATTATGTACGAGTTTCAATAACTCAGTGGCTCTCTCTCCAATTCTACTAAAAGGAGAGTTGGTCATCTTCCCACGAAGACAAGGTTCGCAAGTTACATATGACTCATAGTCAAATGAATCTAAGTATCTATCTTTCAGCAACTTTTGAATCCTTCCCACATGTATATGACTTAGCCTATAATGTTACAGGTATGAATTATTTACCTCATCTCTTTTCCTCTTAGATGTATTTATATTCATGATGTATGGAGAAGTGTCTAATATATATAAGCAATTTATAAGGGTCCCTCTACTGTTGATCTCATCATCCATAATTATTAAACAACTATTATTCTTAAAAACTAATTTATATCCACCAATTGTCAAACAAGAGATGAAAATAATGCTTTTGATAATGGAAGGGACAAAATAGCATGTATCTAATGCAATAATAGCTCCACCAAGTAAATATAGGATGACCTCCCCAATAGCAATTATAGTAACTCTTGCTTCATTGCCCATCTTAAGGTCCATCTCACCTCTAGCCAATCTCCTAAGTCTTGCTAGAACCTATAATGAATTCCACATATGATAAGCACTCTCGGTATCCAATACCCATAAATATACCTGAAGCTTCTCCAAGCTTCTATCTCACCTTCTTGGCAAGGTAGTCCTTACAGTTCCTCTTCCAATGCCCATCTTGACTGTAGTGGAAGCACTGTCCTTTTTCCTTTGTCGGGTCTTTCTTAGCAACCTTTGTTTTACTTGGTCTTCCTTTGCCCTTCCCTTCTTAAGGGTCTTACTGGCCTTCATTTTCTTCTTGGTCTCACCAATATAGAAAACCAGCTTCTCCTTCTTGATGGTGCTCTTTGCTTCGCTCAACATATTGAGGAAGCTCAAGTAGAGTCACCTCAAACTTATTCATATTAAAGTTAATATTAAACTTATGAAAAGGAATCTGGTAGGGATTGAAGTATAAGATCAATACATAAGTTATCCTCTATGACTATCTTTATACTTTATAAAGTGAGCGATCTCATCCTCGTTTGCCCCTTCTTCCGGTGTGGGTAAAATCGTGTTAAGGACATATATGATTTTCTCCTCCATGAGAATAATTCTCAAATTACGGAGCCAATTTATATAGTTTGGACCAGTGAGGCGGTTGACATCAAGTATGCTAAGAATGAGGTTTACAAGTGACATGTTTAAGATATAGCATAAATAAATAACATGTAGATTTTATAAAAAATATTAATTAAGATATAGATTTCTATCTTAATATACTCCCACTATTTTCCTAACGAATCACACGATACCCTCGACACGTGAGACAGAAGTCTTTGGCAGACTCCTAGTGGGGATCAGGATCCAATCGGCAGCTTAGTGCAACCTTGAGAGACTCAACCAATTACACTAAGCCCAAAAGGTAAACAACTCTTATCAATCACAACTCCTTGTGATTCCCGTCATGTTCAGCCTTCGAATAATCATGGTCTCGATTGCTCGACCAACCATAAAGTTCAATTAAGTTATCACTATTTACAAGATGAGTCTGATTCGATAGATATGCTCTTGACTGCTCGACCAAGTCATACCATGTCCTCAGGTCACCAGTGATATCAATATGTCGTAGGCTCTTCGATCAAGTCGATAGGTGAGCCTTGAGGGACTCGACCAACTTAACCTATGTTGTGATTCAATTTCTTCCTATAACGATGGAAGGCCACGTGGGTCAATCTTATTACCTCATGCTTATCGACTTAATATTATTGTAGGACAGGTTTTTATTTTTTATCGATCTCCTAATATATTGTGTCACACATATACAGATTTAATATATATCTACATTGCATGCAAATATATATACATATATCTAGTATATGTATAACACATTATATATGCAAGCTATACCGAATGATCATAAGTTGTCACCTAGAATGATTAAGCCTGAGCTAATGGGCCTAATCACTCACAATAGGATCTATACGTGTATCGACGCATCTCTATGCCCTGTGATTGTTGATCTCGTCATCATCGATTCTGTCAAATCCTCGTCACATCACCATGTGTTGTGATCTCCTGCCACGACATCGTGGGTCCTGTTATCAACTCCACGCTCCCGCTACGCCTCTCCATGTAATTACAAATAATCATAGACACGTAGGCCCGATAATAAACGAGAAAAATAGAGGCTCGTAGGCCCCAATAATAATAATATTAATAATCATAATTACATACAACACAACACATGGCTCATAATCATCCATTCACATCATACATCATATGTACATCACATCATATGTAGGATTACTAGATATATAATAATTAATTAAACTATTTAATTAATTATTTTTTTAGAAATCAATATATGCTTGGAATTCCAATAATTGTCAAGTGTATTTTCAAAATTCTGGATAAGAGGGCAGTCTTCAAAATTTTCACAATTGTTAAGGGTATTTAAGAAATTGTGTGAAATGGGACAGAGTTAGAATTTCTCAAATTATGAGGGGCATAACTATCTCTTTCTTAAAAAGATGCCCTAGCCTTCCTTCACCCTTACTATATAGTCACGCCCCGCAGTGGCGGTTGCCCTTGCCCAGTCGCCGCAAGGCGACCACCCCTATGGCGTTATCGCCGCTCCTGGCGGCGGGTCACGGCGCCCCTTTCGCACTACGCCTGGCGGCGCTGCTGCCGCCCTGAGCGATCGTCTGCGGGCATCTAGCTGCCCCCTTGTAGGGAGCCTTAGTCGGAGTCGGTTGCCCTTGTAACCGACTTGGCCGTGGGTGGCCGCCCCTCCAAGGGGCATGGCCATGGTCGGCCACCCCTGCAAGGGGTCTGGCCATGGCTAGGTACCCCTCCTTACTGCGTTCACTGCAAAAACGTAGCAAGAATGCATAGAATGATTCTACGTGATTCAATCTCATCACACGTAGTTTAAAACTAATCTTTCGCATGAAAACCTGGCTCTGATACCACTATTGGGAAACCTCAGCGGGAGTATCACATGTGCAGTGGAAATAAAAAACAAAACAGGTTTCCCACACAGATCAAATCGTCGGTGGCAAGATTGGGTCGTGAGAAAGCCGCAAAAACTGAAAAAAAACTATATCATGTAAGAGATTGATTTACTAGAGAGTGCTGGTTATAGGTGCTCCACAAGCCAATCACGTGAGTGATGGCACGTGTGATGCGCTGTGTGATCTTTTTGCTTATGATTAGTATTGGTATATTCTCACATTATCTGTTATATATATATTGTGATATCCTTGTTTTTATGCAATGAAAGTCGGATCATGATGAGATAATGATAATAAGATCGATTCACCTTTAAATACAGATCCTAAATAATCTTGGTCATAGGTTACTCAAGAGGAATATTGAGATAATCGAAAGATCAGTGTACTATATACCTGTCCATATGATGGAGGCGGTTGGTCTCATAGCCACTTGTGTGGAGACACTAAGGATATAGTACAGATGCTCATTGGAGAATGAGTTCACTGATTGATTCACGTATGGAATGTTGTATGGTTAATGATACCTAATGTCAGACAACAATTTTATAGTTGTGTATCTGGTCCTTAGACTTTAGATACCAAGGATGCCTTGTATGAATACTCCTTTCTTTGACACCAGACTTACAGGTTTGGAAAGTTTCAGATCTAGTATAGTTGGTTATCGGGATTGGTAGCCAACCTTACGAAGGCAATTGAGTATCAATAGAGGATCATCCACTCTCAGTATCATGAGAGGAATATCCCATATATGCTTGTTTAGACAAATCCGTGGTCAGGGTCATTCGGATTGAGAGAGAAAGAGTTCTCTGAGAGAATCCAATTAGAGCGAGACTATAATGGATTCTGTATGTGACCTGACAGTACCATATCTAATATACGGTCTTTGGGATATTAGTTGAATGAGGGATTATAGATATATTATAATTATAGACAGACAGGTCCGATGGATTTGATCCTCTATGTATTGTCTTGGGACTGACATAGTGGCCTAGATGTCTATAGTCGATGAGTCGAGTGAATTATTATAGGGATAATAATTCACTATATCAAAAGGAGTTCTGATGGGAGTGACTTATGGCCAGCTCGATATCGGGCCTAGAGGGTCACACACATATGGTGGATGCTTCAACGAATAGAGGATTAGATAGAGATCCAATTAGCCCTTATTCTTATTAAATGAGACTCTATGCTGATGGGCTCCTTAATTATGGTCCAATTAGAGGCATAAAGAGATTATTTGATAAAGATCTAATAATGCAAGATTAGTGGGTAATTGGATGGAGATCTAATACCCACTAAGGAAGGAGCCCTAGGGTTTTTTGGTGGCTCTCTATAAATAGGAGGGGAGACTTATGGTTAATGGGCTGCAGCTTTAGCCACCACCTCCTATTCTCCTCTCTCCCTCCGCGCAAGAGTTACGAGATCAGATTGGAGGAGTTTCGTTATAGAGATCTATCGTGTGGATACCGCTAGAGAGGAGGACGCTTGACCTCCTTCATCTTCTTCATCTAGTTCTGGAATGCATGGATATACGATATCCCTAAATAAAATCAATCTCTCACATATCGTAATTTTATCGGTTTTTACGTTTTTCTCATGACCCCAATCTTTTGCATGATGATTTGATCTACGTGGAAAACTAGTTTTTGTTTTAATTTCTACTATGCGTGTGATGCACCAATTGAGGTTTCCCGACAGTGGTATCAGAGCCAAGATTTTCGTGCGAAAGATTAGTTTTAAACTATGTGTGATGAGATTATATCGCATAGAATCGTTCTACGCGTTCTTGTTGCATTTTCATAGCGAAGGTAGCAAGGAGGAGGGCGGCTAACCCCTATATAGAGTCGGCCACCCATGGCCAGGCCGATTGCAAGGGCCAGTCGGCTGCAGCCAAGGCCCCTACAAGGGGACGGCAGGTAGCAACCGCGGTGGGCGACCACCGTGGGCGACCCCTGGCGGTTGATTATGGGCGCGATGCGCAGGAAGGCCGAAGCCGCTCTGTCACGCCGGCCGTGAGGCCGGAGCCCATAGAGGGCGTCACTTAGGGGCACGACACCGACCGTAGGGGCGATTGCCGGCGGGCAAGGGCAGTCACCCGCCTACACAAGGGCAACGACAACCAAAGGGGGTAAGATGGCTAGGGCATCCTTTTGAAAAAAGGATGATCCTACCCCTATGAATTTAGGAAATTCCGAGGACTGTCCTCGTAAAATTCATGAAATACCCTCAATATTCTAGAAGTTCAAAGGACTATCCTCTTAATCAGAAGTACAAAAATACCCTCAATAATTCTAAAAATTCAAAGAACTATCCTATTATCCAGAATTATGAAAATACCCTTGACAATATTGGAAATTCTAAGCATGTCTTGATTTTCAGAAATATAATTAATTAAATAATTTAATTAATTATTATATATATCTAGTAATCCTACATATGATGTGATGTACATATGATGTATGATGTGGATGGATGATCATGAGCCACGTGTTGTAACGTGTGTAATTATTATTATTATTATTGAGAGCTACGAGCCTTTGTTTTTCTTGTTTATTATCGGGCCTGCATGCTTGTGATTAATTGTAATTACATAGAGAGGTGCGATGGGAGCGTGGAGATGACAATGGGACCCACGATACCGTGGTGAGAGATTACGATGCATGGTGATGTGATGATCCGACGGAACCGATGATGACGAGATCAACAATCACAAGGCATGGAGATGTGCTGATGCACACATAGATTCTATTGTGAGTAATTAGGCCCATTGGCTCGGGCTTAATCGTATTAGGTGATGGCTCATGATCATCCGGTGTGGCTTGCATGTGTGATGTGTTATACACCTCCTAGATATATGTATATATATATTTGCATGCGATGTAGATATATATTAAATATGTAGTAGGAGACTAATAAAAAATAAAAACCCCTCCTATGATAATATTAGGTCAGTAAGCATGAGGCAATAAGATTGACCCATGTGGCCTTCCATCATTATAGAAAGAAATTGAATCCCAACATAGGTTGAGTTGGTCGAGTCACTCAAGGCTCACCTATCTATGTGATCAAGTTCTTACCTATGACATATATATGTCACTGGTGACCTGAGGACATGATATGACTTGGTCGAGCAGTGGAGAGCATATCCATCGAATCAGACTCATCTTATAACGATGATGATGACTTAATTAAACTTCATGGTTAGTCGAGCAATCAAGACCATGATGATTTAGAGGCCGAACATGACAAAAACCACAAGGAGTTGTGATTGACAAGAGTTGTTGATCTTTTGGGCTTAGTGTAATTGGTCGAGTCCCTCGAGGTTGCACTAAGATGCCAATTGGATCCTGATCCCCACTAGGAGTCTACCGGAGACTTTCGTCTCACTTGTCAAGGGTGTCACATGATTCGCTAGAAAAATAGTGGGAGTACATTAAGATAAAAGTCCATATCTTAATTAGTATTTTCTATAAAATCTGCATGTTATTTAATTACGCTATATCTTGTTTGTTGCTTGCAAAACCCCTATGTGGCATATTTGATGCCAACCACCTCATTAGTCCAAATGCTCTGTAATTTGAGAATTGTTCTTATAAAAGAGAAAATTGTATATATCCTTAACACGATTGTGCCCACATTGGAGGAAAGGATAAGCGATGATGAGATTGCTCGCTTTGTGAAGTATAAAAATAGTCATAAAGGATAACATGTATGTTGATCTTATACTTCGGTCCCTATCGGATTCCTTTTCACTATTCATTATTAACTTTAATATTAACAAGTTTGAGGTGACTCTATCTAAGCTCCTCAATATGTTGAGGGAAGTTGAGAGCACCATCAAGAAAGAGAAGCTAGTTCTCTATATTGGTTAGACCAATAAAAAAAGGAAGGCTAGTAAGACACTTAAGAAGGGCAAGGGCAAAGTAAGACCAGGTAAGGCAAAGGTTGCTAAGAAAGACTCGGCAAAGGGCACAAGACAGTGCTTCCACTACAGCCAAGATGGGCATTAGAAGAGAAACTGTAAGGACTACCTTGCAGAGAAGGCAAGACAGAAGCTTGGAGAAGCTTCAGGTATATTCATGATGAGTCTCTACTTGTCAGATTTTCATGATAACATATGATATTCGATATCGGGAGTGTTTATCATATCCATAATTTGTTGCAGGTTCTGGCAAGACTTAGGAGATTGACTAGAGATGAGATGAACCTCAAGATGGGCAATGGAGTAAGAGTTGCTATTATTGCATTAAATGGATGCTATTTTGTTCCCTCTATTGTTTCTATCTCTTTTTTGACAATTAGTGGATATAAATTAGTTTATGAGAATAATAGTTGTTCAATAATTATGGATGATGAGATCATCACTAGAGGGACCCTTATAAATGGCTTATATGTGTTAGACACTTTTCCACACATCATGAATATAAACATGTCTAAGAGGAAAAGAGATGAGGTGAAAAATGCATACCTATGACATTGTAGGCTAGGTCATATATATAAGGCAAGGATTCAAAAGTTGCTAAAAGATAGATACTTAGATCCATTTAACTATGGGTCATATGCAACTTGCGAATCTTGTCTTCGTGGGAAAATGACCAACTATTCTTTTAGTGGAACTAGAGAGAGCCACTGAGTTATTGGAACTCATACATAGTGATGTATGTGATCCAATATTGACTCAGGCTATAGATGGTTACTCATACTTCATTACATTCACTGATGATTTCTCTAGGTATGGACATATGTATTTGATAAAGTACAAATCTGAGGCCTTTCAAAAATTCAAGAAATATAAGAATAAGATGGAGAACCAGATTGGAAAGAGTATTAAAACTCTTCGATCGGATTGAGGAGGAGAGTACTTGAGTACAAAGTTCACCCATTTCCTCAAGCACAATAAGATTCTATCCCAGTGGACACTTCCTTATACACTTCAGCTCAATGATATATCAGGAAGGAGGAATCGCATTCTGTTAGACATGGTGCGATCCATAATGAGTTTTGCTGACCTACCCGTCTCATTCTGGGGGTACGCCCTAGAGACCGTAGCTTATTTTCTGAACAGAGTTCCATCAAAGTCGGTAGTGTCTATACCATATGAGATATGGAAAGGAAAGAAGCTCGATCTTAAGGTGGTTAAGATTTGGGGCTGTCCTGCCCATATTAGAAGACACAACCCTGACAAGTTAGAATCAAGGATGGAACAGTGCATGTTCATGAGATATCCTAAAGAGACTTTGGGGTATTATTTCTATCATCCCGAGGACCGAAAGGTCTTTGTTGCCAAGAGAGCTGTGTTCCTTGAGAAAGAACACATTCTTGGTGGAAATAGTAGGAGTGAGATAGAATTGAGCGAGGTTGGAGAACCTAGCTCGAGCACCATTCCAAAGCCCGAGTCTGTTCAGGTACATAATACATAAATTTTAACTTTTTATAAGTCTAGTAGAGTATCTCACCCTCCTGAAAGATATATGGAACATATTAGTGAAGATGACTCTCAGGATGTTGATCCTCAAACCTATGGGGAGACTATTATGAGTATAGACTCTGGGAAGTGGCAAGAAGCTATAAATTCTTAGATGGATTCCATGTACTCTAATAAGGTTTGGAACCTTGTGGATGCACCTGAGGGTATTATACCCATCAGCTACAAATGGATCTTTAAAAAGAAGATCAGAGTGGATGGAAAGGCAGAGACCTATAAATCAAGGCTGGTAGCTAAAGGATATCATCAAAGACAAGGAGTTGACTATGACGAAACCTTTTCACTTGTAGCCATGCTTAAGTCAATTAGAATTATTTTGGCTATTGTAGCACACTATGACTATGAGATCTGGCAAATGAATGTTAAAACGGTATTCCTCAATGGCAACCTCGAGGAGGAGGTGTATATGATACAACCAGAAAGATTCATATCTAAAGAGAGTCCAGATAAAGTGTGCAGGTTACTTAGATCTATTTATGGATTGAAGCAAGCTTCCTGAAGTTAGAACATAAGATTTGATGAGGTGATTAGATCTTATGACTTCGTTAAGAATGAAGATAAGCCTTGTGTGTACAAGAAGGTAAGTGGGATCGCTATCACCTTCTTGGTGCTATATATGGATGATATCTTAATCATTGGAAATGATGTAGAAATGCTCTCTACATTAAAGGCTTGGCTATCCAGAAACTTCTCCATAAAAGACATAGGGGAAGTATCCTATATTTTGAGGATCCAGATCTATAGAGATAGATCTCAAAGGATGCTTGGCTTGTCCCAATCTAGGTACATAGACTCCATTATCAAAAGGTTTGGTATGGAGAATTTCAAGAGAGGTCTCATACTGATGAGACATAGAATATCACTTTCTAGGAGTATGCCCCCAAAGACTCCTGAACAAAGGGTAGACATGGATAAGATACCTTATGCCTCAATGATAGATTCTATCATATAGACGATGCTATGTACTAGGCTTGATATAGCACATGCTCTAAGTGTCACGAGCAGGTATCAGGCAGATCTAGGTTTAGAATACTGAAAGACAGTAAAGTATATCCTTAAGTACTTGAGAAGGACTAAGGATCTTTTACTGATATATGGAGGAGGCAACCTCCAAGTTGAGGGCTACACGGACTCAAGTTTTCAGTCTGACATTGATGATAGTAAGTCAAATTCAGGATATGTTTTCACCATGAATGAAGGAGCAGTAAGCTAGAAGAGTTCCAAGCAAGATACTATTGTTGACTCTACCACAGAGACGGAATACATTGCTGTAGTAGAAGCAGAAAAGAAAGGGGTTTAGATGAAGAAGTTCATCAACGATTGGGGAGTCATACCAAGCAGCGTGGAGTTGACTCCCATATATTATGATAGCGATAGGGCGATAACTCTAACAAAGAAACTTAGGTCTCAACAGAATTTTTCTGAGGAGGTTCAATCTGATTAGAGTGATCATGACCTGAAAAGATATAATGATGGAAAGAGTTTCATCCGAAGATAACATTACAGATCCATTGACGAAGCCATTGGCTCAGATTGTATTTGAGCATCACAAGGGTCTAATGAGGATCAGACATACAAGTGATTGGCTTTTGGTCAAGTGAGAGATTACTAATTACAGGTGCCCTACAAGCCAATCACGTGAGTGATGACACGTGTGACATGTTATGTGATCATTTTGCTTATAATTAATATTGGCATATTCTCACATTATCTGTTACATATATATTGTGATGTCCTTGGTTCTGTGCAATGGGAGTCAGATCGTGATAAGATCATGATAATGAGACCGATTCACCTTTAAACACAGATCCTAAATAATCCTGGTCATAGGTTACTCAAGAGGGACATTTAGATAATTGAACAGATCGATGTACTATATACTCGTCGATATAATAGAGGCGGCTAGTCTCGTAGCTACTTGTGTGGAGACACTAAGGATATAGTACAGGTGCTCATTGGAGAATGAGTTCACTGATTGATCCGCTTATGAAATGTTGTATGGTTAATGATACCTAATGTTAGACAGTGATTCCATAGTCCCAGTTATGTATCTGGTCCTTAGACTTGAGATACTAAAGATGCCTTGTATGAGTACTCCTTTCTTTGACGCTAGACTTATAGGTTTGAAAAGTTCTAGATTTGGTACAGTTGGTTATCGGGATTGGTAGCCAACCTTACAATTGAGTGTCAATAGAAGATCATTCACTCTCGATATTACGAGAGGAATATCCCATATGTGCTTGCTAAGACAAATCCATAGCCAGGGTCAATCGGATTGAGAGAGAAAGAGTTCTATGAGAGAATCCGATTAGAGCGTGACAATGACGGATTTCGTATATGAGCTGACAGTACCATATCCAATATACAGCTTATAGGATATTAGTTGGATGAGAGATTATAGATACACAGTAATTATGGATAGATAGGTCTGATGGATTTGATCCCCCTGTATCATCTGGGGACTTTGGCGTAGTGGCCTAGTACATCCATAGTCGATGAGTCGAGTGAATTATTATGGGGATAATAATTCACTATATCAGAAAGAGTTCTGATAGGAGTGACTCACCAGCTTGGTATCAGGCCTAGAAGGTCACACACATATGGTGGATGCTTTAACAAATAGAGGATTAGATGGAGATCCAATTAGTCCCTATTCTCATTAGATGAGACTCTATACTGATGGGCTCCTTGATTAAGGTCCAATTAGAGGCCTAAAGAGATTATTGGATAGAGATCCAATAATGTAAGGTTAGTAGGTAATTGGATGAAGATTCAATACCCACTAAGGAAGGAGCCCTAGGGTTTTTTGGTGGCTCTCTATAAATAGGAGGGGAGACTCATGGTTGATGGGCTACAGCTTTAGCCACCATTTCCTATACTCCTCTCTCCCTTTGTGCAAGAGTTGTGATATCAGATTGGAGGAGTTTCGCTGCATAGATCCATCATGTAGATACCGCTAGAGAGGAGGACGCTTGACCTCCTCCATCTTCTCTATATGGATATGGAATATAGGGATATATGATCTCCCTAGGTAAAATCAATCTCTCACACATCACTGTTTTATCGGTTTTTGTATTTTTCTTGTGACCCTATCTTTTGCACGACGATTTGATCTGCATGGAAAATCAATTTTTGTTTTGACTTATGTTGTGTATGTGATGCACCCACTAAGGTTTCCCAATAGAGAGATCGTATATCCCTTTGTATTCCAGATCGTCTTCCTCTCTAGCGATATCCATACGATGGATCTCTATAGCGAATCTCCTCCAATCTAATCTTGCAACTATTACAGAGAGAGAGAAGATAATAGGAGGGGGCGGCCAAGGCTACAACCTATTAACTATGAGTCTCCCCTCCTATTTATAGAGAGTCACCAAAAAACCCTAGGGCTCCTGTCTTAGTAGGTATTAGATCTCCATCCAATTACCCACTAAACTTGCATTATTGGATCTTTATCCAATAATTTCCTTAGGCCTCTAATTACTTCTTAAGTAAGGAACCCATCAGCATAGGGTCTCATCTAATGAGAATATAAGCTAATTGGATCTCCATCCAATCCTCTATTCGCTGAAATATGCACTATATGTGTATGACCCTCTAGGCCCGATATCGAGTTGGTCGTGAGTCGCTCCCATCAGAACTCTTTCTGTTATAGTGAATTATTATCTCCATAATAATTCACTCGACTCATCGACTATGGATATACTAAGTTATTACGCCATAGTCCCCAGACGGTACAGGGGGATCAAATCCATCAGACCTATCTATCTATAGTTACCTTATATCTATAATCCCTTATCCAACTAATATCCCAGAGACCGTATATTGGACATGGTACTGTCAGGTCACATACATAATCAGTTTATCTTGCTCTAATCAGATTCTACCGGAGAACTCTTTCTCTCTCAATCTAAATATCCATGGCCAGGGATTTATCTGAGCAAGCACATACGAAATATTCCTCTCATGATACTGAGAGTGGATGATCCTTTATTGACACTCAATTGCCTTCGTAATATTGGCTACCAATTTCGATAACCAGTTGTACCGGTTTTGGAACTTTCCAAACCTGTAAGTCTGGCATTAAATAAAGGAGTACTCATATAAGGCATCATTGGTGTCTCAAGTCATAAGACCAAATACACAACTAGGACTATAGAATCACTGTCTAACATTAGGTATCATTAACCATAAAACATGCCATAAGCGGATCAATCAGTGAACTTATTTTTCTATGAGCACCTATACTATATCCTTAGTATCTCTAGACAAGTGGCTGTGGGACCAACCGCCTCAAACATATGGATGGGTATATGGTACACCGATATGTTCACTTACCTCGATGTCTCTCTTAAGTAACCTGTGGCCGGGATTATTTAGGGTCTGTGTTTAAAGGTGAATCAATCTCATTATCATGTTCCTATCATGATTTGATTCCCATTACATAGAACCAAGGATATCACGATATATATACAATAGATAATATAATATGAGAATATACCAATAATAATCATAAGCAAAAAGATCCCACAACGTGTCACACGTGTCATCACTCACGTGATTGGCTTGCAGGGCACCTGTAACCAGCAACCTCCCTAACAACAATTGTAGCGACTTTTGCTCCATTACCTATCTGGAGGTCTATCATGCCTTTGGCCAATCTCTAGGCCTTGTCATAACTTGTAATAAATTATAGATATAATAAGCACTCCCAGTATCAAACACACATGTGTTATTATGAAAATCTAATAAGTGGAGACTGATCATGAATATACCTAAACTTCTCCAAGCTTTTGTTTCACCTTATCTTCAAGGTAGTCCTTACAGTTCCACTTTTAGTGCCTGTCTTGGCTATAATTGAAAGTACTATCCTTTGTCCCTTACCGGGTATTTCATGGCAACCTTTGCCTTACCTAATCTTTTTTCGCCCTTGCCCTTCTCAAGGGTCTTAATAGCCTTCCTTTTCTTAGTGATCTTACCAATATAGAGAACTAGCTTCTCTTTCTTGATGGTGCTCTCAGCTTCCCTCAATATATTGAGGAGCTCAGGTAGAGTTACCTTAAACTTATTCATATTAAAGTTAAAAATAATCTCTGAAAAGAAATCAGGTAGGGACTGAAGTATAAGATCAACATACAGGTTGTCCTCGAGGACTATATTTATACTTCAAAAGCGAGCGATCTCATCCTCGCTTGTCCTTTCCTCCAGCATGGGCATAATCATGTTAAGTACATATACAATTTTCTCTTCTAAGGGAATAATTCTCAAATTACGGAGCCAATTTATGTAGTTTGGACCAGTGAGGCGGTTGACATCAAGTATGCCACGAAAGGGGTTTGCAAATGATAAACAAAATATAGCATACATTAATAACATTTAGATTTTATAGAAAAACTAATTAAGATATGGACTTTTATCTTAATGCACTCTTACTATTTTCCTAGCGAATCACGCGACACTCTTGATATGTGAGATGAAAGTCTTCTGTAGATTCCTAGTGGGGATCAGGATCCAATCAATATCTTAATACAACCTCGAGTGACTCATTTAATTACACGAAGTTCGAAAGGTAGACAACTCTTATCAATTACAACTCCTTGTTACTCCTGTCAAGTTTGGCCTCCGAATCATCATGGTCTTGATTGCTCAACCAACCATTAAGTTTGGTTAAGTCATCATCATCATTACAAGATGAGCCTAATTCGATTGATATGCTCTTGGCTGCTCGACTAAGTTATACCATGTCCTTAGGTCACTAGTGATATCTATATGTCGTAGGCAACAAACTTGATCACGTAGATAGGTGAGTCTTGAGGGACTCGACCAACTCAACATATGTCGTGATTCAATGTCTTCCTATAATAATAGAAATTCACGTGGGTCAATCTTATTATCTCATACTTACCGACTTAATATTATCGTAGGAGGGGTTTTTGTTTCGTATTGGTTACCTAATATGTTGTGTCACATACATACATATTTAATATATATCTATATCGCATGTAATATATATATATATATATATATATATATATATATATATATATATATATATATATATATCAAGTGTATAACACATCACATATGTAAGCCGCACTAGATGATCATGAGCCACGCTGAATCACTCACAATAGGATCTTTTGTGTGCATCGGCGTATCTCCATGCTTAGTGATCGTTGATCTCATCATCATCCATTCCATCGAATCCTCGTCGTATCACCATGCGTCATGATCTCCTGGCACGGTATCGTGGGTTCCACTGTCACCTCCATGCTCCCATTGCACCTCTCCATATAATTACAAAATAATCATAAGCACATAGGCCCAATAATAAATAAGAAAATAAAGGCTCGCAGACCTCAATTATAATAATAATAATTATAATTACACAAATCACAATATATGGCTCATGATCATCCATCCACATCATATGTAGGATTACTAGATATATAATAATTAATTAAAATATTTAATTAATTATTTTTTTAAAATCAGGATATGTTAAGATTTTTTAGAATTATCAAGGGTATTTTGAGAATTCTGGACAAGAGGACAGTCCTCAGAATTTTTAGAATTATTGAGGGCATTTTTGATATTCTAAGCATAGGCCATACCTTGAAATTTCTTTAAATCTAAGGGGCAAAAACATCCATTTCTAAAAAATGAAACCCTAAACCCTCTTGCCCCTTCCAGCTAGTCATCGTTCATGGGCGTGAGTCGGGCCATGGCGGTTGCCCATCAGCGGTCGCACGCCGGTCTCCCATGTGGCAGGTGCAGCTACCCAAGTGGGCAAACATATGTCACTACCCTCATACGACAGCTCCTACGGGCACTATGCCCGCAGGCGCCTTCGTGGGCACCGCCCCTATGGGCACTGCCTATGCCCGCAGGTGGCCTGCCTGCAGGCGCTATGCCCGCAAACGACACCTTTGTGGGCACCGCCCCCTTGCGAGCTGGCCATGGGCGCTGCCCCTACGACCTGGCCGCAATCGGTCGCCCCTGTAGGTGCCCTGGCTATCAATGGCCGCCCCTTCAAGGGGCCTGCCCACTGATGGCTGCCCCCATCCTCACTACGTTCATCGTGAAAATGCAGGAAGAACACGTAGAACAGTTCTACATGATTCAATCTCATCATACATAGTTTAAAACTAATTTTTGCATGAACCTTGGCTTTAATACCACCATTGAGAAAAATCAGCGAGAGCATCATATGCGCAATGGAAGATCAAAACAAAATAGGTTTTCCATGTAGATTAAATAATCATGCAAAAGATTGGGTTGTGAAAAAGCCATAAAAACAAAAAATTGTATCGTGTGAGATAATATTTACTTAAGGAGATCATTATCCTCTCTAGCGGTATCCACAACATGGATCACTGCAGCGATACTCCTCCAATCGTAATCTCAGGTCTTACAACTCTTACGTAGAGGGAGGGAGGAAAATAGGAGGGGGTGGCCAAAGCTGTAGCCTATCAACCATGAGCCTCCCCTCCTATTTATAGAGAATCACCAAAAACCCTAGGGTTCCTACCTTAGTGGGAGATGGAGATCCAAGACCCACTAAGGCAGGACCCATAGGATTTTTGGTGGCTCTCTATAAATAGGAGAGGAGGCACATAGATGATAGGCTACACCTTTGGTCGCCCCTTCCTATTCTCCTCCCTCCCTCTACACAAGAGTTACAGGACTTGGGGCTACGATTGGAGGAGTATTGTTGAAGCAATTTATCGTGTGGATATCGTTAGAGAGGAAGACACTTGACCTCCTTCATCCTCTTCATCTGGATATGGAAAAACAAGGATCTATAATCTCCCTAGGTAAACAATCTCTCATATGATGCGTTTTTCGATTTTATATTTTTTTTCTTGCTACCATATCTTTTGCATGATGATTTGATCCATATGGAAAACATGTTTTGCTTTGATCTTCTATTGCACATGTGATACTCAAGTTTGGTTATCTAATATTACCCACTAACCTTGAATTATTGGGTCTCTACCCAATAATCTCCTTTGGCCGCTAATTGGGCCTCATGCAAGGAGCACATCAATGTTGGGTCTCATCTAATGAGAATAGGAGCTAATTAGATGACTCATATATAATCCTCTATTCGTTGAATCATCCACCATATGTGTGTCACTCTTTAGGCCTAATACCGAGCTAGCCGTAAGTCCTACCTGTCAGAACTCCTTCTGACTCAGTGAATTATTATCTCATAATAATTCACTCAAATCATTGACTATGGACATACTAGGCCACTACGCTATAATCCCCAGATGATATAAGAGATCATATCCATTGGACCTATCTGTCCTGAATTACCATATATCTATAATCGCTCATCCATCTAATATCTCAAAGACCATATATCGGGCATGGTAATGTTAGGCCACATACGAAATCTATCTAAATCTCACTCTAATTGGATCTCCCAGAGAACTCTTTCAATCCGATCAACCTAATTAGGGATTTATCTGAGTGAGAGCATACATGATATTCCTCTTATGATATCGAGAGTAGATGATCCTTTATTGATACTCAATAGTCTTTGTAAGATTGGCTACCAATTCTGATAACCGGTTATACCAGATCTAGAACTTTCCAAACTTGTAAGTCCATTATCAAAGAAAGAATACTCAAACAAGACATCTTGATGTCTCAAGTCTAAGAACTAGATACACAACTAGGACTACGAAATCGTTGTCTAATATTAGGTATTATTAACTATCCAACATTCAATAAACAGATCAATCAATGAACTCATTCTCCACTGAGCATATGTACTATATCCTTAGTGTCTCCACACAAGTGATTATGAGACCAGTCGTCTCTATCATATGCAAGGGTATACAGCACACCTGTCTGTCCAGTTATCTCGTTGTGTCTCTCGAGTAACCTATAATCGAGATTATTTAGGATTTATGTTTAAAGGTGAATCGGTCTCATTATTGTGATCACATCATGATCCAATTCTCATTGCATAGAACCAAAGACATTACAATATATATATTTAACAGATAATATAATATGAGAATATGCTAATAATAATAATAATATAAAAAAATCATGTAGTGTGTCACACGTGCCATCACTCATATGATTAGCTTGCAGGACACCGGTAACCAACACTATGTTTAAAGGCGAATCAGTTTTATTATTGTGATCTCATCACGATTTGATTTTTATTGCACAGATCTAAGGACATCACAATATTTATGAAGTAGACAATATATATAATGTGAGAAAATATAAATAATAATCATAATGTATAAAGACTGTACACTATATCACATGTGTCATCACTCATGTGATTGGCTTGTAGGGCACTTGTAACCAGCAATCTTAATATCTCTATTGAGTAAATATAACTAGGATTATTTAATATTTATGTTTAAAGGTGAATTAGTAATATTATCATGATCTCATCATGATCTAATTATCACTATACAGATCTAATGACATAACAATATATTAATCATATAATATAAAATAAAAAATATATTATAATATTAATAACAAAAAAGAATGCATAATGTATCATACGTGTCATTACTCATGTGATTGGCTTGTAGGGCACCTGTAACTAGCCGCCATCGCCTATGCGAGACGTTGCCTACCTGCAACCTTCAATATTTAGTTGATGCTAGGTGTTGGCGGCAATTCTATCATAACCAATGCAAGCAGCAACAGTGCTACTATAGCTGTTTAACACAGTAGTGCTACACAACCATTGTTTGTGATTGGGCAAGTGACAAGAGGAGGTCGTTGCCCTCAATAATACTATTGCTAACAACAAGCTATCGACAGTGATCTATCAATCAAATATAAGGAACCTTGCGTCGTCCGCAAGTAGGTGATAGGATGGACTAGATATGAAAATAGATCTGTAATACCAATGAATCATTCATGCATCATGAATTAAAATTGATTAACATATTTTTCATGAGCGAAATGTACTAATAAATAAATCTAAAGTATTTAATTTCAAAAGCATGGTTCTGATACCAATTATAAGCATAAAAACACATCTATGCTATTATTTTATGGAAGACTTGAATGTCATAAACGAAAATAAATAATAATATATATCTAAATTTATGATGCATACATTTCAATGTTGCTCTAAAAATCTTTATATGATATGTAAGTATACTATCATAGGATCCAAGATCTTAGTGATGTCAATATATAAGGAGAACTAGACTTGTCTTCTCCTCTCTTCATATTATTTATAAGACTACTATGATCGATAGATTCAGAGACAAAGAAAATATGAGAGAAAGTCTATGATCTCTCATTGACTGGTGCACATAACTAAGGGGGATGCGAGAATATTTGTAGTCTCTTAATCATGTCATGTATTCATATATTCATATATTCATATATCTGCATGTCCTTGTCTTATATATTATGTTATTGTATTAGGTTCTTAGAGATCCTATCTATTTATAGACGAGAGTAGAAGATTTATGATAAGTAATTAAAAGAGTTTCCCTCATCAAAGTAATTTCTTAAGCAATCTTACCGTAATTAATTTTTTTCTTAATGATAGATAACTATAATCAAAATCTGATTATATTTATAATATATTTTATTTAATTAAATATAATCATATAATCTAACAATTAGAGCTCTTCTTCTAACATATGGCAAACCGATACCAGGCATACCCAGTAACTGGACTTGTGTAGGCTTATAGATGTCTCGCTAGCAATTTCCATAAGCACTTGTGCCATCCTAGACTACAGTATAGGCCCCCATAGATGCTTCGGAGGGATGGCAGAAACTGGAGGCAAGACGGTGGAGAAGCTGGTGGCAATGAAAGAAACCCTAGGGAACACTACACCTTGACACTGATCCACCTAGCACGCCATCGCTCGATGCTAAGGAAGTTGAGGAAGCAACAACATCACCAAGAGAACTCATAGGAGCAGAGCAATTCCCTCGATCTTCTAGCAACAGGGAGGGGGCAGTGCTGAGAAAAGAAAAGGGCGCACTCCCACTAGTGCCACCACCCGCGGGTGAGAACAAGGAAATGGTAGATTGTAACCCCGTGGAAGAGGAACATATTGGCATAAAAAACTATAATAATGCAAACTATTATGCGAAAAAAATTATTATGTCAGGATTGAAATCAAATAATACTAGATCTGTTTATGATGTATACCTTTAGATGTCATCTCATTGAGATCTAATTAGATCTTCAAGAGCACCGCCCGTCGGATCTGAATAACGCTGATATATCGATCTGCAAGAGAAACTAGAATAGATCTAGACCCCTTCTCCTCTCTTCCTATCCTTTCACAGGACTACCTTAATTGATGGTTTTGGGAGATCAAGAGGATAACCGTAATCTCTTGATCTATTCACCCCTTTTGTCATTCTGTGTCATTCCGTGCATTGGGTTTATAGTAGGTCCTATCTATTTATAGGCGAGAGCAGAGGGTCTAGGGTAAGTTATTAGGATAGTTCCCTCCATCAAGGACATCCCCTAAAATATTTCAATCTAATATGGACTTTATTTAATATTGACTAATATCTTTTATTAGAATCCAAATAATCCATAATATATCTTATTTAATTAATAAAGGGCCACATAATCTTATATTCTCCCACTTGGCCCATTAATTGATAAGATATAAAAGATATCTAAAATCAAAATAAATAAAATAAAATTTATTTAAAAATAATTTTATATAATTAAATTTTAAAATTTTTGAAAAGCATTTTATACATGGCCATGATTTTAAAAAATAACATAATAAGTCCAATAAGCATAATAATACTATATTCAGTCCAACTATCAATGTGAGTCATAGCGGTTGTATGGCATCAATGCCACACTTCCTTCTTTGTACTACAACACTATTAGTCTTTCCTTATATAGTCTATAATGACCTCTGTAATTTATCTTGTCAAGACAATCATGTTTCTTATATTCAACTATAATATGCATAAACATAAACATAAACAAGATAGCAGAAATAAATAACTTTAATAATGTAAAAGAAATATCAATAATAGCATTCACTTAAATATACATCACCATATCCTTTATGGCTTGCTCACAAGTCTCATTCTAAGAACATGTTCTTTAAATATTTTACACTGCAAAGCTTTAGTAAATGGATCAGCAATCATCATAGTGGTGCTTAAATTTTCAATTGAGACTTGTTGTTTTTGGACTCTTTCTCTAACTACCAAGTACTTTATCTCAATGTGCTTAGAACCACTAGAGTACTTGTCATTCTTAGAGAAGAAAACCGTTATAGTATTATCACAAAATATCTTTAGTGGCTTGGCAATTGAGTCGACTACACCAAGTCCTTAGATGAAATTTCACAGCCATAAAGCTTGATTGGTGACCTTAAAGCATGCCACAAATTTAGCTTCTATCGTAGATGATGCAATAAGTGATTGTTTTATACTTTTTCAAGAAATGACCCCACCAGTTAGCATGAACACAAATCTTAAAGTGGATTTCCTACTATCGAGGTAATTTACAAAATCAGCATCTGAATATCCCGTTACTTCAAGCTGATCTGATTTTCTATATGTGAGCATATAATCTTTTGTCCCTTGCAGATATCTCAGTACTTTCTTTGCAGCTTTCCAATGTTCCATTTTTGGGTTACTCTGGTATCTACCCAGCATTGCCACTACAAACTGATATCTGACCTTGTACAGGTTTGGGCATATAATAGACTTCCAATTGTGCACCCATAAGGAATATTCTTCATTTGATCCCTTTCTAAGTCATTCTTCGGGTACTAGTCTTGGCTGAATTTTTCACCTCTAGTAATAGGTGTATCATTGGCTTTACAAAGCTACATATTAAACCTTTCCAAGATATGATTAATATAACCTTTTTGAGACAATCCTAATAAACCTTGAGATCTATCCCTGAATATCTCAATGCCAATAACATAGGATGCCTCATTCATATCAACCATCTTAAAGTTCTTGTTAAAAAATATCTTGGTTTCATGTAACAAACCAAGATCACTACTGGTAAGCAATATATCATCCACATATAAGACCAATATAATAAACTTACTCCCACTAAACTTTAGATATATACACTGATCAATAGTATTTTCTTTAAATCCGAAGGAAGTAATGGTATCATGAAACTTTATATACCATTGTTTGGAAGCTTGTTTAAGACCATAAATGGATTTCTTAAGTTTAGAAGCCCAACTTTCCTTTCCCTTTTTTATGAATCCTTCAGGATGTTCCATATAGATTTTCTCATCTAGATCCCCATTCAGAAATATTATTTTCACATCCATCTGATGTGACTCAAGATCATAATGAGCTACTAATGCCATGATGATTCTCAATGGGTCCTTTCAAAAAACTGGAGAGAAGGTCTCATGGTAGTCAATGCCCTCTTTCTGAGAAAAACCTTTGGCCATAAGTCTGGCTTTATATCATTCGATATTGCCCATCGAGTCACGTTTAGTCTTAAAGACTCATTTATAACTTACTCTTTTACAATTATTGGGCAATTCAACGAGTTCCCAAACACCATTCTGGTCTATTGATTTTAACTTGTCTTTCATTGCATCATACTATTTTTCAGAATCATTACTTTCTATGGCTTGTGAAAATGATAAGGGGTCTCTTTTCATTCCCATATCAAAATCTGATTCTTGTAAATATACCACATAATCATCAGAAATAATATGTTTTCTTTTTCTTTGAGATCTTCTCAAATCTGTCAATTATGATTGTTCTACAAGACTATCAGCGACGACATCAATATCATGTGAGAATTCATCAATATTATTTTATTATTCACCCTCATCAATTCTCTCATTGATTTGAGGAGTAATAATTTCTCGAATATGAGATAATATAGGAGAAAAAGTCTGAATCTCTCAATATCAAAATTAATCCTTCGAGACTTTTGACTCTCACTAATTTCACCATTTTCTAGGAATTTTGCATTACCATATTCTACTATCTTCATATTATGATTAGGGTAATAAAATTTATATCCCTTAGATCTTTCTGGGTAACTAATAAAATATCTAAAGATTATTTTTGGATCTAATTTCTTTTTATGTGGATTGAATACTCTTATCTGTACAAGACACCCCTAAATATGTCAATGTTTCAAATTGAGTTTCTTACCAGTCCATAACTCAAATGGAGTTGATGGAACTGATTTACTGGGAACCCTGTTCAGGATATACATAGTTGTCCTAAGAGCATCACCCCACATTGACTTAGGTACAGAGGAATAACTCATCATGCTCTAAATCATATCCATAAAAGTATGATTTCGCCTTTCAGCAACACCGTTCCGCTCTGACACACCTGGTAATGCATACTGAGCATAAATATCCCGCTGTTCTAGGAATCTAGCAAAAGGACCAATATTCTGATCGGATTCATCATATCTGTCATAAAATTCACCACCCCTATTAGATCTAATAATTTTAACTTTTCTATCTAATCGTCTCTCGACCTCATTTATATACACTTCAAAAATATCAACGGCTTGAGACTTTTCATGTATTAGATAAATATAGCCATATCTAGACATTACATTTATAAATGTGATGAAATCAGTAGATATCAGTAGATAAATATAGCCATATCATGACCTATTCAGGTCATTTATAAATGTGATGAAATCAGTAGCCATATATAGCCATACCTTTCTCCACTAAAACAAGGAATATGGAGTGGTCCACAGATATCAGTATGAATAATTTCAAGAAGTTATTTACTTCTTGTGGTATTTTTCTTTGCATACTTAGTTTGCTTTCCTTTAATGAAATCTATGCAAACATCAAAATCAGTGAAGTCTAAATTTTCTAAAATATTATCCTTCACTAATCTTTCAATTTTTTTCTTAATATGTCCCAAACGTCTATGCTAGAAGATCTTTCATTATTGGAATTATGTTTCATTCCAATACTTGATTGCATGGCCAATAATGTATTCGCAAACTCAAGATTCAAATTAATTATGTACAAACCATCATAGAGAATTTCAGAACCAACTTTTATTGAATCATAAAATATGCTGAGTTTACCATTACAAAAAAAAAAACACAGTATCCTAACTCATCAATTCTAGACAGAGAAATTAAATTTCTAAAAATTGTAGGAATAAGACATGTATCTTTCAGATCTATCAGATGACCCCGTCTCTAGGCGTAAGCGATAAGTCCCTATTGATACTACTTTTGCTTTGAGACGATTTCCCATAATTATGAATCTTTCATGTTCTTTTAGTTTTCGGATTGAAAGAAATCCCTACATATTATTTGTAACATGAGTTGAAGCGCTAGAATGAATCCACCATATATTAGAATGAACTTCTGTAATGTTTGATTCAAAACATACAAAGGTTGAGTTTATATCTTTCTTTTTGAATCAAGTCCTACGTTTAATGCAATCATTCTTTACCTATCATTTCTTGCCACAAAAGAAGTACTTTACTGTAATAGCTTTCTTTTCAATAGTTTGTCTAATACTTTCAAACACGACAAATTTCTTCGATGGATAATGCTTCAATTTTCTTTTCTTGTTACCAACTCCTTAAGTAGTCGTCAGTATATTATATGAACTTTTTTGCTTTAATCTTAATTCTTCCTAAACACACATACTAGTTAACTCATTCAAGTCTCACTTATCCTTATTTGTATTGTAGTGAATCTTGAATGGGCTAAACTGAGAAGGAAGATAATTAAGAATGAACTGTACAAGAAAATATTCATCAACATACATTCCCAACGCCTTAAGTTTGGTAGCATTGTCAGCCATATTGAGGATGTGATCCTGAATTCCTCGAGTACTATCATAATGAGCTGTAGTCAGTTCTTTCATTAATGTGTCAGCCAATGACTTATCAACAGATTTAAATTTGTCTTTAATAACCTTTAAATATTCACGTGCGCTAGATGTAACCGGTAATGAAGTCTTTATATTATTTGTAATTGTCATACTTATGAACATTAAACTGAGCCTATCAGCTCTTTTCCAAGCCTTCATTTCATTGACTTGTTCCATAATACTTTTATTAGCTAATTTGATGGGATTTTCAACAAGCAATGCCAAATCGAGATCTAATACGCCCAATGTAAATTGCACGTGCTCTAACCATTCTGAATAATTTGATCCAGAGAGTAAAGAGACACTAGAAGCATGAGAATGTATGGACGGGAATACCACTGTATAATATAAAATAATATTAATGCTTTGAGTTTTTTCAAAATATGATGAACTATTGATATCATAAATATTTAACCTTTTAGTAAAAATATTGACATATCTAATGTTCATACAAGATCATTTATGGATGATTGATACTATCCTTGTGGAATAGTTTTGCTACCTTTGGGTATACAATTCTAAACTATAAAAATATCCAAAACAGTATCATCCTATCCCATCACATAATTATTTGAAATAGATTATCCTTTGGGATTATCTAAATCTCCTAATTATGCATATAATTTTGAATATTATTTCTTTAATGTCATTGAGGACTTGTTCCTTAATGTAATTTTATAAATCAATGATATAGGCCACTTTGGTGACTATAAGACCAATACAGTAATATAAAATATAGATGAAATTATCCTATAAATAATAAGACTTTAATTGTATTTCATATCTTATAAGCCTACAATCTTAGGCCACTTTGGCAACTACCGGTCAGGTATAACTTAAGGAGATGAACTACAAATAATATTCATCAAGTTCATTTAAACTAATTTATGTTGAGATAGTTCAATAATAAGATAATAACCATAATAATTATTGAATACTTAATTAGCAGAAAAAAAACTCATATGATAATTATAATCATGATAATACATAAATCATGCATTTATGTGAAAAATAAATATTATTTCATAATTACTAATATTTACATGTAAATATTAATAGATGCAATTAATAATTCATATGAGAATACTATAAAGAAATAATAATTTATAATTTCTTTAACTGTTAATTTTATTTAATTGGAGAAGCCCATAAGTCCAATTAAATAAATTAATCAAAAATAGAATATAATCATTGAATAATTAAAAAATATAATCATAATTAAATTTTATTAGAGTATATATTGATCAATTTTATAATTGAGAAAATAACCAAAATTTCTCAATTTTATAATGACAAAACTGTAATTCTAAAAAAATATATAAAAGAATTATAGATTTTTTAAACGATTATAGGATTAATAAATCACAAGGGTAAAACTATAAATAATCCTATTCAACTGAAAGAAAGGTAAAATTATAATTTCGATGAATGACAAAACTATAATTTAAGCAGAATGGTAAAATCATAATTTTATATTTAATGGCAAAACTATAATTTTTGATTCAATGGTAAAACTGTAATTTTCTTAAGGAAAAAACCCTAACCTCTTTCCCTTTGTGTCACATCACATGGTCATGTGCACTGCTCGCCAAAAGTGTGGCATGCGAGGTCCAGTCTCTGTGCACCTTTGCTGGCTCACCTGGCGGCCCCAAGATTCATTAAACCACGGTAAGATTGTTGCGTCTTTAACACACAACAACTATTAAGAATCGTTCGCAAGCAAATGATTAAAATTAACAGATAGAAAAACAGATCAATAAGATATTCAGATCAATGCATCGTAAATAAAAATAATAGATCTAATATTTTTTATCTCAAAACCTAGGCTCTGATACCAATTTTTGGCATAAAAAACTATAATCATGCAAACTATTATGTGAAAAAAATTATTATGCCAGGATTGAAATCAAATAATACTATATCTGTTTACGATGTGTACATTTAGATGTCATCTGAGTGAGATCCAATTAGATCTTCAAGAGTACCACCCGTCGGATCTGAATAACACCGAGATATCGATCTACAAGAGGAACTAGAATAGATCTAGACACCTTCTCCTCTCTTCCTATCCTTTCAGAGGACCACCTTAATTGATGATTTTGGAAGATCAAGAGGATAACCATAATCTATTAATCTATTCACCCCTTTTGCCGTTCTATGCCTCTCCGTGCATTGGGTTTATAGTAGGTCCTGTCTATTTACAAGCAAGAGCAGAGAGTTTAGGGTAAGTTATTAGGAGAGTTCCTTCCATCAAGGGCATCCACTAAAATATCCTAATATAATATGGACTGTATTTAATATTGACTAATATCTTTTATCATAATCCAAATAATCCATAATATATCTTATTCAATTAATAAAGGATCACATAATCTTACAGAACAAGGTCGAGACGAGATGTGGCCACATCAGTAAAGATCGTTGCTAGTAGCAAAGCCTCATCGACAACCATTGAAGCCTTTGTTTCGATAGACTCCATTCCCCATGTCAAATGAGAGAGAACCAATATCAAATATTACATAGAGATAGAGAGCTAGGAGATAAAAGGCTTAAATATACGATCGAGAGACTTTGACGAAGGAGTTCGAAGTTTTAAACAAGCAAGTAGAAGGCCCTAACTCATAAGCAAGAGACAAGGTGAGGGTGTAAGAGTAGTAAACATGGCTTTAAGTCGGGAGGGCCTATGTGATATAGAGGTGTGTCAGGGGCAAATACAGATTTTAGACCGGGAGTGGTAGAATGAAACTAGGTATTGAGGGACTTCCATGGCATTCTCTTACTTTCCTTTCCTAGTAGGGGTCGGTGCATACTTTTCTATTATAGAGCCAGGGAACAGTAGCTCAATTATGAAACTCGTCTTTTTTGTATTTTATTAATGTAATACTCTCAATTAGTCTCATATCTCAAGTAAACAAGATTAAAATTAATTTATAATAATCTCATAAATATATTATTATTAATTTAACTTAACCATTTTGATCATTGAATTGGACCACACTAAGTTCATAGACTAGTTAGTCTATTAAGTTTGGATCATGATAATTGATGCAACTTAGATACATTATGATGATTGGACCCAATTTTCGGATAACTCTAAATTATTCCTTCGTGCTTAGATACATGTGTATATAGCTGTTTATCATCAGAATTTTTTTGGTACATGTATGACTATGAAAACAGTCTCATTACAGCGGTGACATTACTCCACAATCCAAAACAACAGGAAAAGTTGGTAAGATACTGCCTCATGGCTGTCACCACTAGCAACACAAAACTCAAGGTGTCAACAAGGAAAGATACTGACCACAAAGATAGAATGAGAAAGATGAGGAGAGCTAGCAAGCAATGAAAGTTCATGCGACTTCCATCTCGACCACCACCACCACCACCACCTCAGCCAGTGAGCTCCTCCTCTTTGTGGGTCTCGATAATGACCTCAGACGTAGGGTAGGCGGCACAGGTGAGCACGTAGCCTGCCTCGATCTGATCGTCGTCGAGGAAGCTGGCGTCCGCCTGGTCCACCTCACCCTTGACGATCTTTCCGGCGCAGGAGGAGCAGGAGCCGGCGCGGCACGAGTACGGCAGGCTGATGCCCGCCTCCTCGGCTTGGTCGAGGATGTACACGTCGTCCGGGCAGTCGAGCTCGAAGTCGCCATCGGGGGTGACCAGCTTCACCTTGTAGGTGGCCATGGCGCGCACTCGCCCTCGCCCAGCGTCGACCCCGAACAGTGAGTGCCCGGTCTTGGGCAGGGAGGCGGAGAAGCTGAGGCTTGCGCCCGCATACCGCCGAGTGAAGCGGGTGCCGAAGGGTGCGCTGCAGAGGGCGGCGCAGGCGGAGGCTGTTGCCATGGGGAAAGGGAAGCCGAGAACTGATGGCTTAGCAGAGAAGACGGTGGAGTGGTTGTAGATGATAAAAAGAGAGCGGGCGTGCAAGCTCCGGAAGTGTGTGGGACTGTGTCGGGCAACTGGATCTCGTCGTGACACGTGGCATAATGTTTGTGGATGGCTTATCACTTTTAGGGTAAGGGTGTAATCTACTGATATCTGAGCAGCCAATCAAAAGTTAGTTGGTGAATGGATTGGTAACCACAGCGCGTTTCTCTTATTTGTTTGTATAACTTTGTTCAGTTTTTCGATCGTATGTTATGTTCGTAGTTGAGTATCCTTGTACAATTACCATTTTAGTCTGATCATACGTTTGGTTGTTTAATTAATTATCTTTTTTTATTTAAGTGTACACATGATTTAGGTAAATCATTAAATTTATTGATAAGATGGTATATTTTTTTAAAAAAATATTTACTAAAAATACGAGTATCACGAACTCCCTCCCATATCAGAGTTGATAATTAAAAATACAACCAGAGATATACTCCAGCACTGATTTCATTTACTAGATTTGACATAATTAAATACATCTTTAAGTACCAAAAAATATATCTTACTGTTGAAGTATGCCTAAGAGTCTAAGTAAGATTCAATCTGGATATGTCTAAGTTCCTTTCTTGATTGTAGTTTATAACCCATACTTAATAACAGTTGTCTCATAATTAATATAAGATACTCCATTGCTCTAAGATCGTACATCAAATAAAAATAAAATTATTAATAATATTTATTTTACCATTCGAAATGGGCAATATGTCTATCTAATGATTGATATGTGTATCATTTTATTTTGAATAAAATGCAAGAAACTATGTCGTATAGTTCGATATGTCTTTTATATCATTCCATATGATCGAACCTCGAGTTATTATTGACCTACATAGATCAATTATAGTTGAATTTTGATTGTTCTAATACAATCTAGTCAAATGAGGATCCAACTGCCAAATTGGCATTTGGACCCTAGTTCCCTTCCCTTTCCCTCTTTTACTCACCATCCCTCAATTCTTTTCCTCTTTCTTTCTCACTCTTTCTCATTGTAATTTTATTAAACATCTTAATTGGAAATTAGTGTAAATCAACTCTTTGTTGGAGAGATCCAAACTTAGGATTTGGTGAAAATTCTCTCAAATTTAAAATATTTATGCTCTTTCTACTAGTTATCATTTGACATAATGAGATGCTTTATTATTCTATAATTATGAATAATTAAGTGTGATTAGTCTATTTTTCTTAAGATTAGGCTTAACCAGGTCTATTATCTTACTTTTAGATTTAAATTAAAATTGATTTTATCAAATCATAGCTTGTTAAGGGTGATTCGTATCTTGCTCTTAAGGTTCAAATATAATTTTTACTCATTTATGCCTTTTGCTTATTTAAATATAATAAATATACCATTGAAATAGGATTTAAAATTTTATTAAAAAATATTTTTTAGTTTTTTTAAAAATAAATACCTACCTACTACTGACATATGGATACATGGTACCTCGATAAAAAATCATGAACACATGGACGAATACCACCGTTGGGTACCACCGTTGCGACGCTCACTAGTTGTCAAATATTGCAATATACCTAAACCAATGTTTACTCCAAACTTAACATCAGCTCAATACATTGTATAGAGACATCAAGAATCAGTCGAGTAAAACTTCTACTCCGCGGATAACGTCAGAAGCTTTAACGTAAAAAAAGAGAAAAACCTAGCACCTCCTTTATGCAAAAAAAGAACGAAGAGCTTTTCGGTACTACAAAGTATGTCTAAGCCTTGTAAAAACAATTAACGAAGTAAGTGATACGATGCTTTCGATATGTTTCATGCATCTAGATTTTGAACCATCTCAGTAGTTATAAACTTACCCTGTTTTTGCACTTCCTGTATTAGTGCAATAATTTATAGTATAATGATCAACCCAAGCACGTAATACTAGTCCCAAGATTAAATGTCAAAAATCCAGTTCCACATGCAGGACATTTGGTTTAGCGAAGATAAATTTTGATTGGCACAAGCTTTGCATGATTAGTGAGTGCATACTAGTGACTTGATGTGTATAATTGTACGAGGCTGCCAAAAAGATATGCTTTAGAAGAAAACAACACAACGAACCGTATAATTTCTCGATCCAATAAGACAGATGCTGAATTCCAATGAACTACACACAACATATTACGAATTGTAGACAGATCACGTGATGGCAATTGAGTAGCAAGAAAATATTTATCATACCAACGGAGGCTCAACTAGTTAGTAGCTTGGACCACGTGTTGGCTGAGCAATATCACAATGGTAGAAAGAACAAAGGCCAAATCAAGAATGAGGAACAAAATAATTTGCCCACCTTAAGGAAACAACTGCTTGAGATTTTTGCTGGGAATGTCAATATTAACTATTTATCCTGTTCGTAACACTCGATTTATTTAGCATATAACAACAACATGAACTACTTAATCCAACCCGAGTGTCCTGCATTGGTTCAAATGATAGAATTCAAGCTACTGACGTTTGGGAACTTTTGAAAGGTAAACAACCAAAAGTGGATTAGTATAAACTAATTTTGTCCGCACATGCATGGTTGTACGGAGAGCTCGTGCACATCTTTTGAATTTTATGTTCGTAACATGTTTTGAAGTTTATTCCATCGCAAAGTCCATAGCTATCGTGCATGTTCTCTTGGAGCTTAACCAAGTTTGTACATATATTTTTTTAAATTAATATATATGGTTAGGATGTGCTGAATGAAACTAAGAGATTACTATATAAAAATATCGTTATCTATACAAGAAATTATTTTTAATATTCAATTATCATATGGGTTAGTCTTGTGTGATATTCAAGCTCAAGATAAGTCAAAGTATCATAGATTTAATGATAGAATTAAAGTTTTCTATAAACTCAACATCCGATCTTTGGAGAAATTATTTAGATACCACACATATTTTGTATCTAGATTCATCTGAGTTTTGTCTAATTCAATAGATCCACTTACATTCAATGCTATTTTATATACAATTAGATAGTACAAGGGTCAATTTGATATCACAAAGTAGAATATCATATTCCTCACATATGATTTTACATTATTAGATAGATTTTTCAGTTTAGATGATGCTTATGAGTTCCATAGGCTCAGAAGGATAATTTGTGGTACTTTGAAGATAAAAAATTAGATGTGAGGTAAAGATATTATTTTTGGAATAAATTTTTATATGATATTCAAGCTTAGTGAAATGACTAGATTGTGCTGATGGTAAGATAGTTGGTGATGAGTTAGTGCCATCACTGTCTGAGTAAGAGATAACATGGATTTAACGATAGTTGGTGATATTGAGGTGGCGGATGAGGTGTGATAATGTTATACAGAGCGGAGAAAGTATGTTTAAAGGAGTTCAGTGTGTGTGAATATGAACTCATTAATTAATAGATGTAGTGTTTATTTTTTTTTACGGAAGGGGTAAGAAAATGTAAGATTCAATTAATATAATATGATATGATACGAAAATGTTGAGTTTGAGGTTCAAAACATCAAACAATATTATATATATATATATATATATATATATATATATATATATATATATATATATATATATATCAGTTCAATGTACTGAACTTTTTTTTTCAGGAAGCCGGTCTTGCTCTTGTAAAATGAGTTGTTCACTTTTCATTGCTTGGGATCGAATTCCAATCCGTTTTCTCTTCTTTTATCATTCCATTAACATGGATGCTTCTTCTATCACTTCAATTAACATGTCCACCTAAAACCTGCTGCATGCAAATTGATGTGGTTGAAGTCTGACCCTATAATTTCTGTTTTTAGAGATCTTTTATTAATACATAATTATCATGCTAATTCAATGCTTATCCGGTCAGGACGAAAATTAAAAATGATAATAGTATTAGTATAAGGTTTGTCTAACTAGCTATTACATTGCCTTGAAATATTAAACAGTTGTCAATGGTCCCTATCCTTCATAATCTTACAATCCATTACTTATTTGTCGCTACGTCAACCATTAATATCCCAAATACTTGACAAATGGCAACTAAGACTTTCAATGATGTATTCCTAAAAGATTGATTAATGAATTGATCTAGAATTTAAGATGATATCATATTGATAGGAATCATTATTCATTTTTATTTAATCAACTTTTTAGCTTGGTTAGGGAATAAAACACTTAGTATGGTATTTGATAGTGTCATGAGTATTGTCGATTAATAAGTCGACTCGATTGATTCTTTGTCAAAGGTGCAGGCTCCTCCCAATGTCATTTTCTAACCGACGTGAGAAGCTTGGTTAGGGTGAGATGGCGTCGACAATACAATGAAGGCCATTTCATTGCTGAGCATCTGACTCAGGGTGGCTAAATAAATGGACTGTAATGTTTTGAGCTGTAAGATCCCTCCTCCGAAGATTGGATCATCCAGACATCCTTAGGTGATAAACGAATGACCATGCATATCAAGTTGGCAATTGGAGGTTGTCTGACATAGCTCCTCTAATGCTTAAGTCAATAGAAGGGAGAATACAATGGTGTAAGACGTAAATAGAAAGAGTGTATGTATAAAGGTATGGTTCATTTTTTTCCCTCTCCAGTGTAAGCTAGAAGGTTCTTTTTGTACCTTGTCTGTGAGCTTCCTTATTGGTTATCGCGAGATGAGATCAGTCTAACAACTTGATCATTTTGGCCTTTGATCCTGATAAGATATGGTGTTCATTGTCAGTCATTGGTGTAGGATACTTCGGCATTATTTGGAAGCTAATGATGTGGAGCCCTACTTAGGTAGTCGTCTTCATGGTATATGAGCTGGCAAGGACCAAAATTATCCCTATCATTTGCCCCCCTCGAAAGGGTGTTCTCCAGGTCTTTCTCCAAAGTGTCACGGGCTTAGCTGATTCTGCCTAAGTCGTGCGGCACCCATGCGTGTCCGTCCGCAAAGGTCAGCCCTCCCCGAGATCTCCTAAATTCCCACAGACTTACAAAAAGAGAAAACGGGCCAGAAGAAGCAACTCGCACGGGATCCACAAGCAACTGCTCAAGAAAAACACTTTATAAAGCCAAAATACAAATTACACCCATGGACATTACAAACTCAGAGAGGTTGCACACAAAGGATAATGGTCCACTACAGACCGATGTCCCCACAAGTGCTTATAAGACACACTTGTATTTACAAGCCAAACTTGGCCATAAAGCAAATCAAACTAGGGCTTCCAAGCCTACGGCAAGCCCGCTTCTTGTTGTACAAGATATGTACATAAACCGAAGGACACGGACTAACACAAGCATTTCATCGAACACCTTGTTTACATTGTTGTCCGTGACATTCTCCCCACTTATTCCTTGACGCCCTCCGAAGCCACAGACGCTGCATCTCCTCGCATTCTCTGAATCTTTAATCTTCTTCTTTGGCAACACGCCTTTGGCTCCTAGCCGCTCTCCACCGTTGTTGAGTAGTCGAACTCCAATCCGCCATCAACTCACCAATGATGAATCTGGTGTGGGGTTGGCTGAGTTGTGCTGATCCTTGTTGGTTCTCGCGGATCCCTCTGATGAAGGAAAAGACCTACCTTATGATGTGCCAGTATCGCAGTATACTCATATTGCTTGAACTGGGTAGATGCTTGTTGGAGCTTTAACGAGCATCGCCTCACACTTTGAAGTTTTTAAGGTCCTTTCTCCATAATATTTGCCCATTGAACCTTCTTCCGTTAGTTGTCACTTCCAAGTATGTTCGCATCACTCCCTCTTAGTCAATTGGGAAATGAAGTGGAAAAACTACTCTCAATAGTACCGATCACCAACGGTGAGGATTTGACAACCATTGTCTTCCATAAGCTTTCTTTGAAGGGTCAGAACTTGCGAGCTCCTGCTTGGATAAGTAAGAGAACTGGGATACTCGACTTCACCCATTCTCTTCATAGTTGAGGAGGTAAGGTGGCTTCTCTCACCTCCTCGAGTTAAGAGAACTGGGTACTCGGTTTCGCCCATTCTCTCGAGTTGAGAAGGCAAAGGTTACTTAATTTCGCCTGGCAAAGGTTACTTGATTTCGCCTCCTCGAGTTTGTACTTCATGCATTAAGCTGGGTACTAACATTCGCCTGCTCTTTGCTCACACTTCTGAAGCACTTGAAGTGGTTGCACTCCTTGCGTTGGGTTAGCTACTGTGATTCACCTTCCCACTGCCATTGAACTTCTGGAATGCAAGAAGTTTTGCCCGAAAAGTGTAAAAAGTTTGCTTGGCTTCGCTCACTTCCTCGAGTTAAGAGAACTGGGGTACTCGGTTTCGCCGTTCTCTCGAGTTGAGAAGGCAAAGGTTACTCAATTTCACCTGGCAAAGGTTACTTGATTTCTCCTGCCTCCTCGAGTTTGTACTTCATGCATTGAGCTGGTTACTAACATTCGCTCTTTGCTCACACTTCTGAAGCACTTGAAGTGGTTGCACTCCTTGCGTTGGGTTAGCTACTGTGATTCACCTTCCCACTGCCATTGAACTTCTGGAATGCAAGAAGTTTTGCCCGAAAAGAGCAAAAAGTTTACTCCAACTTGGAGTCCCCCAACTTGGAGTAAGTCTTTGATAGATCTGGTCGCCTTTGGGATTGTACCGTCTTCTCCATCACCTTTGCCGCCTACTCCTCTTGAGTAGAAAGGTACAGTACCATGTACTGCCTACTTCGTTCCTTGGTCGAGCACTCCTGCATCAACCCGAAGTCCCTTAATTTCGGCTATCTGGATGAGAAGCACATCGACATCGGTCTTATGAAGTTTCTTGGCCTCTGCCCTTCTGCCTCGTCTTGGTACTTGGAGTTTGCCTCTGCACTCTCCACCTCCTTGGCCCCTTTTACGACCAATGCTGTCCCTTCATGAGAGCAAGGGATCGATGACTTCACGGAAGTCCCGCATCTGCGGTACCATGGCGCTGCCAAGCCCATAGCACTACTATCCATTACCTTGCATCTTCATCCCTTCCTCCGCGATCGGTAGATCTGCCTCTGTGGCACTGTGGAGCTCCTCCGAGTCCACCTCCTCTCTAACCGACGCTTTTCTTTTGGGTAGCTGAGCCCTGTTGGACTCGTCGTCGCTTCCTCGCCCCTTTCGACCACCTGCTTCGACACCACTGTGTCCTCCTAGCAGTTCTCCTTGGTCGATGGAGAGACAGACTGCAACTCTCATGCATGGCCTCCGCCATCTTGTTGCAGGGCTCGTGCCGATTCTGTTCTCCTTAGCTTCCTTGGTAGCAACGTTCGCTTACTCGGCCTTGTCCTCTGACTTGCCGGGCTCCCTTAAGCGAATGTGAGCACTGAAGCAGTCCAACTCTCCAACTGCTCCGATTAATCAAGTCCCCTCCATGGGACTCACTGGTACTTGCAATCGACTACTCCCTCGGTGGTACACGGCCCCATATCTCTTGACGACCAAGGCTTTCATCTGATGCAAGCTTCGATGCATACACACGGAAGACCCGCCTCTGCGGTACTGTGACATTCACTCCTTGAATCCACAGCCCTTCTTGTCGTTGCATTGTTCATCGAAGTGGAGCTCCCAGCAGCTCCTGATCATTCACATGATCATGTCCCCCTCCATGGGACTCACTGGTACGTGCACTTGGACTTCTTCCTCGGTGGTATACAGCTCCCATATCGATGACTAAGGCTTTCATCCAATGCAAGCTTTGATGCACACACGAAGACCGCCTCTGTATCGCATTCACTCCTTGAATCCATAGCCCTTCTTCTTGTTGTGTCGTACACCAAAGTGGAGCTCCCAAGAACTCCTGATCATACCTCCGCATGATTTTGTCCCTCACGGGACAAGATTGCCTGTATTGAATTGCCACGAACTATTCCACCACGATCCGCTGCACCATGTCGCCTCCTGGTGACATCTCCATTGTATACAGATTCTCGCGTGATGAACTCGGACTACGACTTCTCCACATGTGGCCTCTGCCAACACATCGTAGGGCCTCTGCCATCTTCGACTTTTAGTTCGCTCCCTTGGCAATTCCCGTCCCCTCACTCTGGGTTACTCGGACGAAGCATAGCTCTAGGACAGTCCGCCTAGTAGCTCCTGAAGTCCCCTGACTTCGCTAGAGTGGGTGCACCATTGTCTGGATCTTGGGCCTCTATCCCCTACCAGCACAATCTTGCTATGCACCTCTTATTCTTGACAACTTGAACGGCAACACTGTGGCATATTCTTCAAGAGTACCCGCCTCTGCGTCCTCTTGCCCCGTACTAAGGTCTCATGATCCTAACTTTACCTTCGCAAGTTGAATCACCTTAGTTACTCTATCAAATGCATCTCTTAGGTAGCTTGCATGTGCCTTGAAGCTCCCTTCATCTTTGGCACCATGCAAAATAAGTCTGTCCCATCAGAATGAAGAACCCATGGAACGACATGATCCCACTCTTGCCTCTACAAGAGTTCATGCCCTTGACCTCTGTCAAAGGAAAGCTCCGTGCCTCCGCTCCATGTTCCATCTTCTATGTCGACTCCCTTCATACGACTTGGATACTTCACCGAGTTCCACCCAAGTCGCTCTGCTCCTCGATTTGCACTGAGTTGATAGTGGCCCTCACGTCCACCATTCCACGGGTCAGCCCTCTGTTGAGTTCGATTTCTGCCTCGACTCTAAGTGTGCCTTCATATGATGTTGCCTTGGATTGCTCCCTCACTTGATCTCGAAATGCATCCACCAATGCATTACCTCCTTCGAGATCATGCGACAACTCTTCGTCGCTCACTCGGTCCGTTGAGCTTTATAAAGATATAACCCTGAGAAACTCTTCCTCAATATGTGCAGTCCGTTGCACATGATTCTCCCACTAGAGAACTAGGACTTATTCCTCCTGGATATCTGTCCTGCTGGAGCAACTATTCTCTTTACATACTTCCCACTGGAAGTTTCGGAGACCATCATCCCCTTTGGACTACTCTGTCTTGCTGAACTCAAGCTTTGTTCTGCCCCCACAAATGTACTTGCTAGATTGCGACCCTTCTCCACTGCACCCTTCAAGGTCTAGCAACATGCTGAATTTGTTGCACATTTCAGCCACCTACGGACATATCCTTTCCATGTTGAAGAGAAAGTTCTGATGCTCCATGGCGCCGAGTTCTAATCGCGCCTTGGGATGGCCACGAACACTCTGTCATCCGTGTACAAGCCCTTGCATGAGTTCCGAATCCTTCCAGTTAGCAATTCCCCTCACCTCTGTGAGCTTTGCATAACTCTTTCGGTCGTTGCACAACACATCCCACCTTGCACGGTCTCATCTTTCACTAAGCACCCTGCTTTCGCCTTAAGCACCGTCAAGTTTAGTTGCCAACGTCGAGCTATAGCTCAAACTCAACCATCCCAATCTTTGTGTGCTACGCATTCTTCTTCGCTTGTTTGTCCTCGTGGTGCCTCTCGCGCAAAGGGGTTGGCTATTCCTTGAATGCCAAACCGGGATGCCTCCTCCGAGCGACTCCTTTCCCTACATCTCAATGTCCGCTTCCCTAAGCGGTTGCACGTGCTAGTCCTCCACACCCTAGCTAGGTCCCCCACATTTGTATGGCAAGTGTTTGCGTGTGCTTGTCCCGCCTCGATACCACATTGTCACGGGCTTAGCTGATTGCCTAAGCTGCGGCACCCATGCGTGTCCGTCAGGTCAGCCCTCCCGAGATCTCCTAAAATCCCACGGACTTACAAAAGAGGCGGAAGAAGCAACTCCCACGGGATCCACAAGCAACTGCTCAAGAAAAACACTTTATAAAGCCAAAATACAAATTACACCCATGGACATTACAAACTCAGAGAGGTTGCACACAAAGGATAATGGTCCACTACAGACCGATGTCCCCACAAGTGCTTATAAGACACACTTGTATTTACAAGCCAAACTTGGCCATAAAGCAAATCAAACTAGGGCTTCCAAGCCTACTGCAAGCCCGCTTCTTGTTGTACAAGATATGTACATAAACCGAAGGACACGGACTAACACAAGCATTTCATCGAACACCTTGTTTACATTGTTGTCCGTGATAAAAGGGCACACTACTGGGTTCCTGCACTGGCTGGGGCTTTGGGAGTGTGTCAGCGTCTTTGTGCTGTATGTACGACTACGGGAGCGCAGAGGCTCGACATGAGTATGACGCTCTGAGTTTCACGTTGTGGTACTTGGCTTGGAAGTGAGTTATTTTTAACTCTCACTCATTCGAGGTGCCACCCTTGGGTCTTTAATACCAAGTGCACGAATAGGGAGAGCATAGAGGCTCGGCCTAAGTGTATCCCTCAGCCTTTTATATCAAGTGCATGGTTAGGGGGAGTGCAGGGGCTCAGCCTAGGTGTATCCGTCGGCCTTCTACACTAAGTGCATAGCTAGGGGGAGCACAGAGGTTCGACCTATGTGTAGCTCTTGCCTTTTGCATCGAGTGCACCGCTAGGGGGAGCATGGAGGCTCAACCTAGGTGCATCCCTTAGCCTTCCAAGCTTCACGTCGAGGTGCTTGGCTTAGGAGCAAGTTCTTTTTAACTCTTACTCATCCGAGGTGCCACCCTTGGGTCCTCAACACCAAGTACACAGCTAGGGGGAGCATGGAGGCTCAGCCTAGGTGCATCCCTTAGCCTTTTACACCAAGTGTATAGTTAGGGGAAGCGTGGATGCTCGATCTAGGTGCATCCTTTAGCCCTTTACACATAGTGCATGGCTAGGGGACGCGAAAGCTTGGCCTAGGTATAGCCTTCGACCTTTTGAGTTTGATTATGCTAGATGACCTACCATGATACCTATGATGCACCTCGACTGAGGAGGAGCCTTCTACCATTCCAAGGCTTGATGTTCTTCAGGGACACTTCTCTTTGAGTCCTAAGGTGATTGGAGGCATTGCGTCTATGGCGGATCTGATTTCAATCGTCATGGAGCAATTGGGAGTTGGAGGGTACAATCGAGGATGAGACAGAGGCACAAAGTTGCTGGAGCCTAAGTTTGGCTTACCTATGAATAAAGAAAATCAAGCTAAATAATTGAGAAGTCGCAACGGTAGAAGGGTAATGTCATGGAGGCTTTGGTCCCTGTCTATCCCTGGCTCGTCAAGCGTCATAGTTAGCCACATTAAAGCGGGGGTCCAAACCTATTTGGAGGTTCTAGTTCAACCACATTAAAGCAGGAGACCAGATTCACTCAGAAATGGAATCACTTGATGAGTAGGTTCTGGCCGTTACGGGGTGTCCCGCCTAGGATATGTTGCACCATCTTATCATGAGTGCTAGTGCATTTTCCTACAGAGTCCTCTACCATGAGCTTGATCTGCTTCGTGATCAGGGCTCTTCTTTGTCATTTTCAGTGCTCATGTGGTTGTGTTGGGGTACACAATATGATCTTCACCATCATTGCTCGCGTGGTCCCTAGGTATGTCATTGCATCAAACTAATGCTTATCATGTTGGAATTTATTTTTATTTGGTACTCCCTAGCTCTTCTTTTTCCATTGTTGTTCCATTGCTACTCTAGTTATCTAACATCTTAGTACATGATTGTCTTCCTCCTCCAATAAGATCGTGATTTCTCTTATGGGAGTGCCTTCTTTTGACGATGACCTTCCGATTGCTTTTCACTTGACCTCCTGACATCAATGAGGTGTGAAGAGACTGACCGCCTCCTTACAGAAGGTAGTTCAAGAAAACTCCTCACAAAGAAGAGGAAGCCTTCTAAGTCTTTGGTGGCTTTACATGACCTAATCTTAATGGAGGAGGCCCAAAACTGCAGTTCTGTGGTGACCCTACGGCAATTGGAAGAACTGCATGCCCACTTTCGGATTCCACTAGAAGTCATCCTTACTATTCCTAAGGATGAGGATCACCCTTATCACTGATTCTAGAGGGAGTTCTGCCTCTCCATAGATGCTCTGGAGATAGGGTTGTGCCTTCCTATGCCTCTAGTAGCGACTGCCTACCTCGGGCACTGGCAGATTTTGTCATCCTAAATGGTACTAAACTCCTAGTGCTTTTTAAGGGTCTTCCTCAAGGCATGCGAAGGCAAGGAGTGGTGCCATCATGTTAGCTATTCTACTCATGCTTTTGATTGAGCTGGGGGTTGAGCAACTACTACCTTTCCCCCCATTCGGGGTTTAAGATTAGTAGGGGGGGCTCCTACGACAAGGGATGGAGGAGCCACTTCTTTATCATAGATGAAAGTGAAGATTAGGGCTTCCCTACGGGCTGCCCATTTTGTCCACAGGCGAATCTAAAGCCCTAGAGAGGATATGGAGGTTCTTCTTCATTGGTGCCTCATAACACGAGGAGGAAACCCACTCGGTAGAGGCCACTGCCCCTCTAGTCCCTATGGGTAGGATCTCTTTATATTCCTTTTCTTCTATGGATTCTTTATTGCTTGTTTCTAACCATTGTGCTAGTTACAGGTGCCCTACAAGTCAATTACGTGAGTGATGGCACGTGTGATACGTTGTAGACAAGGCGAAACAAAAGCTTAAAAAAGCTTCAGGTACATTCATGATCAGTCTCCACTTGTCAGATTTTTCATGATAACACACGAGTGTTGGATACCCAAAATACTTATCATATTTATAATATATTACAGACTTTGGGGAGACATAGGAGATTGGCTAAAGTGAGATAGACCTTAAAATGAGCAATAGAGTAAGAGTTACTATAGTTGTCGTTGGGGAGGTCACCCTACAACTACCTGGTAGAGCCATCATTGCATTAGATACATGCTATTTTGTTCCCTCTATTATCAAAAATATTATTTTTATTTTTTATTTGATAATTAATGGATATAAATTAGTTTTTGAGAATAATAGTTGTTTAATAATTTTGGATGATGAGATCATCACTAGAGGGACCTTGATAAATGGCTTATATATGTTAGACACTTCTCCACATATTATGAATATAAATACGTGTAAGAGAAAACAAGATAAGATGAACAGTACATACCTGTGGCATTGTAAGCTAAGTCATAGCCATGAGGGAAGGATTCAAAGGTTACTGAAAGATGAATACTTATATCCATTCGACTATGAGTCGTATGCAACTTGTGAAACTTGCCTTCATAGAAAGATGACAAACTCTCCTTTTGATAGAACTGGAGAGAGCCACTAAACTATTAGAACTCATATATAGTGATGTATGTGATCCCATTTTGACTTAGGCTATAAGAGATTACTCATACTTTATTACATTCATTAATGATTTCTTTAGGTATGAACACGTGGCTTTTAAGAAATTTAGCGAATATAAGAATGAAGTAGAGAACCAGATTGGAAAGAGTAGTAAAACTCTTCGATTAGGTCGAGGAGGAGAGTACTTGAGTATAGAGTTTACCCATTTTTTCAGGGACCATGGGATTATATCCTAGTGGACACCTCCTTATACACCTCAACTCAATGGTGTATTGATGAGTTTCATTGACCTACCCGTCTCATTTTGGGGATATGTACTAGAGACCGTATCTTACCTTTTGAATAAAGTTTCATCAAAGTTGATAGTGTATACACCATATCAGATATAGAAGGGAAAGAATCTCGATCTTTAGGTGGTTAAGATTTGGGGTTGTCCTACCCATGTTAGGAGACACAACCCCAATAAGTTAGAATCAAGGATGGAATGTACACATTTGTGGGACCTTAGGGTATTATTTCTATCATCCCAAGGACCATAAAATTTTTGTTGTCAAGAGAGTTGTATTTCTTAAAAAGGAACATATTCTTGGTGGAAACAGTGGGAGTAAGATAGACTTGAGTGAGGTTGGACAACCTAGCTCAAGCACCATTATAGAGTCTGAGTCTGTTCAGGTACCTAGCACAGAAGTTCCAATTTACATAGGTCTAGCAGAGTATCTCACCCTCCTGAAAGATATATGAGATATATCAGCAGAGATAACTCTCAAGATATTGATCCTTAGACCTACGAGGAGACCATAATGAGTATAGACTCCGGGAAGTGGCAAGAAGCTATGAATTCTAAGATGGATTTCATGTACTCAAATAAGGTTTGGAACCTTGTGGATGCACCTGAGGGTATCGTACCCATCGGCTGTAAATAAATCTTCAAGAAGAAGATCGGAGTAAATAGAAAGGTGGAGACCTATAAGGTAAGGCTAGCGGCTAAAAGATATCGTCAAAGATAAGGAGATGATTATGATGAACCTTCTCACCTATAGCCATGCTAAAGTCCATCAGAATTCTTTAAGCTATTGTAGCACACTATGATTATGAGATATGACAGATGGATGTGAAAACTATATTCCTCAATGACAACATCAAAGATAAGGTGTACATGATACAACCAACGAGATTCGTATCCAAAGAGAGTCTAGATAAAGTGTGCAAGTTGCTCAAATCTATTTATGGATTGAAGCTTTCTAAAGTTGAAACATACGATTTGATGAAGCAATCATATCTTATTACTTCATTAAGAATGAAGATGAGCCTTATGTGTACAAGAAGGTAAGTGGAACGCTATCACCTTCTTGGTGTTGTATGTAGATGACATCCTAATTATTGGGAATAATGTATGAATACTTTCCACAGTGAAGGCTTGGCTATCTAGAAATTTCTCTATAAAGGATTTAGGGGAAGCATCCTATATTTTGGAGATTCTAATCTATAGAGATAGATCTAAGAGGATACCTACATAGACTCTATTATCAAAAAGTTTGGCATAGAGAATTCGAAGAGATGTTTCATATCGATAAGACATAGAATATCACTTTCTAAGAGTATGTCCCTAAAGACTCCTGAAGAAAGGACAGACATGGATAAAATAGCCTATGCCTCAGTGATAGGATATATTATGTATGATATACTATGTACCAGGCTTGATATAGTGTATGCTTTGAGTATCACGAGTAGGTATCAAGCGGATCCAGGTTTGGAACTATTAGGAAACCTCAGTGGGTGCATCACATGCACAGTGGAAATCAAAACAAAAAGTCAGTTTTTCACGTAGATCAAATCATCACGCAAAAAATTAGGGTCGCGAGAAAAAAATATAAAATAAAATAAAATCGCATAATGTGTGAGATATTGGTTACATAAGGAGATCGTATATCCCTGTATTCTAGATCCGGATGGAGAGGATGAAGGAGGTCAAGCATCCTCCTCTCTAGCGGTATCCACACGATGAATCTCTATAGCAAAACTCCTCCAATCTGATCTCACAACTCTTGCGCAGAGGGAGGGAGAAGAATATGAGAGGGAGGCCAAAGTTGTAGCCTATCAACCACGAGTCTCCCCTCCTATTTATAGAACCACCAAAAACCCTACGACTCCTGCCTTAGAGAGTATTAGATCTCTATCCAATAACCCACTAACCTTGCATTATTGGATCTCTATCCAATAATCTCTTTAGACTTCTAATTGAGCCTTAAGCAAGGAGCCCATCAGCATAAGGTCTCATCTAAATAAGAATAGAGGTTAATTGGATCTCAATCCAATCCACTATTCACTAAAGCATTCACCATATATGTGTGACCCTATAAGCTCGATACCGAGCCGGTCGTGAGTCGCTCCCATTAGAACTCCTTCTGATATAGTAAATTATTATCCTCATAATAATTCACTAGACTCATCGACTATGGACATACTAGGCCACTACGCCATAGTCCTCAGATGGTACAAGGGGATCAAATCCATCGGACCTGTCTATCCACAGTTATCGTATATCTATAATCCCTTATCCAACTAATATCCCAGAGACTGTTTATTGGACATAGTACATCAGGTCACATATGAAATCAGTTTATCTTGCTCTAATCGGATTCTACCAAAGAACTCTCTCTCTCAATCTGAATGATCCTAGTCAGAGATTTGTCTGAGCAAGCACATATGGGATATTCCTCTCGTGATACCGAGAGTGGATGATCCTCTATTGACACTCAATTGCCTTCGTAAGGTTGGCTACTAATCCCGATAACCAATTGTATTAGATTTGGAGCTTTCCAAACCTATAAATCTTGAGTCAAAGAAAGGAGTACTCATACAAGACATTCTTAGTGTCTCAAGTCAAAGGACCAAATACAAAATTAGAATTATGGAATTACTATCTAATATTAGGTATCTTTAATCATACAACATTCCAAAAATGGATCAATCAGTGAACTCATTCTCCAATGAGCACATGTACTATATCCTTAGTGTCTTCACATAAGTGGCTATGAGACCAGCCGCCTTCATCATATGGATGGGTATATAGTACACTGGTCTGTCTGGTTATCTCGATGTCCCTCTCAAGCAACCTATGATCGGGATTATTTAGGATCTGTGTTTAAAGGTGAATCGATCTTATTATCGTGATCTCATCACGATCCGACTCCCATTGCACAAAACTAAAGACATCACAATATATATGTAATAGATAATATAATATGAGAATATGCCAATAATAATCATAAACAAAAAGATCGCACAGCATGTCACACGTGTCATCACTCATGTGATTGGCTTGCAGGGCACTTGTAACCAACATGAACACTAGAATGTAGTAAAGTGTATCCTTAAGTACTTGAGAAGGACTAAGGATCTTTTATTAGTATATATAGAATGTAGCCTCCAGGTTGAGTTTTACATGAACTCAAGTTTCTAGTCGACATTGATGATAGCAAGTCAAACTCAGGATATGTTTTCACCCTAAATGGAGGATCAGTAAGCTGGAAGAGTTCTAAGAAAGACACTATTGTTGACTCGACTACAAAAGCAGAATAAATTACTGTAGCAGAGGTAGTAAAGGAAGGGGTGTAGATGAAGAAGTTCAATAGGGATTTGGGAGTCATATCGAGCAATGTGGAGCCGATTCCCATATACTACCATAATAATGAGGTGATCGCTCCGGTAAAGGAACATAGGTCTCTTTAGAAGTCTAAGGACGTTCTAAGGAGGTTCCACTTAATTAGATAGCTCATAGCCCGAAAAGATATAACAATGAAAAGAGTTCCATACGTAGATAACATTACAAATCCATAAACAAAGCTGCTAGCTTAGACTGTATTTGAGCATCACAGGGGTCTGATGCGGATCAGACATATAAGCAATTGGCTTTAGACCAAGTGGGAACTTGCTAGTTACAAATGCCCTGCAAGCCAATCACGTGAGTGATGACACATGTGATACGTTGCACAATCTTTTTACATTATAATTATTGGCATATTCTCACATTAGATTTTCTATTGAATACATATATTGTAATGTCATTGGTTCTGTGCAATAGAAATCAGATCGTGATGAGATCATGATAATGAGACTGATTCACCTTTAAATACATATCCTAAATAATCCCGGTTATAGGTTGCTCGAGAAGGACATCGAGACAACCGGATAAAGTAGTATACTGTATACTCATCTATTTGATGGAGGCAACTGGTCTCAAAGCCACTTATGTGGAGACACTAAGGATACAGTACAGGTGCTCATTGGAGACTGAAGTTCATTGATTGATCTGCTTATAGACCTATCATCAAATAGTGATTCTGTATTCCCAATTATATGTCTGGCCCTTAGACTTGAGATGCCAATGATGCATTATTTGAGTACTCCTTTCTTTGATGTCAGACTTATAGATCTGAAAAGTTTTAGATATGGTATATTTGGTTATTGAAATTGGCAATCAACCTTATAAAAGTAATTGAGTGTCAATAGAGGATCATCCACTCTCGGTATCATGAGAGAAATGTCTCATGTGTTATCACTCGGATAAATCTTCGGTCGGGGTCATTCAGATTGAGAGAGGAGTTCTTTGAGAGAATCTGATTAAAGCGATACTCAAACAAATCTGTATGTAGCCTAATACCAGAAAGGAGAAAGAGGAATGAAATTTGAGAAAACAAGAGAAATCGAAAGTCGAGTTGTAGAACAAAAATAAGCTCGGAACAAAACTTACGTAAAATGGATAAAAAGTTCATCACCAATTTTAACGTCATAAGAGGATACGAAAAATTCACCACATCAAGGAAATTAGACAAGGATATATAACTAAATCAAAGAACTTACCACTCAAGGATGTATCCAAGATATATAGAGTCTTAGAGACTCTAAAGAGTTTCTGTAAATACAAATCAAGTATCCAAAGTTCTTTCTAGCCCTAAAATACCAAAATAAGTACTAGTGCAAGAAACATCCCTTCATGCGTAGGGAACTATGACATTTAAGTACTTCACATCTACCACCTAACTCCTTTAATGCATTCTTTGATCATAAAGAAATACATCTTGAAATAGCTTTAACTTTATCTAAGGAATATGTTAATGAGCTATCATTTTTAAGTGGGCTACGTTGAAAACTCTGAAATATTATAGTGGACTGTGGGGAATATCATAGAATCAATAAGATGCATAAGTATTGATTGTAACAAATTAGATACTCTTGTGTCAATCTCCCCTAGTTGAAAAAGACTTATCCTCAAGTCTTCATTTGTTTCATCACCATGATAAGGACTTAAATCAATCATATTGAATGTTGATGATACTCCATAATCTTCAGGTAGCTCAATCTCATAAGCATTCTCTCTAATTCTTTTAAGCACTTTGAATGGACCATTTAGTTTCAACTTCCCAAATTTACTGGGTGGAAACCTCTCCTTCATTAGATGAATCCAAACCAAATCACCTGCATTAAACCTCACATGCTTTCTATGTTTATTAGTTGTTCTCATGTACCTTTCATTTGGCTTCTCAATGATTGCTTTAATATTATGATGTAACTTCTTTATATGTTTAGCCCTCTCGTCAACATCTCTACTAAATTATTTAGTTGTAGCATGAGGGATCAAGTCCTAAGGACTAGTAGGATTAGCACCATAAATAACATCAAAAGGACTCTTACCAATGCTATGATGCATAGAATGATTATAAGCAAATTCAATTTATGAAAGAATGAGATCACATTGCTTAGTGTTCTTGCCAACATAACTTCTAAGCAATTTTCCTAAGCTTTTGTTCGTTACCTCTGTTTGCCTATCAGTTTATGGATGATAGGAGCTACTGAAGTTCAAAGATGTATCCAACTTCCTCCATAGAGTTCTCCAAAAATGACTAAGAAATTTTGAGTCTCGATCAGACACCATAGACTTTGGAATGTCATGCAATCTAACAATCTACTTGAATTACAAATCACTAATATGTGATGCATCATTTGATTTATTATAGGGAACAAAGTGAGACATCTTTGAGAATCTTCTAATAATAACCATGATAGAATCTTTGTTCCTTTGGCAGTCTTGAGACAAAATCAAGACTCACATCCTCCTATGGAACATTCGGCACTGGCAATGGAGTATATAAACCTGAATTTTGGCTTATTATTTTTGCCAAATGACACATTCTGCATTACTTCACAAATCTCTCTACATCTTTAAATATCTTAGGGCAATACAAATTTGATTGAATAAGGCCCAGAGTTTTGTCTTTACGAAAATATCCTCCTAAAGCACTACCATGAGCTTCAGCTATAATTACATGTCTCAAAGAACAAGATGAAATACACAAGCCATTAGCTTAAAAAGGAAATCCATCAAAGATAGTAAATTGCTAAAAAGAACCTAATTGCAATTTTGTCATATTGAGCTGAAACCCACATCATTCTAATAGAGATCTTTGAATATCTCAAGTCCAACTACTTTAACTTTCATGGCCGATAATAAATAGTATTTTCTACTCAATGCATGAGCAACTACATTTTGAACACTAGATTTATGCTTGATTATAAAGTTATAAGATTGTAGGAACTCCACCCAAGCTGCATGCCTCTTATTTAGCTTGTGTTGGTGATTAATAAACTTCAATACCTCATGATCAGAATATAAGATAAATGGTTAGGCAAGAAAATATTGACTCCAATGAGATAAAGCTTGATGAATGGCATAAAACTCCTTGTCATAGGTAGAATATTTCCTCTTTATATCATTTAGCTTCTCACTAAAAAAAGGCAATGGGCTTTGATTCTTGACTCAAAACAATACCAATTCCCACATTGGAAGCATCATATTTAACCTCAAATACTTTGCCAAAATTGGATAGTGCCAAAATAGGAGCTTCAGTCACCATTCTTTTTAATAGCTCAAAAGCTTCATCAGCCTCATTAGTCTACTTGAGTTTAGCACCTTTTAGGCATTCATGATTGGAGCAATAATCGAGCTAAAACCCTTGATGGATCTTTTGTAAAAGGAAGTTCAACCATAATAACTCCTCACACCATGCAATGAAGTCGATGTTGGCTAATTAAGAATAGCTTCTACCTTACTTTGATCCATTATGATTGTATTTTTTGAAATAATATATCCTAGAAACACCATACTAGGAGTAAAAAAATCACACTTCTTAAGATTAGCATAAAGCTTTTGCTACCTCAAGATAAGAAAAATTTTCTTAAGATGATTCATATGCTCTTCCTAACTCCACCAATATGTCATCAAAATAAACCACAACAAAAGTTCCATTGTATGCCTTAAGTATATGATTTATAAATCTCATGAAGGTACTAGAAGCATTACATAATCCAAATAGCATAACCAACCATTCATACAAGCCTTCTCTAGTTTTAAATATTATTTTCCACTCATCTCCAGGCCTCATTCTTATTTAGTGATAATCACTCCTCAAATAAATTTTAGAGAAAATAGAAGCACTATACAATTGATCAAGTAAGTCATCTAATCTTGGAAGGGGAAAATAATAGTCAATAGTGATTTTGTTGATGACACGACTGTCTATACACTTTCTCCAAAAACCATCTTTCTTATGCACTAACAAGGTTGGAACAACATAAGGACTCATACTCTCCCGAATCAACCCTTTTTGCACTAATTAATTAACTTACCTTTAAAGTTCTTCATGCTCCTTGGGACTCATTCTGTAAGTTGCCTTGTTAGGTAGGATAGCCCCCAGAATAAGATCGATATGATGATGGATATCTCTTAATGGCGGAAGACCATTTGGAATCTCTTCTAGTATAATATCTTGAAACTCCTCCAATATTGTTTTATGTTTGACGGTGACTCTTTGTAATGTTCATTCTCTTCTATAACTACTAGAGCCAAGATACGACTATCTCTTTCCAGTTCACCCTTTCATTCATCATAGGATATAAAAGTACTAACTTCCTTCTTTGGTGCGTTGATTTCAAAAGGTTGTAATGGAGCTAAAATATCATCTTTTCATTCATCTTAAAAGAATAAGTATGTTTATAGCCATCATACAATACCCTTCTATCATAATGCCAAGTTCTGCCCAACATCAAATGATAAGTATCCATAGGAGTAATATCACACCATACTTCATCTTTATAATACTTGCCAATAGAAAATAGAACTAAACATCTTTTAGTTACCTTGATATTATTTTCTTTTTGCAACTTACATAATTGGTAAGGATGCATATGAGGGATTGTGTCCAACTTTAGCAATTAGAGGTACATTTAGTATGAAACACATTCTTTCTCACCCAACTTTCATCCTTAGCCACATAAGATACTTATAAGCTATGTTGTAACACAATAGATAAACCACGATCAGCATAAGTAACCTCTTCCTTATTATCTCCAGTTTTTTGTTCGTCGTTGGCTTCATTTCCTTTTTTATCACTATGTACTTCAACTAATATAAGAATCCTCCTATTTGGACAATCTAAAGCAATATGCCCAAAACCATCATGACACTTAAAGCATTTTCGGCCATTAGGTGCAGAAGAATTATGTGGCAGTTTACTGTTGATTGATCCTTCACTCTTGTGTTGCCCCTTCGATACTATTCTATTTTGGTGAGTAGGATTAGAATTTTCTCCTCTCGTATAGCCATCTTTCACCCCATATCGAGAATCCTTTTCAAACTTCTATTATTTCTCTACTTTTAAAGTTAACTTATTTACATCATTCAAAGACCAATACAGTTGGAGTTGAACCACTTTGGCAATCTCATATTTCAGACCTCCTAGGTATCTTGTAATGGTCTGCTCTTCTGGTTCCATAAGCTTTCCTTTTAACATAAGATTGTCGAACTCCCTCTACACTAAGATTGTTTTACTTAAACTCATAGATTTTCAAAAAGGTTTCTTGTTTATAATTATCAGGTAACTATTTTCTTTTCAGCTCCCATTTCATTTTCTCCCATATTATTATCTTACTCTTCCTTTCATATTCTCCTTGTTTCTTCATATTTTTCCCACCAAAAAGATATATTCCTTTTGAGTTTGAGTGCCACAAGCTTAACCTTCTTTTGTTCTGGTGGTTCATAAAAATCAAATATTCTTTCTACTGTATTAAGCCAATAAAAAAAGTCATCAACATTGATTTTATCTTCAAATTCTGGAATATCTAACCTTGGGTTGTATTTGTTCTGCCATTTATCTTGGTCTTTATGCCTTGGGTGAAATCTTCCCAATTTTCTTGGGTAATGAGGTGTATCAACAACATAACCAAACTTTTGAGAATCATTTTCATGCTGATTGTTTTGAATCCGAAGTTCTCTAATGATTTTTTTTATATATAGACTGTGTAGCAATCTTTCTAGGTGTAACCTTAAGGATTCAACATCATCTTCATTGTCACTATTTTCACTCACTAGATTTCTATTCTGCCATGCCATAATCTAGCCTTCAGTTCTGATACCAAACTGATACCGAGAAGGGAGAAAGAGGAATGAAATTCGAGAAAAAAAGAGAAATCGAAAGTCAAGTTATAGAACAGAAACAAGCTCGAAATAGAACTTGCATAAAATGAATAAAAAGTTCACCACCAAGTTTAATGTCATAAGAGGATACAGAAAATTCATCACCTTAAGGAAATTAGATAATGATACAGAACTAAATAAAAAAACTCACCACTTAAGGATGCATCTAAGAGATACAAAGTTTTAAAAACTCCAAAGAGCTTCTACAAATACAAATCAGGTATCCAAAATTCTTTCTAGCCCTAGAATATCAAAATAAGTACTAGGGCTTGAAACATCCCTTTATGTATAGGGAACTATGACATTAAGTGCTTCACATCCACCTAACCACTTTAATGCATTCATTGGTCATGAAGAAAGACATCTTAAAATAACTTTAACTTTGTCTAAGGAATATGCTCATGAGCTATCATTGTTTAATGTGCTGGGTTAAAAACTCTGAAATATTATAGTGGACTATGGGGAATACTATAGAAACAGCAAGATGCATAAGTGTTGATTGTAGCAAATTAGACACTCTCGTGTCATGGCATGACAGTACCATGTCTAATATATGAACTATGAAATATTAGATAGATGAAAGATTATAGATATACGGTAACTGAGGATAGATAAGTCTAATGAATAAGTTTCACTTTACCGTTTAAGGACTATGGCATAGTGGCTAGGTATATCCATAGTCGGTAAGTCGAGTGAATTATTACGAGATAATAATTTATGGGGTCAAAAGGAGTTCTGACAAGTAGGACACATGACCAACTTAGTATTGGACCTAGAGGGTCACACACATATAGTAGATGCTTCAGCGAATAGAGAATTAGATATGAATTATCCAATTAGCCCCTGTTCTCATTGGATGAGATCCAACATTGATGAGCTCCCTGCATTAGGCCTAGTTAGAGGTCAATTGAGATTATTGGATAGAGATCTAAAAATTCAAGATTAGTAGGTAATTGGATGGAGATCCAATACCCACTAAGATAAGATCCTTAGAGTTTTTGGGAGTTCTCTATAAATAGAAGGTAGGGGCGGCACATAGTTAATAGGCTGTAACATTTGGTCGCCCCCTCCTATTCTCCTCCTCTCCCTCACCTTCTAAACTGACCAGCCCCTCTCTAGTGTGAGAGGGTAGGGAAGAAAATAGAGGATCTTCTTCCATATTTATTGTGAGAAGTTGCACAAGTTGTGGCTGTGATTATAGGAGTATCACTATAGGGATCCATCATATGGATACTGCTAGAGAAGAGAATGTTTGACCTCCTTCATCCTCTCAATCGAATCTAAAAATATGATCTCCCTAGGTACATAATCTCTTACATGTTATTTTTGATTCTATAATTTTTCACGCACCAATCTATACACGATGATTTGATCTACATGGTAAACTAATTTTGTTTTGATCTTCTACTATGCATGTGATGCTCCTGTTTGGTTTCCCAGTAAAGAAGGCCCACCACAGCGAGGCAATGAGAGGTTGTGCTAGAGTCATGCAACTTAAGAGAAAAGAAGGTCCACCATGACGAGGCCAACAGAAGATGTGCCTAAGTCATGCAACATGGGAAAGTAGAAGGCCTGCCACAACAAAACCATGAGAAGTTATGCCCGAGTCATGTAACTCAGGAGCAAAGAAGGCTCAGCACGGTGAGGCCAGGAGAAGTTGTGTCTGAATCGTGCAACTCAGGAGAGAAGAAAGCCCGCCACAGTTAGGCTAAGAGAAGTTATTCCCAAGTCATGCAACTTAGGAGAAAAGAAGGCCTGCCACGATGAGACATGCTAGAGTCATACAACTTAGGAGAAAAGAAGGCCCACCACAAAGAGGCAAAGAGAAGTTATGCTCGAGTCATGCAATTCGAGAGAAAAGAAGGCATGCCATGGCGAGGCCAAGAGAAGTTGTGCCTGAGTCGTGCAACTCAGGAAAGAAGAAGGCCCGCCATGGTAAGGCTAGGGGAAGTTGTGCCCAAGTTGTGTAACTCGGGAGAAAAGAAGGCTCGCCATGATGAGCCAGGAGAAGTTGTACATAAGTCATGCAATTCAGGAAAGAAGAAGGCCTGCCACAACGAGGCTAGGAGAAGTTGTGCCCAAGTCATGCAACTCAGGAGAAAAGAAGGCCTGCCACGGCGAGGCTAAGGGTTGTGCCTAGGTCATGCAACTTAGGAAAGAAGAAGGCCTGCTATAGCAGAGCAGGAGAAGTTGTGCCCAAGTCATGCAATTTGGAAGAAAAGAAGGCCCACCATGGTGAGGCCAAGGGAAGTTGTGCCCAAGTCATGCAACTCAGGAGAAAAGAAGGCACACCATGATGAGGCCAGGAGAAGTTGTGCCCGAGTCATGCAAATTAGGAGAAAAGAAGAACGCCCACCACGGTGAGGCCAGGAGAAGTTGTGCTCGACTTATGCAACTAGGGAGAATCCATGACGAGGCTAGGAGAAGATGTACTCGAGTCATGTAACTTAAGAGAAGTTAAGCCTCGCCATAGTGAGGCCAAGAGAAGTTGCTCTTGAGTCATGCAACTCAAGAGAAAAGTAGACTTGCCACAACAGAGCATGAGCCCTAGATGTGTTAGGTGCCCAACGAACAACCACCCAATCACTAGTTAAAAATAACTCCAGATATCCCGACCAATGAAGGTGCTACATAATGTAAGACCCCTCTCTGAGGCTTCTAAGGCATGCCTGGGGGTCCTAAGATAATAGGTAATATTCTGGCACTACCCATGGGACAATAGTTGGCTGCCATCTCAGATTCGACATGGAGCATATGCGTAGCATAGGCCTGGAGGAAGTGCAGCGGACCTGATAGGTGACGTGTAATCAATTTTGTGCCTCTCAAGACCGTATAGGGTGGCACTTAGGGAAATAAACGGGTTGACTTGCACCATTAGGAGCATACAAATAGGCTACATAAAGCATTGATGACCATTAATAACCCGCGTATGGTCGAGCTACCATGATAGGTATAAACACCTATCCCCTAGTCATCGAAGTGGATCAAACCTTGGACACCCTAAAACACCACTTACTAGCTTAAACATCAGAGGGATCGAGTCAGGAATCTCCCTCTCGACATTGACCTATTGTGCAGAATCATGACGTGGATGAAGCTAATTAAGCTCCACCTCATGTCAGTTACGAGAGTATAACAAAAGCCAAGGACACAGCCTCCCAACCCTGACCACACTCCCTTGGCCTCTCCTCCTTAATGATCCACATGGATGACCTTATACTTTTGAGATAGGACTATTAGAACCCTTGTATATTCTAAGCTTGAGATTTAATCTCTATAGGGGATCGACCTCCTAGAACTCTATAGGGGTTCCCTCCTCTATGGTATTCAGCTCAATGGTTGAAGAAAGATGGATCTTATTCATGATAATAAAGGAGAAGTTTACTTGCTTTTTAGAGGACTCATGAAGAGACCCCTAAACCAGGACCCCCTAAGAGTCCTACTAAAAATAAAACTCTAACTCCAACTCCTACTTTAAGTGAAACTCTACTAGAAGACTCCTAACTCTAGAAGAGTCCTAACCCTAGAAGGAACTCAACCCTAGCCAACTTCCCCAACTAAGATGCGCAATCAATTAGGGTTGATTATAATTATGACTCAGTTAACTTTGACTCGAATCCAACTCCGACTCCTAACCTTACTCTAGTTCAGTTGAATCTTAACCCTACTAGGATTTTGGTTGATTTATTATAATGGACTCAAATACCCTCCTAACTGTCCTAATATCATGTCTAGGTTGTGCTGGTTGCAGGTGCCCTACAAGCCAATCATGTGAGTGATAACACGTGTGACATGCTACACGATATTTTTTGCTTAAGATTAGTATTGACATATTCTCATATTATATTATCTATTGTATATATATATATATATATATATATATATATATATATTGTGATGTCCTTAGTTTTTTGCAATGAGAATCAGTTCGTGATGAGATCATAATAACGAGATTGATTCACCTTTAAACACAGATCCTAAATAATCTCGGTCATAGGTTACTCGAGAGGAACATCAAGATAACCAGACAGACTGGTGTACTATATACCCGTCTATATGATAGAGGCAGTTAGCCTCATAGCCACTTGTATGGAGACACTAAAGATATAGTACAGGTGCTCATTGGAGAATGAGTTCACTGATTGATCCGCTCATGAAAAATGCTGTATGGTTAATGATACCTAATGGCAAACAGCAATTCTATAATCCTAGTTGTGTATCTGGTCCTTAGACTTGAGACACCAAGGATACCTTATTTGAGTACTCCTTTCTTTGACGCCAAACTTACAAGTTTGGAAAGTTTCAGATTTGGTACAATTGGTTATCGGGATTGGTAGCCAATCTTACAAAGGTAATTTAGTATCAATAAAGGATCATCCACCCTTGATATTATGAGAGGAATATCTCATGTGTGCTTGCTCAGATAAATCCCTAGTTATGGTTATTCGGATTGAGAGAGAAGGAGTTCTCCCGGGATAATCCGATTAGAGCTAGACTCAGATAGTTTTTGTATGAGACCTGATAGTACCATGACCAATATACGGTCTCTGGGATACTAGTTAGATGAGAGATTATAGATACATTGTAATTGAGAACATACAGGTCTAATGGATTTGATCCCTCTGTACCGTCTGGGGACTAGGCATAGTGGCCTAGTACCTCCATAGTCCATGAGTCAAGTGAATTATTATGGATATAATAATTCACTATATAAGAAGAAGTTCTGATGGGAGCAGCTCATGCCCAGCTCAGTATCGGGCCTAGAGGGTCACACACATATGGTGGATGCTTCAGCGAATAAAGGATTAAATGAAGATCTAATTAGCCCCTATTCTCATTAAATGAGACCCTATGCAGATGGGCTCCTTACTTGAGGCCCAATTAGAGACCTAAGGAGATTATTGGATAGAGATCCAATAATACTAGTTTAGTGGGTTATTGGATGGAGATTCAATACCTACTAAGGCAGGACCCCTAGGGTTTTTGGTGGTTCTCTATAAATAGGAGGGAGGTTCATGGTTGATAGGTTGCAGCTTTAGCAACCCCTTCTATTCTCCTCCCACCCTCTACGCAAGAGTTATAAGATTAGATTTGATGAGTTTCACTATAGAGATCCATCGTATGGATACCACTAGAGAAGAATATGCCTGGCTTCCTTCATCCTCTCCATCCGGATCTGGAGTACAGGGATATACGATCTCCCTAGGTAATCAATCTATCACATGATGCAGTTTTATCATTTTTGCGGCTTTCTCATGACCCAATCTTTTGCATGATGATTTGATCTGATGGAAAACTGATTTTGTTTTGATTTTCACTATGTATGTGATGCTCCCGTTGATGTTTCCTAATAGTAGTATCAAAGCTAAGGTTTTCATGCGAAAGATTGATTTTAAACTACATGTGATGAGATTGAATCATGTAGAACTATTCTATGCATTCTTGATGCATTTTCACAGCAAAGGCAGTGAGGAAAGGGGGCGGGTGGCCATGGCTAGGCCCTCTTCAAGGGTGGCACACCACAGTCAGGCCCTCTGCAAGGGCGATCGATTGTGGTCAAGGCCCCTACATGGGTGATCGTTCGTGGCTAACTCGTAAGGGGTGGCGCTCGCTTGTGATCAGGCCGCAGGGGCAGCACCCACCCGCGGTAAGCCCACAAGGGGCGACGCTGATAGAACTCCAGTAGGGTTGAGTCCTAATCATCTTAGTACTAGTCAATAAAAATCATATTAGATTGTAATAAAGTCACTCCTATCTTATAAAAGAGTATGGTTATGGTCTAAATTAACCCTTAGGCCTTAGTAGCCGCCACACCCCTTACTGGGTTGGTCGACTAGGGTTTCCCCTTGCTTAGGTCGGTTATAGAGCCACTTAGCCGCCTTCTGTTCCTATTAAGGCAGGTTGGCTATAGGAGAGGCAAAGGGGTAATTCTACTTAGGCAAGCACCCCTTAGACTAGGGTTTTGATCCATATTTAAAGATATAGCTATCGCCCCTCTTGAATTAAGTAATTTTCAATTTTATTTCAGTATTGTGCCGAATCTAGGAGGGAGGAACCCCTATAGCGTTCCAACGGTTGATCCCCCCTCAAGGATCAAAATCTATAGAGCTCCTTCTGGGGTTCTATCATCTGGTATCAGAGCAGCGATCTTGCTACCCCTATAGTTGTCATCCACGCCTCCACCTTCCTAAGCAATTCCCACAATTGTTGTGACACGCGCCTCTACCTTCCACCCCAGCCACATATCAAATCAGTCTACCACTGCCTCTTATGTTTGATTTGGAAATCTGATATTTTTTTATCATCCACACCTCTTCAATACTACAAGATTCCTTACTTTACACATTGAAGATTTTTTCTAATTTTATCCGCTGTAAATTTCATTTGTCGCAAACATTATCATTGTTACGAAGGCGGAATGCTGCAGAAATTTTAGACATGCTTTTGCCTCTTGAAACTAGCTTAGTCCTTCTTCTTTCTGGCTAAAATTTTTACACAATTTTCAAGATCAAGCTAGCTTTCATTTGGATTTGATTTCTCAAGAAAACTCCTTCTGGAACTAGTTTTCTTGTGCAATCTTTGACCATTACGTAGTCCTAGAATTTTATAATGAAGGAATCTGCCTTTCGTCTTTTGCCCTATTTCCCTACTATTATGTTGCCAAAATTTTGTCAAACTTTTTATTGGTATTAATAACATCTGAACCAAGAGTTTTATCATAATTTTCTTGAAATTTTCTTTGGAATTTATGTCTAGAAGTCATCGTTTCTCCGACGTAAAACCGGTTCAGTAGGATAGCACATCACAACACTTTTTTCGTCAAATTCTATTAGATATGAGTTTTGTAAGATTTTGGACTCTCTTTTCCTCATTTCAAAACCTTAACATCCTCACCAAAAATTTTTTAAAACCTTACCCTAAATCGAAACCAAACAACCCCCCAAGTCTACCTTAAACCGTAGCTTACTTCCATCTAAACTGATTCACCTTCCAACCGACCACCCCCTTCTCCAAAATTTTCATACCACTAACCCAACAATAGGAAAAAAATATCAATATTATAGATCTAGAGGTGTATACTATGACATTAGAGGAGTCTATTAATGTAAAGCTTTGAAGCCTTTGAAAATCACATGGAAGAGAAGATGCGATCCCTTTTCACCGAATTCAGCAATGGCTGATCGTTAAGCCCGAGGAAATCACAACACAGAGAAACTTTAGATCGGTGAGATAATTCTCAAGAACATGGCCACATCACCTTGGATCTCAATAATCCATGCATGAAGGTTGACTTCCCTAGATGGGAAGAAGGAGACTCGATCGGGTGGATCTTACACATGGAGCGCTATTTTTGGTACTACCGAACTGCTAACTCCACACGGGTGAAGATTGCTGCCATCCACCTTAAGGGAGATGCTATTCAGTGGTTTAATTAGTTTGAGCATACCCATGGAGGACTCTCTTGGCAGTAATTCAAGGAAGGACTACTAAACCGCTTCAGACCAACCGATTTCAACAATATCGATGGACAATTGGCAAAGATTCGTCAAACCTCTACAACACAAGAATACCAAATAAGGTTTGAGTGTTTATCTAACCAAACTAAGAATTGGTCTCAGAAACAACTTTTAGGTACTTTTATCAAGGGCCTAAAGCTAGAGATCCGAGGAGAAGTAAAGGCGTGACAACCATACACTTATGGTGGTGATTTCCTTCATGCGTATCCAGGAAGAATAATTGAACCATAAGGTATGGAAGACAAGGGTCACTCACCGACCAGCCATGCTGAGGCCTACTACCCCCTCTACTGCCATCCAAGCCCCTGCACCAAAAAAGTTGACAAGAGATGAGCTTCGCGAACGATCAACCAAGGAGTTATGTTAGCATTGCGACGAACCGTGGAGCCGCGAACATCGCTGCAAAAAGGGCCGACTCCTCGTGATTGAACCAGCGGAGGATGAGGACAATGAAACATCTGAAGAAGCCCTTGAACCTAAAGAAGAATTCATGGAGGAAGAGTCCCAACCGGCCGACTACGCTGTGCACGCATTAGCCGGCTACTCCAACCCGCAAGTGATGAAAGTTAGAGGACCTCTAAAACAACAACCCATCACCATTCTCATCGACATGGGCAACACCAATAACTTACTCAATAGTAAGGTTGCTGCATATTTGGTGCTTTAAATCGAAGGTTGCAATAAGTTCGACGTAAAGGTCGCCGACGACCAAATCTTTCATCACCTGCGGGTTGGAGTAGTCGCAGGTGATGAAAGTTGGAGGACTTCTAAAATAGCAACCCATCACCATTCTCATCGACACGGGCAACACCAATAACTTGCTCAACAGTAAAGTTGTTGCATATTTGGCACTTCAAATTGAAAGTTGCAACAAGTTCGACGTAAAGGTCGCCGATGACCAAATATTTAATTGTAACCAACGGTGCTCACGGGTTAAACTACTCCAAGGCCAAGAAGTGGTAGCTGATTTCTTCCTCCTACCCATCGATAATTATGAAGCCATACTCAGGATTGAATGGCTCACAACACTAGGTGATATCTCTCGAAATTTTTCTAAGTTAATTATGAAAATTTATTTCAAAGGGAGATAGGTCACGTTACGAGGCAAGCGCGGGAGCCAAATTTCCACTGTTTCATCGCAACGAATAGAGAAAGTTTTGCACAAAGTACATGGTGGATTCTTGATGCATATTCAGTAGTCATCCATGGGGGAGAATGTACAAAACTCAGATCCTAAGCTTGCCCTTTGCCTGAATGAATTCGTGGATGCTTTCTTAGAGCCGCATGGGCTGCCCCCTAACCGGCCGCATGACCATCGCATTCCTATTTTGCCAGGCAAACCTCTAGAAAATTTGTGACCGTATCACTATCCTCACTTGTAGAAGGACAAGACAGAGAACATTGTTAAAGAGATGCTTGACACTGGGGTGATTTGACCGAGTTGCAGCCCTTACTTCTCACTAGTGTTGCTAGTGCGCAAGAAAGATGATGAACTCTTGGACGAATTAAAAGGAGCCTGAGTCTTCACTAAATTAGATCTCCGATCTAGATACCATCAGATTCAGGTATGCATTGAATATATTTTGAAAATTGCATTCCGTATGTATAACGGCCACTATGAGTTTCTAGTAATGCCTTTTAGACTTACGAATACTTTTTCTACTTTCCAAAGCCCGATGAATGACATCTTTCGGAGTTTTCTACGTATGTTTGTATTGGTATTCTTTGATGATATTCTCATTTATAGCCTTGCGCTTGATATATATTTTTAGCACTTATGAACTATTCTAACGATTCTTCGGAAAAATACTCTTTATGTTAAACAGTCAAAGTGCAACTTCTTACAGCATAAAGTAGAGTATCTTGGGCACATTATATTAGAGGATGGAGTGGCGGTGGACTCAATAAAGATCGAGGCAATGTAAGGATGGCTGAGACCTACAAATGCACAATCACTACGTGGTTTCCTTGAACTCACGAGCTACTACCAAAATTTTGTGAAAGATTATGGCAAGATCAGAGCCCCACTCACGTCCTTACCGAAGAAAGACTCTTTCTTGTGGTCGAATAAAGCCTCCACAGTCTTCGAACGACTCAAGGCAGCCATGACGATGACGTCGGTCCTAGCGCTGCCCGATTTTGGTCGCACTTCTGTCATTGAGGTCAATGCGTCAGGAGTTGGAATTGGGGCTATTCTTATGTAAGATGGTTGACTCCTAATTTACACTGAAGCTTTTCTCACACTTTATACGAGGTTTGTACAGGAGATACTAATTACTACCAAATTTAAAATATGATTGGATACAAGTCCATGGCAAGAAAGAGGAGTAAAACTAGAAAAATTATAATTCACACTCACGCCAGATTGGGCTCTCATCATCCTGAACCATACTAGAGAGTAGTCACCATTCCAAAAGAAAGATTGACTATCACTAAAGACTAGTCATATGGCAGCACATGCAAAGAAGAAACAGCCTCCCGACAAACTTTAGAATGGATAAAAAATTGAAGATTGAGTTTTTCTACACCTCTAGCCCGATCAGCAGGAAACTCAAGCCTTAATGAAGTAGTCTCTCTATTTCTTTGAGCCTTGCAAAATTGAGGATCACATTAGGGCCCTAACGTAGAGATTATAGTTGATCCACCAGGTATCCCACCTCTAATGGAAATTTAAAGAAGATGACTCAGCCCAAATCCTTCCAACTAACACCCCAGCTGATGAGGAGGCCAAAGTTTAGTTAATGATAGCATGAGATTCATATGAGGAGTTGAAGATCTAATTTTTAGAGTTTATAGACCCTCAGTCTTGAGGACAAGACTGATCTGAAGACGACGGACTTGATAGGACTCCAGTAGGGTTGAGTCCTAATCATCTTAGTACTAGTCAATAAAAACCCTATTAGATTGTAATAAAGCCACTCCTATCTTATAAATTAACCCTTAGGGCTTAGTAGCCACCACACCTTTTAATGGGTTGGTCGGCTAGGGTTTCCCCCTGCTTAGGTCGGCTATAGAGCCACTTAGCTGCCTCCTGTTCCTATTAAGGCAGGTTGGCTATAAGAGGGGCAAAGAGATAATTCTACTTAGGCAAGCACCCCCTTAGGCTAGGGTTTTGATCTCTATTTAAAGATGTAGCCGCCCCCCCTCTTGAATTAAGTAATTATCAATTTTATTTTAGCCTTGTGCCGAATCTAGGAGGGAGGAACCCCTATAGCGTTCCAAGGGTTGATCCCCCTCAAGGATCAAAATCTATAGAGCTCCTTCTGGGGTTCTATCAGGTGCTTGCTCGTGGCCAGGAAGTAGGAGCAGTACCAGCAGCCAACTCGTAGAGGGGCAACGCCCACCTGCCCACGAGATGCCGCCCGAGGGTAGGGGCGGTCACCAACGGCATGCAATGCTACCACTTGTGCAGGGGCAGTGGCGACAGCGGCCGAAGGATAAGGGCAGCAAGGGTAGGGTTTCTGTTTTTCGACAATGTACTATTATGCCTCTTTGAATTTAAGAAATTTCAGGTCTATCCTTTTATCCAGAATTTCCTAAATACCCTCAATAATTCTAGAAATTTCAAGGATTATCCTTTAATCCAGAATTCTGAAAATTCCCTTGATAATTCAGAAAATTATGAGTATGTCTTGATTTTAAAAAAAAATTAATTAAATAGTTTAATTAATTATTATATATCTAGTAATCCTACATGTGATGTGATATATACATGTGATGTATGATGTGGATGGATGATCATAAGCCTTGTGTTGTGATGTGTGTAATTATGATTATTATTATTATTATTATTGGGGTTTGTGAGCCTTTTTTTTCTCGTTTATTATAAGGCCTGTGTGCATATGATTATTTGTAATTATATAGAGAGGTACGGTGGGAGTGTAGAGGTGACAGCGAGACCCACGATACCGTGGCGGGAGATCACGACGTATGGTGATGCGAGGAGGATCTAATGGAACCGATGATGATAAGATCAACGATCATAGGGCATGGAAATATGCCGATGCACACATAGGTCATATTGTAAGTGATTAGACCCATTGGTTCAAGCTTAATCATATTAGGTGATGGCTCATAATCATCCAATGTGGCTTGCATATGTGATGTGTTATACATCTACTATATATATACATATATATGTATATATTTACATGTGATGTAGATATATATTAAATATGTATGTGTGTGACATGACATATTAAGAGACCAATACAGAACAAAACCCCTCCTACGATAATATTAAGTCGGTAAGTATGAGGCAATAAGATTGACCCACGTGGCCTTCCAACGTTATAGGAAGAAATTGAATCACGACATAGATTGAGTTGGTCGAGTCCCTCGAGGCTCACCTATCTACGTGATCGAGTTCTTGCCTATGACATATATATGTCACTGGTGACCTGAGGATATAATATGACTTGGTCGAGCAGTCGAGAGCATATCTAATGAATCAGACTCATCTTGTAAATGGTGATGACGTAATTGAAATTTATAATTGGTCGAGCAGTCAAGACCATGATGATTCGAAGGCCGAACTTGACAGGAATCACTAAGAGTTATGATTGGCAAGAGTTGCCTACCTTTTGGGCTTAGTGTAATTGGTCGAGTCCCTCGAGATTGCACTAAGATGTCAATTAGATCCTGATCCCCACTAGGAGTCTAACGGAGACTTTCGTTTCACGTATCGAGGGTGTCACATGATTCGTTAGGAAAATAGTTGTTGGGAAACCTCAACGGGTGCATCACATGTGCAGCGAAAATCAAAATGGGTTTCCCACGCAGATCAAATCATTGTGCAAAAGATTGGGGTCATAAGAAAAACTACAAAAATCGAAAAAATCGTGATGTGTGAGAGATTGATTCTACCTAGGGAGATCGTATATCCCTGTATTCCAGATTCGGATGGAGAAGATGAAGGAGGTCAAGCGTCCTCCTCTCTATCAGTATCCACATGGATTTCTACAGTGAAACTCCTCCAATCTGATCTTGCAACTCTTGCTCAGAGGGAGGGAGGAGAATAGGACGCTAGTTATAGGTGCCCTACAAGCCAATCACGTGAGTGATGGCATGTGTGACACACTACTAAATCTTTTTGCTTATGATTAATATTGGCATATTCTCATATTATATTATTTGTTGCATATATATTGTGATGTCCTTGGTTTTGTGCAATGGGAATCGGATCATGATGATATCATGATAATGAGATCGATTCACCTTTAAGCACAGATCCTAAATAATCCCAGTCATAGGTTAATCGAGAAGGATATTGAGATAACCGAATAGATCAATGTACTATATACTCGTCCATATAATGTATGCAGCTAGTCTCATAGCCACTTATATGGAGACACTAAGGATATAGTATAGGTGCTCATTAGAGAATGAGTTCATTGATTGATCCACTTATGGAATATTGTATGGTTAATGATACCTAATGTCAGACAATGATTCCATAGTCCTAGTTGTGTATCTGGTCTTTAGACTGAAGACACCAAGGATGCCTTGTATGAGTACTTCTTTCTTTCACGCCGGACTTATAGGTTTGAAAAGTTTCAGATCTGGTATGGCTGGTTATCTGGATTGGTAGATAACTTTATGAAGATAATTGAGTGTCAATAAAGGATCATCCACTCTCGATATCATAAGAGGAACATCTCATATGTGCTTACTCAGACAAATCCCTGGCCAAGGTCATTCGGATTGAGAGAGGAGTTCTTCGGTAGAATCCGAATAGAGCAAGACAAACTAATTCTGTATGTGACTTGACAATACCATGTCCAATATACGGTCTCTGGGATATTATTTGGATGAGGGATTATAGATATAACTATGGACAGATAGGTCTGACGAATTTGATTCCCTTGTACCGTCTAGGGACTATGGCGTAGTAGCTTAATACGTCCATAGTCGATAAGTCGAATGAATTACTATGAGGATAATAATTCACTATATCAGAAGGAGTTCTGATGGGAGTGACTCACGGCCAGCTTGGTATCGGCCCTAGAGGGTCACACACATGTGGTGGATGCTTCGGCGAATAGAGGATTGGATAAAGATCCAATTAGCCCCTATTCTCATTAGATGAAACCTTATGTTGATGAGCTCCTTGCTTAAGGCCCAATTAGAGATCTAAGGAGATTATTGGATAGAGATCCAATAATGAAAGATTAGTGGGTTATTGGATGGAGATCCAACACCCACTAAAGCAAGTGTCCTAGGGCTTTTGGTGGCTCTCTATAAATAGGAGGGGAGACTTATGGTTGATACAGCTTTAGCCACCGCCTCTTATTCTCCTCCCTCCCTCTGAGCAAGAGTTGCAAGATCAGATTGGAGGAGTTTTGTTGCAGAGATCCATCGTGTGGATACCGCTAGAGAGGAGGACGCTTGACCTCCTTCATCTTCTCTATCCGGATCTGGAATACAGGGATATACGATCTTCCTAAGTAAAATCAATCTCTCACACATCGTGATTTTTTTATTTTTACAATTTTTCTCGCGACTCCAATTTTTTGTACGATGATTTGATCTGCATGGAAAATCAGTTTTTGTTTTGATTTCCACTGCGCATGTGATACACCTGCTGAGGTTTCCAAACAGTGGTATCATAGCCAAGGTTTTCATGTGAAAAATTAGTTTTAAAATGTGTATGATGAGATTGAATCCCATAGAACTGTTCTATGTATTTTTGTTGTGTTTTCGTAGCGAAGACAACGTGGAGGAGGCATGGTCTGGCCACCGCAAGGGGGCGATCGGCAGCCAAGGCCCCCAGGCGACCCACGGGCCCCCTGCATGGGCGGCCGCGCAGGCGATGCAATGGGTGGCCACCGTAGGGGCAACACCCGGGCATGACCATCGCCGGGTTGCAAGGGTGGCGCCGCACGCAGCCCGGCCAGCTCGTAAGCGGCTACCTATGGTGCACTGAGGGGATGGGCCATACCCCAGCCCTACCAGTGGGCGTGACGATGCAAAGGGGGGCAAAGAGAGGTCTATGACATCCTTTTGAGAAAAGGATGATATTGCCCCTCTGAATTTTAAAAATTTCGAGGACTGTCCTCATATACGGAATTTTGAAAATACCCTCAACGATTCTAGAAATTTCGAGGACTGTCCTCATGTACAAAATTTTGAAAATACCCTTGATAATTCTAAAAATTTTGAGGACTATCCTCTTATCCATAATTATGAAAATGCCCTTGACAATTATAGAAATTTCGAGCATGTCATGATTTTTAGAAAAATAATTAATTAAATAATTTAATTATTTATTTTATATATATCTAGTAATCCTACATATGATATGATGTATGATGTGGATGGATGATCATGAGCCATGTGTTGTGATGTGTGTGATTATGATTATTATTATTATTGGGGCCTACGAGCCTACGTTTTTCTCATTTTTTGTTGGGCCTACATGCTTATGATTATTTGTAATTACATAGAGAGGCGCAGCGGAAGCGTGAAGATGACAGTCGGACCTATGATGTTGTGGTGGGAGAGTATGATGCATGGTGATGCAACGATCCGACGGAACCGATGATGACAAGATCAATAATCACAGGGCTTGGATATATGCCAATGCACACATAGATCCTATTATGATTGATTAGACCCATTGGCTCGGGCTTAATCTTATTAGGTGATAGCTCATGATCATCTAGTGTGGCTTGCATATATGATATTTTATACACCTACTATATATATGTATATATATATATGCATGCGATATAGATATATATTAAATATGTATATGTGTGACACGACATATTAGGAGACTAATATGAAACAAAAACCCCTCCTATGATAATATTAAGTCGGTAGGCGTGAGATAATAAAATTGACCCACGTGGCCTTCCATCGTTATAGGAACAAATTGAATTACGACATAAGTTGAGTTAGTCGAGTCCCTCGAGGCTCACCTATCTATGTGATCGAGTTCTTACCAATGATATAGAGATGTCATCGGTGACCTGAGGACATGGTACACTTGGTCGAGTCCCTCGAGGGCATATCATCAAATCAGACTTATCTTGTAATGATGGTGATGACTTAACTAAATATCATGGTTGGTCGAGTCCCTCGAGACCATGATGATTCGGAGGCCGAACGTGATGGGAATCATAAGGAGTTGTGATTGGCAAGAGTTGCCTACCTTTTGGGCTTAGTGTAATTGGTCGAGTCCCTCGAGGTTGCACTAAGATGCTAATTGGATCCTGATCCCCACTAGGAGTCTGCCGGAGACTTTCATCTCACGTGTCAAGGGTGTCGCGTGATTCGCTAAGAAAATAGTGAGAGTACATTAAGATAGAGGTCTATCTCTTAATTAGTATTTTCTACAAAATCTACATGTTATTTATTTTTGCGATATCTTATTTTGACAGAAATATGTTGCTCACAAACCCCCTACGTGGCATACTTGATGCCAACCGCCTCACTAGTCCAAACTATACAGATTGGCTCCGTAATTTGAGAATTTTTCTCACGGTAGAGAAAATCGCATATGTCTTTAATATAATCTTGCCCACGTCAGAAGAAGGGGCAAGCGAGGATGAGATCACTCGCAATGTGAAGTATATAGATGATTCCACATTGGCAAAATATTATATGTTGGCCTACATGACTCTTTGAGTTACAAAGGCAACATGAGAGCATGGATGCAGATTCTATCCTTCTTCATCTCTGCCAGCTGTTTGAGAAATAGGAAAGAACTCAAAGATATGAGATATCTAAGAAACTCTTCTAAGCTAGGATGACAGAAGGGACATCGGTTGAGAACCATGTCCTAAAGATGATAGAGTGGATCGAGAAACTCACAGGTCTAGGAATAGTCCTAGAGGATAACCTGTGCGTTGATCTTATACTTTAATCCCTACCAAATTCTTTTTCTCACTTCATCGTGAATTTTAATATGAGTAGGTTTGAGGTGACTCTCCCTGAGCTCCTCAATATATTGAGGGAAGCTGAGAGTGCCATCAAGAAGGAGAAGCCAGTTCTCTATATTGGTGAGACCAAAAAAAAAAGGAAGGTCAGCAAGACCCTTAAGAAGCACGAGGGCAAAGAAAGACCAGGTAAGGCAAAGGTTGCCAAGAAATACCCAAGAAAAGATAAAGGACAATGCTTTAACTGTGGCTAAGACGGACATTGGAAAAGGAACTGCAAGAACTACCTTGTAGAGAAGGCGAGACAGAAGCTTAGAGAAGCTTCAGGTATATTCATAATCAATCTCCACTTGTCAGATTTTTATGATAACACATGGGTATTGGATACCGAGAGTATTTATCATATCTGTAATTCGTTGTAGGTTCTGACAAGACATAGGAGATTAGCTAGAGGCGAGATAGACCTCAAGATGGGCAATGGAGCAAGAGTTACTATAGTTACTATTGGAGATGTCACCCTACATCTGCCTGGTGGAGCTATTATTGCATTAGATGCATACTATTTTGTTCCCTCTATTATCAAAAATATTATTTCTATCTCTTGTGTGACAATTAGTTGATATAAATTAGTTTTTGAGAACAATAGTTGTTCAATAATTATGGATGATGAGATCATCACTAGAGGGACCCTTATAAATGGCTTATATGTGTTAAACACTTCTCCACATATCATGAATATAAATATGTCTAAGAGGAAAAGAGATCAGGTGAATAATGCATCCCTATGACATTATAGGCTAGGTCCTTTACATGAGGGAAAGATTAAAAAGTTACTGAAAGATGGATACTTAGATCTATTTGACTATAAGATATATGCAACTTACAAACCTTGCTTTCGCGGGAAGATGACTATAAGATATATGCAACTTACAAACCTTGCCTTTGGAAATCATACATAGTGATGTATGTAGTCTTATGTCGACTCAGGCTATAGGTAGTTACTCATACTTAATTACATTAACTGATGATTTCTGTAGGTATGGACATGTGTACTTAATGAAGTACAAATCTAAGGCTTTCGAGAAATTTAAGGAATATAAGAATGAGGTAGAGAACCAAATTGGAAAGAGTAGTAAGACTTCGAGGAGAGTACTTGAGTACAGAGGTCACCCATTTCCTCAAGGACAATGAGATTTTATCCCAGTGGACACCTCCTTATACACCACAGCTCAACGGTGTATCAGAAAGGAGGAATCGCATGCTGTTAGACATAGTGCGATCCATGATGAGTTTCGCTAACCTACCCGTTTCATTCTGGGGGTACGCCCTAGAGACTACAGCTTACCTTCTGAACAGAGTTCTATCAAAGTCGGTAGTGTCTACACTATATAAGATATGGAAAGGAAAGAAGCCCGATTATAATATTGTTAAGATTTGGGATTGTCCTGCCCATGTTAGAAGACAACTGCGATAAGTTGGAATCAAGGATAGAATGGTGCACATTCGTGGGATACCAAAAGAAAACTTGTGGGTATTATTTCTATCACCCCGAGGACCAAAAGGTCTTTGTTGCCAAGAGAGCTATGTTCCTTGAGAAGGAACACATTCTTGGTGGAAACAGTGGGAGTGAGATAGAATTGAGCGAGGTTGGAGAACCTAGCTTAAGCACTATTCCGAGCCTGAGTTTGTTCAGGTACCTAACACACAAGTTCCAACTTTACGTAGGTCTAAGAGAGTATCTCACCCTCCTGAAAGATATGTGGGACATATCAGTGGAGATTACTCCCAGGATATTGATCCTCAAACCTACGAGGAGGCTATTATGACTATAGACTCCAGGAAGTGGCAAGAAGCCATAAATTCTTAGATGGATTCTATGTACTATAATAAGATTTGGAACCTTGTAGATGCACCTAAGGGTATTGTACCCATCGGTTGCAAATGGATCTTCAAGAAGAAGATCGGAGTGGATAGAAAGGTAAAGACCTATAAAGTAAGGCTGGTAGCTAAAGGATATCATCAAAGACAAGGAGTTAACTATGACAAAACCTTTTCACCTATGGTCATGCTTAAGTTCATTAGAATTATTTTGGCCATTGCAACACACTATGACTATGAGATCTAGCAGATGGATGTCAAAATGACATTCCTTAATGGAAACCTCGAGGAAGAGGTGTATATGATACAACCAGAGGGATTCGTATCCATAGAGAGTCTAGATAGATTTGGCATGAAAAATTCTAAGAGAGGTCTCATACCGATGAGACATGAAATATCACTTTCTAGGAGTATGTCCCAAAAGACTCCTGAAGAAAGGACAGATATGGACAAGATATCTTATGCCTCATCGATAGGGTCTATCATATATACAATGTTATGTACTAGGCCTAATATAGCATATGCTTTGAGTGTCACGAGCAGGTATCAGGCAGATCCAGGCTTAGAACACTGGAAGGCAGTAAAGTGTATTCTTAAGTACTTGAGAAGGACTAAGGATCTTTTACTATATATGGAGGAGGTAGCTCCAGGTTGAGGGCTACATAAACTCAAGTTTTCAGTCTGACATTAATGATAGCAAATCAAATTCAGTGTATATTTTTACCATGAATGGAGGAGTAGTATGCTAGAAGAGTTCCAAGCAAGATACTATTACTGACTCGACCACAGAGATAGAATATATTGCTGCAGTAGAAGCAGCAAAGGAAGGGGTATAGCTCAAGCGAAGGAACCCAGGTCTCATCAGAAGTCTAAGCATGTTCTGAGGAGGTTCCATCTGATAAGAGAGATCATAGCCCGTAAAGATATAGCAATGGAAAGAGTTCCATCCAAAGATAACATTGTAGATCCACTAATGAAGCTATTGGCTTAGATTGTATTTGAGCGTCACAAGGGTCTGATGGGGATTAGACATATAGGTGATTGGCTTTAGGTCAAGTGGGAGATTACTAGTTACATGTGCCCTACAAGCCAATCACGTGAGTGATGGCACGTGTGACACACTACGTAATCTTTTTGCTTATGATTAATATTGGTATATTCTTACATTATATTATTTATTGTATATATATTGTGATGTCCTTGGTTCTGTGTAATAGGAATCAGAATGTGATGAGATCACGATAATGAGATCGATTCACCTTTAAACACAAATCCTAAATAATCTCGGTCATAGGTTTCTCGAAAGGGATATTGAGATAACCGGACAGATCGGTGTACTATATACCCATCCATATAATGCAGGTGGCTGGTCCATCCTTAGTAGGTATTGGATCTCCATCCAATAACCCACTAACCTTGCATTATTGGATCTCTATCTAATAATCTCCTTAGGCCTATAATTGGGTCTTAATCAAGGAGCCCATCAACATAGGGTCTCATCTAATGAGAATAGGGGCTAATTAGATCTTCATCCAATCCTCTATTCGCTAAAGCATCCACCATATATGTGTAACACTCTAGGCCCGATATCGAGCTGACCATGAGTCACTCCCATTAGAAGTCCTTTTGATATAGTGAATTATTGTCCCCATAATAATTCATTCGACTTATCGACTATGGATGTACTAGGCCACTACACCGTAGTCCCTAGATAGTACAGGAGGGATTAAATCCATCGGACCTGTCTGTCCCTAGTTACCATGTATCTGTAATCTCTCATCCAAATAATATCCCAGAGATCGTATATTGGACATGGTATTGTCAGGTCACATACGGAATTAGTTTGATTTGCTCTATTCGAATTCTACCAGAGAACTCCTCTCTCAATCAAAATGACCTTGGCCAGGGATTTGTCTGAGCAAACACATATGAGATATTCCTCTCATGATATCGAGAGTGGATGATCCTCTATTGACACTCAATTGCCTTCGTAAGATTGGCTACCAATCTCGATAACCAACTATACCAGATCTGGAACTTTCTAAATTTATAAGTATGGCGTCAAAGAAAGGAGTACTCATACAAGGCATTCTTAGTGTCTTAAGTCTAAGGACTAGATACACAATTGGGACTATGGAATCACTGTCTAACATTAGGTATCATTAATTATACAGCATTCCATAACTGAATTAATCAGTGAACTCATTATCTAATGAGCACCTGTATATATCCTTAGTGTCTCTACACAAGTGGCTATGAGACTAGTCGCCTCCATCATATGGACGGGTATACAGTATACCGATCTATCCAGTTATCTCATTATCGTGATTTCATCACAATTCGATTCTCATTGCACAAAACCAAGGACATCACAATATATATGTAATAAATAATATAATATAAGAATATGTCAATATTAATCATAAACAAAAAAGATCACACAACATGTCACACGTGTCATCACTCACATGATTGGCTTGTAGGGCACCTGTAACCAGCAATCTCCCACTTGACCAAAAGCTAATTACCTATGTGTCTGATCCCCATCAGACCCTTGTGATGCTTAAATATAATCCGAGCTAGTCACTTCGTTAGTGGATCTGCAATGTTATCTTCGGATGGAACTATTTTTATTGTTATTTCTTTTTGGGTAATGATCGCTCTAATCAGATGGAACCTCCTCAGAACAATTCTGTTGAGACCTGAGTTACTTTGTTAGAGTTATCGCCCTGTCGCTATCACAGTATATGGGAGTCAGCTCCATGCTGCTTAATATGACTCCCAAATCCTTGATAAACTTCTTCATCCACACCCCTTCGTCTTGCTACTTCTACTACAGCAATGTATTCCGCCTTTATGGTCGAGTCAGCAGTAGTATCTTGCTTGGAACTCTTCCATATTACTACTCTATTCAGGGTGAAAATATACCCTGAATTTAACTTGCTATCATCAATGTTGGATTAAATATTCGAGTCTGTGTAACCCTCAACCTATAGGCTACCTCCTCCACACACCAGTAAAAGATCCTTAGTCATTCTCAAGTACTTAACGATACACTTTACTGTCTTCCAGTGTTCTAAACCTGGATCTGTTTGATACCTACTCATGACACTCAGAGCATGTGCTATATCAGGCTTAGTACATAGCATCATATACATGATAAACCCTATCGCTGAGGCATAAGGTATCTTATTCATGTATGCCCTTTCTTTAGGAGTTTTTGGGGATATACTCCTAGAAAGCGATATTCTATGTCTCATCGGTATGAGACCTCTCTTAAAATTTTTCATACCAAACCTTTTGACAATAGAGTCTATGCACCTAGATTGGGATAAGCCAAGTATCTTTTTGGATCTATCTATATAGATCTGGATCCCCAAAATATAGGATGCTTCCCCTAAGTCTTTCATGGAGAAGTTTCTAGATAGCCAAGCCTTTATTATGGAGAGCATTCATACATCATTCCAATGATTAGGATGTCATCCACATATAGCACCAAGAAGGTAATAACACTTCCACTTACCTTCCTATACATAAAAGGCTCATCTTCGTTCTTAACGAAGTCATAAGATCTAATCACCTCATCAAATCTTATGTTCCAACTACGGAAAGCTTTTTTCAATCCATAAATGGATCTAAGCAACCTGCACACTTTATCTGGATCTCTTCAGATGTGAATCTCTCTGGTTATATCATATACACCTCTTCCTCGAGGTTGCCATTGAGGAATACCATTTTGACATCCATCTATCAGATCTCATAGTCATAGTGTGCTGCAAGTACTCTCCTCCTCACTTTGATTGAAGAGTCATAATACTCTTTTCAATTTGGTTCTCTACCTCATTCTTACATTCCCTGAATTTCTCAAAGGCCTCAGATTTATACTTCATTAAGTGCATATGTCCATACCTAGAGAAATCATCAGTGAATGTAATGAAGTATGAGTAACCGCCTATAGCTTGAGTCGACATGGGACATATACATCACTATGTATGAGTTTCAATAACTCAGTGGCTCTCTCTCCAATTCCACTAAAAAGAGAGTTGGTCATTTTCCCACGAAGGTAAGGTTCACAAGTTACATATGACTCATAGTCAAATGGATCTAAATATCCATCTTTTAGCAACTTTTGAATCATTTTCTCATGTATATGACCTAGCCTATAATGTCGTAGGTATGCATTATTCACCTTATCTCTTTTTCTCTTAGACATATTTATATTCATGATGTGTAGAGAAGTGTCTAACATAAATAAGTCATTTACAAGGGTCCCTCTAGTAATGATCTCATCATCTATAATTATTGAACAATTATTATTCTTAAAAACTAATTTATATCCACTAATTATCAAACAAGAGATAGAAATAATATTTTGATAATAGAGGGAACAAAATAGCATGCATCTAATGCAATAATAGCTCTACCAGACATATGTAGGGTGACCTCTCCAACTGTAACTGCAGCAACTCTTGCTCCATTGCCCATCTTGAGGTCTATCTCACCTCTAGCCAATCTCCTAGGTCTTACCAAACCCTACAATGAATTACAGATTTGATAAACACTCTCGGTATCCAATACCCATGTGTTATCATGAAAATATAACAAGTAGAGACTGATCATGAATATATCTAAAGCTTCTCCAAGCTTCTGTCTCGCCTTCTCTGCAAGGTAGTCCTTGTAGTTCCTCTTCCAATGTCCGTCCTGGCCATAGTGGAAACATTACAACCTTTGTCTTACCTAGTATTTCTTTGCCCTTGCCCTTCTTAAGGATCTTGTTGGCCTTCCTTTTCTTTTTGACCTCACCAATATAGAGAACTAGCTTCTCCTTCTTGATGGCACTCTCAACTTTCCTTAACATATTGAGGAGCTCAGGGAGAGTTACCTCAAACTTGCTCATGTTAAAATTCATGATGAAGTGAGAAAAGAAATTTGGTAGGGGCTGAAGTATAAGATCAATGCATAGGTTATCCTCTAAGACTATTCCTAGACCTGTGAGTTTCTCGATCCACTCTATCATCTTTAGGACATGGTTCTCAAACGATGTCCCTTCTATCATCTTGGCTTGGAAGAGTCTCTTAGATATCTCATATTTTTGAGTTCTTTCTTATTTCTTAAACAATTGGTAGAGATGAAGAAGGATAGAATCTGCATTCATGCGCTTATATTGCCTCTGTAACTCAGGAGTCATAGAGGTCAACATATAACATTTTGCCAATGTTGAATCATCTATATACTTCATATAGTGAGTGATCTCATCCTCGCTTATCCCTTCTTCCAGCGTGGGCATAATTGTATCAAGGACGTATGCAATTTTCTTAATGTTTGGACCAATATGTATAGTTTGGACCAATGAGGTGGTTGGCATCAAGGATGCCACGTAGGGGGTTTATGAGCGACATGTTTCTGACAAAATAAGATATAGCAAAAATAAATAATATGCAAATTTTACATAAAATACTAATTAAGATATGGACTTCTATCTTAATGTATTCCTACTATTTTCTTAGCGAATCACGTGACACCCTCGACACATGAGACGAAAGTCTCCGACAGACTCCTAGTGGGGATTGGGATCCAATTGGCATTTTAGTGCAACATTGAGGGACTCGACCAATTACACTAAGCCCAAAAGGTGGGCAACTCTTGCCAATCACAACTCCTTCTGATTCCTATAACATTCAACCTCCGAATCATCATGGTCTCGAGAGACTCGACCAACCATGATATTTAGTTAAGTTATCACCATCGTTATAAGATGAGTCTGATTTGACGATATGCCCTCGAGGGACTCGACCAAGCATATCATGTCCTCAGGTCATTGGTGATATCTCTATGTCGTAGGTAAGAACTCGATCACATAGATAAGTGAGTCTCGAGGGACTTGACCAACTCAACCTATGTCATGATTCAATTTCTTCCTATAACAATGGAAGGCCACATGGGTCAATCTTATTACCTCATACTTACTAACTTAATATTATCGTAGGAGGGGGTTTTGTTTTGTATCAGTCTCCTAATATGTCATGTCACACACATACATAGTTAATATATATCTACATCGCATGCAAATATATATACATATATCTAGTAGGTGTATAATACATCATATATGCAAGCTATACCAAATGATCATGAGCCATCACCTAATATGATTAAGCCCAAGCCAATGGGCCTAATCACTCATAATAGGATTTATGTGTGCATTGGTGCATCACCATACATCGTGATCTCCCGTTATGGCATCGTGGGTCCCGTTATAACCTCCACGCTCTCGGTACGCCTCTCCATGTAATTATAAATAATCACAGGCACGCAAGCTCAATAATAAACAAGAGAAATGTAGGCTTACAGGCCCCAATAATAATAATAATGATAATTACACACATCACAACATATGGCTCATGATCATCCATCTACATCATACATCACATGTACATTACATCATATGTAGGATTACTAGATAATATATAATAATTAATTAAACTATTTAATTAATTATTTTTCTGAATATCAGGATACTCAGAATTTCTAGAATTATCAAGGGCATTTTTATAATTTTAAATGAGAGGATAGTCCTCGAAATTTCTAAAATTGTCAAGGGTATTTTTAAAATTCTGTACATGAGGACAGTCCTTAGAATTTTCAGACTTATTGAGGATATTTTTGGTATTCTGAATGAGAGGACAATCCTTAGAATTTTCAAAAGTATTGAGGGTATTTAAGAAATTTTGTATAAAAGGGACAGAGCTGGAGTTTCTCAAATTCGAGGGGCATAACTATCTTTTTCAAAAGATGCTCTAGCCCTCCTTCACCCTCACTGTGTTGTCGTCCGCCTTGCCTGGCTACCCTCATGGCCAGTCGCCACCACCGCGACCAGCACCGCTAGTGGTAGGGTTAGCCCGCGGGCCGCCCCCACCTAGACCGCCTTACAAGTAGTCGGGCCGCTCAGAGGGTCCGCCATGGCCAACCACCTTGCATGCAAACAGATATATGTGGCTGCCCCTCCCCCGCAGGCAGCACCTACTTCGCTACCAATCATTGCAACAAGCGCGTAGAACAGTTTTACGCAATTCAATCTCATCACATACAGTTTAAAACCAATTTTTCACATGAAAATCTTGGCTCTGATACCACTGTTGGGAAACCTCAGTGGATGCATCATATGCGTAGCGAAAATCAAAATAAAAATAGGTTTCTCACGCAGATCATATATCCGCAGATCATCACATATGCAGCGAAAGATTGGGTCGCGAGAAAAATCATAAAAAATGAAAAAACTGCGATATGTGAGAGATCGATTTTACCTAGGGAGATCATATATCCCTATATTCTAGATCCAGATGGAGAAGATGAAGGAGGTCAAGCGTCCTCCTCTCTAGCGGTATCCACACGATGGATCTCTCTAGCGAAACTCCTCCAATCTGATCTTACAACTCTTGATCAAAGGGGGGGTGGAGAATAGGAGGTGGTGGCTAAAGCTATAGCCTATTAACTATGAGTCTCCCCTCCTATTTATAAAGAGCCACTAAAACCCTAGGGCTCCTTCCTTAGTGGGTATTGGATCTCCATCCAATAACCCACTAATCTTGCATTATTAGATCTCTATCCAATAATCTCCTTAGGCTTATAATTGGGCCTTAATCAAAGAGCTCATCAACATAGGGTCTCATCTAATTAGAATAGGGGCTAATTGGATCTTCATCTAATCCTATATTCGTTGAAGCATCCACCATATGTGTGTGACCCTCTATGCCCGATATCGAGTTGGTCGTGAGTCATTCCCATCAAAATTCCTTCTGATATAGTGAATTATTATCCCATAATAATTCACTCGACTCATCAACTATGGACGTACTAGGCCACTATGCTATAGTCCCTAGACGGTACAGGGGGGATCAAATCCATCAAACCTATTTGTTCATAGTTACCATGTATCTATAATCCCTTATCCAAATAATATCCTAGAGACCATATATTGGGCATGGTACTGTCAAGTCACACACGGAATCAGTTTGTCTTGCTCTATTCGGATTATACCGGAGAACTCCTCTCTCAATCTGAATGACCCTGGCCAGGGATTTGTCTGAGCAAGCATATATGGGATATTCTTCTCGTGATACAGAGAGTGGTTGATCCTCTATTGACACTCAATCGTCTTCGTAAGGTTGGCTACCAATCTTGATAACCAACTGTACCTTCCAAACCTGTAAGTCTGGCGTCAAAGAAATGAGTACTCATACAAGACGTCCTTGGTATCTCAAGTCTAAGGACCAGATGCACAACTAGGACTATAGAATCGTTGTCTGACATTAGGTATCATTAACCATACAGCATTCCAAAAGCAGATCAATCATTGAACTCATTCTCTAATGAGCACCTGTACTATATCCTTAGTGTCTCTATACAAATAGTTATGAGACTAGCCACCTCCATCATATGGATGGGTATATAGTACATCAATCTATCCGCTTATCTCAATATCCCTCTTGAGTAACTTATGACCAGGATTATTTAGGATCTATGTTTAAAGGTGAATCGATCTCATTATCGTGATCTCATCATGATCTGATTCCCATTGCCCAGAACCAAGGGCATCACAATATATATGTAACAAATAATATAGTATGAGAATATGTTAATATTAATCATAAGCAAAAAGATCACACAACGTGTCACATATGTCATCACTCACGTGATTGGTTTGCAGGGTACTTGTAACCACCAATAGTTGTAGTACATTAAGATAGAAGTTCATATCTTAATTAGTATTTTTTGTAAAGTCTCATGTTATTTATTTACGCTATATCTTGTTTGTCGCTTGTCACTTGTAAAACCCCTATGTGGCATACTTGATGCTAATCGCCTCATTGGTCCAAAGGCTCCGTAATTTAAGAATCGTTCTTACAAAAGAGAAAATCATATATGTCCTTAACATGATTGTACCCACGCTAGAGGAAAGGACAAGCGAGGATGAGATCGCTCACTTTGTAAAGTATAATGATAGTCCTAAAGGATAACCTTTGTGTTGATCTTATACTTCAGTTCCTACCAGATTCCTTTTCACAATTCATTATTAACTTTAATATGAACAAGTTTGAGGTGACTCTACCTGAACTCCTCAATATGTTGAGGGAAGCTGAGAGCACCATTAAGAAAGAGAAGTCAGTTATCTATATTGGTGAGACCAATAGGAAAAGAAATGCTAGTAAGACCCTTAAGAAGGGCAAGGGCAAAGAAACACCGGGTAAGGCAAAGGTTACTAAGAAATACTATGAAAAAGACAAAGGACAATGCTTCCACCACGGCTAAGACGGGCATTGGAAGAGGAATTGTAAGTAATACCTTGCAGATAAGGTGAAACAGAAGCTTAGAAAAGCATCAGGTATATTTATGATCAATCTCCACTTATCATATTATTATGATAATACATGAGTATTGGATATCGGGAGTGCTTATCATATGTACAATTCATTGCAGTTTCTGACAAGACCTAGGAGATTGGCCAAAGGCGAGATGGACCTCAAGATAGGCAATAGAGCAAGAGTTGCTATAATTACCGTTGGGCAGATCACCCTACATCTGGCGGGTAGAGTATCATTGCATTGGATGCAAGCTATTTTGTTCCCTCTATTATCAAAAATATTATATTCATCTCTTGTTTGACAATTAGTAGATATAAATTAATTTTTTAAGAATAATAGTTATTTAATAATTATGGATGATGAGATCATCACTAGAGGGACAGTGATAAATGGCTTATATGTGTTAAACACTTCTCCACATATCATGAATATAAATATGTGTAAGAGGAAAAGAGATGAGGTGAACAATGCATACCTATGGCATTGTAGGCTATGTCATATACATACAAAAAGGATTCAAAATTTGCTGAAAGATGGATACTTAGATCCATTTGATTATGAGTCATATGCAACTTACGAACCTTGCCTTCATGAGAAGATGACTAACTCTCCTTTTAGTGAAACTAGAGAGAGAGCCACTGAGTTATTGGAACCATACATAGTGATATATGTAGTCCCATGTCGACTCAGGCTATAGCTAGTTACTAATATTTCATTACATTCACTGATGATTTCTATATATATATATATATATATATATATATATATATATATATATATATATATATATATATATATATATACTTGATGAAGTACAAGTCTAAGGCCTTTAAGAAATTCAGGGAATATAAGAATGAAGTAGAGAGCCAGATTGAAAAGAGTATTAAGACTCTTCGATCAGATCGAGGAAAAGAGTACTTAAGTATGGAGTTCACGTATATCCTCAATGACAATGGGATTTTATTCCAGTGGACACCTCCTTAAACACCTCAGTGGAGAGGACTTTTAGGATATTGACCCTCGTACCTACGAGGGTAGCTATTATGAGTATAGACTCCAGAAAGTCGTAAGAAGTCATGAATTCTGAGATGGATTCAATATACTCTAACAAGGTTTGGAACCTTATAGATGCACCTAAGGGTATTATACTCATTGGGTGCAAGAGGATCTTCAAGAAGAAGATCGAAGTATATATAAAAAGATGGAGACATATAAGGTTGATAGGACTCCAACAGGGTTGAGTCCTAATCTCCCTAAAAGTAGTTAATAAAACCCTACTAGAATATAATAAAGCCCCTCCTAACTTATAAAAGAGTATGGCTAGCATTTAGATTAGCCCTTAGGGCTTAGTGGCCGTCGCCCCCTTACTGGGTTGGTTGGCCAGGGTTTTCCCTACTTAGATCGGCTATAGAGCCAACCTAGTCGCCCCCTGTTCCTATTAAGGTAGGTTGGCTATAGGAGGGGCAAAAGGGTAATTTAGCTTAGATAAGTACCCTCTTAGGCTAGGGTTTTAATCCCTATATAATGATGTAGCTGCCCCCTCTTCTAAATCAAGCAATTTTTAATTTTATTTTAGCCTTGTTCTGAGTCTAGGAGAGAAGAACCCCTATAACGTTTCAAGGGTTGATCCCCCTCAAGGATCAAAATCTATAGAGCTCCTTCTGGGGTTCTATCATCTGGTATCAGAGCCGTGATCTTGCTGCCCCTATAGCCATCTTAGCCACCTCCACCTTTCCAAGCAATTCCCACAATTGCTACAACATGCGCCTCCACCTTCCACCCCAACAACAGATCAAATCAGTCTGCCACTGCCCCCTACGTTTGATCTGAAATTCTGGTATATTTTTATCATCCATGCCTCTTCAATACTATAAGATTTTTTACTTTATACATTGAAGATTTTTTCCAAATTTTGTCCATTACAAATTTCGTTCGTCGCAAACGTTATCATCGTTGCAAAGGCGAAACATTACAGAAATTTTTAGCTGATTGTTGCTTCTTGAAACTAAACATTTAATCATCCTTTTTGGCTAAAACTTTTATACAATTTCATAGATCATCTTAGCTTTCATCTAAGACTGATCTTATAAAAAAAACTCATTCTAGATCTAGAGTTATAGCACTGTGATTCTTTATTGCATAGTATTAAAATTTTACAATGTAGAATCTATCTTTTGTATATTGGCCACTTGAAACTAAACTTTTGTTCATCCTTTTTAGGTAAAATTTTTATACAATCCTCAAGATCAAGTTAGCTTTCATTTGGATTTGATTTCATAGAAAAACTCCTTCTAGAATTGGATTTTTTGTATAATCTTTGACCATCACGCAGTTTTGAAATTTTACAGTGAAGGAATCTGCCTTTTGTCTTTTGCCCTATTTCTCTACTATTATGCTGCCAAAATTTTATCAAACTTTTTACTGGTATTAACAACATCTGAACCAAGGGTTTTTACATAATTTTCTTGAACTTTTCTCTGGAATTTATGTCGAGAAGTCATCGTTTCTCTGACATAAAACTGGTTCAGCAGGACAGCACACCGCAGCACTTCTTTTCACTGAATTCTATTAGATTTGAGTGCTATTTTTTGTGAGATTTGGGTCTCTCTTTTCCTCATCTCCAAACCCTATCATCTTACCCTAAACCAAATCCAAACAGCCCCCAAATCAGCCACCTAAATCATCCTACTTCCTTATCAATCCACTTACTTTTTAAGCCAACTTCCCTTACCGAGACACCTACCTTTGCTGCCATCTATCCCAGATCTAAAAGCTATTTTCCTAACCTTCATCTACTGCTGTCATAGCCCTAAAACCACACCAATTTGTAGCCTAAACTTCATAAAACCATAGCCCCAAATCGCACCCAAAACAGCCAAGAACCGCACCCAAAAATCGAAGCCTTCGGTCCACCAACCTTTTAGCCACCCAATCTCCCTTGTCCCTTCAATCGCAACATGCATCTTTTGCTGCCCAATGCTGCCAATAGTGACCTCTTGCTGCCATCCTCCTTAATCGCAACCAATAGCAATCTTTGCAGCAAAAAAGCTACCAATAGCGATCTTTTTCTGCAATCTGTTTACATCATAGCCCGCAATAATTGTTTGCTGCCAACTATCTTGATCGCAACTAGCAACAAATTAAACACCATAGCAACCGTCTCTTGCTCCATACCACTGCTGCCCTCCTCTATAACAGCCGTGTACATCGCTGCCCTGTCTTCCTCCTATTACAGCTGCACCCTTGCTGCAACCAACGCCACTTGCAACCACGAAGTCACACCGCAGCTGCAGCCGACATTGCTGCTACCCTCTTCTTCCTCCGCTATCGCTGCTGCCTTCCGACTTATATTTCTTGGCTGCGATTTTTTGACAAATATCAGCCACCTAAAAATTTGCGGCCTCGATGACATTGTAGTGCCAATATTATCACATCACCGAAGGATCGCAACTGATGTTACTGCTGCCATTTTCTTCCTCCACCATTGCTGCTACCCTTAGTTGTCATCCTCCATTTGGAGACTTGATCAGCACAGCCCTGACATTGCTACCTTCAACCTGAAGATTACAACTACACTCTTTAATCGGTTTGATTTGACAGGTTGGAGATCCTTATGTCATAACATCAGTGGGCTTATTCGAAGCTAAATTGGAGGCTCTTGAGACACGTAGAGATGTTAAATTATGTGCTCTCTTTGAGGAGTTTAGATTGGGCTGATCACCGAGCCCAATAAGATCACAACGCGATATAAATTTGGATTGTAAAAAGAACCTTAGTGAAGAACTAGTGATGATCCATCAAACCTCTACCATCCAAGAGTACCAAACCAAGTTTGAAAGGTTATCTAATTAAACTTATGATTGGTCTCAAAAATAGATATTGAGGGATTTTATTGAGGGCTTGAAGTCGGAGATTCAGGAAGAAGTTAAAGCGCGACAGTCGTACATACTTAAGGCAATAATCTCCTTTTCATGACATCAAGAGGAGTGATTGAACTATGAAGCTCAGAAGACTATAGTTGCTCCCCGACCAGTGGCACTAAAGCTTTCACCTCCTCCTACTATCAGTCGATCCCCTTAGCCACAGAAATTAATAAAAGAAGACCTTCATGATAGATTAACAAAGGGCCTATGTGGGTGTTGTGATAAACTATAAAGCCTAGAACACAAATGTAAAAAGGAGACACCGCTGATGATTGCGTCCACTGAAGAACCCAAACTTGAAGATATAACTCTCGAGCCCAAGGAGAAGAATACACCACAACCGGTCACCCATACGGTCCCTACCTTAGTCGGCTACACCAATCTGCCAAAATTGAAGATCGAAGGGTTTCTTGAGCAGCAATCTGTTATCATCCTTATCAATGCCAGGAGCACACACAACTTCATGAGCAGTAAAGTTGTTGCCCACTTAATGCTCCAAAAAGAAGATTACAATGGGTTCAAAGTCAAGGTAGCTAACGGCCAAATTTTGAAATGCAACCAGAAGTGCCCGTGGGTAAAACTGATCCTATAGGAGCAAGACATAGTTGTTGATTTTTTCCTCCTCCCTCTTGATGGTTTTGATATAGGGCTTGGCATTGATTGGTTGTCTATAATTAGAGATGTTTTCTGAAATTTTTTGAAGCTAACCATGAAATTTTTCAAAAAAGGAAAGCTGGTGATTCTATGAGGGAGCCCAATGACTACAACCACAACACCACACTTGGAGGGGTTACCAAAAGAAGAATCCAATGGTTTCTCAATTCAAATTCAAGAGTTTCATGAGATTAAAGATAAAAAAAACCCTCCCATAGCTTGCTGAATTTTTGGGTGTCTCCACCCAACTGAGCCGACTACCTCCTCTGAAGCTGGTCGACCCCCCTATGTTGAACAGGTCGAAACTTCTACCAATTGTTGCTCGACCAGATTGCTTCATACAACCTAAGAAGGTCAAAGATAAAAGGGTCATCCAGGAGATGACAGAGACATGGATTGTTCGGCCATGCTTATTTCCTGCTATGACATATCCCTACATCCTTTTCCCCAGAGATAAGTTACTTCTAAAGTGTTATATCCTGTTGAACTCACCATAGTTGTTGATACAGCACTTCCAGATCTCAAGTGACTTTTACGACTTTTCCTAGGATCCAAGCATGATGCTTAAAGACTTCCTTGATGATGACCTCCGATCTACGGTCCAAGACCGTGAGAAAATTGAGCCCCTCTAGTGGCAAAATCAAAAAAGGGGAAGGATCATTTATAGGACTCAACGAAGCATGAATGTCATCCCTCTCATTATAAAGAAAGATGCATCACCTTAGCCGAGTGGAACTATAGCCCTTACGGCCATGATGTCATCCATACCAAATTGTGGTCAGATGTTTGTTATTGGAGTAGACACATCCAGAGTGGGGGTCAGTACCATCCTTATGCAAGATGGTCAACAGCGTGAAGAAGTGAAAATGGACCCCGAAAAATCACCACTCCTACCCACCTCAGACTTCGATCGGGCTCAGACCACTAGAGATTTTATCAGAGGACAGTCCTCACTGCAAAAGAAGGCACAAATACTATTACAGAGCAACCACATGGTAGCCCATGTAAGGAAGAAACTTCCTCCTGACAAATGCCAAAGCAGAAGAAAGTTTCCTGAGAAAGATCAAGTCCCCCTTCATCTCCAGCTCCACCAGCATGAAATTCAAGTCTCAAGAAAGTAGTCTCCTAATTTCTTTGGGCTTTGCAAAATTGGGGATCACATGGGGGCCATAACCTAGAGATCAAATCCATGTACCAGATCAAAATTACAGTTGATCCTCCAAGTATCCCACATCGAATGGAAATTTAAAGATGATGACTCAGCTCAAGTTCTTCCAACTAACACCCAAGCTGATGAGGAGCTGAAGACCTGGTTCCTTGAGTTCATGGAACTTCAGCCTTGAGGACAAGGTTAATTTTAAGAGGGCGGGTTTGATAGGACTCCAGCAGTGTTAAGTCCTAATCTCCCTAGAAGTAGTCAATAAAACTCTACTAGATTGTAATAAAGTCACTCTTATCTTATAAAGGAGTATGGCTAAGGTTTAGATTAGCCCTTAGGGCTTAGTGGTCGCCGCCCCCTTACTGGGTTGGTTAGCCAGGGTTCCCCCTACTTAGGTCGGTTATAGAGCCAACCTAGTCACCCCCTGTTCCTATTAAGGCAAGTTGGCTATAGAAGGAGCAAAGGAGTAATTTTACTTAGGCAAGCACCCCCTTAGGCTAGGGTTGTGATTCCTATATAATGATGTAGTCGCCCCTCTCCTAAATCAAGCAATTATCAATTTTATTTCAGCCTTATGCCGAGTCTAGGAGGGAGGAACCCTTATAGCGTTCTAAGAGTTTATCCTTCTGGGGTTCAATCAAAGGTAAGGCTAATAGCTAAAGGATATTATCAAAGATAATGAGTTGACTATGACTAAACCTTTTCACTTGTAGCCATACCTAAATCCATTAGAATTTTTTTGGCTATTGCAGCACACTATGACTATGAGATCTGGTAGATGGATGTGAAAATGACAGTCCTCAATGGCAATCTTAAGGAGAAGGTGTATATGATACAGCCAGAGGGATTTATATATAGAAAGAGTCCAAATAAAGTGTGCAGGTTGCTTAGATCCATTTATGGATTGAAGCAAGCTTTCTAAAGTTGGAACATAAGATTTGATAAGGTGATCAGATCTTATGACTTCGTTAAGAACGAAGATTAGCCTTATGTGTACAGGAAGGTAAGTAGGAGTACTATCACCTTCTTAGTGTTATATGTGGATGACATCCTAATCATTAGGAATGATATAGGAATGATCTCCATAGTAAAGGCTTAACTATCCAGAAACTTCTCCATGAAGTACTTAGGAGAATTATCCTATATTTTGGGGATTCTGATCTATAGAAATAGATCCAAGAGGATGCTTGGCTTGTCTCAGTCTAGGTACATAGACTTTATTGTCAAAAGATTTAGTATGATCACTTTCTATGAGTATGTCCCCAAAGACTCCTGAAGAAAGGGCAGACATGGATAAGATACTCGATGTCTCAGCGATATGGTATATCATGTATGTTATGCTATATACCAGGCCTGATATAGAGTATGCTTTGAGTGTCATGAGTAGGTATCAAGCGGATCCAAGTTTAGAACACTGGAAGAAAGTAAAATATATCCGTAAATACTTGAGAAGGACTAAGGATCTTTTACTAGTATATGAAGGAGGTAGCCTAGGTTGAGGGCTACATGGACTTGAATTTATAATCTGACATCGATGATAGCAAGTCAAACTCAGGATATATTTTCACCCTGAATGTAGGAGTAGTAAGTTGGAAGAGTTCCAAGCAAGATACTACTATCGACTCAACCACAAAGGCGGAATACATTACTGTAGCAAAAGCAACAAAATAAGGGGTGTGGATAAAAAAGTTCATTAGGGATTTGGGAGTCGTAACAAGCAGCATGGAATTGGTTCCCATATACTGTGACAATGAAAGGGCGATAGCTCTAGTAAGGGAACCCAGATCTCATCAATTCTGAGGAGGTTCCATCTGATTAAAGCGATTATGACACGAAAAGATATAGCAACGGAAAGAGTTCTATCCGAAGATAATATTGCAGATCCACTATCAAAGCTACTAGCTCAGATTATATTTGAGCATCACAGGGATCTGATAGGGATCAGATATATAGGTGATTCACTTTAGGTCAAGTGGGAGATTGCTAGTTACAAGTGCTCTGTAAGCTAATCACATAAGTGATGGCATGAGTGACATGCTACGCGATCTTTTTGCTTAAGATTAGTACTAGCATATTCTCACATTATATTATCTATTGCATATATATATATATATATATATATTGTGATATCCTTAGTTCTGTGCAATGAGAATCAGATCATGATGAGATCACGATAATAAGATTGATTTAACTTTAAATACATATCATAAATAATATCGGTCATAGATTACTTGAGAGGGACATCAAGATAACTGGACAGACCAGTGTACTATATACCCGTCCATATGATGGAGGCGGCTGGTCTCATAGACACTTGTGTAGAGATACTAAGGATATAGTACATGTGCTTATTGGATAATGAGTTCATTAATTGATCCGCTCATGAACTATTGTATAGTTAATAATACGTAATATCAGACAGCGATTCTATAGTCCCAATTGTATATCTGATCCTTAGACTTGAGACACGAAGGATCCCTTATTTGAGTACTCCTTTCTTTGATGCCAGACTTACAGGTTTAGAAAGTTTCAGATCTAGTATAACTGGTTATCGGGATTGATAGCCAACCTTATGAAGGCAATTAAGTGTCAATAAAGGATCATCCACTCTCGGTATCATAAGAGGAATATCCCGTGTATACTTGCACAGACAAATCACTAACTATGGTTATTCGGATTGAGAGAGGAGTTCTCCGGGAGAATTCGATTAGAGCGAGACTCAAACAGATTTCGTATGAGACCTGACAGTACCATATCCAATATATGATCTCTAGGATATTTTTTGGACGAGGGATTATAGATATATAGTAACTGAGGACATATAAGTCCAATTGATTTGATCACCTTGTACCGTTTGGGGATTATGACATAGTGGCCTAGTACGTCCATAGTCGATGAGTCGAGTGAATTATTATGGAGATAATAATTCACTATATAAGAAGAAATTTTGATAGGAGCGACTCACGGCCAACTCGATATCGGGCCTAGAGGGTCATACACATATGGTGGATACTTCAGCGAATAGAGGATTGGATGGAACTCGAATTAACCCTTATTCTAATTATTTGAGACCCTATGCTGATGGCTCCTTGCTTGAGGCCTAATTAGAATCACCACTTTGATACCACCTCTGTCACGCCCCTCCAAAATATCGACAATATTTAAAATTTTGTCACAACAACTAATCCAGGATCCAAACACACATTTTGAGGTCACTAAGAAAACATTCAGATCAAATTTTCACCTCTATAGTCTACAAATTCAACACCCTGTGCAGTTCATAAACATACCACGCATCACTCGATAATTCATATAATCTGAACTCAACTCTTCAAAATAATAACCACACATAAACTCATAAGTGGGAAAGTCTATGCAGTCACCAAAACAACGATTACCATAAAATCATATCATTACATGCATTTAACTTAACATTCCAAAATCCTATACATGAGGGATCCTTTATCTTACACAAAATCCACAGGTTTAGATTCATCGTCACATTTCATAAGATGGGTAGCTTATACAACAAAACACATATGCTAACAAAGATCGCAAAATCTTCTAAACTTTCCACCGCCTCAACCCAATCTTAACAAGTAAGCAAGCGATACGCTATCCTGAAAAATTTATCAACAAGCGGGTGAGCATAAGGAGCTCGAAGTGACTAACATATCCATATCAAAATAATACAATTTCCAAAGGGATACAGCATAGTACAAGGCGAATATACGATTTCGTAGACATAAAATTGTTAGGAGCGAAACATAATTGTCTTTTCAATCTTACATATTTGGTTCCCGGATGGGGCATAGAGTAATTGGAGCATCTCGATCAAAGGAAACATATCGAAGCTTATCGGCATACGAAATGTTACGAAGCATATCAACGGCATATGGAATATTTCAAGCAAAATCATCGATGAATGAAGCATTTGAGCATATCAAAACAAATATCGCGAAGCTCAAACGTCGTCCTTGACGTCGCAATCATATTATTCTTATCCGAGCATGAGCGAAACAACTCACCAAAACTCGGATGTCATATCAAACATATAGAAGGTGTAGTGGAATCTCGGAATGTGATCCATCCATTTCTGAATGACCACGACAAATGTCTCCCACGTGGGAGCTCCATCCACCCACGTCTAGGTGAAGTCGGAAGGGGCGAGCATCGCAGCTCTAAGCACATACCCTTTACCATTTCGGCAAGGTCCGAATATCCTGAGCGGGACCCCACATAGCGGGTAATAAGCACATACCCTTTACCATTTCGCAAAGGTCCGGACAATCCCACACACGAGTACAAGAGGCGGTTTAACAATAAGTAGCATATGTCGGAAACATACGCGGAACAACAAAACGTGCATGTGTCTTTTCGAGATAATTCGAAACAAAGAACAAATCTCTCACAAATATATTCAGTTTTGGAATAAAATGAAAACAAGAATGTACAGGGATTCCAAGCAATCATATTTAGCTCAATTTCAATAAGAAAGTTAGACGAATTCAAATATCCAAAGGAATAGAACAAAATACGCGAAATCGACCAAAGCTCGATTTCGGACAGATTTCTAGTGGCACAGCAAACAAATATTTCAGAATATCAATTATGCTCCAATACCCATAAGAAAGTTATGGTCGAACCCTATATCAATCTATATTTTGATGGAACAAATTTCGTATGAAACAGGGTTCCCAACATGGAGTTACTTTTGATTTGGTAACCCAAGGGCAAAAACACAATCACTGTTTTGCAGAATTTATAGGGTCGGATTCAACAGATAATAGGGTAGGCAATTGAATTCCAAAATTTTCAAACTATATGTCAAAAGAAAGATTTTCAAGTCTAGTTTCAAATAAAATCAGTTTGGTACAAATCGGAATTTTCAACAGGGAGTTATAGGCATTTTAGTATTGACAGGTCAGAAATCTTGAACCCTGTTTTACAGCATCTATAGGCTCATTTGAAACAGATGTTTGGGTAAGTATTCGGTGTCTAAAATCTACAAAATCAGTGTCAAAAGAAAGATATATCAGTCTAGATTCATATAAAATAAGTTTAACCTAAATCCAAAATCAGTACAATAATCTACAGCTGGAACAAGGTAGAAGGGTCAGGACTTTGATAATTTTCCAGATTCAAATCTTATAAGCAACAAGAGAGATTTCAGCTTTGCAGGTCTTGAATTCAGCAATTAATTTTGGAAAGCAAGGCAAAACAGCAAGGATAAAGTATCAGAAGGTAAAAAAAATTAGGATAGAACACTTGCCTTTGATAATTTTGACCCTAAGTGAAAAGATTTGAGCAAAAACCCTTAAAGCCCCAAATCTTCTTCTTCTTCTTCTTCTTTCTTTCTTTCTTTCTTTTTTTTTTTCTTGAACAGATCACCCACGTAGCTGCCTTCTCTGCTTCCTTAAGAATGAAGGCAGAGAGGCTTAAACGGTGGAATTTGTCATTTTTTTATATTTTGCAGTTTAGTCCTTGTATTTAGTACATTTACGATTAGGTCCTCAGGGTTTACATATAGGTCCTCAGATTTTTTTTTTTTTTGAACAGATTACCCAAATCTTACAAATAAGTACTTCTGATTCATACTCTATTTCCTTTGTCAATTTAAAATGAATGCTTACATTATCACCAGAAATTTATACGAAAATTCGGAAATGAGGGGTGTTACACTCCCCCCTCTAGCTCCCAAGTTGTCTCCTCTCCAGAATGATATCTCCAATTTACTTGAACCAGTGGGATGACCCGATTCCTTAGGACTTTTTCTTTCTTATCAAGAATCTGAATAGGCTCTTCCACATAAGATAAATCTTTATCGATCTCCACCAGCTCATACTTAATGATGTGAGAAGGGTCATATATATACTTTCTAATCATCGAGACATGAAATATATCATGGACATGGCACAATGCTGGTGGCAAGGCAATCCTGTATGCGACAGAACCAACCCTCTCAAGAACCTCAAAAGGTGCTCCATGTGAGGCTTAGTCCAGTGGTAGCTCCACGCTGTGACGTAACCACAGGTAGCCCTTTCGTACTCGGGTTCCCTAACCATGCCCGATTACTAGGTTGGCTCTGATACCAAATGTCACGACCCGGGTTGATGAGCTAACTATCCCGACAGCTTTAGTTTTGGCCTCAACCACGGCCAAAACGCTCGAGCCGGGAGTTACCAGTAGTACACTCATCAACCCTTATAAGACATATATATGTTCCCACATTTCCAATGTGGGACTAAGGGGTGTTACAACAACTCTTCCCCTCAGCCACATTTTAGCTCCAAAAGCTCTACATCTTTGTCTACATGGACAAGCTTCTTCTGGAATACCACTCCCAGTTGAGCCAAACCCTAATCTACATCAAAGCTCTCTCTCCACTTCACCCAAGGCCTTCAATCTACAATGGGGAGATATTAATCATTGCTAAAATTGAGGCTTGGCATGATACATGTCAACGACACAAAGGAGAGATAAGCCCCAGAGTATTGTAGCTTCTACTCACTCCAAACTTAGATCGGACTCACATTACCATGGACTCTATTAGAGGGCAGCCACCATCTCAGAGGAAAACCTGGCTACCATTAAAGAACAATCACATGCCAGCCTATATAAGAAAGAAACAATCACCTGACAAATGCTAGAGTAGAAGGAAGTTTTGTATCGAGGATCTAGTCTTCTTTTGTTTTCAACCCTACTAGCAGGAATCTATGAAGACTCGAGCCTCAAAGAAGTAGTATGTATATTTCTTTGGACCCTAAAAAATTGGAGATCACATTGGAGCTATGACTTGTAGATCAAATCTGCATACTAATTCAGAAATACAACTGATCCACCAAGTATCACACCTCAAATGAAAGTTTAGAGAGGGCGACTTAGCCCAGAGCCATCCACCTAACATCCCGACTGATGAGGAGGCCCAGTTCCAGTTGGATATCGTATGGGATCGTAAGATCATAATGCATCATCATCCAAACACTACTACTGATAAAAATATATAAGACAATACTAGACTGTAGGATCATGATACGCCTACTACAGGGGTCATGAGGGAGCCTCTTAAAGAATGGGAGAGGGTTCATATCTTCAATTTCATTTAGCTTCATCTCCTGAAGTTCTTGAATTTGAATTAATAAGTCACTTGACTCTTTTTGTGGCACCTTCTCCAAGCATAGTGTTGCAACCATAGTCACTTCGCTCCCTTGTTTCCAACATAGGATCACATGTTTCCCTTTCCTGAAAAAATTCATGGTTAGATTTGAAACATCTCCTATCGTGGATAACTATTTAATGTCAAGCACCACTTCATAATCATCGAGAGGGAGGAGGAAAAAATCAGCAATGATCTTTTGGCCTTGTAAAAATAATTTCAACCATGAGCACTTTTGGTTGCACTTAAGGATTCGGCCATCAGCTACCTTGACATCGAACCTGCTACAATCTTTATTTTGGAGCATCAATCAGGCAGCAACCTTGCTATTCATAAATTTGTTGGTGCTCATGGTCTCGATGAGGACGGTGACGAGTTGTTGCTTTATAATTCATTCAACTTTTATTATTTGCGAGTTCATATAGCTGGCTAGAGTATGAGCCGTGAATTGGCTAGTTATAAGTCCTCCTTCATGTTCTCCTCATGCTTGAGGTCCTCCTCTTCATGTTTAAATTCTTCAATGGGTTCGATCATGAGAAGTCTCCTCTTTTTGCAATAGTGGTTGTGGCTTCACAACTCATCACAATGCCAGTATAAGCCCTTTGTGAATCTGTCATAAAGTTCTTCTCTTGATAACTTCTTCGGCTAAGGTGACTGGCTGGTGGTAGATAGGGTTGAGGGTCTATGTGCTACTGGTCATATGATTACTTTGGTCCTCCAAGCATCTTGGTTCAGCCTTTCTTCTTGTAATCATGCAAAGGAGATAGTTGTCATCATTGTGTAGGATCATCGCACTTTAACTTCTCGAATTTTCGGATTCAACCCCTCGGTGAAAGTCCCTAATAATTGTCTTTCAGACCAGTATCTTGTTTGGTTAAAGAGTCTTTCAAACCTAGTTTGGTACCCCTGAACTGTGGAGGTGCGGAGTTTTGTAAGTTAGCTATCGATATTTTTATACTCGGATGGTCCAAAGCGGAGTAGTAGCCTACTCTTAAATTACCTCCATATTGGGACTCCGTGGGTGTGCTTATACCAATCGTACCATTGAGTAGCTTCTTTTCTAGATGGATTGCAGCAATGTTGACCATAGAAGCCTCCGGGGTCCTGTGATAGTGGAAGTATCGCTCCGAGCGTGAAATCCATCCTGTCGAGTCTCCATCTTTCCATTGAGAGAAGTCCACCCTCATGCGTGGATACACTGAATCCGTCACTTGTTCCTCTTTCTTAGGAGGGTTCTCTTTATAATATGAACTTCCACCTTACTACAATCTTCTTGGGCTCGGTAATCGGCCTAATCTAAATTATGTGAAGAGAGCACGTAATCTGTCCTCCATACGCATCTCGAAGGCCTCCAACTTGGCACCGATTATATCTATCGATGTCATGACATCAGACTCCAGATCTATAATGTCGAAGTCCTTCTCTTGCTATTGGGTCAATGGCATGAACCGGTTGGATGGATTGGTGGCTGAAAGAGGTGGTGGATTAAGGGTAGATGGCTACGGTTTGAGGCTGATAGGTTACTATTTTCGGTTAATGTTGGAGCTATGGTTTGGAGTTGTTCTAGGGGTTGTATAGGAGGTATGATGGCTAAGGGTTAAGGTTAGAGCGATGGCTTAGGATTGCTATTGATGACAACAATAGATTTGGAAGGGATTGGGTGTGGATGCAGCAAGTAGTACCGAAGGTAGTGCAGCATAATTTTTGTCAAAGGGGGTGTTATTGATGTTGCTGTTTGGGGTTGTTGTAGAGGTTGTGATGGGACAGAGGTTTAGGGTTAGAGGGAAGGAAGGTTTAGGGTTGCTGTTGGGGACAGCAACCAGTTTGGTGTGGTTACTGCAAGAAGTATTGGATACGATTGGAAACTTATGTCAATGACGGAAAATCATTACATTAGTTTCTTATACTGTTGTTTGGGCCAGTTATAAAAATTAAGAGTAGGCTATGATGGCTATTGTCTTAGGGCTAAAATAGTGCCTTAAAGATGATGTGGGTGGCAATAACATATTCGGTAAAATTTGGTGGTGCATGCGGTAAGATTTTACATCGAAGAACATCAGTTTGACGATAAAAATTCTAGCAGTGTTTTAGATTATTATAATAGTAATAAATAGATGATGATTAAGGCTAGATCAATGAAGAGTATTGAAGAGAATATGGCAATAAAATATGGCAGCAAGTTTTTGGCAAAAACACGATAGCAAAGTAGTAGGCGGCTATTTTGGCTATAGTTCTACGTTGTTGTTTTGGGCCGATTGTAAAAATCAAAAGAAAGGCTATGATGGCTACATCTTAAGGCTAGAGGGGTACCTTAAAGATGATGTAGTTGGTGGCAGTAAATTCGAAAGGATCTAGTGGGTTATGAGAAAAAAAATGGAAAAAAGGTATAGCGGCAGAATTTTACATCAAAAATTTCAATAGTTTGACAATGAAAATTCCAGCGATGTTTTGGAGTATTATAACAGCAAAAAAACCATGAGGATAGTAGCATGAAAGATAAAAGTAGTGACAATAATAAATTTGACAGAGATCGATTGCGTATGCAACAAGAAACACCGAAAAGATGCAGCGGTAGATTTTTACATCTAAAGTTCAATAGTTTGGACATAAAAGTTTTAGCAGTTTGTATTAAGAATTTTCATGAAGAACCTAAAGGAAACCTACTAATGTGAAATGTCAAAGCCATCATAGAAATATGTAGAAGATTTAGCAGAAAAAATATGGCAGCAAGATCAAAGATAGGGCAGTAGTATGCAGCTGAAATTTGCAGCATAACTTTCATCGTTAAGATTGTAACTTTGCAACGACAAGTTTGTGCAATGTAATAGAGGAACACTTTTTATGGGTTTGGGTTTATGATAACTAAATTACAGTAATAGTAAAGTAGATTATCAGAACCTGATGCAATTCTTGTAGAAACTATAGGGGGATCTGCGGTAGTGGTAATAATAGTGGTGTTTGGTGATGATCTTAGCAATTGTGAAAATTGCTTGGGTGGCTAGATGAAGATGATGGATGGTTGTAGAAGGGCAGTGAGGCACCAAGATCATTACTCTAATACTAAGTGTTAGAATCTTTGTGGATTTTAAGCTTGGGGTTTGATCTCCATAGGGGATCGGCCTCTTGGAACTCTATAGGGGTTCTCTCCTCCAAGGTATTCGACAGAATGGCTAAAGAAAAATTGATCTTATTCATAATAAGAAAGGAGAAGTTTACTTGCTTTTTATAAGGCTTATGAAGAGACCCCCTAAACCAAGACTCCTAATAAGAGTCCTACTAGAAATAAAACTCTAACTCCAACTCCTACTCTACTAAAAGAATCCTAACTCTGGAAGAGTCCCAACCCTAGAAGGAACTCAACCATTACCTGTTGAATCTTGAATTTTGATGATGAGATCAATTGATGAGTGTTTATCTAACATGTGTGTTAGAGGAAGATTTGCAGGTCTAACTATAACAGGAGCAATGAAGTTACAACGAGATAATGGGCCAAGATCAAGCTTAAGCATTGGGCCAAGTTTGGACAATGCAGTGGGACCTCACCAGGAGTTCACTAGGAGATTCGCTGAAGGGATCGGGAAGCTCACTATGAGCACACCGAGAGATCACTGAAAGAATATCGGATGACTTACCGCAAGAATGTTGAATATTACCAGATTTGTGAAAGTTCGGTCTTAGTTTAAGCTTGTGGTCTTTAAGTATTGTAATTATTGAGTCATAGTTAGAAGTGATTCTTAATTGAGTTAGATTTGGATGAAATTTAAATCAACTCAATAAGGTAACCAGGTCCACTATTGGGGTTTGATTTAGCTCAGTTTAAGCTCAATTGGTTGACCAAAGGGTTGGTCAACATTAGGTTCAAGCCGAAATTTGAAAAGTAGAGGGAACCACTTTTGCAGAAATTATGGTGGGTAAACTGTCGGTGAGCGGCGGGTGTACTACCATCGCCCAGGCTTTCGGGCGGCTAACGACGGTTGACCTTCCTAGGCTGGGTGGTTGAACCGCCTGTACCCAGGAATCTGGGTACTTTTAATGATTGACCCACCCAGGTCGACAAGTAAACCGCTTGTACCCGATATTTCTAGATATGTTTGATTTTTGGCTCTAATTTCTGAAGCCACTTAGGGTCTATAAATACCCCAAGTATTCTTGCATTCACAATAACTTCTTTTGGGTAATTAAACTTTATGAAAAAGAAATTGGGTGTGATTTGTAAAAAAAATAAAAAGGAAGGGAGAGAACCTAGAGTTAGACATTTTCTCAAAATCTCCCTTGTAAGCAAAGTGTAAAGGTTTGGTCTTCACCCAAAGAAGATCGATAATGGACATCGGTATGTCTTAAGAAGGAGGACTCGAGAGTGGACGTAGGCTGTTGGCATTGAACCACTATAAAAATTGTGAGTGTTTCCTTACTTTCATTATTTACATATTTTTGTATTGACACTTTTGATTTAACTCAACTCTTTGAAATCAAAGTTTTCACGATAAGTTCTTTCCTTCAAACGTTGTTTATCTTTCCAGATTGATTCTTAACTTAGTAACTTTCTTTGAAATCAAAATCTCCTCTCTTGGTGCCTATTGATCCTAACAATTGGTATCAGAGCAAGGTACTTACTCTTTGGAATAACACCCACTCGAGTAAATGGCTTGTTTTGGTATGAATGAGGAATATTCTATCTCATGTCCTCCCATGTTTTGGACGGATTACACGTATTGGAAGACAAGGATGCGTATTTTTCTTATCTCTTTGGAACTTGATCTATGGAGTATTGTTGAGAATAGATTTGAAAAATCTTCCAAGCCAATGAATGAACTAAATGATTTGGAAATGAAGAATTTTTTTTTAAATGCCAAGGCTATGAATGCATTGTTTTGTCCCTTAGATAAAAATGAATTTGATCGGGTTTCTTATTTTGATTCAGCTTTTGATATATGGCATGCATTAGAAATAACATATGAAAGCACACTTAATATAAATGAATTACTAAATAAAAATACTTCTAAAAATAAACAAGAAGAACATATTCCTAAGAACTAGAAGGAATGTGAATCGAGAAGAACACATGACTCCTCGAGTAAAATCTCGAGTGATGAGGACCTTGAACTTTTGACAAATAAACCAAAAAAATTGATGAACTTGAGCCTTAAAAATAATCTAAAGATAGACAAAACCTCTTGCTATGAATGCAAGAAGCCAAGGAGCTCCAAAGATAAAATGCACAACCAAGAAGCAGAGAACCTCGCTCTTATGGCCATTGACGATGAGGTTAGTGACTCATTAAGCATTTTTTTCAAAATTATTAAACATGTTCCATGATTTGTTTGATGAGTTTAGAAAACTTAGTAAATCTTTTAAGTTGCTTAAAAATGAACATGATTTATTAGTTGGTAAAGTTGATAAAATATATGAGTTATTAGCATCACATAATGTTAGTTCTAAATATGAAATTATAGACAATATTAAAGAAGAAAATATCATGCTTAAGACAACATTAGAAAATTTTAAAATTAAAAATAAATCTTTTAATATGATCCTTGTCAATAAGGGTCATTTTAATAAAATAAATGACATAAGATTTGTTGGTAATATTCAACAAAAATCAATCATTTTTGTTAAAGGACTTACCTTAAATGTGCCACCAAGAATCAAGTATAATTTTTGTAGACGATTAGGACATATGGCTTACAAATGTCTATTTAAAAATTATAGTCCTCACAAGTTAGTTTGGGTTCTTAAAGGAATCATAAACAATTTTATGCCATTAGAGAAAATGGAAATAACATGAAGGACCCAATATTAAATGGATATCGAAATCAAAACCTCCCTTAATATAAAGTTATTTCTAACAAGGCTAGGAGCAATAAAAATAAAAATATTTTGAAAGTAGATACTCAAGTTATATTGCTTGAGATCTAACACTCCTTCAATCTTACTAGCCTAAGTAGTAATAAGAAAATTATTGGAATTAAAATTATTAATAATAAATCTTTTAATGGTTCATCATTAATATTGATGATGCATAGCTAAGGCATACAAGTATGAAAATGTATTAGAACTAAAGAACCTTAGTTATTAAAATATATATTTATATTTAAAATTACAAAAATGAGATTTTAAGTGAATGCTAAAATTATTGACTTGTTTAAATGTAAAAACTATTGTTAAATAATTTAAATATTGACGAAGTCTATGGAATGATTGATTTAAATATTACATTGATTGAAATGCTATGATTGAATGATTGTTTTGAATGATAGAATTTTAGCATAGAACAATATAGAGAATGGAGAGAAAAATCATGTTTCATTGTCTAGTATTTTTATAAATTAAAAATATATTTAATGAGAATGAAATGAGCATGATAACTCACTATACTAAGTCTAAAAATCACTGGAATTAAAATAAGTCAAAGTTTTTATTTGAAAATATTTTATAGCAATGATGAAATTTTGTTTTTGACTTTAAATGGTACTGTATTGTAGAAATAAATTTCAAAAGAAAGATAATTATTCATGAAATAATTTTTTTTCTCATGAATCCTTCAACAAGATAAAATGATACATTTATTATTAAATCTCTTTAACTACAAAAATAAATTAAAAAACTTTAGCTATTTTCTTTTGGAAAATAATCTATATTGACTTTCTTAAAATTTTCCAAAAAAAGTGATTTTTGATGATGATTTTGGATAAGTTTACAAATAATTTTATTTTAAAATGAGATTGATGAATCTATCGAACGTTATTGATATTTTGATGATTTTATCATAATCTTGACAAGTTGAAAAAAAATTACACTTTGAAATCTTTATATAAATTTGTTCAAAGAAAGTCATTTGAATGAATCATAATTCGTCTCTTTAGATCTATTACTTGAAAATCTTCTTATGAACCATATTCCTAAAAACTTGAAGTTTCATATATATAAATCAAGATCTTTTATTCTTTTCTTCCTTAAAATTAATTCATGATCTTGATATCTATAATATGATATCTTTATGAGATGAAGACTCTTCGTTATTCTTTTATGGTTCTATTTTATCATCTAAGAAGAGATGTATTAAATTAAATCATGTCTTTCATATTCATGAATGTCTTTTGATATCAATATTTATTTTGACATGATTTATTTTAAAACTCATGAATGGCATAAAATAATGTAATGGAAATTTTTATTTGTTTCTCTTATAATTTATCTCTTAATAGTCACAATTTGTCTTCATGAATTATACATCTCATCACTATGTTAATTTTTCTTGATATATTTCATGTGATAATTTGAAAATAATGTAATGAAAAAAGTTTTGCATTATCTCTTCTTTCTAACAATGACAAAAAGGGAGCAAAACTTGTTTACTTGCATGATATAAATTGCTAGCTTGAATATTACAAATGAAGCAAAAATTTGCTAGCTTGCACTTCTCAAAAGAGAAGAAAAAACTTACTAGCTTGCATGTTCTAAAGTGATAAAAAATTTGCTAAATTGCTAAGCTCTCATATATCAAAAACTTGCTAATTGCACTTCTCTTTTTTTTTATGACAAAAGGGGAGAAGATATGATGATGTGAAATCATGTATGATGATAATGTATGTTGATTTTTGAAAATATATATGATGATTTGGAATAATAATCATAATTATTTTAAATCATAATAATCATAATTATTATGATTTGAAATAAGAATTATAATTTTTATATTTTTTTTAAAATATATATGATGTGGTTAAAATAGTTTTAACTTGGACTTTTGAGCTCATCTTAATATTCTTTTTGAAATTTATTAAGAGCTCTTCTTAGTAATGTTTCACAACTCCTCCCTTATTTTATTTCCTTCGTTTCACAAGAAGAAGAAAATTATTTATGACTCATGTTATATTTTACAAAGGAAGAGCAAAGACTGATGTGTCTTAAAATCCTTAGCTCTATATTTTACCTTTTTGTTGATGACAAATGAGGAGAAATGGATGTTGATGACTTATGTAATCAAATGGATGTTGATGACTTATGTAATAATTTAATGAAAAATTTTTAAATATTTAAAAATTATGAAAATCCTTGATGCATTGATGACTTGATGAAAAATTTTTAAATGTTTAAAATTCATGAAAATTCTTGATGCATTGATGACTTGATAGAAATGAAATTCCTGAAAATTCTTGATGCATTGATGACTTGATACTTTAAAAGTAAATTATTATTGATATATATAAGTCTTATTTCTATCCTTGAAATATGATTTACTTGAATTATTAATTATCTTAATTCACTTAAATTCAAGAATGAGTGATTCTATTGAATTTAAGTACTTTTTATCATGGTATGAATTTAGGAGGAGTTAGGATTAACTCGCATCATCAATTAATTATCATCATAAAAAAGAGGGAGATTGTTGAATCTCGGATTTTGGTAATGAGATCAATTAATGAGTGTTTATCTAACATGTATATTAGAGAAAGATTTGCATGTCTAACTATGACATAAGCAATGAAGTTACAATGAGATAATGAGTCAAGATCAAGCTTAGGCATCGGACCGGGTTTGGACGATGCAGTGGGACCTCACTAGGAGTTCGCTAGGAGATTCACCGAAGGGATTGGGAAGCTCGGTGAGAGCATGCCGGGAGCTCATTGGAAGAAGATTGGATGATTTACCGCAAGAATGCCAGAGGTTACCAGATTTGCGGAAGTTAGGTCTTAGTTATAAGTGAGTCCTAATTGAGTTGGATCTTAATGAAATCTAAATTAACTCAATAAACCGGGTCCATTATTGGGATTTGATTGAGCTCAGGTTGAGCTGAATTGGTTGACCAGAAGATTGGTCAACATCAAGTTCAAGTCAGAATTTGAAAAGTAGAGGAAACCACTTTTGCATAAATTCCAGCATGTAAACCGCCAGTGAGTGACGGGTTTACCGTCGTTGCCCAGGCTTTCAGGCAGCTGATGGTAGCTGACCCACCCAGGTTGGGTGGTTGGACCGCTCATACCCAGGAATCTGGGTACTTTTGGTGGTTGACCCACCCAGGACCGACGGGTAAACCGCCTATATCCTAGTGTTCGGGCGGTTGAGCCATCTAGGTCGACGGGTAAACCACCCGTACCTGATTTTTTTCAGGTATGTTTGATTTTTAGCTTTAATTTCTGAAGCCACTTGGGGTCTATAAATACCCCAAGTATTCTTGCATTCACAACAATTCTTTTTGGGTAATTAAACTCCGTTAAAAAGAAATTGGGTGTGATTTGTAAGAAAAAGGAAGGGGAAGGGAGAACGCTTAAAGCTAGAAATTTTCTCAAAGTCTCTCTTGTAAGCAAAGTATAAGGGTTTGGTCTTCACCTAAAAAAGATCAGTACTGGACGTCAGTGTGCCTCAAGAAGGAGGACTTGGGAGTAGATGTAGGTCGTTGGCGCCGAACCACTATAAAAATTATGAGTGTTTCCTTGCTTTCATTGTTTACATATTTTTGTATTAAAGCTTCCGATTTAATTCAGCTCTTTGAAAGCAAAATTTTCACGATAAGTTTTTTCCTTTAAACATTGTTTATCTTTCTGATTTGCCTATTAATTTAGTAACTTTATTTTAATCAATCAATCATTTCACTAAGAACGAAAAGCTTTGGATTTCTTATCTTGGTTTAATCGAAAAAATTACATCTAAACTGAAAATTTATATTTTCACTAATTCATCCACTCGCCCCCACCACTCTTAGTGCCAATTGATCCTAATATTGTCGACTTCTCCAACGAAAGTGGGCGGCTAATTAGGGTTGATTACAATTATGACTTAGTTGACTCTGACTCGAATCCAACTCCAACTCTTAATCCGACTCCAGTTCAGTCAAATTCTAACCCTACTAGGATTTAAGTTGATTTATTATAATGGACTCAAATCTCCTCCCAGTCGTCCTAATGTCAGGTCTAGATTGGCCAACAAGGCCCAATCTAAGGATTCGACTCAATCGACTATGATTCGACTCAATCGACTAGGATCCAACTTAACTAAGGTCCTAACAACAAGCTATGTTAACACATTGGCTATAGCATAAAATACATATCAATAAGGGTAAGATTCCATCTTAAAATATTGGTTTTGTTTATCTTTATCAATCAAACTAATATATACATCAAATTAGATTTTGAACCCTTAATGATATTTGGGAACATCATTATATATATTATTTTTTATATACATTATACTTAGGATCATCTTTATTTTTCTTTTTGATGAAATAGTTTAAATATAGAATTTCATGATTTGATTTTTTTATTTGATCTACAAATATATCCCTCCTCCTTCCCCCTTATCTACCACCACGCTCACCTCTTCCTTATCTGTCTCCTCCCCCTCTTCCTACACCTCCCCTTTGGCCTCCCTCGGGCTCCTCCCCCTTCTCCTCCTCCCTCTCCTCATCATCCTCTCTGCCTCATCCTCCCCTTTGCCTCACTCTTTCATATTTTCCTCCTCCTTGCAAAGAAAAATTTTAAAATTTAATAAATAATTCTTATAAATCTTTCAAAATTAAAGAAAAGAATAAGTATTATAATTATACGTGGATTCCAATATAGTTGAAAGTATTCAGACAAATATCATCAAAAAACACAATTTTGAACTGAAATATACTCGACTATAGAATCCTTAATTTAATAATTTCTATTAGCAACTGTATCTTAGTTTATTTTTGAACACAACAAAGTCAAGTTTTACTAAACAGTATCAAACTTTTATAATTGTACTAGAACATGATTCTAATAAGAATTTTTGTAGATTTTTCTTCTTATCATGATTTTAGGATAATTAATTATCAAATTATAAGTGTAATTTAGTTTATTTTTTAATATAACAGAATCAATTTCAATCAGACCATCTCAAACTTTCATAATTATACTAGAACATGATTCTGATATATATTAAACTATTTTCTATTTTATAATAAATTTTAAATAATTAATTATTAAATTTGGAACTTTTTTAATAGATTATGTGAACAAGTGTAATTTAATTCATTTTCGAATGTAGTGGGTCAATTTTTATAATGAACTTAGGATAACTAATTATCAAATTTTATTTTATTTTTCAGGTTCTATGAATGAGTATATTATAATTCATTTTGGAGTGTAATAGATGACCTTCAACCAAACTTTTAAAAAAAATTTGTGAAACTTTTACAATTTTACTATTACATAATTCTAACAAGGATCATATTGATTTTTCCATTTAATGATAAATTTAGGGTCACTTGTACAAAAATTAATATTTTTTAATAAGTTCCATGAAGAAATGTATTTCAATTTATTTTCAAGTGTAATGAGGGCTTTTCTAGATAAATTGTGAGAAGAAGGCGAAAAAAAGAGAGGAAGAGGATCATGTGATGAATTTTCATTTAATGATTAATTTAAGGTCATTTTATAGATAAATTGATATTTTTAATACGTTCTATGAATAAATATATTTAAGTTTTTTTTAATGTGACGAGACATTTTTTAGGTAAATTATGAGAAAAAAATGAAGAAAAAGAGGTGGAGGGAGCTAGGAGGCAAAGATGGAAAAGGAGAAAAAAAAGAAAACAGAGGAGGATAGGGAAGAGAGATGACGGTTTAGAAATTGATGCAGACCAGTTCGTTGGTCCCAACCGATTTCACTGACCCAAATGCTTAAAGATTTTGAGAAACTGGCATAAGAAAATATCATATGATAAAGAATGAATATATTTATTCAGCAAATTATTTTTGTTTTTTCTCAATTCAAAATGGAACGTCCAATCCACGGTACAGACTCACCGAGTTTCATGCGCATAGGTACACCCAACCACGTTGTTCCTCCCCGTTGAACTGTATGATGATATATCATTACAAATAATGTATATGTTTTATATACAAATATCAGCGATAACGACAGAGAGAAAAACACAATTAAATTAATTTTACTATTTTCTCCCTGTATACATTGATTTCACAATGGCAACTAAAGTAATTGCAATGCTTCATTGAATTAATCAGCCAAGGATTAATAAGATTGCTGCAAATCTATCCTTGTTAAGATGAGTACCAAAAAGCTCGATGGAACAAGAATCGCCTTGTGTATTTATACAAGGATATAGCCTGCAACAAACAGCAACAACAGTCTCAAGATTGTGTTAGTTTTCCCCATCTTTGTTAAGAACAAAAATGGAAATAAAAAAATTACAGGACAAATCAAAAGCAGTTACAACTCTTTTTGACCTACAGATATTCTGAAACATCATTGCCATTTAGTTGATGGCTGTAGGAGTTATGCGCTTCTTGGTAGATTTATTTGCGTCGGAGTTCTTGGTGCCAGTTGAGATTGGCAGTCTCCTTTCCTTGATCTCTGTAACTGTTTCACTGTTAACTTTAGCAGCATTCTTCTTGTCAATTTCCATATGATCTGTCACCTCAGTTTCCACATTGGACAAATCGGCCTTCCCTTCTGAGGCCTTAGATGCTTCTACACAAATTGTGATGATATTTCATCAAGAAAAACCATGAGCAGAGATATAGATTTCTATAGTACTCATAATTAAGATCCACATAATATAAGCGAATTTTGCCTGGGTTCAGGTCCATCCTCTGCACAAGTTCAATCACAAAAGGAAAGCTGCAAAATATGCAAACTAACATGGCTTTATCACCAGTCAGAGTTAGTAAGTCCTTGAAAAACAAACCTGTCTAAGCCATCAATCAGCTTTTTTCTTTTTTTGGTAAGTATCAAGCCGTCAATCAGCTATTATGAATCCCATTTATAGATGCATCAGAAAATAAAAAGCTAAGGCCCATTCACCATGGTTGTCATGAGATTGCATATGCTTTTGAAAGACGATTCGAGTACCCAATGATCAGGTGTGCTAACCAGTCACCCAAATGGCACATGCCAGAATACTTGTCTGTATTATAACTTAAAGCCTGGCACTATCGGCAGTAAACAACAAAAAGGAAGAAATAGAATGACACATCAACCAAATGAAACCCAAAGTTAAGCAAAAGAAGGGAAAAACTTTGTGCCCCAACTCGTTAATTAGGCAATAGAAGGGCCTATCATGAAGCCTAAGGTGGCAAGTTAATTAGTCAGGAATCTTACTCTGTGATCATGGTTTGTTAGAAGTTACTCGCAAAAACAATAAGCAATTATCACAATGAAACCTTGTAATGAGAGGAAATTTCAAAGGCATTCCCATTCTCACTAAAGTTGCCAATGTCAGAAATGGAGAACCAGTTAGACATTTTATATTAAATAAAACCATGCATATAATAATGTAGCAGTAAATATTAATTCTAGTCAAGTGCAGTTTGCACGTTAAAATGAAACATTAGCCAACAAAGAAACTATTACTTGACATACCTGAGGGAGAAATAGGTTCTCCGAGTTCATAGTCCTCAAATTCTATAATTGTACAGTATCCATCTCGTGAGGACAGTGACAAATACTTTGCATCAGAAGACCTTGCAAATAAAGTAGTTTGATAAGGAACTGGAGTACCACAAGAGTTCTTGAAAGTAACACTTAAAAAAAATGATTCTAGGGATTTTTAATCCCAACAAAGTTTGCTAAATATAAAGAACATTTAAATGACACCAACCATGCAATATCTGTAATAGCTGCATAGTGTAGTCCAGCAAATATCGCAATTGGAGGTAAGCTTTCAGTGTCATAAATGTACAGAGAGTTCAAGGTTGCCAGAGCAAAAATAACCCTATATGGAAGTTTAAAGAAACCAGCTGCAGATACTGAAAGCAATTTAGGCCCCGATATGATTTTGTACAACAGCACATTAGCTACATAAGACACCAACCTGAATTAGAACCACGTAGAGCAAAAAGAACAGGGCAGAATCTCACAGCAACGATTGGTTTGTTAGCCCCTGGGAGTTGCACAGCAGGTCTGTGAAACCAAAGTGGTTGTCACAACTAGAGAAACGTCTACTTGAACTTCAAAAGTTCTTTTAATCTCAACATTTTTACAATGTAACCATGAAAGTAAGAACATGGAGCTACAATACCAGGGTAATTAGAACTAAATGGACTATCAAGGATGTAGGTTCATATCGATTTTCTATGAATACAAATTTAACATGTTTTTCACATTTTTAAAAATTTGAGAAGTGCAGATTAACCATATCAGTTGCAGAATGTTTGGTTGGAGCAGTATACGGTGTTCTATTTATGTATCCATAATGACAGTAGTCAGGATTGATATAATCCAAAAAATTTAGCTGTCTTACCTTGAAAGATCTCTCCTTGAGATAATATATGCAGTATTGACAGTTTCAGATGAAAATGAATATTTATATGTACCTAAATATGAAAAAATAACCAGCAATAGTCAGGAGATGTTGCACAGAAGTGATGGATTTGTTAGATTTTTCATGACCAATCAGTAACCAAAGGAAAAAAATAAATGAAAAAAGAAAACAATAAAATGCCCAAACTTGAGAGAATATATGCAGTAATGACAGTTTCAGATGAACACGAATATTTATATGTACCTAAATATGAAAAGATAACAGCAATAGTCAGAAAATTTTGCACAGAACTGGTGGATTTGTTGTATTGTCCATGACCAATCAGTAACCAAAGGAAAAAATGAAATGGAAAAAGAAAAAAATAAAATGCCAAAACAATGCACCGTGAATCCCATACTCTAGCTAGAGAGAGTTCAAATAACCAAGCAAATAGTAAATGCATACATAACAAGGACATGCTAGACGCTTGAAACATTCACAACATGGAGAAACTAAATATAAACCAGAGACATCTCGACCTAAAAGCTTCAAAATATATAAGAATATTGATAAAATAACTGAACTTTAAGGTTTCCGTAAAAAATCACTACAGGAATATTTACATTGTTAGGTATCATTGTTTTCTTATTGCAAATTGTAGCATGCACATTACAGCTCAAACAGGTATTGTCTTACAGCTTGCATGCAGCAAATAGAAAGTTTTATGTGATATTGTTTTACTATAAAAGTAGCCATTGCTACAATCAAACTTTCAAATTAGTTTAATTTTATAACAAACATGATCATATTCCTTGATGAAAATTGCAGTTCTGTGCGCAACAATAGAAGAAAGAAAAAAAAAAACTATAAGAAAAGCTGCAAAAAGGACTGGAGAAAAAAAAACTAAAACAATTGTCAAACTTAAAAGATTTAACTTTATATAGATTTATGTCTAATTTCATTTATTATTAAATACAATCAGCAGAATTGAACCCCAGAGAGCCTACCCACAAGGTGAGTCTTGATAGAACAGTTGTTTCTTTGCAATTGGGTGACCAGCATTTGAGTCATGGAATATTGTAATGCCTCAAATTGAACCCTCGTATCCTGCATTGCAGGGAGCCTCGACAGTAAATCTTCCTCTTTTACAATAACCAGTATACCTATAGTGGATATATAGGGGCCATATATATGCCCATGAATGCCAATGAATTACCAAACAAGGTATGGTGAGATGGATTTCACTTCTCAAATGTGAAGAGTTTATTTGTAGATAGTTACACAGTTGTTTTGAACAAAATTTGATACATCAATCCATTTAATTAAATGAGTATCCATAGTCTCTTCTAAAACATACATAACAAAGCAACAAGAGAAAACTGGACAGCTCAATTGAGAGGACAACTGGGAAGAGTTTGAGGAGACATCATGATGGATGATTTCAGTTGACTGACAGGGTCACGAATCCATGGTGATTAATAAATATGTGACAACTGATGGGAAAGAATCGACTTCAAGAAGTTTGGTGTTTCCAATGTGGTGTCAGGCTCAACAAAAGTCCTAAGTCTTCGATTCAGCAAACGAATGACATTAAAAGTTGTCAGCACTTAAAACAACCAAAGGTCAAATATAACAAGTTTTGTTCAAAATCACCTTCTACATAACTATGTAAAGTGCCCTTTCTACAGAGCAAAAGGGCAAAGAAATAATACATATAGAGACATCCCTTAACTTCAGCCTTTTCTGTTTACAGTTATTTGGTTCACGAATGATAGAAAGAGATTAAAAGGAGATCTTATGTTTTAGAAACTCTACCAAGAACCCAATGTCAAATGCTTGGCAGAGCCAAATGCTTAAGAAACCTGCATCTAAGTATAAACACCTTGACTATAATATTTGTACCAACATTGACCAAACTCTCAATGCAAATGTTTTGTTGACAGAGCAGAACATGAATTCTGAGGCTTGAACTGAAGAATGGTACGTGTTTAAAATGTGACAGAACAAGAACAATTAGATGAACATCTAAAAAGGACTAGTGCAAGGCCCATATGGCTTGAGAGTTTAGGAGCAGGCAATTTCTCATGAAATCAATTCTTTGTGATTGCCTAAAATTTAGCAATGAAAAACCAATGATGAGAGAACTTCAAATGACCTTTAAACATTTTCATGCAAAAGATCAACTCTGGTTCATCTCTCACATTCATTAGCCTACAACAACAGAGTCGAGCCTAAATTCATTGAAGGAGAATTTTTAAGTGAAAACTATCCTACCTCTTGGTACAATGGATACAACTTTGGAAGGTTCTTCTGAGATTCAAACTGTACTGCCCAACAGAGCTTATTATTTGATGGATATGGATGGCCAGTCCCACATCTGGTCCATAAATGGAAATTTTGAGTGGTGTGATAATTCAACATATGAGACAAAGAAAGAAAAGTGATGAAAAACAAGAAGGCTAAGTACTGTCCTGGAAAGACTTCTACAACAGGGTGGGGACAAAAACTATTAGCATAATGGAACAGCTTAGCAGATATTCACAAATCACTATCTATAGACTAACGTTATAAGAAACCAGTAATCTAACTGTAGAAAAACAAAAAAAAGGATGGGTTGGAATGGTCAGGCACTGGTGGTTTCTAATTCTGGATGACTAGTTATTAAAATTTCATTCAAAGAATTTCAATGGATTAGCTGAATGTAAGATAATGGAAGAAGACAGCATAAAAACTAAGGAAATTGAAAAATACATAGAAACAAGGAGAGAAACTACCATCACCAAAAATTATTCCATAAGTGGTATGCTTACATCCATACCTGCTGGCACTAGTAAAAATGTTCCATCTGGTGACCATGCCAATCTCCTGAAGAAGGATGGCAATGTCTCATCATGGAATAGATGTGGTTTTGATGACACTGACTGAAAATAAAGTGATCTGTATTAGCAGGGTCATGTCAGTGATAAAATAAGGAAACAAATAACATTTTCCAAGTTACTAACCTTGGAGTCATCCAACCTTTGTGGGTCTGATTTTGTTAGAACGTGCTGGCAAACATAATTCAGTTTCTCATTGCCCTTGTGTTTACTCTGAGGCTTATTAACATAAATCCGACATGTCCGATCAGAGCTAAGGGAAGCAACATATTGACCCAAAGGATCCCAGGCAACCCCTTGAACATAATGCAAATGAGCATCCAAAATCTGATGGACTGAGCCTGAATTGTTGATGCATAGGTGTAACCCAATGCCCACCCAGACAATGAAGTGAAAAAATTTAGGCAACTATAATGTAGCATACCTTTAGTAACATCCCATATTATGCAAGAATTATCAACTGAACCAGAAATCATGTATGCACCATCAGAAGACCATTGGAGGTCAAGAACATCTTTGCGATGAAATCTAATCAAGATAATAAGATCAGGGCCACTAGTAAAAATTTGTAACAAAATTGTTTATGGAAAGACCTACAATAATGTCTTTAATACTTTCCAAGTTTGACCATCATCTGTCAAGTGAAGCTTCCAAATAACTAGTTCACCACCTACAAATTAGAAGGATCAATTAAATAAATCTATAGTGACAATGTCACATAACAAAGAATCAACTAACATAAATCAACTAACTAATTGAACTATCAATATGCATACCATCAGCACCTGATGCAAGGTGATCTCCTGCACAGACACACAAAAAGAAATCAAAATACCAAAATTTATGGCTGTTATCAGGCGTCAAGTACAAGGAATTTGTGAGATTAGTTGCAGGAATCAAGTACTTGGAATATAATGGACAACAAGAGAGACAAATGTAAGAGGTCAAAGCTTGGATAATAAAAAATATGCCATCATGTAGGTCTTTCAACTTTGTTAAGTGACATTTTTTATTTACATCAAAATCTTATTCCAATCAGATCTCCAAGCTAAATGTCACACTCAAAATCTTAAATATCAGATGTACCATGAAACATTGCACCAACAACCTATAAGGACACTTGCAGTACTCTAAAAGTTAAACAGCAGCCCAATACATAAGGCTCCTGTTAATACTGGATCTAGGGAGGGCCACCAATGTACATAGTTATACCACCACAAGCATAGAGGTTATTTTAACCATACAAATCCTGGTCTTCTAGTTTGCAAAGGCTAACCAGTATTCTAAAAGTTCTGAGGAACGGAACTCCAAACACAACTTGTAAAAGTAAAAGAGACATAAAGAACACTACAAATAAAATACCATTTCTTTGTCTGTTGGAAAAATATTACAGGATAAAAAAAGTTGATGAAGATAATGCCCTAGAGACAATTTCAGTATTTTAGGAGTCATTTGGCAAGGATATCAAAATCTATGGAATGATGATGGCATAAATAATCAAGAACCCAAGTGATTCATTCAATTAAATAGTTAAGACAATAAATGAACAATGATAATAATAACTACTTTGAGTTCTGAGACCATTGAGCCCTTATTTTGTCAAATTCAAAATTTTCTAATTTTCTTTCTTGTGGAATAAGCACACGTTTCCCAGGGTGTCATGAAGAAATTACAAACAAGATAAATTCAAAAGTTTCAGGTAGGTCAAGTATGTTAAAGGTCATAAAGTTGCTACTTTCATATTTCAATTGCTGAAGAGAAGGCTGGAAAAATGGAGAAACTAAAAAATCAAGAATACAGTTAGTAGCTATCTGACCTTAGATATACTGTAAAATATATGGCTGAAAACACATACACAATATAGACCAGGAAATATTTGCCAATAAACAAAAGTTTGATATCCAGCATGAACAAATCATCTTAATTATGGCAGAAATAAAGACAAATAGCCTTTAATTAGTGGAAGCAAACACTATGAGAAAAGCAAGGTTCACCATACCGTACCATACCGGCATACCAAACTCAGTTCAATATGGTACGGTACATTGGTACTGAACGGTATGCACAAGTCTATCGCTCGATATATATATAATAAAATTTAATAGAATATAATAATATATAATATAAAGTTAAAAAATTATAAAAAGGAGCGACGTTGCCTCGTTCCTTCTCCCCACGCAAGGAGACGAAATTGCCCGCGAGCAACGAATCATGCGGGCGAAGAGCAGCACTGGACTCCAAGTTTTTCTTCTCCCTCTTCTTCTTTCTCCGTCCCTCGGCTGATACCACCGAAATCGATCGTCGACGGTCGAAATCGACCATTACCAATCGATTTCGGGTCATAACAGGGTGCAAACAGCCCCAATGTATGGTACCACCGGGTAGCAAGTGGTACCATCAAATAGCGAGCGGTTCGTGTACCGATCAGCTAGCGAACCGATACATACAACCTGTACCAAGAGGTACGATTCGAAATCACCGACCTTGGAGAAAAGTAAACATGTGTCCAACTGAAAAAAAAAATATTTGGTCAACTATAATTAAATCTTCAAACTCATAGAAGAATTGGCTCCCAGTTATCCTGTGTCATTATGAGAAACTGGAAGCTACTGATCATAAAGCATCAGAAGAAGTTTCACTTGATGAATCCTATCCAGAAATTTTGAAGAAAAAAAATATATATATCAAGCATTCTAAGGATGCCTATGTAGTTTCAATAACAGGAATATCATAAATGATATTCTTACCAGAAGGAGAGAAGCGCAAGATATTCACACCAGAACTATGGTAAGAAAGGCTATTTTGATACAAAACTGTTGGATGACTCCTTTGTGATTCATCTGATCTTATCAGCCAAAGCTGCAAACAAAATGTGATAAATTAAACAATAGTTCAGCAAATTCAGAAAATAACAATAAAAATACTACTCTACAAACACGTGTAATGATTCAACAACTTTGCAAGGGTAAACATGGTGTGATACGACAAGCCCAAAAAGGTACAGTGGCCATCATATTGTGGATACTGTCATAAATCTCTTTGGTGTCTGAACACTCGAGAGAAGATTAGAGAGAAAATTGGTGATGATATTAGTGTTCTGAAAAGCTGGTTAGCGAGGAACAAGTAATGCTATCAACAACAGTATAAATAAATCTTGCCTGTCTTCTAAACAATGACTGGGTGTGTTGCCCCAACCCATGAATAATCATGCAGATTAGGGAGGGTTCTTACCTGTAGCAAGGCAAACACTAACCTAATAGTTTTTCTATCCAAATTCACAGTAAAAACTTGCAAACTTTCAAGCTGAAGGGGAAAAACTAACTTAAAAAGTGTAAAAAGTAGGACCTTAAATGGCAAGGATGCGAGAAAACAACCACCACTAGTTGATTAGGACTACTATAAGGTTAGATGGCGTATTAGATCTACCAAACTGAAGACTAACCACAAATAAGCTAGTAAATCATTTCGCAGATGTAATTCTAACGTATATTTCTAAACACTAAAACCTCAAACTCTTTGCAAAGGAAGTGCTACAATTGTATCAAAAGATCAAAACCCGATTTTTTCAGACTTAAGAAAGCAGTACAATCGAATATTCTGTGAGAATCGAACAAAACTCCATCCTTTCAGGTCCGAAGAAAGAAAGCCCAGTAACAATACGAGATCGGAACCTTGATGTCGTGGTCGGCGCCTCCAGTGGCGAGAAGACCGGTGGGGGAGTGAAAATCTAGGGTGAGGACCGGTTGGGTGTCGTGCCAGATGACCTGCACCGTCCCTCCTCGCATCTTTCTCTCGATCAGCCTCGTACGGTTCCTCGCTGCCGCCCGGGGTCCGTCCCAAAGAGCCGGGTTAGGGTTTCGAATTGGGACGCAGATGAATAGGCTTGGCGCCCTACCGGTGCTGTAATGGCGGGAAACCGGGTTTAGGGACGTTGAGTGCAGTACGGGTGCTGACGCAGTGAAGCCCGACCCGTCTCTACTCGACCTGACTCGACCCTTCCTTAGCGGACTTCGGGCTCGAACGTGGATCGAGAGATGACCCGGATCCTATATATTGAAGTGTCAGCACATATATGCTTCTCCATCTCTCAAGATATGATCCTTTACGATTCGAGCAAGCCACCATTTTCATGCAATAAAATGGTTCACATATTGTTGTGAAATTATAGTGCCACAGCCGAGGAGTCAACAAAATTTTGTCCTTGTCGAATGCACAAGCTCATTCACGTCAGTCGGAAACAAAGGCGTCCAACTGGAGTCAATTCAGCGTCTCAGTAGCCTACACCTCGAGTGGGCTTCTTCGAGAATCGCTTGGGTTGGTGTCTGCCAAGATGGACCTGCACGAAGGCCTTGTCGGGATGGGAGTACCCAACGTGACCCTTCCGACTTTCAAATTAATGTCCTGACCTTCTTCTCCAGGATCTTTTAGTGTGTATTTTTTGGGTTTTAAAGAGGAAACCCCCTCTGGCGCAATCGAAAGGGGGCTTTATACTTACCGAGTGGAGGGTTGTCCGTACACTCCGCTTTACCTTTGCGATTACCTCGGGTGTGGCCACTTTGTACGGTAAGTCAATTAGCACAAAAGCATAGTGCAGAAGCATGGTGCGAGGGTATGGCGCGCCACGCGGCATTTATGGCGCACGGCGGTAGTTTAGCCGACACACCATCCGGCTAGTTCCACCTCGAATGACTACGTGGCTATGGTGCTAGCGCAGGTTCGTCTCCCACTCGGATGCTGATGTGGCTGCTGAGTTGGCGCAGGCGCTAATGGATTGGGCTAGCCCATCCCTATCATTCTTGAATATGCATCGGGGTTGGGATTTTGGTATTGAATGGTCGGCCCATCCTATAAGTAATGTTCCCCCCAACCTTATTGATGAAGAGTTCGTCTTAGTTGAGCTGCTGAAAGGGATGTTATCCGCTTCTTGGGCGATTAGGAACCTAACTGAGGAGTGGCTAGTCGAAGCGAGCCTTAATCCAGCTTCTCGAGGTATGTGTTAATGTCTTATTTTTGTGTTTAGTACCTAATCGTTGCAACTCATAGTTGGTTTTATAGAGATGGTGAGCATGAGTCTGATACATAGCCAACCAAAGGTCGGGGTGGGAGGCCCTATAGCCACTTCCACCCCGGCCATTGCCCCAGCTCCGGAACAGCCAACTGAGCCCCTTACTCCTTCCAAAGTGTAAGAAATTCCCTCGGAGGAGGTGATGGAGAACGTGCCCAAGGCCTCCGGCAAGCGTCCGACCGAGGCTCCATCTGGTCAGTGGAAGAAGGCAAAAATCTCTGGTCGGCACAAGTCCCGTTATGAATGCGAGAGGTCCAAGTCTCGGGCGGCTAAGGGCAAGGTACCAATCACTCTAACTAAAGAAGCACTGGCTCTTAGGGCGAAGCCGCAGTCGATGAAGGAACTATGTGGCACTCACCTTGGGAAGGAGGATAGGGATTTCCACACCATTAAAGCAGCTAGCTTGAGTATGCCTTTGACCCACGGGGTGCAGATTTGGCTAGATAGTGAAGCTTCGACAAGATATGCCCGAGGAATGCAGATTCCTCAGTTGGCAGCCAAGATATATACCTTGTCGTCCAAGGTTCTTATGGACCGAGCAACAAAGTTTATGGTACTGGTAAGTTCCATCTTGGCCCATCTTTGTCTTTTCCTCGTTGTTTTTTTGATGCACTGACCTAGATTTTGCCTTAGTAGAATCAACACTACTATATGGCCTTAATAGACCAGGTACATGATGTTGATCAGGTCATCACTTCTTTGGATAACAAATCAGACATCCTTCAAAAGGAGATTTAGAGGCTAAAGGATGGTAGCGATCCCGATGCGGTTGTCGTAGCCGAGTAAGGGCCATCGAAGCCCAATCTCTGGCTGACCACCTCAAAGCCGAGCTAGAGGAGACGACTCGACAACGGGAGTTGCTCGAGAAGGAGCTGAGCAAGGCCCAGGAGACCATGTCCGACTTGCGAGACCAGTTGGTAGAAGCTCGAGGGCAGCTTGGTGATTCGCATAGCCAGTTTTCCGAGGCTCGGGAGCAGCCTGTCGATTCCGAGATCCAACTTCGAAACATTAGGACTCAAGTCTGCCAGATGGAGAATGAGCTTCTAAAGCTGACTCGGGCCATGGATGCCCTTCGAATCGACCTACCGAAGCAGGCTATTGATGATTACAAGAAGTCGACGGGGTTTGAGATGGGCCTTGTCCGGATGGGGCGAGTTACGCTGGAGTACAGCTATCAGCTGGCATTGGCTTGGCTGCAGGCCCGTCACCCCAACCTTGAGATAGAGGAGGACCCTTTCAAGCTCCTTCCTGAGGATTCTAACATACCGATGGTGGACGAGCAACTCTTCAACGACTCCCTTCTACCGCCCGAGGAATAAGAATGTTGTAATTTTTTGGTTTTTGCTATTGAGGTCCCTTTTTGATGTGTCAGGTCTCCATGTGTCGTTCAAACCCTCAGCTCAAGGATGTACTTGAACTTTTTATGAATGAAAGCATAACTTTTTTTTTTTTTTTTGCTCAACTGTTTGCATTTATACATAGAACTTTCATAAGTTCAATATGTGCCATGTCCTCGACAATCGTTTTCCTTCCATTGTGACCAGGGCATAAGTTTCTTCTTGGATTGTGCTCTCTACTCAGTAGGGGTCTTCTCGGTTTGGAGCCAATTTACCCCGAGACCGAGCAAGGTCACTGACTTCGGCCTTCCGAAGCACCAGGTCGCCTGCTTCAATTCGATGAGGACGCACCCTTTAGTCGTAAAGCCTTGCCATAACTTTTTTTGTACGCAAGAGCTCATAGATGTGCCTTGGCTCTTCGCTCCTTGAGGAAGTCAAGATTCTCCCTTAGTCGGTTGGATGAGGAGGATTCCTTGTAGGACTCGACTCGAAAAGTTGGGTAGACCACCTCAGGGGGAAGGACCGCTTTTGTCCCGAAGGCAAGGCTAAATGGTGATTCCCCTGTAAGAGTCTTTAGAGTCATCTGAGATGCCCATAGGATGCTTGGGAGCTCGTCTGCCCATGTCCCGATGCCCCGGTGACCCTTCTCTTTGATCCTTTAAGGATAGCCTGATTTGTAATTTTTGCGAGTTCGTTGGCTTAGGTGTGCACGACCGAGCTGAACCTTAGTCGAATCTGGTAGCGTTGGCAGAATGTTCTAAACTTGGGATTGTTGAATTAGATCCTGTTGTCGGTGATGATGACCCTTGGGATGTCGAATCTCATGATTATATTTTTTCAAACAAACATTTCGACTTGTTTCTCGGTTATGGATGCGAGAGGTTCGACTTCAACCCATTTGGTAAAATCGTCGACCCCACCTATAAGAAATCTTCACTATCCCGAAGCCGAGGGGAAGGGACCAAGTAGGTCCATTCCCCATTGGGTGAATGGCCAGGCACAATCCGAGATGGACAATGGCACCGCTAGTTGATGCTGGATTATGGCGTGTTTTTAGCACTGCTCACATTTTTGTACATAAGCTTGGGCATCTCAGCGCATGATCGGCCAATAATATCCTTGCCTCAGTATCTTGTGGGCCAGGATTCGGGCGTCGATATGCTCACCATAGATTCCTTTGTGTACCTCAGCCAACGTGGTTTATGCTTCGATCGGGCGCAAGCATTGGAGTAATGGCTGGCCAAACCCTCATTGGTATAACCAACCATTGAGTACGTAATACCACGGGCTTGCTCTTCTTACCTATCGGGCGACGTTTCTATCTTCGAGAAGCACATCGTCGTCTTTAAATTTGAGCATCTCCTGGACTCAATCATGTTCTACTTCGGTCATGGCTACCTCGGTGGAATCTATGAAGGGTTTTAGGATCTTGGCCACCTAGGTCGGGTGTTTGCCCGATTCGTGCATGGAGGCTAGCCTTACAAATGCATTGGCTTGTGTGTTGCCTGACATAGGTATCTTCATGATGACGAGGCAGCTGAACCGACCGATACGCTGTCGCACTTTGGCAAGGTACTTAACTATCAACTCCTCTCGAGCCTCGAACTCTCCGTTAATTTAGTCGACAAGGAGTTGGGAGTCGATGAATACTTTGATGTCTTTTATGCATAGCTCGTCGACGATCTTTAGGCTAAATATCAATGCCTCATACTCGTCTTCATTGTTGGTGGCCTTGAACTCAAGCCGAAGGGCATGCTCGTAGGTTTGGTTGGTAGGGCTCTTGAGGATAAGCCTGGCTCCCTTGCGCTCTGAGTTAGCGGATCTGTCTATGTAAAGGGTCCATCTCGGGCTTTGTTGTGGGTTTTCAGGGCTCGTCGATTCTGATATGAAATCGGCTAAGGCCTAAGCTTTTATTATTACCTTGTGAGGTATTCCAAGTCGAACTCTCTAAGCTCGATCGACCATTTGAGCATCTAACCTGCAACATCGAATTTGGAAAGTATCTGATGTAAGGGTTGATCGATGATCACCTTAATGGGGTGAGCTTGGAAGTACAGTCTCAGCTTTCTTGATGCCAAGACTAGTGCCAGGACGAGCCTTTCGATTGGCGGATATCACTCTTTAGGGCCACTCAAGACATGGCTGCAGTAGTACACCGGCTTTTGCTCGTCTTTTTCGAGTCTCACCAAGATCGAGCTGACTGCAGCCTCTGACGTCGCCAAATAAATCCTAAGGGGCTCCCCGGGAGGGGTCGATGTGAGTAGGGGTAGGCAAGCAAGGTGCGCCTTGAGCTGCTAGAATGCTTCCTTACATTGGGGCATCCACTAGAAGTCCTTTGCTTGCTTTAAGGCTCGGAAGAAGGGAAGCTTTTGTCACCAGCTTGGAAGATGAATCGGCTTAATGCTGCCAATCTCCCGGTGAGTCATTTAATGTCCTTCACTGTCTAGGGAGATTGTATCTGTAGGATGGCATCTACCTTGTCTAGATTTGCGTCGATCTTTCTCTCATGGATGATGAATCCGAGAAACTTTCTGACCCGACACTGAAGACGCACTTAGTTGGGTTGAGCCGCATCTTGTACTATCTCAACATTTGGAACGTCTCAGCTAAGTCTGCGAGATGAGTGGTAGCTTTCCGGCTTTTGACTATCATGCAATCGATGTAGACTTCCATGTTCCTCCCGATTTGGTTTGCAAATAGCCGATTGACCATCTTCTAGTAGGTTGCTCCAACATTCTTCAGTTTGAATGGCATGACCTTGTAATAGTATGTGCCATGGTGTGTAATGAAGGCTGTGCTTTTCCGATCTTCTGGTGCCATTTAGATTTGATTGTAACCTGGGAAGGCATCCATGAACGAGAGTAGCTCGTATCCCGAGGTCACATTGACTAATTGGTCAATCCTTAGGAGGGGGTAACAATCCTTCATGCAGGCCCGATTAATACTAGTGTAATCAATGTACATTCACTAGCTTCAAATTAGATTTTTTTTGACTAATACAACATTAGATAACCAAGTCGGATATTTGACTTCCATGATGAACCCTGCGTCGAACAAGCAGGCAACCTCATCTTCGATGGCTCTTTGTTTATTGAGGGCGAACTTCCTTGGTTGTTGTTTCACTGGCAGGGCATCAGGCTCTATGTTGAGACGATATTGGGCCACTTCGGGGCTAATACCAGGCATGTCTTTGGGGGACTCGGTGTAGATGTTAGCATTCTTGTCGAGGAATTCCACTAGCTGGACTTGTTGCTCTTTTGAAAGCATTAAGTCGACCTTGATAGTCTCGTTAGGGTTCTTAGGGTCGAGGGGAGCCTCGACCACTTTCTCCATTGGTTCGAGCTTTGGTACTGTCTTGTCTGCATCTCGAGGGTCGATGATGGGAGGTAAGGTTTTGAATTTTTTGGGCAGCATTGTCATCGTCAAGTAACACTGCCTTGACTCCCAAGGATCACTTTTTACTTTTTTGACTCTAGCTCTGGTTGGGAACTACATGGCTCGGTGGTATGTTGAGACAACCGCTTTGAGCTTGTTGAGTATTAGTCAGCCGATGATGGTGTTGTACACCGAGGGGAGTCCAACCACGATGAGTGACACCATCAGCATCTTCGACCTCGGTTCCTCTCCGACGGTGACCAGGAGGGTCATTGTCCCAACAGGGGAGATGGAGTCTCTCGTAAATCCTATCAATGTTGATGTCACGAGGAGGAGGTCTTTGTCATTTAGCTTTAGCTTCTAAAAAGCATCAAAATATAAAATGTCGGCTGAACTTCTCATGTCCACCGTGATTCTTTTGACTCGAGCATTAGCAACTCGTACCGAGATCACTAGGGTGTTGTCGTGGTCCGAGTACACCTCGTTCCCTGACCCAAAGGTGATCTTGGTGTCACGATCACTCCTCGATCTTTTCTCCACTACGGATCGTGCATAAGCTTTTCGGGCCGATGAACTGGCACCTCCAAATGTTGGGTCATCGATGATGACATCTATCTGTTTCTCAATTGGTCCTTTTGGCCAAGGTGAAGGTTCCTTGTCTTGGCGACGGTTCTCATCGGGAAGTACTTGCTGGCATACCGGTGGAGGTACCCTTGATGAATAAGGTCTTCAATTTGATTCTTCAAGTCATGACACTCCTCTATATCATGTCCATAATCCCAATGGAAATGATATTACCTTCTCTTGTCACATCCTTCGGTCTCTGTTCTAAACGAGTTGGGGGGCCTGAGGAGCCCCTTGTCTCGGATTTAGAGGAAAACCTCTGTCTGAGTCGAGTTGAGTGGAATATGGGTGGCCTAGGTGGAGGTAGTTCTAGCCTGTCTCTTCTTCTGGAGATTCCCGAGGGCTATCCTCAGGATTGCTCAGTTCTGGGTTGCTTTTGATCATTTTGTTTTCCAGCCACCAATGTCTCGGCAGCTATATATTAGTTGGCACGTTGTAGCATCTCGGGCATCATTGACGGTGATCGTTCAATTAGTGACCAAAAGAACCGGGAAGGTCGGAGCCCCATTAGGAATACATGAATTGCCAATGAGGGGTGGGCATCGGGCATTCCCCGGACCTCGACTGCAAATCATCAGATGAACTGAGTTCGAACTCTTTCGTGAGAGAGTCAAAGGAGGAAATAGATGACGGCCTAAGTCAGCTATACCACATCAAAGTTGGGTAGAGTTTGAAGGACTGTCCAAGGTGTCAGATGGCTCCGGTCATATGGGCCAAAAAAATTGGTCGGGACTGGTTTGTCCTGTATCTTGGGGATAAACAGAGATCCGCCCTTAGAACTTTCATCGATTTTCTCCTTTGACTTGATAACTCCCTTTGGACTTTGTCGAGCTATTGGTTAACTTGGTGCAATTGTTCCCTTACCGAGTCGGTTAAATCTGAGGAGATGACGTCCAGCTCGGAGGGCATACGCACAATGTCTCAGGAATGGCTCACCGGTTGTGTTGCCAAGGCGTTCAGGTTTTCCGCCCTAACCTTGATCGGGGGATGATGTAGTCCCTCGTTGTCGGGTTGCTCCCTTCAAACTGGTGGCGATTGGGGCTCTCCTTGCTGTGGTGCTTGGCGAGGGGCTCCCGGTTGTTGGGGTGCAGATATATGTATTAATTGGGGAATGTACATGACGATGGTTTGCATCATCTCGTCTAGGGCCTAGACCTAGTGGGTGAGGCCGAGAATAGCTTCGATGGATACGATAGTCGGACCGAGGTTTGCTATCAGGGAAGAGAATCCCGGGTCATTGAGTAGCCTCCAGTAGCAGTTCAGCGTAGGCGCCGACATGCTTGCTTCTTCCGTCGGGAGGAGCAGATTCTCTCCATCGGTCTACAGAGTTGGCAAGTGAATGTGGGCTTGACCACCGAGGTACTCCAGGCTCAGATTGTTTGATGGGCGCTCTTGCAACATCGACCCTTCTTCTAGCACCAAAAATGTTGTGGGATTATAGTACCGTAGCCGAGGAGTCAGCATAGTCTAGTCCCTATCGAGTGCGCAAGCTCGTCCACGTCAGTCGGGAACAGGGGCATCTGATTGGAGTCAATTCAGCATCTCGGGAGCCTACACCTTGGGTGGGCTTCTTCGAGAACCGCTCGAGTCGGTGTCTGCTGAGATGGACATGCACGAAGGCTTTGTCGTGATTAGGGTACCCAACGTAACCCCTCAGACGTTCAAGTCAGTGTCTTGACCCTCTTCTCCAGAATCTTTTAGTGTGTATTTTTTGGGTTTTAAAGAGAAGACCCCCTCCGGCGCTACCGGGAGGGGGCTTTATACTTATCGGGCAGAGGGTTGTCTGTACACTCGGTCTTACCTCCATCGTTACTTTGGGTGTAGCCACCTTGTACAGTGAATTAGTCGGCGCCGAAGCATGGTGCACCATGTGGCATTTATGGCGTGCGGTGATAGTTCGGCTAGCGCACCGTTCGACCGGTTCCACCTCGGATACCGCCGTGGCTATGGTACTAGCGCGGGCCCGTCTCCCACTCGAATGCTGATGTGGCCGTTGAGTTGGCATGGGCGCTGATGGATTAGGTCGATCCATTATCCGCCCTATCACATCTGATTTTAGTAAGTTCGAATTTGACATGTGTATTTGATTAAACAATAGAACTTACGCTTGATGTTCAATTGATCATAAGAGGATGATGAGATATATGACGATATGACCTTGTTAGTTAAATGAGAATGTGATTTCATACCAACAAACATGATATCTTTATGAAAATTTTTGATAATGATAATGTCAGTAGTATATAATATAAAAAGGAGGATAAGTTTTTTTTGTTAGTTTAAGTATCTAAAGAAATCTTATAAATAATTTATCAAAAAACTTCTAATATTAAGATTTTATTTGGTTTAAAGATTGCCACGAGATGGTTTGGGTCGATTTCTCGAGCTGATTCAGATTGATCCTTTCGAATCAGATTAAATTGGTTGTGGGTCTACTCAGTTACCGATCGAGTCTATTGTGAGTCGAATCTTGTACTTAAAACATAGGGATTACACTAGTGTAGGTGATGGCAACAATGAATTCCTCTCATCTTCATCAAATGCACTTAATTCCTCTTCTTCTTTGATCTCATCAACATTGATAGTATGCGGCTCATCTTCTCTCTAGTTTCTTTATCATCAATTGTAGGTGACAAACTTGTCTCTCCGCTAGCTATGTGTCTTTGGCTTCAACTACTTCATCTCTGACTTCAACGATGCCAGTTTTCCTCTACAAGAGGTTCAAGTGTTGAAAAATTTAACAAAACTAACATGGATCATACATACCTTATAGATCCAAAATCATTGGAGAATATTTCCATTAGTATTATTAAATTCTCAATAATATACATGAAGTCGTACAATAATTATGAAACATATTAACATAAAAGCATGCCTGATGAATCCATTGTAGTATTTTAAATTGATTGATATATTGGCCTTCCAATTGTAGAGTTTTCTTTTGGAATCCTTAGATTTCTCTTTGACGGGTAAAGAGAATATTTATTCCTTATTCTGTAATCGAGGACTATAACCCCTTTTTTATAGTCATAACCATAAGTTATGACTCATGATGTCTCATGATGTTCCATAATGACTTATGATGTTTCATACTTCAAACTTGTCACGTCACCAAGTTAGAAATATAACTGATGATATCCACACAATTAATTTTCATGATAATTATCCCCCTTAGCCAAATAACTTTTCATTAATTAGATCACTTTTAATTTTAGCTAATCAAATAATGGCACATATTTAATTATACATAAGTGATACTTAAAATTCTAACAATCTCGCACTCGGTCATATATGTATTCTGATAAATATGTTATTCTTTATGAGCTCAAAATTGTCAAGTAACAAGCAGTTTGTTGAATAAGGAATTGAGGAGAAAGAATTCAGCTACTTCTCAGATTGATTCACAGGCACTTGTCTTAGAGAACAGAGAAAGATCAAAGTCAAAGGATAAAAGTGGTTCACGCATAGGTAGAAGCAAGTCAAGATCAAGGAAAGATATTGTTTGCTACAATTGTGGTGAGAAAGGACATTACAAGAATCAGTGTAAGCAACCAAAGAAGAATAAGAAAAAAAGAAAAGAAGTGGAGTATACAGAGTCAAAATAGATTATCACAACTACAATGCAAGGTAATAATTATTTGATTTTGTTTACTTCTGATTATATTTTTTCTTGTGTGTGCTAGGATCTCGAGTGGATAATTGACACAGATGCTTCTTATCATGCTACACCATAAAGGGAGTTCTTTGCTACTTACAGGTCTGAAAATTTTGGTGTTGTCAAGATGGGCAACTATGGGATAGCAAACATCATTAGCATGGGAGATATCCATATAAAGACCAACATTAGCTGCAAGTTGGTGCTTAAGTATATGAGGCATGTGGTTAACTTAAGACTGAATTTAATTTCAGTTAAAAGGCTGGACGATGAAGACTTTGATGTTAGATTTCATAGAGGGTAGTGGAAGCTCAGTAAGTGTTCTCTTATTATAGCTAATGAGAAAAACTATCATACATTATACAGATTGCAGGCTAAAGCTTGTGGTGAGCAATTGAATACTACAAAGAAAGACTTCAGCATAGAGTTGTGGCATAGGCGACTGGGAATATGAGCGAGTAGGGGCTACAAGAACTTTCTAAGAGAGAGGCATTGCCAGACCTTAGAGATACATATTTGAACCCTTATATTAATTGTTTAGTTGGTAAACAATATAGGGTTTCGTTTGTTAGTCCTGCCTTATCTAGAAAAATGCATGTCTTGGATCGTGTCTATACAGATGGGTGTGGTCCTTTGAGAATAAAAACTCCTGGTGGATCTGTTAATATTCATAGTATTAGTGGTACACTTTATTTTGTTACTTTTATAGATGACTTTTCTAGGAAAGATTGGGCCTATGCTTTGAAAACCAAAGATCAGGTTATTAATGTCTTCAAGGAGTTTCATGCCCGAGTTGAAAGGGAGACAGAAAGGCAATTGAAATGCATAAGATCAAATAATGGTGGTGAGTACATAGGATTATTTAATGACTATTGCAAGTCACATGGCATCCAACATGAGTTGACAATTCCTGGTACACTTCAGCATAATGCAGTTGCAAAGAGGATAAACCGCACTATCATGAAAAAGATCAGATATATGCTTTCATAGGCCAAGCTACCCAAAAGGTTTTGGGATAAGGCTTTGAGGACTGTAGTTAATGTAATCAACTTATCACCATGTATAGCTCTAGATGATGATATTGCAAAGCATGTATAGTTAGAAAAAGATGTTTTCTATAGGTATTTAAGAGTGTTTGATTGTCGTGCATTTGCATATATTCCAGACAATAAAAGGTCCAAGCTGGATGGTAAGACAAAAGACTATATTTTTCTTAGTTACTCATATGATCAGTTTGGTTACAAGCTTTGGATCTAGAAAAGCAGAAGATGTTCAGAAGCAGAGATGTTATCTTCTTTGAGGATCAAACCATTAAGGATTTGAAGAAGGAGGCACCAACTAAGACTTCTGCAGAGGGATTTGTAGACTGTGACCCAATTATTCCTTCGGTATATCAAAGTGATGGGGGAGGTGTACAAGAAGATGGTGCAGCGCCATATATTGATATACCTATAGGACATGTTGAGCAGGAAGAAAAAAGAGAGCAAGTTCCCATAGAATCTCAGTTAAGAAAATCTTCTAGACCACGTCAACCTTCCAAAAGATACTCTACAGATAAGTATATGATGCTTACTAATGCAGGTGAACCAGAGAGCTACTAGGAAGCAATTGAAAGTGAGTAGAAAAAGAAGTGGTTTATTGCTATGCAGGAAGAGATAGATTCTCTACAGAAGAACCACACATATGATTTGGTACAACTACCAGAGGGAAGTAAAGCCTTGAAGAACAAGTAAGTTTTCAAGTTGAAGACTCAAGAATATTGTTCTCAACCAAAGTACAAAGCCAGATTGGTTGTAAAAGGCTTTGGTCAAAAGAAAGGTATTGACTTTGAAGAAATTTTTTCCTCTATTGTTAAAATATCTTCTATTCATGTTGCTCTTGGTATTGCTGCTAACCTAGACTTGGAGATTGAGCAGTTAGATGTGAAAATAACTTTTCTTCATGGTGATTTGAAGGAGAAAATTTATATGGAGCAATTAGAAGGCTTCAAAGTGAATGGTAAAGAAAATCTTATCTGTAAGTTGAAGAAGAGCTTGTATGGGCTGAAGCAAGCTCCTAGATAGTAGTATAAAATGTTTGATTCATTTGTGATTGAAAATGAATACAAAAGAACAACTTCATATTATTATGTATACATCAAACGGTTTGGTGAGAATTTTATTATTATCTTACTTTTTGTTGATGGCATGCTTATCCTTGGAAAAGATATGTCTATGATTGACAGGTTGAAGAAAGAACTGAGTGAGTCTTTTGCAATGAAAGACATGGGACCAGCAAAACAAATTCTGGGCATGCAGATTTCTCGTGATAAAAGAAAGAGGAAGATTTGGTTGTCACAGGATAAATATATTGAGAAGGTATTGGATAGGTTCAGTATGAGTAATGCAAAGCCAGTTGGTTCTCCTCTTGTAGGTCACTTCAAGTTGTGCTCATATCAAAGTCCGTCAAGTGATGAGGAGAAGGAGAAAATGCAAAAGGTTCCTTATGCTTCAGCAGTTGGAAGTTTAATATACACTATGGTATGTATGAGACCAGACATCACATATGCAGTGGGTGTTGCTAGTAGATTTCTTGTAAATCAAGGCAAAGAGCACTGGACAATAGTGAAGTGGATTTTTAGATATCTTAGAGGAAGTTCTAAAGTTTATCTAAGCTTTAGAGGTGGACCATCTGTGTTAACAAGTTACACAGATGCAGATACTACAAGAGATATTGATACAAGAAAGTCCACATCAGGTTTTGTACTTACTTTTGCAGGGGGAAGCTGTGTCATGGTAGTCCAGATTACAAATGTGTATTGTTCTCTCTACCATAGAAGCAGAATGTATTGCTGCTACAGAGGTTTGCAAAGAAATATTTATGAATGAAAGGATTCTTACAAAAATTACGGCTGAAACAGAAAAACTATGTGGTGTATTGTGATAGCCAGAGTGTCATCCATTTGTGCAAAAATCCAATATTTCATTCCAAGTCAAAGCATATAAATGTCAGATATCATTGGATCAGAAATATGCTTGAAGAGAAGCAATTACAACTTTAGAAAATTCAAATAGATAATAATGAGGCAGACATATTGACCAAGACTTTACCGAAAGAAAGAAAGAAGATGTGTCGATAGTTGGTCGGCATGACTTCACATTGAGGAGTCATGAGACAGCCTCCCTTATGGGCTGAAGGGGGAAGTTGTTGGGCAGATGACCCAGAGTCAGCCTATAATGGGCTTTAGTTAAGCTCACAAACTAGAACTTCACTTATATTAGATGGCAAGAGTTAAGATTAAGAGGGCAGCAGCGGCTTAAAATGTGGGTGAGAGAAATAAGACTATAGATTGATGGTAGAGGCCAAAAAATAAGAAATCCAAGAAAGTGAAGAAGATAAGAACAGGAAAAAATTATTTTCAATCATTCATATCTCAAGTTAGATTAGTTTATAATGAATTATTACTATGATCTCTTGGGAAGGTTTTGGATATTGTATTTGGTATTATAGTCCTTGTATTTCTGTGATTCTATTGTGGCTGTTACTTTGTGCTTGAGCAAAAAATCTTGAGATCTATATATTATTATTTTGATAGTAGATTTTTTCTAGTTTGTCCCATGATTTTTACCCTTTGAGTTGAAGGAATTTTTCACATAAACTTTGGTATTCATCTGATTATAATTTCTATATGATTATACTGTATATAATGATTTAATAGTATTGATTTATATCCAATTTTATTTCTATTTTATTTTCATCAACAAATATATAATTATTTAATAGTATTGATTTATATCCAATTTTATTTCTATTTTATTTTTATCAACCTGTTGTTGATGCTTATTTCTAAAACTGAAACTGACCATTCACTATCAGCTCGGGAAAGCCTTTAATTGTCCGTTCTTCTGAAGCTGAAGCGCCATCATTATATGTAAAGCATGTAAACCCGTCTTTTCAAGCAAAAAGCAAAGTAAATTCCACTTCTTTTATGCGATGTGCTCGACATCCACACAGTAGAAAGCAGGGTGCTCGACGACATCCATATGTTATATTCAAACAGTGAGTTTTAGACGCAAAGCAGTGAGTAAGGAAAGAGTTGGGAGTGAACAAGCTATTGCTCTGTAATGCTTCATATCTCATATCATATGCTGCGAGTTATAAGAAGTCGTGCACTAGATTCAATTCAGTATTATTTTGAACAAGTAATTACGGGGCTTGCGTGTTAGCGAGTGAAGCACTCTCCCTACTGCGCGGTTAGTTAATCCGCTCGAAGTCAAGTCAAGTCGCAAATAGAAACAATGGTTTCGGGGTGTCTCTACTCACACAAATATAAACTTCTCTAACTTGTACGCAACAGTAATGAATGGGTAAGGCTGCCTAGCTGAATTCTGATTGTTTAGAGTAAGCAGTAGGTTTTTTTTTCCAGCAAAATAAGTTAGTTTCAGTAAGCAGGAGACAGCCAGAAGAGCCTGTTGTTTATGTTGATGTTGATAGGAAAAAGGAATAGAGATATGAAACAGAGGAAGAGTAGGACAAGGTTCAATCTTCTATATTTCTCTCAAGAAAAAACTCTTTACAAATTTTAGAAACTCTCTTGCTCTCATGACCCAACATATGAGGTTTATATAGTCCCCAAAGATACATTATATTAATTGTATTCAAGATGAATCATTCTCTTTCAAGAAACCCTTTCAAGAACCAATAACCAATTTGACTTATCCTTCTATAGTCTTTTAATCCATTTTTTCTTCTTGATGTAATAAATCTCTCTCTTGATGCAATGAACCTCTTTTGATGAAATGAATCTCTTTATGATACTTGAACAAGTTTAATTTCAACATTTTCCCCCCTTAAACTTGTTCCATCTAGCATGCCAAGTTTCTTTCGAAGTTGTTGAAATATTTCAAATTTGAGAGGTTTTGTAAGTATATCAGCCACTTGTTCACTTGTCTTGACATGATGTAGCTCCACTTTTTTATTTTTGATATGATCTCTTATGAAATGAAATCTTGTATCGATATGCTTCGATCTTTCATGATAGACTGGATTCTTGGCTAAGGCAATAGCTGATTTGTTATCAACATAAATCTTGGTTGACTTCTCATGTGGCATATGAAGTTCTTGGAGTAATCTTCTTAGCCAGATTGCATGACAAACACTAGAAGAAGCTGCTATATATTCTGCTTCACAACTTGATAGAGCAACGATCCGTTGCTTTTTTGAAGACCAAGTGAATGTAGCTTCACCAAAATAAAATACAAATCCAGTTGTACTTTTCCGATCATCGTAGCTTCCGGCCCAATCACTGTCACTATATCCAATGAGCTCCAACTTTTTAGATGAAGAATAGAACATTCCATACTCAATTGTTCCTTTAATATATCGCAAAATTCTTTTAGCGACATTTAAATGAGATGTCTTTGGAGCTTCCATAAATCTACTTATTAAACCAACTCCAAATAGTATATCAGGTCGAGTGCATGTCAAATACCTTAAACATCCAACTAGACTTTTATAATAAGTTGGATTAATATATTTACCTTCACCTTCCTTGGTCAACTTAGTGCCATATTCAATAGGTGTATCTGTAGGATGACAATCTTCCATTGAAAACTTCTTTAAAACCTCCTTTGCATAATTTTCTTGTGAGATAAAAATTCCTCCATTATCTTGTATAACTTCGATACCAAGGAAATAAGTCATTAAGCCCAAGTTCGTCATCTCAAACTCCTTTTTCATAGAGTGCTTAAAATCTTTAATCATGGAGCTACTATTGCCTGTAAATATTAAATCATCTACGTATAAGCATACAAATAAGATATCTCTATTAGAGTTAGATTTTGTATAGAGAGCATGTTCATGTGGACATTTAGAAAAACCATTTTGAATAAAATAAGTATCTATTCGAGAATTCCATGCTCGTGGGGCTTGTTTAAGCCCATAAAGAGCTCTCTTTAACTTGTATACTTTGTCTTCTTGTTCTTGAATAATAAAACCAGGGGGTTGTTGAATATATACCTCTTCTTTAAGAACTCCATTAAGAAATGCTGATTTCACATCCATTTGTAAAATCTTCCATTTCATTTGAGCTGCTAGAGAGATAAGTAATCTTCTCTCCAATCGAGCAATCAAATACTTCTTCATAGTCAATTCCATATTGTTGTTTATATCCCTTTGCAACTAATCTACCCTTGTATTTCTCCACCTCTCCTTTTGCATTTCTTTTTGTTTTGAAGATCCACTTAACACCGATAGCTTGGTGGTCTTCTGGAAGTGTAGTAAGCTCCCATGTATTATTTTTGTTAATGGCATGAATCTCTTCATTCATAGCTTGTCGCCATTTTTCATCTCTATAAGCTTCTTCGAAGATTAATGGATCATATCCTGCAAAAAGACAAAATAAAGAAAGTTCATCATTATTAGTATCAATCCTTCGAGTCACATCATATAGGTCCTGAATCGGTCTTGTCCTTCCTATAATTGGACTTCTTGAATCATGTGACCTAGCTGATCTAGGTGATGATTCTAGCAAAGTCACTTCAGTGTTTGCTTGTATTATATCATCTTCTTCTGAAGCTACAACTTTCTTATGCTGCTCATCACTTTTCCAGTTCCAAATCTGTTGTTCATCAAACTCAACATCTCTTGACATCACAACTTTATTTGTGATGGGATTGTAGAGTTTGTAACCACTGGAATTCTCTGGATAACCTAGCAAAATACATTTTTGGCTTTTATTCTCCAATTTCGTTCTCTTTTCTTCTAGTATCTTGGCAAATACAACACTTCCAAAAATCCTCAAATGATCAACTCTTGGTTTTTGTAAGCTCCATGCTTCTTCTGGTGTAATATTACCAATTCGCTTTGTCGAAAACACAAATAAAGCGCAACAGCATCACCCCAAAATTCTTTCGGAATTTTTCTTTCCTTTAACATGCATCGGACCATATTAAGGATAGTCCTGTTTTTTCTCTTGAATCATGTGACCTAGCTGATCTAGGTGATGATTTTGGCAAAGTCACTTCAGTGTTTGCTTGTATTATATCATCTTCTTCTGAAGCTACAACTTTCTTATGCTGCTCATCACTTTTCCAGTTCCAAATCTGTTGTTCATCAAACTCAACATCTCTTGACATCACAACTTTATTTGTGATGGGATTGTAGAGTTTGTAACCACTGGAATTCTTTGGATAACCTAGCAAAATGTATTTTTGGCTTTTATCCTCCAATTTCGTTCTCTTTTCTTCTGGTATCTTGGCAAATGCAACATTTCCAAAAATCCTCAAATGATCAACTCTTGGTTTTTGTAAGCTCCATGCTTCTTCTGGTGTAATATTACCAATTCGCTTTGTCGGAAACCTGTTAAGCAAATAAACTGCACAAGCAACAGCATCACCCCAAAATTCTTTCGGAATTTTTCTTTCCTTTAACATGCATCGGACCATATTAAGGATAGTCCTGTTTTTTCTCTTGAATCATGTGACCTAGCTGATCTAGGTGATGATTCTAGCAAAGTCACTTCAGTGTTTGCTTGTATTATATCATCTTCTTCTGAAGCTACAACTTTCTTATGCTGCTCATCACTTTTCCAGTTCCAAATCTGTTGTTCATCAAACTCAACATCTCTTGACATCACAACTTTATTTGTGATGGGATTGTAGAGTTTGTAACCACTGGAATTCCTTGGATAACCTAGCAAAATGCATTTTTGGCTTTTATCCTCCAATTTCGTTCTCGTTTCTTCTGGTATCTTGGCAAATGCAACACTTCCAAAAATCCTCAAATGATCAACTCTTGGTTTTTGTAAGCTCCATGCTTCTTCTGGTGTAATATTACCAATTCGCTTTGTCGGAAACCTGTTAAGCAAATAAACTGCACAAGCAACAGCATCACCCCAAAATTCTTTCGGAATTTTTCTTTCCTTTAACATGCATCGGACCATATTAAGGATAGTCCTGTTTTTTCTTTCCGAGACACCATTTTGTTGAGGTGTGTATGACATGGTGAATTGATGTAGAATTCCATTATTTCTACAAAAACTTTCAAATTCATTTGATATATATTCACCACCTCTATCTGTTCTTAAACATTTAATCTTACAATAACTTTGTCTTTCAACCAAATCCTTAAATTCTTTGAATTTGCTTAAAACTTCTTTCTTTTCTTTTAACATGTAAACCCAAGTTTTGCCACTATGATCATCAAGAAATGTAAGAAAATACCGCTTCCTCCAAGTGATCTTTGGATTGATAGGACCACAAACATCCGAGTGCACCAGATCGAGTCGATGTCATGCTCTTTTTGTTCTTCTTACTTTGAAAGGTTTTCTTTCTTGTTTACCCATGACACATACTTCACATAATTTTGCTGGGTGATCAATTTTTGGCATTCCTGTCACCATATTATACTTTTCTAGAAGTTTCAAAGCCTCAAAATTTAAGTGAGCATATCTAAGATGCCAAAGTGTAGAAATATCCTCAATATCAGCTTTAAAACAATTTGATTGATCAAAAATACTCAAATGTAGAGGAAACATTCTATTCCTTGCCATTTTCATATGTGATATCAATGTTTTATTCTTATCACGAATTGAGAGAGCCATATCTTTCATCTCAACTTCATAACCTTTTTTAAGTAATTGTCTAATGCTTAAAATATTATTTTTCATATCAGGAACATAATAAATATCTGAAATGCATAATTCCTTGCCATTATTAAGTTCAAGGAGAATTTTACCTTTGCCTCTTACTGGTCTTTGAGACAAATCACCAAATGTAATGTTCCCGGAATAACTTATATCCATTTCTGAAAATAGCTCTTTGATGCCACACATATGATTTGAGGCTCTTGTATCTAGATACCATGTCATAGATTGATTATTTTTCAAATTTTCATAACTCATTAGCAAAACTTGATTTTCCTTCTATTCTTCCTCAACAAAATTTGCCTCACCACTTTGATTGTTAGGATTATAATAACATTCATAAGAGTAATGTCCATACCTTTTGCAAATATAACACTGTATTTCAGACCTTTTAGAGTTTCTGCCACGTCCACGGCCTCGGCCACGTCCTCGACCATAACCACGGCCTCTTTGGCTAGAATTTTCTCTAGCCTCTTCATTATATGGAGATTCTTGATTGGTCTGATTTCTGCCTCCTCTTCCTCTTTGTCCTCGTCTTCTTCCTCTTTGAGAATTTGATTCTCCTTTATTTTCATGAGCAAACTTAGCTTGTAGTGCTTGCTCCATACTTATGTCTTCTCCTCTTTTTGTAATTCTTTGTTCATGAACTTGAAGGGAACCCATAAGTTCTTCTAAAGACATTTTTTCCAAATCTTTAGATTCTTCAATCGCAACAGCAATAAAATCAAATTTCGGGTCTAGAGATCTCAATATTTTTCTATTACTCTCGATCATTTACTTGTTCACCATAATCAATGAAATAGTTTCAAGTACCTTGTTGTAGTTTTTCAAACTCGGCTCGTAAAACTTGTAGACGAAGTTTCTTTACCTTATCAACACCAAATGCTTTTGAAGTATTTCCCAAGTCTCCTTTGAAGTATTTCTGAGCGATGATCTCGAACATTGTATCATTAAGCCCTTGGTAGATTGTGAACAAAGCCTTTTCTCCTTCTTCCTTCTTTCTTTGAGTTGCTTTCTTCCTTCGCATTCATTGCTCCTTCTTCTGCTGGAGTTGGTTCAGCGAATCCATCTTCTACAAACTCCCATACATCTTGGGAGCCTAGAAGAACCTTCATTTGGATGCACCATATGTCATAATTTACTTTTGTTAATCTGGGGATCTGAAGTTGGATGGCACTTGAGGAAGAGGTCATAGCTTAACCTATGCTCTGATACCAGATGTTGATGTTGATAGGAAGAGGGAATAGAGATATGAAACAAAGGAAGAGTAGGACAAGGTTCAATCTTCTATATTTCTCTCAAGAAAAAACTCTTTACAAATTTCAGAAACTCTCTTGCTCTCATGACCCAACATATGGGGTTTATATAGTCCCCAAAGATACATTATATTAATTGTATTCAAGATGAATCATTCTCTTTCAAGAAACCATTTCAAGAACCAATAACCAATTTGACTTATCCTTCTATAGTATTTTAATCCATTTTTTCTTCTTGATGTAATAAATCTATCTCTTAATGCAATGAACCTATTTTGATGAAATGAATCTCTTTATCGTACTTTAACAAATTTAATTCCAACAGTTTAGAGTAAGCAGTAGGTTTTTTTTTTTTTCAGCAAAATAAGTTAGTTTCAGTAAGCAGTAGACAGCCAGAAGAGCCTGTTGTACTTTTATTCTTTTATTCCTATATCTGCTACACCTGTACTTTTACGTGGGCAGTAGATACGAGATCTTCTTCTTTATACACGATGGAAATCGATTACACTATCCGATCCTTGTGAGATCTTTATCTTTCAACTCAAACCGCTAACGCTTCAGAAGGAACTGCAACGTCACCTTCATAACTACTTGGTTGAAGAGAAGAAAAATTAAGGGCTTGAACACCAGATGTAGAGCGCAGAGGCTCCGAGTCAACCTGTAATTGAATTCACATCTTTTGCATGCATCCATTTTTGGAATTGAAACAACTCGACCTTCCTCCCCCCTTTTGCCCACCCAACAATAATACTTTCTGCAGCTTCCTCGCCAGCTGATGATCTCGTAGTCTTTCCTTTACTTTCCTTTCTATTTGGCTTCCAAAGTATGAATGCTTGGCTTGACCTTGTATCCGAGTTCGGTTCAACAACCCGAGAAGAATTCATTTATTATTATATTATTTCAAAAAAAATCCATTTATTGTATTATTATCAAATCTTATTTTTAGATTTTTTTTTAATTAAGAGAAGAGCACGCACTGAGTTGTTTAGTTACCCGCTAGTAGCTGATTATCATACCATAGTAGCTAATTTTCTTATGTTTCCGGACTTCGAGTTGCCCATGTACTTGTGAAGCTCCAGTTAGCAAGCCCAGACCAGATATATAAATGCCATTGTAATCAACTTAAGGTCCTGTCCTTGTGTTGAAGCTCCATCTCTATTTAGGGAAGCAGCATAGTATTATTAGGTTTGGTTTACTCCAATCTATTTAGCAGTTCAGTTAGGTCGGAATTGGATAATGCTTAGGCGCAAGTCAGCAAAAAGGTAAGGAATTTGGTTAGATTACTAAACTATTTGTAATTAGATAAGATACAGGATCATCAGCGGGGTACTTGAAGTGGTTCAGGTAAGGAAGCAGGATTATAAGAATGCAAGCAGTGCGAGTATTGTCTAGTAAGAGTAATTGGCTTGTTGGGTATGAAAGTTTATCGAGTCTTAAAACTTATCCAATCCAGCTTCGGATCCGGCTTTTAGTCTGACAACTGACTTGTTTTGTTCAACACCAACGCTTGCAGCTCCCATATGATCTGTATTCCTCACTAAAATCCAGCTTCTGCAGAAAGACAATCAGTACTTAGAACTTAAATGAAGGAATTGATTCTACTGTTTCCCCAGCCAGCGTTGAACATCTTATTACCCCAACTCCCTTTCGTTAGTTTTCAACCGAAGTAGTCTACTCAACATCTATTTCTATAGATTGAAATATAAGAAAAGTAATATTGCTCCTGCACCATCCTCAACTAACTCTCATGCGCATATTATTAGAATTAAACTTATGTAATTATCATAAAAAGATTAATTTTATCAATAAAAAATTTTATTTCATTAAAAAAAATATTTATTAAAAAATAAGTCAAATTAGTTATTGATTCTTGAAAAGATTTCTTGAAAAAGAGAGATTCATTCTTAGTGTATAAATATAATATATCTTGGGGGACTATATAAATTTCATATATTGAGTCATAAAAAATATAGAATTTATGAAATTATAAAAATATTGAGAGAAATACAGAAGATTTAGCCTTCTCTTATTCTTTCTTAGTGTGATAATTCTATCCTTTTTTCCTATCAACTTCAACAATTGATATCAGAGCCATGGCTTCATCCTAAAGCATCTTCCAACTCCAAATCCCAAGATTGATAAAAGAAAATTATAATATATGGTGCATCCAAATGAAAGTTTTTCTAGGCTCTCAAGATATATGTGAGTTTGTAGAAGATAGATTTATTAAACCAAGTCCAACAAAAGAAGGAGCGATGAATGCAAAACAACTCAAAGATATAAGAAAGAAGGAGAAAAAGATATTGTTCATAATATACCAAGGGCTTGATGATACAATATTTGAGATCATCGCTCCAGCAAATACTTCAAAAGAGGCTTGGCAAATGCTAAAGCATTTGGTAGTGTTGATAAGGTAAAAAAACTCCATCTACAAGTTTTATGAGCCGATTTTAAAAAATTTTAGCAAGGTAATTCTGAAACTATTTCTGATTATTTCGTAAAAGTTATTTATATTGTTCAGCAAATGAGAAAAAATGATGAACAAATAAGTGATCAAAGAGTGATAGAAAAGATAATAAGATGACTAAATTTAAAATTTAATTTTATTGCTGTTGTGATTGAAGAGTCTAAAGATTTGAAAGAAATATCTTTAGAACAACTTATAGGTTTCCTTCAAGTTCACGAACAAAGGATTATAAAAAGAGTAGAAGAAAAAACTGTAGAACAAACACTAGCTTTATACTTTGGTTTAGAATAATATTCTTGAGTCTTCAACCTGAAAACCCACTTGTTCTTCAAGACTTTACTTCCCTCTAGTAGTTGCACTAAATCATATGTGTGGTTCTTCTATAGAGAATCTATCTCTTCCTGCACACCACTTCTTTTTCTGCTCATATTCAATTGCTTCCTAGTAATTTTCTGGTTCACCTGCATCAGTAAGCATCATATACTTATCTTTAGAGTATCTTCTAGAAGGTTGACGCAGTCTAGAAGATCTTCTTAACTGAGGTTCTATAGGAACTTACTCTCTTTCTTTTTTCTGCTCAACATATCCTGCAGGTAGATCAACATCTGGCTCTACACCATCTTCCTATACATCTCCCCCATCACCCTGATATACCGGAGGAATAACTGGGTCATAGTCTATAAATCTCTCTGCAGAAGTCTTAGCTAGTGCCTAATTCTTCAAATCCTCAATAGTTTGATCCTCAAAGAAGATAACATCTCTACTTTTGAACACCTTCTGCTTTTTTGGATCTCAAAGCCTATAATCAAACTAATCATATGAGTAACTAAGAAAAATATACTCTTTTATCTTACCATCCAGCTTGGACCTCTCATTGTCTAGAATATGTGTAAATGCATGATAACCAAACACTATTAAATACCTATAAGAGACATCTTTCCCTGATCATACATGCTCTGCAACATCACCATCTAGAGTTGTACATGGTGATAAGTTAATTATATCAACTACAGTCCTCAAAGCCTCATCCCAAAACCTTTTGGGTAGCTTGGTCTATGAAAGCATATATCAGATTTTTTTCATGATGGTGTAGTTCATCCTCTCTGCAATTACATTATGTTGAGGTATACTAGGAACTGTCAAATCATGTTGGATGCCATGTGACCTGCAATAATCATTAAATAATCCTGTGTACTCACCACCATTATCTGATCTTATGCATTTCAATTGCCTTTCTGTCTCCCTTTCAACTCTGGCATGAAACTCGTTGAAGACATTAATAACCTGCCCAAACTTTCCTAGAAAAGTCATCTATAAAAATAACAGAATGAAGTACACCACTAATACTAGGAACATTAATAGATCAATCAGAAGTTTTTATCCTCAAAGGACCATACACATCTATATAGACACGATCTAAGACATGTATTTTTCTAGACAAAGCAGGACTAACAAAGAAAATTCTATGTTGTTTACTAGCCAAACAATCAATACAAGGGTTCTAATGTATACCTCTGAGGTCTGGTAATACCTCTCTCTTGGAAAGTTCTTATAGCCCTTTCTTGCTCATATGTCCCAATCGTCTATGCCACAACTTCATGTTGAAGTCTTTCTCTGTAGCATTCAACTGCTCACCACAAGCTTTAGTATGCAATCTGTATAATGTATGACATTTCTTCCTATTAGCTATAATAAGAGAACCCTTGCTGAGTTTCCACTGTCCTTTGTAAAATCTGACATCAAAGTCTTCATCGTTCAATCTTCCAATTGAAATTAAATTCAGTCTTAAGTCAACCACATGCCTCACATCCTCAAGCACCAACTTGCAGTCAAGGTTGATATTTATATAGATACCTCCCATGCCAATGATGTCTACTGTGCCATAGTTGCCCATCTTGACAATACCAAAATTTTTAGGGTTGTAAGTAGCAAAGAACTCCCTCCGTGGTGTAGCATAATAAGAAGCACCCATGTCGATTATCCATTCGAGATCTTGGCACACATAAGAAAAAATATCATTAGAAGTAGACAAAATCAAATAATCACTACCTTGCATTGTAGCTATAATAATCTCTTTTGACTCTGAATGCTCCACTTATTTTTTTTTAATTCTTCTTAGGTTGCTTGTATTTATTCTTGTAATGTCATTTCTCACCACAATTGTAGCAAACAATATCTTTCCTTAATCTTGACTTGCTTCTACCTATGCATGAACCACTTCTATCTTTTGACTTTAACTTTCATATATTCTACGAGACAAGTGCCTGTGAATCATTCTGAGAAGTAGCTGAATTCTTTCTCCTCAACTTCTCATTCAACAAACTGCTTATTACTTGACTCACGGTGACAATACCATCTGGTGCAGAATTTTTGAGGAAAACCATCAGTGTCTCCCAACTTTCTGATAAAGAACTAAGAAGTAACAATGCTTGCAACCCATCATCAAGAGACATCTTCAAAGAGGATAACTGGTTAGTAATACTTTACATTTCATTCAAATACTTAGGAATAAAAGTACCCTCTTTATATTTCAAGTTCACAAGTTTTCTGATCAAGAGAGTAAGCAGAACTTTCAGTAGAAACATGGTGAAAGACATTATCATCAAGCCATTGATAAATAAAGCCAATAGTTTTTTGATCTAACATCTTCCACTCATCATCTGTCATAGTTGTGGGCTTTGTACTATCCCTTTGCAAAGGTCTATACAAATCTTTGCAATATAAGATATTTTCCATTTTTGGTTTCTATATTATCCAATTGTTTCCGTTTAAACTAATTATACGAGAAATATTACCGACCTCCATGTTCAAATACAAAAGTTAAATGCCACCAAAAACCTTGCTTTGATACCAGTTGATGAAAATAAAATAGGAATAAACTTTGTATATGACAAATACTAGTAGGCTTTCACACACAACAGAATTAAATATAAATCATAATCAAATGAACACCAAGATTTATGTGGAAAGCCCCCTCAACTCAAAGGGTAAAAATCACGAACAAGTCAGAGAAAATCCACTATCAAAATAATGAATATATAGATCTTATAAGGATATAAGGATATCCTTATATCTTGCCCAAGTCCAAGCAATAGCCACAAGAGAATCACAAGAATATAAGGACTACAATACTAAGCACAATATCCAAAACCTTATCAAGAGATCACAGTAATAATCCACTACAAACTGATCTAACCTGAGATATGAATATTTTAGAATAGTCTTTTCCTGTCTTTGTCTTCTTTCCTTTCCTGGATCTCTTATTTTCTGACCTCTACTGTCAATCTGCAGTCTTCTTTTTCTCTCTCATGTTTTTAATCGTCGCTGTCCTCTTAATTTAAATACTTTTCACTTAATCTAGGGTTTAGATTAATATAAGTGAGGTTATGGACTGTGAGCTTTACTAAAACCCATTATAAGCTGAATCTGGACCATCTGTCTAACAAATGACGTATTGGAAATGGTTAACTCGATAATGATAAAATTACCTTATATTTCCGAGCAAAAGATACTCCTAGAAAAGGATATTATATACTTTGGCCTAGAACATCTTAATACTTTAGACACTCATTTGATTCTTTTGTTAACTCAAATCGAACTCTTTTATTAAGTTGCTTTTTATCTTTATCCAGATCCTTATTCTTTTTCTTATCTTTGAGTTGCGGTAGATTAATGAGTCTTGTTTTCGTATAAGATGGTTTTTCTTCTTTTGAGTGGAGAGCGCAGTTACCCTCTTATATCTTATTGTTAGTATCCATCTTCTTTGGAAGAGCCACTAGGTTAGGTGGGTTATAGTTACTTCTTTCTATAATACAGAGCAAAAGCCTATTCTTTTGTTTCTTAACTAACAGTTCAGGCCTTTTACTTATTTATTGAATTCTTACTTAAGAGAAGAGAGCACATAGTCAGTTACCAGATTCTAGAATACGTATAGCTAAATTCTATTATATTATTTTGTATTTATTTATTTCTATTCTATTATATGTTATTATTTATTTAGTAGGTTAGTCCCTTTTAGGTTAGTCCTTTGAAAGGCTAATTCTTACTTAACTCCTAAAGAACATGAAATTATGAAATGAAAACTTATACTCGAACAAGAAATTATATATCTCCTGTTAGCGCCGAGTCAACTACAGATCTTTCTCCCAATCTTTGTTTCAACTTAAAGCTAGAGTACTTTCTTTTGGCGCCTTAGTATGTCCTAGCATTAGGAGCTGTACTTGGACCTTGTGCCAACATCTTACTTTAGAATAGTCCCAGTCCCTCCCGCTTCCTCCTACCCTACTCCTTCTGATGATTGTGATCTACCAGTAGGTTCTGTTGTTCCTAAGTTTGTTTTGCGTCGTTGTTTGTTCTGTTGCTTGTTTGGAGCAAAAAAGGTAAAAGATTACTACTGGGCGAAATCCACTTTATTTTGTTTTGATACTTGGAAACTATAGCCTTTACCGCTGACTCTTGATACCCCCCCCCCCCCCACACCCCTGCTTCTTCTTTGACAGCATACCGAGCTAGCAAACACGTAAGTCAATATTTATAAGAAATAGTAACCAGCACCTCAAGTTTAATTCAATAATAGCAACAACAATAGCTTAATTCAGTAATAACAACAACAACGAGTAATAATACACAGTGCTTTGTTATCTTTAATCTATAAGTATCTATATAGTATAAAGTATCCATCTAGATGATACACGTAACGTTACAGGAACAAGTGCTTACGTAAAATCATATCTAGTCTATGCTTCAACTCCAAGGAAAGAAATTGAAATAAATATGACAACTTATGTTATTTTTTGTAACCTAACCTCCTCATGGTTATAAGAAGAATAAAATATATATTTGTAAGTCGAAGCTGAATCTCATCTATCTTTTTTTTGTTTTATGAATACCCACCAGAGCACTTTAAGGTTAAATGAGTAGGTAATCGGGTAACATTCACTGACATGTGAAACTTCCAAATACGGTTGGTTGTTTCATCCTAGTTTATTGGTGCAAGTTTCCTGAGAGGAGAGTTCAACTAATTCTTTTTAAGTAGGAGGTGGCACTGAAAGGAGAGTTCGTAAGTAAGCAGCAACCGCTAAGTCAACAGTAAGAACAAGTTCTATTTCATCTGAAAATCGATGAGAGGTCGACAAAAAGGATGTAGTCAGATTCAAACGAAAAAGGGAAACTACCTATGCATTTACTAAAATATTACTTTAGAGTTAAGTTCAATGTAGCACCCCGAACTATAGAAGATAAGGTGAGTACACTACTATAGAAAAATAAGTAACCAAAGGGATAGTTAGCTCTAAGATCAAGTCTAAAGTAAAGGTAAGATCATCTGCGTGATCAGAACTTCAAGTATGTTTTAGGGTGGGGCAGGAGGAGAGTACTTCTTCAGCGGTAAAGGAAGCAGCAAGCGGGCCAATTACTGTTCCATTTGAATCTATAGTTTCCAAGGTAGGATCTGAAGCTGCTAATTGGTGTAATCTTCAAGTTTAGTTTCAAGTATTTGTGTAGCAGGGAACAAGGAATAATAAAGTACTCTAGCATTTAAAGCAAAGGGGAAGTTTGGATCATAAGCAGTAAAGTCAGCTAAGGCAGGAACGAGATGATAGTTGAAAGCTTTAACCGAGTAGTGGTGTCCAACCCCAAGCATGAAAGTGAAGTGAATGAGTTTAATAACGGTGCGATGCGACGATAGGAGAAGCTTTGTAAGCGGAATAAGATGTTACAAGAGAATCCGCTATATTAGGAGTAGGAGCAGGCAAGGAAGTCAGCGAAATAATAAGAATAAGAGTAAGAATGGAATTGAATAATAACAAGAGAAGAATCCCAATTGGAATCTGGTTTGAAAGGTTGAGTTCGAGTGTAACTTACATTGTATGGATCTAGGTAACCAAACATAGTGAAGCTATCTTCAGTAGAGTGTGTTCCAGTTACGAAAGGGGAGTAATTGTATCCAAGTCCGTAAGACAGGAGAGGTCCTGTCCAAGTTTTCAATCAATTCTGTCTTCAGCGCTAAAGGAAGCGGTAAGTGATGATTCCGTAAAGGCTCCATTCAAGTCAATGATATCATCTCTTTTTTCTCATGCTACAGGCGCAAGAAGACTCGGTGTAAGTTTAATCTAATTCTGTGCTTACGGGAGTGAGGGCAAGAAGATCCTCTAAAACCAGCAACAGAAGATGCAATGCCAGTTTAATCTACGAGATCGGAATTTGTTCTTGTTTCGTCAACAACATAAGAAACAGGAATGGCAGGCTCAAACTGCCAAGCTAGGCCTAAACCAAGGAGTGGCGAACTACAGAATTGAGATCAGAGCGGGAAAGACTTGGTATGTCAATCAGGACTCAATACTTCAAGCAAGGAGATTGGATTTTAAGGCGAATACTATTAGTAGTAGTGGTTCGTTTCATCTGTTAGTAGTGGTTACTTGTCAGCTTCTACTACTTAGTCCGGCTTTTTACTACTTGGATTCCTGTGTGTGAGTTTTATGTCTGTATGCTCGGGTTTGACTCTTGTATCTATTTAGTTTGATGCTACCCTGGCGAGGGTACCCATTCCATTACTGCTGAGTTGAATTCCATATATCGAGTTTAAGTCCTGAACATCAACTTCAATTCTTAGCCGAGTGGGCTTTATGTCAGGTGCCCATTCTTTGACAAATGACCCCAGTGTTCGCCACCCACTCTTTGACTAATGGGGTGAATTCCTGCTTTAGGGTGTGATTCCGTGTGACCTCCTCTCAGATTGCAGATTCCTATGCCCTGTTTTCAGTCTTAGGCTAATGAGGTGAATTCTTTCTATCGAGGTTCTACTCCTGTTTTCGAGTTTTATGCCTTGAATGCCCTATTTCAAGTTGTTTAACTCAGGCTAGGGAAACTCTTTTTGTAGCCAATCTACAAGGGCTTGAAAAACGTCATAAGAAATAGTCTTTTAACACCGGTTAACTAAGCAAATGCGGAAAGCTCCATCTTGCCTCTCTATCGAATGTTACACTACATTTTTGCCTAATAACATAGACCTTAGAGTAATACTAAACTAATATTCTTTCCATCCAGCCTTACCTTCGCCACCCTTAATTTAATTCATTCAGTAGCTAACTCCTAACATGCATATCATTTAATTAGTAATTGAAGAATGAAATCTCTCTAGCAAGATTTATATACTATGAAAATAAAGCACCAAACCCAGACCTAACTCGAACAGCTAATTCTATTGTCGATGTAGAATTTCCTCGAATTGCTTACGATTCTACTTATTTACTTAGCGCTTCATCAGAAGTACTTTATTCATCGGGAGCTTCTAACGCAAGTTATTACTTTCCCTCTGGAACAAGTATTCGATGAAAGGTACTTTTCTTATTGATATTGAGTGAAGTTGGGTCACAATCTCGATGTTAGACCCAGGTGAAGGTATCTTGTTTTGTAGTTTCGTAGAATGGTAACCTAGAAAGAAAGAAAGGAAGCAATAACGGTGCAAGACAACCTGGGAGCTACAACGGTGATGACTTAGACCACAACAAAGGAAATAAAAGCACTTTTAAGGTAAAGTCAATTATAGAGAAGCACTAACGATAAAGTCAATCGGGATAGGGAAAGATTCATTGAAACTACAACAAAAGAGCTCCCAAAAATTGGAATTGCCCGTAAAGAGCCGAAGGAACTACTCATGAGTCAACTAGGAAGGGAACAAACACACATTATTACTTTGCTTCCTCATTGGCCTTAGCACCTCCTAAATGTTGGGCAGATGGCCCATATTCAACCCATAATGAGCTTTAATGAAGTCCATAGCCCATAACTTCACTTATATTAACCTAAACCCTAGATTAAGTGGTCAGGGTTGAGATTAAGAGGACAGTGGCAGTTGAAAATATGGGAGAGAGAAAGAAGACTGCAGATTAATAGTAGAGGTCAAAAAATAAGAGATCCAGGAAAGGAAAGTAGAAAATGACAAGAAAAAACTATTCTCAATTATTCATATCTCAGGTTAGATCAGTTTGCAGTGGATTCTTACTATGATTTCTTGAAAAGGTTTTGTATATTGTGCTTAGTATTATAGTCTTTGTATCCCTATGATTCTCTTGTGGCTGTTGCTTTAGTTTGGGCAAGAAGCCTTGAGATATGTATATTCAAGTTGAAGAGGGTTTTCACGTAAATCTTAGTGTTCATTTGATTGTGATTTCTGTTTGATTCCGCTATGTGTGACGACCTACTAGTATTTGTTCATAAATAAAGTTTATTCATGTTTTATTCCCATCAACTATTATAAGAGCAAGGTTTTTGATGGTATTTAATCTTTTGTATTTGAACATGGAGGCTGTTAATATTTCTCGTATGATTAGTTTAAACGGAAACAATTGGATGATATAAAACCCAAGAAGAGAAGATCTCTTATATTGTAAAGATTTGTATGGACCTTTGCAAGAGGATAGTGCAAAGCCCATAACTATAACATATGATGAGTGGAAGAGGTTCGATCAAAAAATTATTGGATTTATTCGTCAGTGGCTTGATGATAGTGTCTTTCAAAATATTTCTACTGAAAGTTCTGCTTACTCTCTTTAGAAAAAGTTAGATGGTCTTTGTGAAAGAAAAACAGTTGGCAACAAAGATTTCTTGATCAGAAAACTTGTGAACTTAAAATATAAAGAGGATACTTCTATTCCTGAGCATTTGAATGAAATATAGAGTATTATTAACTAGTTATCCTCTATGAAAATGTCTCTTGATGATGAGTTGCAAACATTATTACTTCTCAGTTCTTTGTTAGAAAGTTGGGAGACACTGGTGGTTTCCCTCAATAATTCTGCACCAGATAGTATTGTCACCATGAGTCAAGTAACAAGCAGTTTATTGAATGAGGAGTTGAGGAGAAAGGATTCATCAACTGCTCATATTAATTCACAAGCACTTATCTCAGAGAAAAAAAGAAGGTCAAAGTCAAATGATAGAAGTGGTTCATGCATAGATAGAAGCAAGTCAAGATCAAGAAAAGATATTGTTTACTATAATTGTGACGAGAAATAACATTACAAGAAATAGTGCAAGCAACCTAAGAAGAATAAGAAAAAATGAAAAGAAGTGGAGTATACAGAGTCAAAAGATATTATCACAGCTACAATGTAAGGTAGTGGTTATTTGATTTTGTCTACTTATGATGATATTTTTTCTTGTGTTTGTCAGGATCTTGAGTGGATAATTGACACAAGTGCTTCTTATCATGCTATACCACAGAGGAAGTTCTTTGCTACTTACAAGTTTGAAAATTTTGGTGTTGTCAAGATATGTAACTATGACACAACAGACATCATTGGCATGAGAGATATCCATGTAAAGACCAACCTTGGCTGCAAGTTGGTGCTTAAGGATGTGAGACATGTGGTTGACTTAAGATTGAATTTAATTTAGTTGGAAGGCTGGATGATGAAGACTTTGATGTCAGATTTCATAGAGGGCAGTGGAAGCTCAGTAAGGGTTCTCTTATTATAGCTAATGAGAAGAAATATCATACATTGTATAGATTGCAGGTTAAAGCTTGTGGTGAGCAGTTGAATGTTATAGAGAAAGACTTTAGTATGGAGTTGTGGTATAGGCGACTGGGACACATGAGTCAGAAAAGGCTGCAAGAACTTTCCAAAAGAGAGGTATTACCAGACCTCAGAGGTACACATTTGAACCATTGTATTGATTGTTTGTCTGGTAAACAACATAGAGTTTCTTTTATTAGTCCTGCTTTGTCTAGAAAAATGCATGTCTTGGATCGTGTCTATGCAGATGTGTGTGGTTCTTTGAGGATAAAAACTCTTGGTAGATTTGTTAATATTTCTAGTATTAGTGGTGTACTTTATTTTATTACTTTTATAGATGACCTTTCTATGAAAGTTTGGGCCTATACTTTGAAAACCAAAGATCATGTTATTAATGTCTTCAAGGAGTTTCATGCGAGAGTTGAAAGGGAGACAAAAATGCAATTGAAATGCATAAGATCATATAATGGTGGTGAGTACACAGGATTATTTAATGGTTATTGTAGGTCACATGGCATCCGACATGAGTTGACAATTCCTGGTACGCCTTAGCATAATACAATTACAAAGAGGATGAATCACACTATTATGGAAAAGATCAGATATATGCTTTCACAGGCCAAGCTACCCAAAATGTTTTGAGATGAGGCTTTGAGGACTACAGTTAATGAAATCAACTTATCACCATGTACAGCTCTAGATGGTGATGTTGCAGAGCATGTATGGTCAGGGAAAGATGTCTCTTATAGGCATTTACGAGTGTTTGGTTGTCATGCATTTGCATATATTCCAAACAATAAGAGGTCCAAGCTGGATGGTAAGACAAAAGAGTATATTTTTCTTAGTTACTCACATGATCAATTTGGTTACAAGCTTTGAGATCTAGAAAAGCAAAAGGTGTTCAGAAGCAGAGATGTTATCTTCTTTGAAGATCAAACTATTGAGGATTTGAAGAATGAGGCACCAGCTAAGACTTTTGTAGAGAGATTTATAGATTGTGACCCAATTATTCCTTTAGTATATCAGGGTGATGGGGAAGATGTACAAAAAGATGGTGCAGAGCCAGATGTTGATCTACTTGTAGGATACGTTGAGCATGAAGAAGAAAGAGCAAGTTCCAATAGAACCTCAGTTAAGAAGATCTTCTAAACCATGTCAATCTTTCAGAAGATACTCTACAGATGAGTATGTGATGCTTATTGATGCAAGTGAATAAGCAGGACTATGATCACTTGGGAAGGTTTTAGATATTGTGATTAGTATTATAGTTCTTGTATCATTGTGATTCTCTTGTGGCTGTTGCCTTAGTTTAGGTAAGAAGTATTAAGATATGTATATTCATTATTTTGATATTAGATTTTCTTTGGCTTGTCCCGTGGTTTTTACCCTTCGAGTTAGAGGGTTTTTCCACATAAATCTTAGTATTCATTTGATTATGATTTATTTTTAATTCTACTGTATAGAACGATATGCTAATATTTATTCGTATACAAAATTTATTTTTATTTTATTCCCACAAGAGAGTTCCTCATTTCACTATAGAAAATTAAAATTATGACTATAATCTCAACTTATTTAGTTGTTACTTATTGTATCCTCAATCTAAGTAAAGAGGGTAGCAAGAAGCTTTTCCGAGTTCCTATTCATAATTATTACTACTTATATACTTATTAAATATAAAGGAGAGCTTTGTAAAAGCGAACTTACTATCACATCCACAACGGCCAAGCCTTACACATTCATAAAAGACCTAAAAGAAAGGCTCGGGCTCGGTCAACAAAGACTTGTGTCCTTTGATACGACTTTCAAGATCTACTAAAGTATTCCGTGTCAAGTAGTAAAAGTATTCAATTTACAAGTTAGTCAATAAACAAAGAGGAGTGGTTCACCCACAAAAAGAAGAAACTAAGCAGTAACTCCTAAGGAGAATGCAAAAAAGAAAGTGTTGGTAGGAACTGTATCAGCTTTACACATCGACTGGTAGTCAGGTGAGCATTATTTAGTTGCTTCTGTTTAGCTAAGGGATTGGTGATCACTTCTTTTTAGAGTTTTTATTGGACAGTATGTTTATGACCAGTTTAAAGATTTTTGTGTAATCAAACAGAAAAGCTCATATAAAAGAGGAGAAGATTAATAGTTACTATCAGCAAGTAGCAGATAAATCTATATGATTATATAAATTATTATGTAAAAATTTTTATATCAAGATTGAAATCAAATAGTATTAGATTTATTTATGATGCGTATCTTTAGATGTCATCTGAATAAAATCTCTTTAGATCTACAAAGACACCATCTTCTAGATCTGAATATCACTGTAATGTCGATTTACAAAAAGAACTAGAACAGATCTAGAATCATTCTCATCTCTTCCTATCCTTTCACAGGATCACTATGATTGATAGTTTTGGGAGATGACAGAATAGTCATAATCTCTCTCTTGTATTCTATTCTACACCGGTTATCTAGTGTATTTGGTTTAGAGGAGGTCCTGTCTATTTATAGGCGAGAGCGGAGGGTCTAGGGTAGGTTATTAGGAGAGTTCCTCCCATCAAGAGCATCCCCTAAAATATCATAATATAATATAAACTTTAATTTAATATTAGCTAATATCTCTTATTAGAATCTAATTAATTTTATAATATATCTTATCTAATTATAAAAGGTCACATAATCTTACATTCTCCCATTTGGCCTATTAATTGATAAGATATAAAAGATATCCAAAATTAAAATAAATAAAATAAAATTTATTTAAAAATAATTTTATATAATTAGATTCTAAAAATTTTAAAAAATATTTTATATATGATCATGATTTTTAAAAATAAGTCAATAAGTCCAATAAGCACAGTAACACTATATTCAGTGCAACTATCAATGCGAGTCATAACGATTGTATGTCATCAATGCAACACTTCTTTCTATGTATTACAACACTATTAGTCTTTCCTTATATAGTCTATAATGACCATTGTAATTTATTTTGTCAAGACAATCTTGTTATTGTATTCAACCATAATATGCATAAACATAAACATAAACAGGATAGCAGAAACAAGTAACTTTAATTATACAAAAGAAATGTCAATAATAGCATCAACTTAAACATGCATCACCAAATCCTTTATGGCTTGCTCACAAGCCCCATTCTAAGAATATGTTCTTTAAATATTTTGCACTGTAAAGCTTTAGTAAATGAATTAGCAATCATCATAGTGGTACTCAAATTTTATCTCAACATAAAGTACTTTATCTAACATAAAGTACTTTATCTCAATGTGCTTAGAGAAGAAAACTACTGTGGTATTATCACAAAATATCTTCAGCGACTTAGTAATTGAGTCAACCACACCAAGTCCTGAGATAAATTTTATAGCTATAAAGCTTGATTTATGGCCTCAAAACATACCACAAATTCAGCTTCTATCGTAGATGATGTAATAAGTGATTATTTTACACTTTTCCAAGAAATTAACCCACCACCTAGCATGAACACAAATCCTGAAGTGGATTTCCTGCTATCGAGGTAATTTACAAAATCAGCATCTGAATATCCCATCACTTCAAGCTGATATGATTTTCTATATGTAAGCATATAATCTTCTGTCCCTTGCAGATATCTTATTACTTTCTTTGCACCTTTCCAATGTTTCATTCCTGGGTTACTCTAGTATCTACCCAGCATTGCAACTGCAAAACTGATATTTGATCTTATACATGTTTGAGTATATAATAGACTTTTAATTACGCACCTATAAGGAATATTCTTTATTTAATCCCTTTCTAAGTTATTTTTTGAGTATTAGTTTTGGCTGAATTTTTCACCGTATCATTAACTGAGCAAAGCTACTTATTAAACCTCTCCAAGATACGATTAATATAACATTTCTAAGACAGTCCTAACAAATATTGAGATATATCCCTGAATATCTCATTGCCAATAATATAGGATGCCTCATTCATATCAACCATCTTAAAGTTCTTATTGAGAAATATTTTGGTTTCGTGCAATAAGCCAAGATCACTACTGACAAGCAATATATCATCTATATATAGGACCAATATAATAAACTTACTCCCACTAACCTTCAGATATATACACTAATCAATATTATTTTTCTTAAATCCGAATGAAGTAATAGTATCATATAATTTTATATACCATTGTTTATAAGTTTGTTTAAGGTAATAAATAAATTTTTTAAGTTTGCAAGTCCAACTTTACTTTCTCTTTTCTATGAGGTTATTTCATATAAATTTTCTCATCTAGATCCTCATTCAGAAATGTTATTTTCATATCCATCTGATGTAACTCAAGATCATAATGAGCTACTAGTGTCATAATGATCCTCAATAAGTCCTTTCGAGAAACTGGAGAAAAAGTCTCATAGTAATCAATGCTTTCTTTTTGAGAAAAACCTTTGGCCATAAGTTTGGCCTTATATCGTTTGATATTGTCCACCGAGTCACATTTAGTCGTAAAGACCTATTTACAACTGACTCTTTTATAATTATTAGGTAATTCAATGAGTTCCAAAACATAATTATGGTCCATTGATTTTAACTCCTCTTTAATTACATCATACCATTTTTTAGAATCATTACTTTTTATGGCTTATGAAAATGATAAAAGGTCTCTTTTAATTTCTATATCATAATTTGATTCTTATAGATATACCACATAATCATTAGAAATGACATGTTTCCTTTCCCTTTGAGATCTTCTCAAAGCTGCCAATTGTGATTGTTCTACAAGACCATCAGCGGGGACATCAACATCATATGAGAATTTATTAATGTTATTTTATCATTCATCCTCATCAATTCTCTCATTTATTTGAGGAATAATAATTTCTTGAATAGGAGATGATATGAGAGAATTAGTCTGAATCTCCTTAATATCAAAATTGATCTTTCGAGATTTTTGACTTCAATTAATTTTACTATTTTTTAGAAATTTTATAATATCAGATTCTACTATCCTCATATTATGATTAGGGCAATAAAATATATATCCCTTGGATCTTTCTGGGTAACCAATAAAATATCTAAAAATTATTCTTGGATCCAATTTCTTTTCGTGTGGATTGAATACTCTTACCTTGGCAAGACACCCCCAAACATGTAAATGTCTCAAACTAGTTTCCTACTAGTCATAGCTCAAATAGAGTTGATGGAACTGACTTACTAGGAACTTTGTTCAAGATATACCTAGCTATCCTAAGAGCTTCACCCCACATTAACTCGGGTACAGAGTAATAACTCATCATGCTCCTAACCATATCCATAAGATTACGATTTCGCTTTTCAGCAACACCATTCTGTTGTGACACACCAAGTAATGTATATTTAGCACAAATACCCTGTTGTTTTAAGAATCTAGCAAAAGGACCAACATTTTGATCGGATTCATCATATCTACCATAAAATTCACTACCCTTGTCAGGTCTGACAATTTTAACTTTTCTATCTAATTGTCTCTCGACCTCATTTATATATACTTCAAGAATGCTAATGGCCTAAGACTTTTCATGTAATAGATAAACATAGTCATATCTAGACAGGTCATTTATAAATGTGATGAAATATCTTTTTTCACTAAAACAATGAATATGGAGTGGTCCATAGATATCAATATGAATAATTTCAAGAAGTTCTTTACTTCTTGTGACATTTTTCTTTGTATGCTTAGTTTACTTTCCTTTAATGTAATATATGCAAACATCAAAATCACTAAAGTTTAAAATTTTTAAAATATTATCCTTCACTAATCTTTCAATTCTTTTTTTGAAGATATGCCTTAAATATCTATGCTACAATATAGAAGATCTTTCATTATTGGAATTATATTTTATTCCAACACTTGATTGTAGGGTCAATAATGTATTTACAAACTTAAGATTCAAATTAATTCTGTACAAACAATCACAAAGAATTCTAGAACCAACTTTTATTGAATCATAAAATATATTAAGTTTACTATTACCAAAAGAAAGACAATATCCTAACTCATCAATTCTAGGTAAAGAAACTAAATTTCTAGAAATGGTAGGAATAAAACATATATTTTCAAGATCCATCAGATGACCCGTCTCTAGGCGTAAGCGATAAGTTCCTACTGATACCACTTTTGCTTTAAGATGATTTCCCATAATTATGGATCTTTCATGTTCTTTTGATTTCCGAATTAAAATGAATCCCTACATATTATTAATAATATGAGTTGAAGCATCAGAATCAATCCACCATGTATTAGAAGGAACTTCTACAATGTTTGATTCAAAACATACAAAGGTCGAGTTTATACTTTTCTTTTCGAACCAAATCCCACGTTTAATACAGTCATTCTTTACATGTCCTTTCTTGCCACAAAAGAAGCACTTTACTATAATAGCTTTCTTTTCAATAGTCTATCTAACATTTTTAAACCCGATAAATTTCTTTGATGGATAATGCTTCAATTTTCTTTTCATGTTATTAGCTCCTTGAGTAGTAGTCAAAATATTATATGAACTTTCCTATCTTAATCTTAATTCTTCCTAAACACATATAATAGTCAACTCATTCAGGTCTCACTTATCCTTATTTATATTGTATTGAATCTTGAATGGGCCAAACTAAGAAGGAAGAGAATTAAGAATAAATTGCATGAGGAAAGATTTATTAACATTCATTCCCAATGCCTTAAGTTTTACATCTTTATTAGCCATATTGAGGATATGATCTTGAATTTCTTGAGTACCATCATACTAAAGTGTAGTCAGTTCTTTCATTAATGTGTCAGCTAATGACTTATCAACAGATTTAAATCTGTCTTCAATAACATTTAAATATTTATGTACGCTAGTTACAACTGGTAATAAAGTCTTTATATTATTTATAATTATCATTCTTATGAACATTAAACTGAGACTATTAGATCTTTCCCAAGCTTTCATTTTATTGACTTGTTCCACATTACTTTCATCAGTTAATTCTGCAGGCTTTTCAACAAGCAATGCTAAATCAAGATCTAATACGCCCAATGTGAATTATATATGCTTTAACCATTATGAATAATTTGATCCAGAAAGTATAAGGACATTAGAAGCATGAGAATATATGGATGAGAATACCACTACATAACATAAAATGACATTAATGCTTTGAGTTTATCAAAATATGATAAAATATGGATATCATCAATATTTAACATTTGGGTAAAAATATTGACATATCTAGTGTTCACTCTAGATCATTTATGTAGGACTGATACTATTCTTTGGAATAGTTTTGCTACATTTGGGTATGTAACTCTAAACTGCAAGGATATCCAAAACAGTATCATCCTACCCCATCATATAATTATTTAAAATAGATTATCCTTTGAGATTATCTAAATCTCCTAATTATGTATGTAATTTTTTAATATTATTTTCTTAATATCATCTAGGACTTATTTCTTAATATAATTTTATAAATCATTGATCTAGGCCACTTCGGTGACTACAATACAAATGCAATAATATAAAATATAAATTAAATTATCCCATAAATGACAAGACCTTAATTGTATTTCATATTCTATAAGCCTAACATCTCAAGCTATTTTGACAGCTACTAGTCAGACATAACTTAAGGGAATAAATTACAAATAATATTCATCAAGTTGATTTAATCTAATTTATACTGAAATAGTTCAATAATAGAATAATAACTATAGTAATTATTGAATATTAATCAGCGATAAAAACTTATATAATAACTATAATCATGATAATACATAAATCATGCCTTCATGTGAAAAGAAAATATTATTTTATAATTCCTAACATATGTATCTGAATAACTGAATAAATATCCAAGAACAATAATTGGATTTTATTTATCACATGCAATAAATAACTCATACAAGAAAATTATAAAAGAAACTATAATTTATAATTTTTTAATTAAATTGATTAATTTTATTTAATTAGGAAGCTCATAAGCTCAATTAAACAAATTTGATCAAAATAATAAAATTGATCAAGTTCTATTAATTCTAATTTAATCAAAAACTAAATTTAATTAATGAATAATCAAAAATATAATCATGATTAAATTTCATCATATTATATATTAATTAATTTTATAATTAAGAAAATAAACTATAATTTCTCAATTTCATAATGGCAAAATTGCTCTTCATATATTCTATAAAGAAATTATAGAATATATGAAGAGCATAAATGTTATAGGATTAATAAAACATAGAAGGGCAAAATAGTAAACAATCATATTATACAGAAGTACAAAATCATAATTTGACTAAATGACAATCGTAATTTTAGTTGAAAGGCAAAACTATAATTTTGTCTGAAAAGAAAAATCCTAATTCAACATAAGGGTAAAACTATAATTTTAACTAAAGGGCAAAACCATAATTCCCTCCAGAGGAAAGAAAACCCTAACCCTAATTCCTTCCCCTACCGTCGTCGTCACCGCTTGTGCGGCCGCCAGTACGTGGCTGGGACCTACGCATCGGTTTTGCATGCACCAACCACTGGGACACGGTCGTTGGCATGCGGCAGTTGTCACTGGCACGCAAGGCCGTCGATCACGTGGCCTTTGCTGCAAGTAGTGGTATAGCACGCAACTGTCGCCTGCCACTTGTGGAAGACCTGTGAGCGTCCACCACTAGATATGATTGCCGTCGGCCCAACACACGGCGGGCCGTCGACAACATGGTCGCCGCTGCCATGCGCGTTGCTCGGTCGATCTTTGTTGTATCTGAATCCAACGATACTGACGAGATTGTTGCGTTCACAGTGATTATCCAAAATCATATATAAAAAACATCACATCGTTCGCAAGCAAACGATAGAATAAAATAGACAGAAATATAGATCGACAATATATTCAGATCATTAAAAACATCGTTAATAAAAATAATAGATCTAATATATTTGATCTCAAGAACTTAGATTTTGATACGAATTGTAAGCATAAAAATTATAATTATACAAACTACTATGTAAAAAACTTTTATGCCAGGATTGAAATAAAATAGTATTAGATTTGTACCTTTAGATGACATATAAATAAGATCCCTTTAGATATGCAAAAGTACCATCTTCCGGATCTGAATATCACCACAATGTCGATTTGCAAAGAGAATTAGAATAGATCTAGAACCTTCTCCTCTTTTCCTATCCTTTAACAGGACTAAAGTGATTGATGGTTTTGGGAGATAAGAGAATAGCCATAATCTCTCTCTTGTATTTCCTTCTACACCGATTATTCAGCGTATTTGGTATAGAGGAGGTCTTGTCTATTTATAGGCGAGAGCAAAGTATCTAGGGTAGGTTATTAGAGGAGTTCCTCCCTTCAAGGATATCCCCTAAAATATCTCAATATAATATAAACTTTAATTTAATATTGACTAATATTTTTTATCAGAATCTAATTAATTTCATAATATATCTTATTCAATTATTAAGGATCACATAATCTTACAGCTTATATAAAAGAGGAAAAGATTAATAGTTACTATCAGCAAGTAGTAGAGAAATCCACGGAGCCAACTGGGTTAGGCCGAGAATTCGTTGGTGCCAAACTTTGTCTTCGCCCGCAGCTTGTTGAGTAAGCAGACTACGATGATATGATTTCACTAAAGCACCCCGCACCCCGAAAGAAACAATACAGATCTGAATTCCAAGTTGAGTATAGAAATAAGTAGCAAAACAGCTGATTGAGAGGTTGAGGGCTTCCTTACCCGCGTCTTTCAACTTCTAACTCCACTCTCAGACCAAAGCAGCTATACATACTTTTAGGGAATTTTTTAGAACAGCTTGAGCTTGATGGTTCCCCTGGCACTGCTTCTGATCTTGAAAACTACTTATCCAACTTCACACCTGGCTTATGATACTTATTTTCTAAATGCATATTCTATAATTACCAGGTTGTTCTATACAGCATTCCCTTTGCCGACCTCTGCTGGAAGTGAAGAACCGTTTGATTAAGCCTCAGATGGAATTTGAATTGATTCCAATCCAGCTTCTTTTGCCGACCTCGAATCTTTTCTTTATCATAACCTGATTACAAATCCCATTCTATAGTACTTACACATATCTACTTCTCTTCTTTTGCATATCAATTTGGAATTGAGCGCAGAGCAGAAATAGTAAGCAGAAGTCAAATACTTAAATTGTGGTTCTTTGGAGCTTGTTTCTATAAGTGAGTAATATTGATCCATACCCCAGCACCCCACTATACTAGGCCAGAACTTGATTCTACCCTGAACTCAACTTGCTTGCTTATGCTTACTTTCTACCGAGATACAACACTCGTACCCGAACAAGAAAAGACCAAGGCTTATGGAGCTATAAAGCCAATCACTTCTCTCGCAAACAAAGAAACTATACTTGAAGATGATGAAACTGGAACTATACTATCTGGAACTTGTAAACGCCCGCCCTAAAGGAGTACTACGAAGACCTTGACCTTTGCGTGCACGATTGATTCTCTCTGGTCTTGGGGGCCATCATGTGTGCTTTATTATAGTTTGTTAGTATTAAAAAATGAGTACAGTTACGGCAGTTTAGGTCTCAAGTCCAGTTTCATTCCCATCTCTCCTCTCTTGCATCGCATGCATATATTATAGGGGAATGTTACAAAATCATCTACTGATTATTAAGTGCGCCGAGTCAACATACAATTCAAAAATAATGGATTTCTCACTCCCCGCCTACGATCTAGGAATTTCAACTCTAACTGCTTATGCCAAAACAAATTACTTGAGAATACCTACGTTCCAGTTCTTTAGCGCTCTGTGGGCTACGTTCCTTGCCCTAGCTTAGCTACCAACGTTCTTTACCGCGTAGTAGTGTGGACGGAGTTGACCAGAGGTACGCTAAAACTCAAGATTAAGTGACAGCCAACAATGAGAAAGATTAGTTTACGGCCCGCTAACTCCTGACAGCGTTGCTTCCTTCAATATATTTGGTAGGTGATGTAGGTATAGGTGATGTATAGGCACTTCTCTTTCATGTAAGCCAAATTATGTGTTTTTTTTTTTTTTTCTCTACCACATGTTTGTTCTGTTACTTGTATTGTCGGTAGAATATCCAAGTCTGTGCTCTTACTATAAAGACTTCAATTTATAGCTGATAGTGCATCCATCTATTATAGAACAAAAGGAAAGATTACAAATACAAAGAAAATAGTAAACGAGTGTCTTTCGCCGTTGAAGATACCTTCCTTCATCTATCTAGCTATCCTTGCTTTCGACGATCTACCTCTTTGCGCTAATGCTTATTGTTGATCTGTATTTGTTGAGTCAGGAGTTTCAGCAAAATAAGATGTTAGAGAAGAAACAGCAAGATAATCGATCTAAAGTAGGAGTAAGAACAAGAGAAGCAACAACAAGATAATGGGTCTAAAGTATGAGTGGGAACAAAGAGAAGAAGCAGTGGGATTAGAATCTGGATTAGGATCATAAGCAGCGCGGTATCTTAGGTTCAGTGCGAGAGTCATCAGCAAACAGTTGTTCAAGATACTATACTGATCTCAACTTTAAGATAGTTTGCCCCAAACTCAACTTTAAGTTCAGCTAGCTAACCTGCGTTTAAGCATTCTGTCTTCAATTCCATTAATAGAGGAGAGGATACTCTTGTCTGTATCTGTATTTCATTAATAGAGGAGAGGAGAGGAGAGGAGAGGATAGATACTCTGTCTGTGTTGGTTGGGATAGCCCAGTATGCGGTTCAAGAATCAAGGGAAGCTGCCTTATGTAATATATTTAGGTAATATTTCGTGTATTTAATAGATTTAGGTAATATTTGCATACAGCTTCTTTTCTTTTTATTCAACTTAAAGGATAGGTCTGGCGCTAAGCTCGATGAGATTCTATATTTTTGTTGGAAGAGAATGGAGTTGAGTTCGCTTTAGTCTCGTCTCTTTCGGGACCTTAGCAGAGAGAGATCTGAATAAAAGGATCATAAGCAACAATAATTCATATGCAGCAAGTGGTTTACGTGAGGAAGCAGTTCTGAATGAAAGTAGTCAGAGTTGAGTGAGGAAATTCAAGTGTCGTTTGGGCAAGTTCAATTAATTCTTTTCTCGGGGCAAGGTTCAAAAAGAAAGTAAGCGGCACACAGAAAGTATAAGTTTGCGTGTCCTGTTTCCTAAGTATCGAATCTGTCTTTCCTGTCTCCTTGTTTGTTTGGCTTCTCAAAAATCTTCTATTCGAGTTTTGTATCTAGTTTCAAGTCCAACTCTTAAAACAAAGGGTGAGCTGCTCGCAACAAGTCAAGTTCTCGGTGCCGGACAGGTAGAGTTGACCGTAAGGCAAGAGAAAGATCAAGTTATTTTAAACAGGATCTTGGAGTTGGAGAAGGTACTGGCTCTGGTTATGAAGCGAGGTGTACTGAAACATAAGAATTAGCGAGGTATATGGTAAGATGGAATCAGGTAACTAACTAACTAACCATGTCCTACTTATTAACTGCAATGCAATTGGCTTTTTTTTTTTTATGTAGAATTCTTATATACCCACCCTATGGTAGGTACCTTATTCAAATCAGACTTTTGAGTTGAATTATAAGATAGGTATTACTTAGATCTATCTATACGAGGAGCGCTCAATTTCAAAAATTCTTTTCCTTGGTTGCCTCTCCTAAACTCGAATTCTCAGTCAAGTATCAAGTAACGTAGAAAGAAGCAAGTGAACTTAAGTATAGTAATGGTTAATGAATAATAAAATAACTAATATTATTTGAAAAAGTAAATTGAGGATTACAAATGTGTAAAAATATTGATTTACAAAGAATCCAACGTCCTACAGTAATCATAGACATATTATTTACATTAATATTGAAATTGCAGGGGAAGGAAGGGCTTTAGTACCAGCCATGTCTCTCATCTCCTACTCCTTGGTGGTTACCATATTCCTTATAAGATTAAACAGGAACTACTTCATCTACTTAAGTGCACCTTACTGAAGAAGCACCCCCTTCAGAGCCCTGCCCTAATCTAATGTAATGTGTAACTTCTCTAAATTATCTATATCAGTACCTTAGCGCTTCACAAGTTCTCTACTCATGTATTTAAGGCAGTACAGATGTGCTTTCGCCAACACCTTTACTTCTCGCTTCATTGCCGAAGATTCCTACTTATTAGATAGATATGCACAAGATGGAGATTATGAAATCAATTATTTGTTTGACTTCTCAGATCAACTGTCTTGATTGCACTGTTAAGGGTAGTTATGAAACAAGAGGTTAAGTCGTCAACTACAACAGATTGTCCTGCTCTAGCTCCTTGTCTTTCTTAGGTATGATTGATTAAGCGTATTAGGAGATATACAAGAATATACAGTTTTTCTGCTAAGAATAGGTCTCCTATATAGTGCATTAAGTATGAAGTAATTGAATTCTAAAGTAACGATCCTAGTGTAGTGGGGCTCTGTCTCTCTCACCAACCCTAGTACTTAGCTCTTAGCGATCAAACTTATTGTCCCGTTAATAACACCTCTTGTTCCCCATCAGGTCAATCTACTGTTCAAGCCCTCCTCCTCTTCATCTAAATCGAACCCCTCCCCCTTTTAACAGAGCTAATGATAAATCCATCATCAAAATACTATATCGAACGCTTATATGTCTTTTTAGGTAGGTGTGAGACGAGTGAGGTACTTATTTCCTTGTTTTAATGAAATTCAGAATTGATTGGATCTCCACTAGAAACGTCGAGTCTACAACTGATTAAACTACTCCTACTGTATATAAAGGAAGATTCCACTGCTCCTGCTATACTTTAGGAAGGAGTTCAATCTGTCTGTTACTCTTGATCTATCTGTTGCTCTATTGAGCTTCCGTGAACTTAAACTTGCTCTAAGCCCTCTAGTATATAAAGAATATATACTATATAAGACATAAATGAACACTGTTAGCGCCTGCACCCTCACATGGACGACTTAGATCTTAGACCACTACTTGGCCTGTCAATAAGCTTATTATCATCCGATAAGCCAAGGTAACTTCATCCAATTTGGAATCTTCTTTGCCCCTCCCCCCCCCCGCGCAACACGACTATCTATCTTGTTCCCCTCACTCAAATGAATTTAAAGCTTCTTACTTGAAATCCACAGTAGACTTCTCTAATACTGAATTGAATCTTTCATATCAAGCACGTGGTGTAAAAACTTGTAAATACATAGCTTCCCTTGCTGACCCGTTATATCTATCACTTATTCCATTGATCAAGCATCTGCCTCATGATATACTTGAACTTTAAACTAAGAATTGAATTACCCAGGAACAGCTTCAAAGTTTGAACTCAGCTTATGGTCTTGCTTACTCACTTGCGCTTTCAACTGTTCCTTGATACCTAATTGCTTCTTTTCCTGCTTATGAGATGATATTGTTCCTATCGATGATATTACTTATCTTGCTCTAGCTTCTGTATGGGGTTCAACTCGCACTGATTGGTAATGTCACCACTAATTGCCTTCTTCTCTTCTGCTTCATTATCGGGTACGGGTGACTTTGATTGTATTAACTCCAAACAGCTTCTGCACATATTGATTATGGAACTGTTTATTCTCTTTCAACCGAGTCACGGTAAACTCATTGAATCACAAGTAACCTATAAAACCCAAAAAAATCTCAATAAATTCATTTTAGACTATCTAAATATACCCGACCTACAAGACAATTTGAACCCTCTCTTGCTCTAAATGGAATAAAGAATGAAAGGATTAAAATACAGAATGCAACTTGAAAGTAAGGAGACTAATGTTAATATGTAGCCTATAGCCTAGGAGTTGGGTTGGAGATAACAAATCTGAATTCAAGGTGAATAGGTGTAGGTTAGTGGTGTAGCTCCAAGTCTTGTTTCGGGTGCAAGTGTTTGATTCCGAAATAAGGATTAGGATCCCATGGTATGTCAACTCACTAACGCTACATGAAAAGAAACCAGATTTGAAGTTCAGACTTGCTTACCACTTGCAACTGACTTGTGCACAGCTTAGGATACTACTCCCTTGCTTTAATATACTCAGCTTCAGTACACCTATACCTCACTTCAAAGCCAATAGTCTTACCTCTTTGCACCTATTCCTTTCAAACTCACAATATTAGAAGAAAACTTAATATTCGATTCTCTTACTTGCCCTTGCTTTGTACTTTCTTATTGTGCCTTACACCCTTGTTTGTTCTCTAAAGGATAAGAATTGAGGACATCGACCTTTGCTTTGCTTGTTCCATTCCTTATTGTTTCGATACTTGTTCCTGCACCTGCACTTTCACTTACTTTATTATGCATGCATATTAATGATTTTATTGAAATATGAAGTAATAATAAAAAGTTCAATTAAGTTGCTTGATTCATCATCTATTTCTACATGTGAAGATAAGGATTTTCCTCAACTGATCTACTAGATTTTCATATTCAGTTAGAGAAATCATATTTAAATCCTATCTATTATCATATCTAAATTATATCTATTATCAGATTTGACTTGGACCACTACTTCACTACTTGGTTGGCGAAACACCCTTCTTTCTAACCTGCAACTCGACTGTAACTTTTTGAACCACACTTGGTAACAAGCACATGAACTCGACTTTCTGGTTCATAACTGACACCACTAGCAACTAGTTCTTCTCCAACTTTCTGGAGATGGATTCTGCTTCTTTAACACCGCTCTCTCTATCTCTTACCTCTTACCTGGCATCAAATCTCTTGCTCTATCCGTTGCTTACTCCTTCCGGGTGGTTACTTATACTCCTTACGGGTGGTTACTTATAATAAGAGATACAGCCACTCTGCATACTAAACCAGAATGTCTTTCTATTCTTACTTTCCTATATGACTCCTTACTTAAGGGTTGAATTCAGACTTGAATTAAGAGCACTAGACTAGAGGGGTGAAGAGAGCGAGAGAGATAGAGAGGAAAATCATTAATCCTCGATATAATTTTGATACTCAAGTTATTTCAATTCAGAGTTTGGAGGCACATGGTTGGTTCTCTCTCATAGGGAGCAGGGGGTTAGTTACCTATTCTACCTTAATATCTGGCAAATGATTATATTTATTGTCTTTGTGAGAATTTGAACTTCACCTTACATGGAAAGACCCTCTCTTTACGACATTACCTCCTATTTATTAATAGATCAAATTCCTAAGATCTCGCCCATATCAAATCCTCAAAGATCATGTTTAGATCCGATCCCAAAGATCTCTCTCAAATCAGATTTCTAAGGATTATATTTAGACGTTACCAGATCTCTCTCAAACGTGTATAAATAGCTGTGAAAACATATAGTCAAAAGTACCTTCAAATTCATCAATCTTTATTATTCTTCATGGTATCAAAGTCTCTCTCTCTCTAAGAGAGATTACCTCTTCTCCCTCATCCTCTTCTCTCCTCCTTGTTAAACCCGAGTCTCAAGAAGTCTGCGGCCTCCCTACATCGAGCTAGTAGCACGACATCGATCTCTAATCTTGCCGCCACCATCATCGACAACCAACTCCACTACTCGCCTCTACCCAGCACCGGTGCCGTTCTTCCTCTCCATCGGTGGTTGCTTCCTCACTGTCGTCAACCAGCAGTCTCCCGAAGCTATAGCCTCCCTTCCATCTCAGTCGCTTGGCAGCAGGCGTCCACCCCACCAGCATAAGCGATGCATTTGTGACGCGTCACCTTCTTCTCTCACCAGCGAAGCCCCTCTCTGCTTGCTACTTCGCTCGAGACATCGTTGAAACCTCCTCTGCCAAGAGCCATTGCCTTAATCTCCCTCCTCATCAACACCACCGTTGCCTCCCCCGACGACACCAAGATCTTGAGGACCCTCACCATCTGCACTTCCTTCTTCAGGCGACAGCATCGACACCCTCTTCCAAGGTGGTTGGATCATTCTTCTCCTCCGCGCTAGTGGGATTCCTCACCAATGCTATAGAGGCTTCCTCTGCCTCCATCATTGTAGCCACCCTCTTCCAATACTCGAGGTGGAGCACCTGTCACTCCTGTCATCATCGCAAGTGGTAGCATCTACCACTCCTTCCCCTCATCACTGCAGTCTCTGGTCCTTACAATTTGTCCCTCCCCAAATACAACTATTGGCCTCAAGTTCTCCCTCAACTTGCCTTCCAAGCCCTAGATCTGATTGTTGTGTCGCAGTTCCTCCCTCAACTTGCCTTCCCTGCTTCTTCTTTGGTGATTTCTCCCTTCACTAAGGAAGAACTTCCTAGCCTAGTTGTCACGGACAATCATATAAACAAAGTGTTCGATGAAATACTCATGTTTGTCCATGTCCTTCGGTTTGTGTACATACCTTGTACAGCAAGTAGCGGACTTGTAGTAGGCTTAGCAACCCTAGTTTGGTTTACTTTGTGGCTGATTTTGGTTTGTAAATACAAGTATGTCTTGTAAGCACTTGTGGGAACTTCAGTTTGTAATAGACCATCATCCTTTGTGTGTAACCTTTCTGAGTTATAATATCCATGGGTGTAATTTGTATTGGTTTTCTAATGTGTTTGCTTGAGCAGTTGCTTGTGGCTCCCATTGGAATTGCTTCTTTTGGCCCGTTTCTCTTTTATAAGTCTAAGGGACCTTAGGAGATCCCAAGAAAGGCTGACCTTTGCGGATGGACACACATAGGTGCCACACGGCTTAGGCAAAATCAGCATACAAAGGATACATCCATAGGCAGTCGAAATATGCAACAAGTTTAACACGTTGGTATAGTAGGGACTGTATTGGTGAAGGGTCGCAATCTAGCAAGTGCATTTACAAGGGTAGAACACGACACAAGTTGTTCGACAAGATGGAGTAGTCCAAAGGGGATGGTGGTCTTCGAAACTTATAGTGGGAAGAATGCAAAGAGGAAAGTTGCTCCAACAAGACAAATATCCAAGAGAGATAAGTCCTAGTTCTGTAGAGGGAGAATCATGTGCAATAGACCATACATATTAAGGAAGAGTTCTTCAAGGCAATAGCTCCACAAAGCTCAATGGACCGAGCTAGTGATGAGTCATCACATAATCTCGAATGAGATAATGCATTAGTGGATGCATTTGGAGATCAAGTGGGGGAGCAATCTAAGGGAACATCATACGAAGGCACACTTAGAGTCGATGCAGAAATCAAACTCAACAGAGGGCTGACCCATGGAATGGTGGACGTGAGGGCCACTATTAACTTAATGCAAATCGAGGAGAGGAGCGACTTGGGTGGAACTTGGTGAAGTATCCAAGCCGCATGAAGGGAGTCGACAGAGAAGACGGAATATGGAGAGGAGGCACAGAGCTTTCCTTGGACAGAGGTCAAGGGCATGAACTCTTGTAGAGGTAAGAGTGTGAACATGTCATTCTATGGGTTCTTCATTCTGATGGGGTGGACTTATCTTGTATGGTGTCAAAGATAAAGGGAGCTTCGAGGCATATGCAAGTTACCTCAGAGATGCATTTAACGGAGTAACTAAGGTGATTCAACTTGTGGAGGTAAAGTTGGGATCAAGAGACCTTAGCACGAGGCAAAAGGACACAAAGATGGGTACTCTTGAAGAATATGTCACAGTGTTGCCATTCAAGTTATTAGGAACAAGTGGTATATAGCGGAGATTGTACTAGTAGGGGATAAAGGCCTAGGATCCAGACAATGATACGCCAATTCTAGCAAAGTCAGGGGACTTTAGGAGCTACTAGGCGATGGACTGTCCTAGAGCTATGCTTCATCCAAGTGTGACCCAAGAGTGGGGGGGACGAAAGTGAATTGCTAAGGGAGCGAACCAAAAATCAGAGATGGCGGAGGCCCTACGAGGTGTTGGTAGAGGCCACACATGGAGAAGTCGTAGTCCGAATTCATCACACAAGAATCTATATGCATTGGAGACATCACCAGGAGGTGACATGGTGTAGCAGAACATGGTGGAATAGTTCATGGTAATGCAACATATCAACGGGTCACGATTATGCGGAGGTATGATCAGGAGCTACTGGGAGCTCCACTTTGGTGTACGACACAACAAAAAGAAGGACTATGGATTCAAGGGGTGAATGTTATGGTACCATAGAGGCGGGTCTTCGTGTGTGCATCGGAGCCTGCATTGGATGAAAGCCTTAGTCATCAGCATATGGGGGCTGTATACCATCGAGAAAGAAGTCCAAGTGCAAGTACTAGTGAGTCCCATAGAGGGAGACGTGATCATGTGAATGATTAGGAGCTGTTGGGAGCTCCACTTCAGTGAATAATGCAATGGTAAGAAGGGCTACGGATTCAAGGGATGAATACCATGGTACCATAGAGGCGGGTCTTCTGTGTGTGCCATCAAAGCTTGCATTAGATGAAAGCCTTGGTCATCAGCATATGGTGTCTGTGTACCACCAAGGGAGAAGTCAGATTGCAAGTACCAGTGAGTCCCATGGAGGGGACTTGATTATACAAATATATGATCGGAACGACTGGAGAGTTGGACTACTTTAGTACTCACATTCGCTTAAGGGAGCCCGACAAGTCAAAGGACAAAGCCGAGTAAGCAGACGTTGTTACTAAGAAAGCTAAGGAGAATAGAATTAGCGCAAGCCCTACAATAAGATGGCGGAGGCCATACATGAAAGTTATAGTCTATCTTTCCATTGACCAAGGAGGACTGCTAGGAGGACATAGTGGTGTTGAAGTAGATGGTCAAAAGGGGTGAGGAAGCTACATCGAATCCAGTGGGGCTCAGCTACCCAAAAGTGAAGCATCAGTTAGAAAAGGGGTAGACTCGAAGGAGCACCACAGTGCCGCAAAGGCGGATCTACCGATCGTGAAGGAAGGGATGTAGATGCAAGGCAACAGATAATAGGGCCATGGGCTTAGCAACACCATGGTACACAGAGGCAGGACTTCCATGGAATCATTGATCCCTTGCTCTCATGGAGCAAGGGCATTGGTTGTAAAAGGGGCCGAAGAGGTGGAGAATGCAAAGGCAAACTCCAAGTACCAAGACAAGGTGGAAGGGCAGAGGCCAAGGAACTTTATAAGATCGGTGTCGATGGACTTCTCATTAAGTTAGCCAAAAGCAAGGGACTTCACATTGATGCAGGAGTGCTCAACCAAGGAACAAAGTAGGCAATACGCGGTACTATACCTTTTCTACTCAGAGGAGTAGATGACAAAGGTGATAGAAAAGACGATACAATCCCAGAAGTGACTAGAACTATCAAAGACTTACTCTAAGTTGGGGGACTCCAAGTTGGGGTAAACTTTTTACTCTTTTCGAGCGAAACTTCTTGCATTCCAGAAGTTCAATGGCAGTAGGAAGGTGAATCATAGTAGCTAACTCAACACAAGGAGTGCAAACACTTTTAGTGCTTCAGAAGTATGAGCAAAGAGCGAGCAAATGTTAGTAACCAGCTCAATGCATAAAGTACAAACTCGAGATGGTAGGTAAAATCGAGTAACCTTTGCCTTCTCAACTCAAGAGAATAGATGAAACTGAGTACCCCAATTCTCTTAACTCGAGGAGGTGTGTGAAACCAAGTAACCTTACCTTCTCAACTACTAAGAGAATGGGTGAAGCCGAGTATCCAAGTTCTCTTACTTATCCAGCAGAGGAGCTTTGCATAAGTTCAGTGACCCTTCAAAGAAATCTTATGGAAGATAATAGTTATCAAATCATCACCATTGATGATCAATACTACTGAGAGTAGATTGCCCGCTTTATTTTCCAACTGAATGCTAATCGAAAGCGAGATTGATGCGAACCTACTTGGAAGTGATAACTAAACATGGAGGAAGGATCAATGGACAAATATTATGGAGGAAGGACCTCAAAAACCTTAAAGTCTACGAGGCGATACTCATCAAAGTTCCAACCAGCATCCACCCAGTTCAAGCAACATGAGTATACTACGACACCGGTGCATAATAAGGCAGGTCTTTTCCTTCATCAAAATGATCCGCGAGAACCAACAAGGATCAGCACAACTCAGCCAACCCCACAACATATTCAGTCATTGATGAGTTGAAGCAGCATGGTAGATTAGAGTTCGACTACTCAACAACAGCGGTGGAGAGCGGCTAGGAGCCAAAGGGGCATGTTGCAGCCAAAGCAGAAGGTTAAAGATTCAGCAGAATACCATGAGATGCAGCGTCTACAGTGGCTTCGATGAGGACGTCGAAGGAATCAGTGGCGGAGAATATCACAGACAATAATGTAAATAAGGTGTTCGATGAAATGCTCATTTTTGTTTGTGTCCTTCGGTTTGTGTACATACCTTGTACAGCAAGTAGCGGGCTTGCAATAGGCTTAGCAGCCCTAGTTTGGTTTGTTTTGTGACCGATTTTGACTTGTAAATACGAGTGTGTCTTATAAGCACTTGTGGGGACTTTGGTCTATAATGGACCATCATCCTTTGTGTGCAACCTTTCTGAGTTGTAATGTCTATGGGTGTAATTTGTATTGGTTTTGTAATGTGTTTGCTTGAGTAGTTGCCTATGGATCTCGTTGGAATTGTTTCTTCTAGTTCGTTTTCTCTTTTGTAAGTCTAAGGGACCATAGGAGATCTCGGGGAAGGTTGACCTTTGCAGACAGACATGCATAGGTGCCGCACGGCTTAGGCAAAATCAGTTAACCCCGTGATATAGTGGCATTTCTTTAGACTCTTCTCTCTAATCCTTTTAATAACACAACTCAACATCTCTGATGTCTTCCTCGTCAATCTCTAATTCTCCAGCCCTCTTCCCTACAGGGAATGCTAGTGCCTCTTCCCATGAGGGCCTAATCTCCATCAATGCTGCCTCTCTCATTTCCTTCAAATTATCCAAAGGCGGCAACTACGCACCCTGGTGTGCGTAGTTTTATAACCTTTTATTTGGCTATGGATTATCAAGTTATGTTGATGGTTCTTTTTTTCCCAACATCTTTCAATTACCCATCAATGATGATTCACATTCTATGTGACCTGAGTCTTGTGCAAAATTCGGCTCACATAATTCGGTTGCGCCAAGATCTTCTTATTCTTCAAGTCATTCAAGCCTCTTTTGCTAGACCCGTGGCCCTGCTCATCTCCTCCTATGCTACTGTTGCAGAAGCTTGGAACAAACCATAGACTACCTTAGTAAATTGCTCACTCACTCGCATGCTCGGCCTCCTCTCCAGACTTATGAAATTAAAACAAGAGGGAAGTATTGTTGTTGACTATCTATAACATATAAAAATTATTATCAATGACCTGGCTTTGATAGGTCATTTTCTCAGTGATGAGGAAGTTTTCATCCACATGCTTAATAGACTTAGCGATGAGTTTAAGGAATTGACAGCGACACTTCGAGCTCGTGACTCCCCAATCTCATTTGAAGAACTCTATGATAAGTTGACCGACTACGAGGCATACCTGAAGCGTAATGATAGATTGATGGTATCTCCATCATAGCTCAGTTCCACCATAAATCTAAGAAAAGCAACAAATATAACAAGAATGCTCAAAAAGGTATGGCCACTTTTCCTTTTGATCCTGTGGGCATAGTCAATCCTTGCCTCCTCCATACTTCAACAAAAATCAAGGTGGTCCCTTCCAGCCCCGCCATCCTACTCATGTGCCTCAATAAGTCGTTTGTCAATTGTGTGACAAAATCGATCACATTACAAAAGTCTGTCGATCTCGACCTTGACTGCCTACTCCATCAAGGTGGCCTCAAGCAAATGTTATGACTATTTCAACTGATAGTCAATTAAATTGGATCATGGACTCTAGTGCCTCTCACCATATCACTTCTAATCTCTTGAATCTGTAAATCCATAAAAACTATAAAGGACATGAGGATGTTATCATCGGTGATGGTAAAGGCATTCCTATCACTTATACTAGTTTTACTATGCTTAAAATGTGCACCACTACTTTTACACTTGATGATGTTCTAAGTGCACCCCACATCAAACACAATCTTATTTCCATCTCTCAATTTTGTAAAAAAATCATACTTCCATTTAAATTTTTTCTGATAATTTTTTTGTTAAGGAGCTGAGCATGGGGCATCCTTGGTCCAAGGCTCGAATAAAGATAATATTTTTGGCACTAGAAGGAGGGCCCATGTCGTAAGATCGCATCTTGAATCTTATCCTCAGTTGGATGGCCTAGGAAGTAGGCCCGCCTACTCTCGCCCCCGCAGCCATGCCCCATATCGCGGCTGCACCTTCAGCTCCCCAACCGAGGATCACGGACGGGGGACAGTCTGCCTTGATTCCTGACAGGTATTGGAGGTTGTTCACTGATCCGGGGCTCACCACCCCTAGTTCATGTGTTCCAGGTAGTCACCACGGAGCTTTCCTCAGCCTCGCACATCAAGTACAGGCCTTGACAGGGATGATACAGGCGATCATCCCTTATATCCCTCAGCTTGCTCAGGCAACAGCACGCCTCCGGTCGGAGCCTCAACGGGCCCCTACCAACCAGGAAGGGTCTCGGGAGCCCCCGGTGCTAGCTTAGCTTGGTCCAACGAAACCAAGTCCCCCTAAGACCTGATCCGAAACCCCGTCGATTGTCCTGGAAAAATCCGTTGGCCCCCATCTCGGGATTGAGCACCCCAGTAGGACCAGGACACCCTGTCATCGGACTCGACCAATTCATTCCGAGTGTAGCTCTAATGCATAAACGAACACCTCGATGAAGTCCAAAAGGAGGTCACCAAGTCAAAGGAAGAGGTTGTGGAGAGCTCCAAACATAAATCACCCTACGCCCCAGAAATACGGGACAAGCCAGTCCCAGCCAATTTCAAGCTACCCGTTTTGGAGTCATATGATTGGAGCTCGGACCCGACCGAACACGTCGTGGCCTTCCGAGCGCAAATGACATTGTACAACTCATACGACGGGCTGATGTGTCGGGTTTTCCCGACCACCTTGAGGGGGTCAGCTCGAATGTGGTACGACCATCTCCAGCTGGTGACCATTATTTCTTTCGACCAGCTTGTGAGGGAGCTAGAGCAGAACTTCCTCGCTGATGCCTGACCTAAGCCCATGGCAGCCTCGCTCCTCGGCATCACCCAAGGAAGGGAGGAACCCATTGCACAGTTCGTCAATAGGTTCGCCACCGAGTTGTGAGCAATTCCTGATGCACACCCCTCCTTAGTCATCCAAGCCTTTCTAATAGGCATATGCCCGTCTAAACTGTTTTGTCTATGGTCGAGAAACCTCCAACCATAGTCCTTGAGATGATGTAGAGGGTAAACCACTTCATCGCAGTCGAGGCCATGATTGCTGAAAAACGTAACAAACATAAGCGTCCCTGAGTGGAACAGCCTCGAGGACCCGCCTCAGGACCACCGAGGAGGAGGATAGAGGGGCTAGACTTCAGTTGCCCATGACCCTCGACGAATCCTCTTAACTCCATGCCGACCAAGATCTTCCTCTAGATATGGGGGAAGGGACTCCTGGCACCACCAAACCGCATCAAGACCAGACTCGAAGAAAGGGATAGGGGCAGATACAATCGTTTCCACCCCGAATATGGCCACGACACCGAAGAGTGTCGGGACTTGAAGAACCAAATCGAGGACTTGATCCGCCAGGGACACCTCGATCATTATGTCCAAAGGAGAGTGGACCATCAAGATAGGCGGTTGGAGAGAGATCGTCCAGCGCGCCTTGCCGACCCAGTCGAACGTCAGATCAACGTCATAGTCGGCGGACCCACGATAGGTGGAGACAGCACCTCGGCGCATAAAGCCAACACTAGGGCTGCGGTCAAGAAGAGGCTACGGCGTCGCCCCGACCCCGAGATTAGTTTCCAACCAGAAGGAGGGGAGTACTCAGATCATGATGACACCCTAGTCGTCACCGTGCGCATCGCCAATGCCCGAGTCAAGCGGATAATGATAGACATAGGGAGTGCCACAGACATTCTATATTTCAAAGCCTTTCAGAAACTTGGTCTAACTGATCAAGATTTAACCCCGTTGACCTCTACATTGATAGGGTTTACTGGAGATTCTATTGCCCCTCTCAGAACGATGACCCTGCCATTAACAATCGGCGAGGAGCCATATACCAAGACTCTAATGGCCGTCTTCATGGTGGTCGGCCTTCCTTCGGCTTACAATGCTATAATAGGCCGACCAACCCTCAATAGATTGAGGGCCATGGTGTTAACATTCCATTGCTCCATGAAATTCCCGACCGATGTAGGAGTCGGTGAGGCCCGAAGCGACCCCCGGGAGTCTCGACAATGTTACTTGACCGCCACCACACTCTCGAAGAAACCCAGAACAACAATCCTAGAGATCGGCCTGAGAGAACCTAGAAAACTTGCTTTGAACCCTGAACCGATCGAAGGTGTAAAGGAAGTAGCCACCGACCCCAGCTAGTCCCACAAAACCTTAAAGGTCGGCACGATGCTCTCAGGCCAACAACAAGTCAAGATGGTGGAATTTTTGAAGAAGAATGCTAACCTGTTTGCGTAGACCCTGGAAGACATGCCTGGCATTAACCTAGAGGAGGCAGAACACCATCTCAACATAACTCCCGAAGCTTGTCCGGTCAGGAAAAAGCTAAGAAGGTTCACTTCGGAGCGCTAGAGAGCCATCGAGGAAGAGGTGGCACGCTTACTCGAGGCCAACTTTATCATGAAAGTCATGTACTCGACCTGGTTGTCCAATATTGTACTGGTCAAGAAGTCCAATGGGAATTGATGGATGTGCATTGACTATACCGACCTTAATCGGGCCTGCCCAAAAGAGTGCTACCCCCAACCTCACATCGACCAATTGGTGGACTCCACATCGGGCCATGAAATGCTTTCCTTCATGGATGCATATTCGGGATACAACCATATCTGCATGGCACCTAGAGATCGGGTAAATACTGCCTTCATCACGCATGTCGGCACATACTGCTTCAGAATGATGTCGTTTAGATTAAGAAATGCAGGCGCCACCTACCAGAGAATGGTGAACCACCTGTTCAAGGACCAGATCGGCCACACCATGAAGGTCTACATCAACAACATGATTGTAAAAAGCAAGGCCTCAGGAGACCACTTAAGAGATTTGGAGGAAACATTCCGAATCATGTAATGCGTCGGGATACGACTCAATCCTAGCAAATGTGTCTTCGGGGTTACCTCGGGAAAGTTCCTCAACTTTATGATCCACCAACGAGGCATCAATGCCAATCCCGAGAAGATAGAGGTGATCCTCCAAATAAGATCCCCCCGAACGGTAAAGGAAGTACATCAGTTTACTGAAAGGCTCGCAACCTTGAGCCGTTTCATCTCTCGGGTAGGAGACCAAACATGTCTATTTTTATGCACCCTGAAGAAGGTGAAAGATTTTCTATGGACACCTCAGTGTGAAGAGGCCTTTCAAGAATTGAAGGCGCACCTCTCCTAGCTGCCTCAGTTGTTTGCGATTTCCTTGGGGGAACCCCTCGGACTATATCTGGCAGCATCGGCGGTGTGCGTTAGCTCAATCTTGGTCACACTCACCGAGGTTGAAAGGCCAGTTTATTTCTTGAGTCATGTCCTCAACGGTCCCGAGGAGCGATATCCCCTAGTCGAGAAGCTGGCCCTCACACTTATAACAGCCGCAAGAAGACTCAGACCTTATTCCCAAGGACACCCCATTAAGGTAATAACCGACCAACCATTATGACAAGTTCTATCAGTTTGATATTGCAGGCCGTATACTCAAATGGTCGCTCGAGCTCGATGAGTTCGATCTCGAGTATGTACCCCGGTCGGCCATAAAATCACAAGTGATGGCAGACTTCCTCGTCGAACTTACCCCGGCAAGCGAGCCAACCGATGCGGCCCTGGTTTGGAGATTGTATGTGGACGGGTCGGCCACTGCCAAGAGAGGGGGCACCGACCTCGTGTTAGAAAGTCCCACACACCAAGTATATGAACAAGCCCTTTGCCTCGACTTCAGGGCCATGAACAATGAGGCAGAGTATGAAGCATTGCTCTTTGGGCTAAGGCTAGTAGCGGAACTCCAAGCAGAGAAGGTCGAGACCTTCACTGACTCCCAGCTGGTGGCTGGCCAGGTTCGTAGGGAGTTTGAGGCCCGAGACAACACCATGGCGAAATACCTGGTTGAGGCATGGCGACTGATCAGCACCTTCCGACACTTCTCTATTGCCAAAGTACTGCGGACCAAAAATATGCATGCCGATGCCCTAGCAAAACTCACTTCGGACCAAAGCGCCTGCACGGAAACTACTCGACCTTCTATTAGCTCGCCCGAAGTGGCAGTAGTTGAGAAACAAACTGAGACATGTCGGGTAAAGTCATTAGCATCTTAGTATTGTGTGATCAAAGGTCGCCTCTATAGGAGAGGCTTCAGTCGACCCCTGCTCCAATGCCTTCGTCTGAGCGAGGCACAAACGACCCTCACTGAGGTGCACGAGGGAGTGTGTGGGGAACATATCGAGGCCCGCACACTCGCACACAAAATTCTCAAACAGGGCTACTACTGGTCGACCATGCATAAGGAAGCCCAAACCTACGTACAAAAGTGTGAGCAATGCCAATGTCATGCTCATGTGCCACACTAGCCGGCTACCCCCATGGCGACGTCCAAGATGCCCTGGCCATTCACCCAGTGGGGAATGGACCTGCTTGGCCCTTTCCCCCCCACCCCGGGACAACATAAATTTCTTATCGTAGGGGTCGACTACTTCATCAAGTGGGTTGAAGCCGAACCACTGGCTTCCATCATAGAAAAGTAGGTCGAGAACTTCATTTGGAAAAATATCATCACTAGGTTTGGTCTACCCAGAGTTATAATCACAGACAACGAGATGCAATTCAACAATCAAATGTTCAAAGATTTCTACCAAGGCTTTAATATCCAGCTCAAGTTCAGCTCAGTTGCTGACCCCCAGGCTAATGGGCTCACCGAGGTTACGAACCGAGCTATCCTAGAAGGTCTGAAGAAGAGGGTCACCAGCGCACAAGAAGCTTGGCCCGACGAGTTACCCAGCATTTTGTGGGCTTCGAGGACAACCCCAAAAACATCAACAACAGAATCCCCATTCAGCCTGGCCTTCGAGACTAAGGTAGTCTTGCCGCCCAAGATGGTCTTCCTGACACTCAGGGTTGTGCATTATGAAAGCACCACCTCAGATGCACAACTACGTGAGAACCTGGATCTCTTAGAGGAAAAACACGTCGAAATGCATCTTCGTGAACTCACATACAAGAAGGCCATCGCAAGACTCTACAACAGGAGAGTATGCCCTCGACAAGTAGCCCCGGGTGACCTCGTCCAACGCAGAGCTGAGGTAAGTGATCCAACTCGAACTCGGGGTAAATTAACGCTTACATGGGAAGGTCTGTACTAAGTCGTTAAAATGATTCGAGAGGGTACTTACATCCTCGCGAACCTCGACGACAGACAATTGCCGAGGACCTGGCATATGTCCAATTTAAGGAAGTTCTACATATAGATTGGGAACCAGAAAAGCTATTTTGTAGTAAATAGAATGTTTGGCCAACCAAAATGTCCCTTATCATTTGTAGTAAATAGAATGTTCAGTTACAAAATTTGTCAGTTACAATACCGACCTAGGACAAACCCCGAGGTTAAATAGACCAATCCCCTCAGACCCCTGAGGTTACAAAACTCTCGATCAATCCTCGGGAGGATGAAGTCGTCAAACTCTTAACGGGTCGCCATCGGCACCGAGCCGTCCTTAGGTCGCTTAGTGAACGGGTCACTATTGATCTCCAAGTTGGGGTATCAGGCTTGGAAGCGGGCCAAGGCAACCTGATACCCATATTCATAAGACACTTGTCCCATTCACTGCAGCCCCCATTCGAACCCAACTAACTGCTTGTAGTCGGTGATGCTTTTGCCCGACATCTCAGCCTTGAGGGACTCGTTCTCCCTCATTAGCTTCAATAGCTCATCATCGACTTTGTAATGGTCAGCCTTTTGCTCCTTTAACTGACGTTGGCTCTCCACCAACCCTTCCCGGAGCTCGTTCAGCTCCTTGTCGGCCTCATCCAACCAGCCACTTAGCTCGTCCAACCCTGACTTCAGCTTGGCATTGTCTGCCTCCAGCTCATCCACTCGTTGCTTAGCTTGGGCTAGTTGCTCGGGGTCCCTTTCTGACCTCAGTTTCTCAAGTTCCACCTCGAGGATGGATGTCCAGTTCCCCATATGGGTCACTAAATAGCCCGAATCATGCACCCTGTCCAGGAGGGCCATTTGATAATAATGGCCCTACGAAAATGGAAAAGATGGTCGCATAGGAAAAGTTAGCAAGCAATAACGTTAAAAGTAGAAACATGACTTACCAACACAATCTGCTTTGTTGCTCGGGCAATCACGACCTCCGATGGCAAGGTGTATAAGTCCTTAGCTAGCATCAGATGCAGTACCCCCCGATCAAACTCTAAGGTCGCTTCGGGGTCGTCCCAGACCCGAGACTGGTATGAAAGTTTCAGCCACCAAGCCCGCATTGCTGCACTTGAGTCCCTCGGGGCTCAGTCAGCTATCTAGAGGACATAGTAGCCCTTGTCGTCCTCTCGAACTTGCATGCTGCACAGGTTCCTCATCGACTTAGGTCGGCGGTAGGTCGAAGAAGTATCCCCCGCCGAGACCTTTGGTTCTCTCTCTCGAGCTACCTGGCTTGAGCTCCCCTTGCCGCTGTGAGCCTTATGTCTTCTCACCGCTATCTTGACCTGCTTTCCAGATCGACCAGTGGAAGTTGGATTAAGAGCCGGACTCCCCGCGGGTCGCTTTCCTGAAGCCCCCGCATGCATGACTTCCACCTCCGACTGAGTGCTCTCGGGATCAACAACAGGAGCGCCCTTCCCCTTGGCATCCGGGGCTTCTTCCGCAACACATTCAGATCCATAGCACCTGCATACCGAGTAACAAGTCAGAATCTGGATGGCAGTCGCGCTTGCCGAGAGGCATTAGAGTACAGGTATACCCCGAGAAGCTGGACTGAGCCTGACCTCTACCAACCACTTCTCGGTCACCAGTTGGTCCTAAAACCCCAACTTGGACCGCTGACAAAGAAATATCGGGCTTTCCAAACCCTGTTGTTGGTCGGTGCACCACTGACCTTGAAACCAACTCGAGCCATCAAGTAATAACCTCCTTGACTCTTACAAAGGTGAAAACAAGCGAAAAATAGAGTCCGGTTGGGAACAATACCAGCCCCCCAACACTCGCCTAAGAACGCGATAAGGTAGCGCCATGAGTTGGGTGCCATCTGACTAGGGGAAATCCTCCACCACCTAAGGCATTCGACTATAGTGGGATATAGAGGGAAGCACAAGCCAGCTTCCAATACATCTACCGAGATGCTTATCTCGGAAGGCTAGGGTTAGTAGGGCTGCTGCTCGGGTGAAGGGGCCCAAAGCACGTAGCTCTCAGGAATGTTGTAGCACTCTCGAATGGACTCGAGAGCCTCCTCACTTATGACCGAGGTGATATCATAGCCTCCAGGTCCCTTCACAATCGGGCATCCTCCGGGGAAGGTATCCCCGAATGTGACGATCCCGAGATGTTAGTCGCCCAACCTTCCAACTGTGTCCCCTCCAAACTGGTAGAAGGGACGACCCTAACACTAGACGAACCTAAGGAGGACATTCGACCTGTTTGGAGGAGAAGGGAAAACGGGAGAAGGGGAATTGTGAGAAGCCGAGACAGAAACAAGAAGGGTTCAAGAAAGCAAGTAAGGTCTCTGGCTGTGGGTGACACGATTATGTAGCCGCCAAATGACGGTTCGCATGCCCGAGGTAGAGAGAGAACACCGCCCAGAGAGCCCATCATACCAATAAATACAAGACCACGTCAGCCTTAAACGACCATGACCCTCCGTCGCTAAAACCACGGGCACAGCACGCAATGGGCCAAAGTACAGAGCCATGCATGCATGCCAGCCGTGGCCAAAACGCGTGTGTGTTGGCCACATATGACATACCGACGGATGTTCTCGATGCACACTCTTGGGTAACATCAGTCCCGTCGTGCCCGAAACATGACTCTCGGCCATCTTTATGTCAATTGTGCTTGAGACGTGCCTCTCAGCCAACATCAATCCAGTCGTGCCCAAGACGTGCCTCTCGGCCAACATCAGTCCAGTCGTGCCCGAGACATGTCTCTCAGCCATCATCAGTCCAATCGTGCCCGAGGTGTGACTCTCAGCCATCTTCATATCAATTGTGCCGGAGACGTGGCTCTCGGCCAGCATCAGTCCAGTCGTGCTCGAGACGTGCCTCTCGGCCATCATCAGTCCAATCGGGCTTGAGACGTGACTCTCGACCATCTTCATGTCAATTGTGCCCGAGATGTGTCTCTCGGCCAACATTAGTCCACTCATGCCCGAGATGTGCCTCTCGGCCATCATCAGTCCAATCATGCCCGAGACGTGACTCGCGGCCAACTTCAGTCCAGTCATGCCCGAGATGTGCCTCTCGGCCAACATCAGTCCAGTCATGCCCGAGACGTGCCTCTCGACCATCATCAGTCCAATCGTGCCCGAGACATGGCCCTCAGCCATCATCAGTCCAGTTGTACCCGAGACGTGCCTCTTGGCCAACATCAGTCCAGTCGTGCTTGAGACGTGCCTCTCGGCTATCTTCAACTCGGTCACACCCGAGACACGCTTCTCGGCCGTCTTTAGGTCAGTTGTGCCCAACGCACACCCCTCGGCCATTGTCGATTCAGTTGAAAATGACATGTATCCTTCGGTCGCCATCAACTACAACATATCCTCATTGCCCCTTGGCCATGACTAGGCGCCACAAGTCCACGACGCCCGAGCCGAACGACCTCCTTACAACACACTCCAGAAGACCAAAAGCTTCATAGCAATCCTTTTTGCCGCGATTCAAACCCTAACACAACTCTTGCAGGCGCGCCCCCATAAAGTAATAATGAAAAGGATTCCTGTGGGGGGGAGAGAGAATGATGGGGCCAGTAATGGTCAAGTCCAACGTGGCGAGCAACATAGCGTCTGCATCTTGGCCACGTCATAACTCAGCCACATCGACCCAGTGGCCTCCTCCCGACCTGACCTCGGGGTACCCTTTGATAGCCCTGTGGCCAACCAACTGTCCCTCCTGTCAAGGCGATCGCAAGCGTGCGGACCGGTCCCTCACGACCCACGGTGGCGACAAGCGGCATGTCGAGCGAGCATGATGGTCAACTGGCGAACAATACCCCTTGGCAGTTGGCAACATGTGATGTGTCAGGGTAGGCGCAGTGGCCGACCGGTAAATAGTACCCCCTGACCTATGACAGTTGGCAACAGGCGACGTGTCAGGGTAGGCGCAATAGCTGGCCAATGTACAACGCCCTTAACGACAGGCAGTTGGTGACCTGTCAGGTACTATAGCAGCGATGTGACCCACATACAATCAACTCGTCTACGCAGGTATAAATGTTTACTCACCATATCTGCGGGGGGATCCATCTTCTTTCAGTAGAGCTGACCCCTGACTTGAGCATCGGAGGGGCTCGACCGAGCCCAAACTGCTCGGCTTGGATCTTTTGCAGGACTTCGCGATATTTGATCAGGAGGTCGCCCAAAAGAAGGAGCGGAGCTACCACGTCACCGAATCTATGGAGGTGATCTAGCACATATGGAAACTCTCATTGGGGTGACCTATCATCCCACGTTACGAAACGACCCCAACACCTTATAATACCAGTGTACTAGTGTCAAGGTAAGATTAAGAGTCCTCGTAACCCAGTGATTAATATGTGTGAGATTCTTCACAAAAGAAAGTAACTTTTCAATTTAAGGAAGCACACCTTAAAAAAAAGCTAGAGTTAGTTTTGAAACCAAGGTAAACAAACAAGCCAGCTTCCTGTGATAGTTATAGTTGCTGTTGCTGGCTTTTGTTTTTCCTTGCCAACAGTCTCAATATAGAAAGGAAATAAATGATTGATCAGAGGAGATATTTAAGACCGAGCTCTCTAGTAAGATGGGGACTATTGGGAAAGGTTAGCTTGTGCCTATCGGAGGGCCCGCTAAAGAATCGTCGATAATGTATAAATAATAATATAATTTCCAGTGATAGCATAGATATGAGGCATGAAGATTCTTTTAAATAAAATGCTTTGACAAGAGTCACACCCAAAAGTATTAAGAGTCTGTTGTAAACTTTCTTCTCTTATTAAATTAAAGGAAGAAAAGACATCCAATGAGATCTATACTTATGTAGAATGCCCATCACACCTAAAGACTCCAATTAGATAGATCTATCCTTAATGTAGAATGCCGATCACACCTCAAAAATCAACAAGTTAGTCGGCTTCTTGCTGGGTATATCTATTCAATTAGGGACACTGGTACTGGTAGCTATACTACTTACTAGCTACTCTCCCATCAATCCGGTTACCAAGGTGACATGCTAAAAGCAAGCTTACTTTTGACTTTGATTCTGTCTACTAGCTGCCTGCTATTGGAATGGGAAGACTGGCCTGGCCTGGCCTGGCCTCGCAATGTATCCAATCAGTTAGTTACCTGACAGGCAGCTCATTTATTGTTTCCTGTCCGCTTCGCCATCCCAAGCATAGACCGGCGGCTCCGGAGAACCTTTTTTTAACTCTTTTTATCTTATCGGGGAAACTGCAGAGGATAAGCAAGCTACGGGATCTATTGCAACTACCTGTTGCAATTGGAAAGGGATCAGTTTTATATATATATGTCAATTGGCAAGCTAGGTTCAGGGAGCTGGTCCCGGAGCAAGAAACAAGAGCCATGCCTCAACTACGTGGTTGCACGCCATTTCCCTAGTTTGAGTTGCCCGACCCTATCGGATAAGAACAACCAGGTGGCTGAACCAGCAATGGAACAAACAAAAGAGTAGGTGGCTGAACCAGCAACGGAAGAAGCATAAGCTGGATCCAGTTCTAGATTAGGAGTTGGCACAGCAGCAATTGAAGTTAGAGTTTACTCGGCACAAGAAATGAGTCCTGTCCTGTTTTCACGGGTACCTCAATGGTGTGTTTGCCATTAGCGTAGTAGAATAAAACAGAGGTGAAACTTGGATAAATAAGAGTTTTCACTGCGTCACATATTCTTTAAGTAATGTATTCTTTAATATAATACTTGGTGTTCCAAAGACCATCGGGTAGAACATCACCACCATAAAAACAATAGAAAAGTCATAATCCATCCCTATGGGTTGGTTGCACCGCGTCAGCTTTCGTTCCCCCACTTAGTAAAAGAATCACTTCAAGTAGATCATGGAGTTGTACCACAAAAGGGATCTAAATTCCAGCTTTATCTTGAGTTGGTTCCTTCCTTATTCCTATGTTATGTTAAGGAGAGAATTATGTGAATGATGTTGAATTCTTTTTTACTATAATTGATTCTTCAACCCGTGCCAGACCACTTCTTCCAATCTTCACTTTTGAGAGAGAGCTCTGAGTCAGGTCCATTAGGCCGGTATGTCTCAAAAAATGGTTCGGGCACAACTACTGGCACCTTACCCATGGTAGGGGTGTGAGTTCACAACTCCTATGTATCAATGATTCCTTATATGCAATAAGATTATAAATGAGTATGTCACAACTTAACAGGTTGAATTATTACTTAAGAGAAAACATTCTCCACAGAATACCGAACTAAAGGAAGATTCAATTGTGATTCTCTGATGTTAAAGTAAAGTGAAATGATAACCTTCTTTCTTATCGATTAAGTTTGAAATGTGCAGATAAACTCTACTTTGACTTGGTTTAGAATCATAGATACAAATCTTTTGAGTGTTTTTATTTCTCAACAAGTAGGGTGGGGGTGGGCAAAAATAAAGCTATGGATGGATTTGTTCTTCCAGTGATCTATCTATTTAGCTAGTGAGATGTATGGGCTAATGCCAACCAAAGAGAAATATATATCAAGGCAAGGGTGAATGGACGAAGAAGTGGGTGATCCCATCGCATCTCAGATTAGAATAGGCATAAGATTCTACATTAAAGCATACAAATCAACGTATCCCATTTATTTATCTTGAACTAAGATATTCTTCCCTTTCTCACAAAGTAATAACTTTGACTTTATACCCCATATGAGAGTATGAATCAACAAAAGCAAGTTTTGACTTGGCTAGAAGGGTAGTGGAGGTCCGAATAAACCAACTGAGCTAAAGAATCTACTTTTCTCTTTTAGCTTGGAGTTTCCTTGCAACTAGCCTTGCACTTAGCCCCTTGCTTGTTGGCTCTATCGCCCAATTGATTCCTTGACCAAGGCTTTCGATCTATCTTTCACTTCTTATGTTTTTGGCTGTTAATGCCCTAAGTATTTGATTTTCATCTTGTGGGGGATGATTAGACTCCTAACCATTTACTTTGATGCCTGATTGCTCGAAACATAGTTTTATACAAAGACTTTAGTTGTTGCGAAAAAAAGAGCTTTGTAGCTTCATATCCCAACCTGGAAGTGACAGACTAAATCCATTAGTAACTACCTTTGGGAAATGACTAATCTAATCTATACATTCAATTAAGGTAAGGAAAGCCAATGAAATGTATTCATGGTTTAAATGCTTATAGTGTCGGATCCTTACTTAGTCATCTCCTTTAGGCTCAGGGTCTTAGAGTTCCTTATGGCATGAAAGTGGCTTAGACTTAGAGTTCAGACCAGCTTTCTACATAACCATGAACTCCTAGTTCCGCTATTATAGAATCAACAGTAGAAAAATTGAATGTTATAGCTGGTCCAGGACCTCTAACTACAAAAGTCCTTTTATTCTCGCTTCAAACCCAGGCATAACTACTCTGTCAAAGCCCTCTCTCTATCTTAACCACTTCTTAGAGAACTTGCCCTTACTTGCTTCTTGGACTACTCTCGTGGTATTTTTTCGAATAAGCTTGGGTTCCCTTAAATATGAAAATAAAGATCCTTAGGGAGAAGGAATGAAGTAAGATGGTCGGTCATCATCATATACATATAGAAAGGCAGTCTCTGCTAACTCTATTAGTTTTGCATCCCTTATCGGGTAGGTAATACCTGTAGCTAGTACCTGACACGATTCGATCCAATCTCGCTTCCCCTTATCCTTTATTTTGCACCATGTTAGCCCTAATACTTTCGGATTGTATTCGTAACTTGATCCTCTCGGTATAATTCAGTACATCCTAAACTATCTTTCTACTTTTTGAATGCCCATCCCTTTTTTTTGTAGTAAAATACCCAACCCTTGGTTGCAGGGACTCTTCGCATGGACTATCCAATTAGGCTCAGGAAAATGACTCTATGATAGGCTCCGGAAAATGACTCTCTAAACTACTCCAGACTCAACTATCAACAAATATAAAATGCATTGATGTCAACCCCAAAAAAAGAGAAGAAAGGCCAAACCAGCGAAGTAAAAGGCAAGATACTGCTGCTCCAACTTCTTTTTTTAAGAAAAAATATTCCATCTAGGCGCAGACACGGGAAAGAAACTGCAACATCAAGAACTAGCTACCAACTGAGCTTCCCTAGATGTGATAGTCAATAAATAGGTCAAAAACGAACTTCGTGGTCTTATTCCAATTGGAGTGAATGCATTAAGGGAAGGAAATACTCTTCGACCACATTATCGGCTTTTGAGCAAGAGCATTGATGCTTACACGAGGAAAGGAATTTGGCCTAGAGGATTTTCCATCGATTGTGACTAAAGAATGTAAGGAACTGAAATCGCTCAAACAAGAGAAAAAGAATGACTTCCTTTCGGCAGCAGGTCCCATAGTTTAAAGCCATAAAGAAGAAAAGTAGGCTACTTTCCTAAGCGATAGCCTAAGACCAAAAGCTACATCTGAAGCTTTCACTTTCTCTTCCCTTACACTTCAACTTTATCTTCCCTTTCACTTTCTATTCTATTCGGGCTGATTTGGACTGACTACTTTTTATTATAGACTTATAGAAAGGCTAAAGCAAAAAGCCCCTTCCACTCACAACAGTAACTGAACTCACTGATGGAAGATCAAATTAGTACTTTCGCTACTTGTAAGTGGTTTTACATTCTAAAGTAAGAAGGAAGAAGTTTCACATCGTCAAGTGAAGTGACTCATTGGTGCCCGATCGCTCTTCCTTATTATCCTAATTCTTTGAGGGAGTCATCTGGTCTTGCATTCATTCTAAGTGATCCAAAAGGAAATGGGGATCCTGTGATCTATAATAATTTCCTTGTGAGTCATGTAAGTCGTTTAATGTGTATTTGTTTATTCCCTTAGGTAGTTCACTCTTGGATTCGTATAGAGTTTCTTTCTTTCATGCGATTCCAGCGAGGGATCCAGGTTTCTCATGATTGGCATACCTCTTACTCAACGTCTGGTGAAAACTCTTTTTTGCTTTATGCGTTTTTTCTAACAAACAAAAGAATTGATTGGGTGCTTGTACAACTCTTTCTGCTTTTTAATGATCCTATTAATCCCTTATCTCGTTTGTTTGAAGCAGTCTTCTTATAGTGTCTGAGGTAGAGTTCAGAGCCCAACCAGGTTCTTAGCCCCCTTCTTATTAAAATAGGAAGGATACCTGATTTTTGCCTATCGATATAACACTTCCAATAGCGTTAAGAGACAAGAGCAAGATATATCATAGTAAAGGTTTACTAAGCTTTAAAAGAAAATAGGTTCTTTATTAGCATATGATCTAAGTGACAGCTCCAGACTCACTAGCAGGATGCAAAGATCCAATCCCCACTCCCCAATATACCTATATACCTAAAAACGAGAACCCAACTGAATGGTTACACTAAGAACTGCCCTCTGCCTACCTGTGGATTCAGTTTGTGTTCCATGGCAATCGTTCTATGTTCATCGGCTGGCAATCACTTACCCCTTTTTACCCTGGTGTACGTTAGCATCTTTTTTCATCTTTCTCCCATGCTTTCTATAGGTCAACAACCACAATTTGACTTTACTTCTTCACACCCACTCCTACAGGCTTTACGAATTGTCGAGAGAGAATCACTCTAACTCTTCCTTTTTTTGAGATGCAAGATATTATACCCTGATATATATCCTTTCCTTTTGTACTATGACTTACCACAGTGTGGATAAGCCCGTATTTATTATGAAATCCCATCCTTTACTTTATAAGGAGGAGAATTACCAAGAAAAGGGAAGGTGAAAGAGAACGGTCATGATAGATTGGTAGCAGAATGAGGAAGAAAAGGAGTGGACTAGGAAGGGAAGAAAGGAAATACTTGTTCAACCATATAGGAGTGACAAAAAGAGAGAAACGATCGCTTCTTGATAGCATGCACAGTCAAATGTATTTGGTTGGTTTACGAAAAAGGGATTTCTCACACACTCGATTTCTAGCTAGTTTATAAAAATATGGATATCAATTACTTCTTCAACTTGGGCTATTAAAACTGCTAACTATGATTCAGATTTGATGCCAGACTTCAGGTGCCCTCTCTGTTATAAAAGTAAGAAAAGAGAAATCAAAGTAGAATCTGCGTTCGCTGAGCCTCATGCTGAGCCTCATGCTGTTCCTATAAGATCCTGGTTCCAACCCTCCATGATAAGAATAAATGCAATTATAGGCTTTGCCTCGGAGGCTCTGCTGATTCATGTCCTTGGTTCGGTCTCTCTTCATGATTACTCGACCGTTCTTCTTTCTACCTTGATTTGAATAGTTGGATTCTGAATATTCAGAAAGAGTTCCAAGTGTTGCATTCTCGTAAGACAAAGACGAGCTACTTCTCTATGTTAACTCGATAGCCCTTGGAAGAAAAGACTATACTATATGGAGATCAAAGGATATGGAGCGGTAGAATGAAGTGATCTCTCAAAAGGCCCATCTCTGATTGAATAACGTACCAATTAGGCCATATCTGAGGCTATATGAAGCCTTTTTCTTTTGATAGGGAAATTATTTATTTGATTTAAGTTTTAATGATTATTTCATCTGCTCGAATGCTTAAAAAATAAAATGATTCCTAGGCTTCAAATGAACTCTCTATCCCAGGTAATCGACCTCGGAGAAAGTCTAGGTAGTGCCTACCAACTTATATAAGTTGATGATACTAACACTTATATAGGTTGATGATACTAACAATAGGTATAACACGATTATGATGAAGATCCACTACTAGCTTACTCATATGAAAGAGAGAAAGGAATGTAGAAGGTAAACTTGTCCAATAAACTCCTCTTTCAGTATAAGGGTTCCACCCTCGGGATTGACCCAACCAACAATTTATAGCCCAAGTCAGAATAGCGAAACTTATAATTATAGCCCATGTAAGAAGAGCTAAACATAAGCTTTCAGAAGAGTTAGATTCTACCTTGTAAAAAGTAAAGTAAAACAGCTCGGGTCAAATTGCTAGACCAAGCATAAAGTAAATTGATCCTTAGTTAGTAACTCTACTCTTATGGAAGAAGGGGGTAGCTATGAATCTCAATTCCCTCCTGGGGAGGAATGAGAAAGTATTAATAAACTTATTGTATTGCTTCCAAGGTCTGTCTTCCTTGATTTAGCCCAAAAACCCGAGGTTAGGACATCAGACAAAGCAATCGAGTAAAGCTTGTACTCTATTTGAATTAGATTGAACACCAACCCATGCATTAAATTAGAAAACAATTAGAAATCACCTTTCGGATTTAAGACTCAAACTCTCTCTCTCTCTCTCTCTCTCTCTCTCTCTCTCTCTCTCCAATCTCCAACATCATAGTTATCTCCCTTTATTTTGTGGTTCGTTCTCAAGTGTTGGCTATGGCTTCTTTACTTTATCATATCATTTATTTGCGTTTTTTAGTGAGGACCAGGTTGGCGACCCTGTACTATGTTTGTGGCTATTGTGCATATGCTGCATCATCAAAGGAAAGGAAAATGGGTTTGTATTGGCCCTTACTAGCTTTTTCATCTTTAGAAGCCCCTTTTATGTGATTTGTCTTTAGAATTGCTTTAATAATAAGCTCTAAGCAATAAGCCCTAAGCTGCTCTCTGAAGGGTAGGTATCCCCGACGCTATACTAATATAGTAGGTAGGTAAGGTTACTTTTTTTTCTTTTATTCCTTTCGGTGATTGACTGGTTCCCAAGCGTTCTAGGTGGGTTTGGAAAGGCCCTAGAAGTGGCTTCTCCTCTCAGTCGATACATACCTACCACGGCTTGTGGGAAATGCTAGAAATGAGGCTCGCTGTAGATCAGCTAGAAGCGACCATAGTAAGTATGCTTGTAATAGGACCCGAAAGAACCCAAAAAATCCAAGAGAGAAAACAAACAAACTAAAAAAAAGGAGTACTTATGCGTAGTGATTGGTCGCCTAGACACCTAGTAGAAGCCAATGAACGGAAGGAATGTTGTCGACAGAGGAGGAGGCTTCATTCGCTTCAGATGTAGCTCACATAGCCTCACGCGACCACACTTGATGATTACTTTCATCCCTTACTATGATGAATACCGGGTCCGAGGTTAAATTCAAGCAAGTAGTTTAAGCGAGCTTGTCTAATATATATTGTTTCGACAGTGCTCCTTATAGGAACTATGGATTGGATTGGGATCCATTTTCCTCACAAGATTGGAATTGAAACGATACTAAGATTAAGGAAGCTACCAGCAAAAAGCTACCCATCGAGCGCTATGTCAACCAACAACATTAGCAAAAACAAAGGGAAGAAACAAGAATGAACCAAGTCCTACCCACTCTATTCGGATCATCCAAGACTCCCCCGACGACCCGGAGCCATAAACCTACCTCTTCTTCACTGGAATGGGAAGCGCAGAATATTCTGTATCTTAATCTCTATATGTTTCCCGTCCTATTGAGTGGATCAACTGCTTTAGTTGATAGGCCCTTCACCATGAAAGCACCCAATTCAAAACTGATCTATTCTGAATAGAAGCGATCGATCAAATGGAGCTAACAACCAAGAATGGAATTTAGCATCTACCTCCCATCTTATATAATTAAGTAAGGAGGCCCGAGTTGTTTCAAAGTTCTTCTGGACAACCACATCAGGTAAGGGATTTGGTTCATGGAGGGTTTCACCTTCTCTATCGGGGACGCCTTCCGCCTCTCTTTCCGAAGCTCGTTACTGATGCTGCTACAGATGCTCCTCCTATAAGGGCAGGCTTATTCCTCCCATTGGGAAGAGAAGACAGGAGCACCAGGTCTTGCTTTTGGAGGTGAAAATGGTAGGCTTTGGTCGGAAGTAATGGGAGTCGGGATCAAGTTCCTTGAGTAATCCCATTTTTTTATTCTTTTTCTTATTCACAAAAAGCAAAGCACAGAAAGAAGACTTGAACATCACGCGATTATACTGTATGAGTTCCTATCAACAATAAAGCTTGCGATCACATCACGACTCTGTCAATGGAATATTATGAGCTTCACTCCCTTATATTACATGAAATAAGCAATGCTTACTTATAGGGGTCGAAAGTGATAGAAAATAGGAGAGGAGATTGAGAATTGAATGATGATTTGATTTCTTTACTTCAAGACCTATTTATATAAGTAAGAGAGAGGTTAAAAAGATAAGGAGGGGACGATTTCCCTCAACAGTCTAACAATATTATTACAACCAAGTTTTATTTGTTAATATGCCATCGCAAGATTGTGCTCCTGTCAAGGACATCGATCTTGGACCTATGCAATAAAAATAATTATCAGTAAGTGGCTTTATGAGAGAGTCCGCCAGTTGATCTACAGCGTGAACATGAGAAACATGTAGTTGATGATTGACCACTTGATCTCGGACGAAGTAAAAGTTAATTGCTATATGTTTCATACTAGAGTGAAAAACTGGATTGGCACATAAGTAGGTAGCCCTGACATTATCATAGTAAATTATAGGAGTAGTAGTAGAGTGGATGTTAAGTTCCTTGGGCAGATTCATCATCCAATTAAGTTCTGCAGCAGTAGTGGCAATAGAGCAATACTTAGTTTCAGTGGTTGATCAAACAACTATCTTTTGTTTCTTGGAACTCTAGCTGATTAGACTAGCTCCTAGGAAAACGATATACCCAGATGTCGATGTTCGATCATCATAGTTTCCAGCCTGATCAGCATCAATATAAGCATGAAGTTGAAGTGGAGAGTGTTTATATAGAAATATATCATAGTCAAGAGTACCATTAATATATCGTAATACTCATTTAACTACTAACCAATGTGTGGTAGACGATCTATACATGAATTAGGATAGCTTGTTAACTGTAAAAGAGATATCTGGGCAAGTGAGAGCTAAATATTGTAAAGAGTCAATTACTTATCGATATTGAGTAAAATACGTAGCAGGACTGCCATAAGTTAACCGGAGCGATTCACTAGGAGAGAAAGGAGTGGAGACAACTTTTGCATTTTTTATATTTGTCTTCACTAATAAGTCCTGAATATACTTCCGTTGAGAGAGGAAGAGTCCCAAAGATGTAGACATTGCTTCTACACCCATAAAATAATTCAAGGATCTAAGTTCTTTGAGAGAAAATTGATCGGCCAACCTCTAAATAAATATTTTAACATCCACAGAGTTATTACCTATCACAATGATATCATCCATATATACTAGAAGATATATTATAATGTCAGGTTGTTGACAGAGAAATAAAGAGGTATCTAACTTAGAGTTGGAAAAACCAATGGTTATCAAAAAAGTGCTGAGTTCTTTGTACCAAGCTCATGGAGCCTGACGAAGTTCATAAATAGCTTTGTGGAGTTTACATACATGTTGTGGATACTGAGGATGAAGAAAACTAGGAAGTTGTTCCATGAAAACATCGTCAGTTAATGTTCCTTATAAAAAGACATTGTTCACATCAAGTTGTCACAAATGCCAACCTTTTGAGATGACCAAGCTTAGAATAAGTCAGATTGTCATGGATTTAATAACAAGACTGAATGTCTTTGTGAAGTTAACATTATTACGTTGATGGAAGCCTTTGGCCACTAGACGGGCTTTATACCTGGCAATGAACCCATTAGGGTTCTGCTTAACTCAAAAAACTCACTTACACTCAATGACATTTTATGCAGGATGAAATGAAACAAGTGTCCAGGTAGAGTTATAGAGAAGAGCATCATATTCATCACATATTGCTTTACGTCCGTAAGGGGACTTTTGAGCTTGTGTGACCATGGTAGATTCACAGGACTCAATAGAGTGAGCCATAACTGTATTGAGGTCGAGAACCTGACGTCATTTGAAGATACCAATTTTAGAATGCGTTATCATAGGATGTCCAGGAGGTTTATGAGGTGGCGGTGGAATAGGTGTTGGAGAAGTAGTAGAACGTGGTGAGTTGGATTGAGGAACAGTGGTGCCACTGGGTTGAGGTGAGGGAAATGCTAGTGACTGAGGGTCTGAGGTTTGAATGTCAGTAGTAGGAGATATGTATGTAGAAGAAGAAGAGAAAAAAGAGGGGGCGAGAAGTTGTAACGAAGGAGTACTCCACTCATGTATATTTTCTGGAGTGGGTGATTCTTGTGGAAACGTCTTAGACAATGACATGTGCCATTGATGTATATTCACTCTAGTAGTTAGTACAAGAGAAGACTTGGACTGGTGAAATAGAAAGGAGGACTCCATAAAGATAATATGACGAGACACAAACACTCTGTGAGTCAAAGGATCATAGCATCAGTAAGCATTATGTTCAAAAGAGCAATAAAGGTATGAGGCTTCGACCTTGGGGCTAGTTTATGGGATGCATAAGGACGTAGCCAAGGATAACAAACACAACAAAAAACTCAAAGCTTTGAAGATTTAGGGATTTATGAAATAGTTTTTCAAATGACGATTGATTGTAGAGTACTGGAGTAGGCATGTGATTAATGAGATAGACTACAGTCTGAAAGGCTGCAGACTAAAAAATTATTTGCATGGAGGCATGATGAAGAAGTGTGAGCCCAATAGTAGCGGTTGGCCGGATCATGGATTCTGGCACCTCCTATCATTCAATTCTTGGATCATGGATTCAACGGTCAGGCAGCTGGTTGAAAGGAGCAGTTGGCTAGAGATCAGATCCGGCGATAGTAGCAGGGGACAGGGACGGGTGAAGAAGGAAGTAGTAGAGAAGCAACAAGGGAATCTAAGATGGGCTCGATAGATATTATTGGCCACTCGGTTGTGAGGGAGCACCGAGGGTTACGGTTCGAGAAGAGGCGTTGGCTATAGGCAGCGAAGGTGATGGGCGCCAGCGGCGTCGCCGATTACTGAGAGGGGCGCTGGAGCATAACTTGCAAGATCTGAAGATCCGATCACAATCGAGCAGAGAGGTGGAGCGTGCCACCTCTACTGTTCGAGCACTGCGGTCGATGACGCTTGAAGATGTCCTACGGCCGGAGGAGGAGGAGCAGATCTAGTGGAAGATGGTCCCCACAAAGGCTGCTGGCATAATCAATAGCAACTACACCGATGGCCCCGTGAAATGAAAGGGGGAAGAGCGGTAGCAGGGTGGAGATGGTTGCGGTGGCAGAGGAGGAGGAGGGCAGAAGGTAGCACCCACTTCCTTATACATTCGCATGCAGATTCCGCCTATGATCAGGGACTGTGGAGAGGAGGTTGCAATCGTGACAGGGAGGGTGTAGCAGTGACTGCAATTGAGGAGGAAGTGTGCTATGATAGAGGTGTGCGATTGCTGCTGCAGGGAGGTCATCAATAGGGACGTCCACAACAGATATGTGAGATGTATGATAGCGCTGTCATTTGATAGCAACAGAATAGATGATGGGTGGGAGAATCTCTCTTAAAGATTGCCATGCTGGGAGGCGCCATAATCCATGATCCAAGAATGCTGATCAAAAGTTGGTGTAGCAGTAAAACCAGAGGGAGGCATTTCTGCATCCTTCTTCTCCTTCGGTAGCTCCTCTGTCCTCCTCTCTAGACCTGCTGTCATCATGTTGGACAAGAACCAACACCAGATCGACGTCAATCTTCCAAATATTCATCGGATCTTTCCATCGACTACCCATTGTCTCTTCCCTACTATGTTGTTCCGTCGGGCTACTCAACAGGCAAGGGAAGGCAATAGCCTCCAGTTCTCGCAAGTTGTTCTGTCCCATGAGAGATCTACCACAAGTTATTCCGTCATGACAATGATTGGTATTTTTTACAATGTCTTCATCATCTACCTCTCACATTCATATCACTGTTCCCACAGGAAGTAGTAGCACTTCTCAGAATACAGGACTTGTTTCCATCAATGTTGCAGCACTCATCCCTTACAAATTATCCAAAGGAGGAAACTACGCGTCTTGGCGTGCTTAATTTTCTAATCTTCTTTTTGGATATGATTTACTAGATTATGTTGACATATCTCTCAGTTGTCCACTAGCAATAGTCAACATCCCAGGGACTACAACTTCAGTACCAAATCCGGAGCACAAACTGTGGTTTCGCCATGAACGTCTAATTCTTCAAGTGATTCAAGCCTCCGTCACTAGATCCATCACATCACTTATAACTTCCTGTGCTACTACTGTTGAAGCCTGGTGCAAGTTGAAAACTACATTGGCAAATCACTCGCGCACTCGCATGCTCAGCCTCCGCTCTTATCTAATGAACATATAATAAGAGGGAAGTATCATCACTGATTATCTCCAACATATTAAGATTATTATTGATGATTTAGCTTTAATAGGGCATAACCTCAGTGATGATAAAATTATTGTCCACACCCTCATTGGTCTTGGACTTGAGTACAAAGAACTGGCAGCAATAAGGGCTCGTGACTCGTCACTATCATTTGAGGAGCTCCACGACAAATTGACTGACTACAAGATATACTTGAAGCCCAAAGATAGGGCACCAGGACCTCCTATCACTGCTCAAGTAAGTCATAAATCTAAATAGAAGAACAATCAGTATTCCAAGTCTATCAATAAAAGTCTGGGCCAGACACCATCTTTCCACCACCCAGGTAGCAACTCCGGTTCCCCACAGCCTTAGCGTCTTGTTCCTATGCCTCAAGGTGGCAATATCAATTATCAACAGCCTTGGCGTCTTACTCCTATACCTCAACAATGAATCGTCTGCCAGCTGTGTGATAAAATTGGTCACTCGGCCAAAGTCTGTCGGTCTTGTCCTCGACCTTCGACTACTATTCCTCAAACGCACCTCACTGCTACCCCAACTTCTAATTAGCATTCTTGGATCATGGATTCTGATGCCTCCCATCATTCAATTCTTAATCTCCTCTCTTATTTTCTATCATAATAGAAAATAGGAGAGGAGATTGAGAATTAAATGGTGATTTGATTTCTTTACTTCAAGACCTATTTATACAAGTAAAAGAGAGGTTAAGAAGATAAGGAGGAGAGGATTTCCCTCAACATTCTAACAATACTGTTACAACCAAGTTTTATTTGTTAATAGAAAGTCCTTAGCTGCCTGAATAAATATAGAGTTAAGAATTGAATGATAGAAAATAGGAGAGGAGATTGAGAATTGAATGATGATTTGATTTATTTACTTCAAGTCCTATTTATACAAGTAAGAGAGAGGTTAAGAAGATAAGGAGGGGAGGATTTCCCTCGACAATCTAACAATACTGTTACAATTGAGTTTTATTTATTAATAGAAAGTACTTAGCTGCCTGAAGAAATATAGAGTTAGTATAGCCACAACTCGAACTAGTTATTAGCGTTGGTGTATTAACTAGCTATTAGACATTGTTGGATTAATCAGCCTAGTAGACTATAGCTTCGACATTAGTATAAAGAATAGAAGTGAGATCAAACAATCCATATATGAAGGTTGACTTCCCTAGATGAGAAGGAGTCCCGATCAGATGGATCTCGCGCGCGGAGAGCTATTTTCGATTTTATCGAATTGCCGACGCCACCAAGGTGGAGATTACTGCCATCTACCTTGAAGGAGATGCTATTTAGTGGTTCAATTGATTTGAGCTCACCCATTAAGGTCTCTCTTGGTAGTGATTTAAGGAAGGACTACAAATCTCTTTGGACCAATCGATTACGATAATATCGACGGACAATTGGCGAAGATTCGACAAACCTCTAAAATACAAGAATACCAAATAAGGTTTGAATGTTTATCTAACCAAACTATGGATTGGTTTGAAAAAAAACTTTTAGGGACTTTTATTAAGGGCCTAAAGTCGGAGATTCGAGGAGAAGTAAAGGTGCGACAACTGTACACTCTTTTGGCAACGATTTCCTTCACAAGAATCCAAGATGAATGATTGAATCATGAAGTACGAATGACAAGGGTCACTTCCTGACCAGCAATGCCAGAGCCTTCAGCCCCCTCTATTGCCATCTGAGTCCCTGCACCAAAAAAATTGATAAGAGACGAGCTTTGGGAATGATCGGCCAAGGGGTTGTGTTGGCACTATGATGAACCATGGAGCCGAGAACATCGCTGCAAAAAAGGATGGCTCCTTGTGATTGAACCAGTAGAGGATGAAGACACCAAACCATCTAAAGAAGATCTCGAACTCGAAGATGAAACCACAGAGGACGAGCCTCAACCGACCAACTATGCAGAGCATGTGTTGGCCAATTTCTCCAACTCATAGATGATAAAAGTTGGAGGACTCCTTAAATAGCAACCCAACATCGTTCTTATGGATACGGGTAGCACAAATAACTTCCTCAATAGCAAGGTTGCTGCACATATTATGCTTCAAATTGAAGGTTGCAATAAGTTCGATGTAAAGGTCGTTGACGGTCGAATCCTCAAATGCGATCAACGGTGCCCACAGGTAAAATTGCTCCTACAAGATCAATAAGTAATAGCCGATTTCTTCCTCATACCCATCAATGATTATGAAGCCATGCTTGGGATTGAATGGCTCATAACATTAGGTGGTTTCTCTTAGAATTTCTCTAAATTAATCATTAAGTTTTATTGTAAAGGAAAACAAGTCACCTTGCGAGGCAAGCACGAGAGCCGTATCTCCACCGTTTCGATACAGCAGATGGAGAAAATGCTACACAAGATATATGGCAGATTTTTAATGCATATACAGTAGCCATCAAAGGAGGAGAATGTATAAAATTCAGATCCTAAGCTTGCCCTTTGTTGGATGAATTCACAGATGTTTTCACGAAGCCGCATGGGCTTCCCCCTAACCGACCGCATGACCACTGCATCCCAATATTGCCGAGCAAACCTCCAGCAAACTTAAGACTGTATTGCTATCCTCACTTGCAAAAGGATGAGATTGAGAATATCGTTAAGGAGATGCTCGACACCGGAGTAATTTGACCAAGTTACAGCCTTTACTCCTCGCCGGTGTTGCTAGTGTGCAAGAAGGCTGGTACGTAGCGGATGTGCATTGATTACTAGGCTTTAAACGTCATCGCCATCAATGATAAATATCTCATACCAGTAGTAGATGAGCTCTTGGATGAACTAAAAGGAGCCTAAATCTTCACTAAATTGGATCTCTATTCTGGATACCATCAGATTCAGGTATGCACTGAAGATGTTCCGAAAAATATATTCTGCATACATAACGACCACTACAAGATTTTGGTAATGCCCTTTGGACTTACGGATGCTCCTTCTACTTTTCAAAGCTTGATAAATGATATTTTTCAAAAGTTTCTATGCAAGTTTATGCTAGTATTTTTTGATGATATCCTTATTTACAACCCTTGATATATATTTTCAACACTTACGAATTGCTCTGATAATTTTTTGGAAGAATACCCTTTATGTTAAACAATCAAAGTGCTATTTTTTATAACATAAAGTGGAGTATCTAGGGCATATTATATCAAAGGATTAAGTGGCGGCAGACTTAACAAAGATCAAAGCAATGCAAGGATGGCCGAGACCTATAAACATAAAATTGCTGCGCGGCTTCCTTGGACTCATAGACTACTACCAAAAATTTATGAAAGATTATAGCAAGATCAGTGCCCCACTCATGTCCCTAATGAAGAAAGACTCCTTCTTGTGGTCAGATAAAGCCTCCACAATCATTGAATGACTCAAGGTAGCCATGATGACGACGTCGGTCCTAGTGCTACCCAATTTTAGCCGCTCATTTGTTATTGAGGTCGACTCGTCCATAGTTGGAATTGGGCTGTTCTAATGTAAGATGGTCGACCTCTTGCCTTCACTAGCAAAGCTTTGTCTCCCTCCCATCTCAAAATGTCCGTGTATGCCAAAGAAATGCTTATTATCATACACCTCATCACGAAGTTGAGACCCTACTTGATCGACCGAGGCTTTCAGATTAAGACCGATCACCAAAGTCTCAAGTACTTTTTAGAGCATAAAATATCTTCCCCGGGATAACAATGATAGGTAACTAAACTTCTTGGCTTTGATTATAAAATTATTTATTGAAAGGGGAAAGAGAATGTTGTTGCAGATGCTCTATCTCGGCTACCAAGACAAGCTGAAATTTTAGCCATCTCCCTTCCCTCCACCAACTTCCTCAAAGACATTAGAGAGGAATGAAAGAGCAACCCAGAGATCTGAGACACCATAGAAAAGTTAGAGAAGAATCTGGGTTCCATGGGCCACTACACCTGGGATTCGAAGGACTTGCATTACAAAGACTAAATTGTAGTTGTTCCTTCTTCCCCTTGCATCAAAATTATTTTGCATGAGATGCACTCTTCACCTGCGGTAGGGCACTCTAGATGTCTAAGAACATATAAGAGGGTGAAGTAAAACTTCTTTTGGAGAGGTATGAAAAGATCGATTTGTGATTATGTATCTAAATATGATGTATGCCAACATTAAAAAGGTGAAATGGTGGCAAGTCCGGGAAAACTACAACCACTACCTATATCGGACTCAATATGGGCTGACTATTAGGAAACCTCAGCGGGTGCATCACATACACAGTGGAAATCAAAACAAAAAATTGGTTTCCCACACAGATCAAATCGTCATGCAAAATATTAGGGTCATGAGAAAAACTTAAAAACTGATAAAACTGCGATGTGTGAGAGATTGATTTTACCTACGAGATCATATATCCTTGTATTCCAGATTCGAATGGAGAAGATAAAGGAGGTCAAGTGTCCTCCTCTCTAGCAGTATCGATACGATGGATCTCTGTAATGAAACTCCTCAAATTTGATCTCGCAACTCTTACATAGAGGGAGGGATGAGAATAGGAGGTGGTAGCTAAAGCTGCAGCCTATCAACTATAGGTCTCCCCTCCTATTTATAGAGAGCCACCAAAAAAACCTAGGGCTCCTACCCTAGTGGGTGTTGGATCTCCATCCAATAACCCACTAACCTTGTATTATTGGATCTCTATCCAATAATCTCCTTATGCTTCTAATTGGGCTTTAAGTAAGGAGCCCATCGGCATAGGGTCTCATCTAATGAGAATAGGGGCTAATTGGATCTTCATCCAATCCTCTATTCGCTGAAGCATTTACCATATGTGTGTGACCCTCTAGGCCCGATACCGAGCTGGCCATGAGTTACTCCCACTAGAACTGCTTCTGATATAGTGAATTATTATCCTCATAATAATTCACTCGACTCATCGACTATGGACATACTAGGCCACTACGCCATAGTCCTCAGATGGTACATAGGGATTGAATTCGTCGGACTTGTCTGTCCATAGTTACCATGTATCTAATCCTTCATCCAAATAATATCCTAAAGACCATATATTGGACGTGGTACTATCAGGTCAAATACGGAATCAGTTTGTCTTGCTTTATTCGGATTCTACCGGAGAACTCCTCTCTCAATCCGAATGATCCTGGCTAGGGATTTGTCTAAGCAAGCACATATGAGATATTTCTCTTGTAATACTGAGAGTGAATGATCTTCTATTGACACTCAATTGCCTTCATAAGATTGGCTACCAATCCCGATAACCAATTGTACCAGATCTAGAACTTTCCAAACCTATCAAAGAAATGAGTACTTATACAAGGCATCCTTGGTGTCTCAAGTCTAAGGACCAGATACATAACTGAGACTATGGAATCGTTGTCTGACATTAGGTATCATTAATCATACAATATTCTATAAGCAGATCAATCAGTGAACTCATTCTCTAATTGGCACCTATACTATATCCTTAGTGTCTCTACACGAGTGGCTATAAGATCAGTCGCCTCCATCATATGGATGGGTATATAGTACACCAATCTATCCGGTTATCTTAATGTCCCTCTTGAGTAATCAATGACCGAGATTATTTATGATCTGTGTTTAAAGGTAAATCGATCTCATTATCATGACCTCATCACAATCCGATTCTCATTACACAGAATCAAAGACATCATAATATATATGTAACAAATAATATAATGTGAGAATATGCCAATATTAATCATAAGCAAAAAGATCACACAGCGTGTCACACGTGCCATCACTCATGTGATTGGCTTGCAGGGCACCTGTAACCAGCACTGACATCTCTATGGACTTCATCGAAGGGCTATCACCGTCTCAAGTTAAAAGCATGATCTTTGTAGTGGTAGATCATCTAACTAAATATGCTTATTTTTATGCTGTGAGACATCTTTATACCACTACCAGTATTGCTCAACTCTTTATGAAAAATATTATTAAATTGTATTGGATGCCAAGGTCAATTATGAGCGACCGTGACAGGGTGTTTATAAGCAAATTTTGGATAGAGCTCTTCTAATTACAAGGCACCCAACTAAAAATGAGCACAACCTATCATCCCCAAACGGATGACCAAACAGCAGTAGTGAATAGATGCCTCGAGACTTACCTATGGTGCTTCACTAATGACTGGCCCAAAGAGTGGACAAGGTGGCTTCCTCCGGCCGAATGGTGGTACAATATAACTTATCATTTATCAACTAAATGTGCCCCCTATGAGGTATTATATGGCTGATCGCCCCTTGTAATACCTAAATATGTAATTAGTATGACCAAAGTAGATCAGGTCGACCAAAACTTAATTGATAGGGATAAGCTTCTGCAGCTGCTGAAAGACAACTTAACTGTTGCCCAAGCCCGCATAAAGACACAAACAGACACTCACCAAAGCAAGCAAGATTTTTTTGGTAGGAGATTATGTCTACCTTCTCCTACAACCATACAAGCAGCTATCAATCAACACTAGAGCATCGATGAAGTTATATCCATAATTTTATGGACCATATCAGATCTTGGAGCGGATTGGGGCTGTGGCATATAGATTAAAACTCCCAGATGACACTAAGATCCATCCTGTCTTCCATGTATCCTTACTGAAGCCGAAATTAGGAGAACGTGAGTCGGCTCAGACCCAACTACCGAGCACTACAAATGATGGCGAGATTCAAGCTCAACCATAAGCTATACTTGATCGGGGGATTGTGATGCACCATCGACATCCCTCAACTGAAGTACTCATGAAGTGGAATAATATACCATTCGAAAATGCAACGTGGGAGTCTTATGAGGAGTTAAAGACCCGATTCCCAGAGTTTATGGAACCTCAGCCTTGAGGACAAGGCTGATTCAAAGAGGGCAGGCTTGATAAGACTCTAGTAGGGTTGAGTCCTAATCACCCTATAAGTAATCAATAAAAACTCTGTGAGATTCTAATAAAACTTCACCTAGTCACTTCTACCCTATAAAGAAGTGTGGCTAGGGTTTAGATTGAGGCTTTAGGGCTTAGTGGTTGTCGCCCCCCTTACTGGGCTAGTCAGCCAGGGTTTTCATCTATTAGAGTCGGCTATATAGCCAACTTGGCCGCCTATTATCCCTACTAAGGCAAGTCGGTTATAGGAGGGGTAAAAGAATAATTTTACTTAGGTAAGTACCCTCATAAGCTAGGGTTTAGAACCATATATAATCATGTAAGACCCTTCTTTCTATTAAGCAAGATCATCTTTATTTCAGCCATTGTGCTGAATTCTAGGAAGGAGGAACTCCTATAGTTTTCTAAGGGTTGATCCCCCTCAAAAATCAAATTCCATAGAGCCTCCTCCTAGGGTTCTATCAACTATATTCATTGATGCAATAGATATTTATATAGGGTTGAGGGAAGATTTTTCTCAACTGATGAACAAGATATTCTCGTTCAGTTAGAAATCTGTTTAGCTTAGATTCCCCAGCTCGATCTCCTGTCAAGGATGCCGATCTTGGATTGATACAAGGAAAAGATTTTGCGGGCCAGAGACTTCGTGAGGGAGTCTATGAGTTGATCAATCGTGTGGACATGAGGAACACGAAGCTACTGGCGGACGACTTGATCTCGCATAAAATAAAAGTCAATAGCAATATGCTTTATGTAGGAGTAGAAAATCGGATTGATACAAAGGTAAGTAGCACCAATGTTATCACAATAAATAGCAGGCATATAATCAAAGTGAATGTGAAGCTCCAAAAGCAAGTTGGTGATCCAATTAAGTTTGGCAGCAGCAGTGGTAATAACATGATATTCTACTTCAATAGTAGACCTAGCAATTGTCTTTTGTTTCTTAGAACTCCAGCTAATCGGAGTAGTGCTGGTTACAAGTGCCCTGTAAGCCAATCACGTGAGTGATGGCACATGTGACATGCTGTATGATCTTTTTGCTTATAATTAATATTGATATGTTCTCACATTATATTATTTGTTATATACATTGTGATGTCCTTGGTTATGTGCAATGAGAATCGAATCGTGATGAGATCATGATAATGAGATCGATTCACCTTTAAACACAAATCCTAAATAATTCGGATCATAGGTTACTCAAGAGGGACATTAAGATAACCGGATAGATCGATGTACTATATACGCATCCATTTAATGGAGGCAACTAGTCTCATAGCCACTTGTATGGAGACACTAAGGGTGCTTATTAGAGAATGAGTTCACTAATTGATCCACTTATAGAATGCTGTATGGTTAATGATACCTAATGTCAGATATCGATTCCATAGACCAAGTTGTGTATCTGGTCCTTAGACTTGAGATACCAAGGATGCCTTATATGAGTACTCCTTTCTTTGACGCTAGACTTACAGGTTTGGAAAGTTCCAGATCTGGTACAGTTGGTTATCGAGATTGGTAGCCGACCTTACGAAGGCAATTGAGTGTCAATAGAGGATCATCCACTCTCGGTATCACGAGAGGAATATCTCATATGTGTTTACTCAGACAAATCCCTGGCCAGGGTCATTTAGATTGAGAGAGAAGGAGTTCTCCGATAGAATCCGAATAGAGCAAGACAAACTGATTCCATATGTGACCTGACAGTACCTGATCTGACTCCCTATATGTGAGCATATAATCTTTTGTCCCTTGCAGATATCTCATTACTTTCTTTGTAGCTTTCTAATATTTCATTCCTAGGTTACTCTAGTATCTACCCAGCATTACCACTACAAAACTGATATCTGGCCTTGTACAGGTTTAGGCATATAATAGACTTCCAATTGCGCACCCATAAGGAATATTCTTCATTTGATCCATTTTAAAGTCATTCTTCGGGCACTAGTTTTGGCTGAATTTTTCACCTCTAGTACTAAGTGTATCATTGGCTTTACAAAGCTGCATAGTAAACCTTTCCAAGATACGATTATTATAACCTTTCTGAGACAATCCTAACAAACCTTGAGATCTGTCCCTGAATATCTCAATGCCAATAACATAGGATGCCTCATTCATATCAACCATCTTAAAGTTCTTGTTGAGAAATATCTTGGTTTCGTGCAACAAACCAAGATCACTACTGGCAAGCAATATATCATCAACATAAAAGACCAATATAATAAACTTACTCCCACTAACCTTCAGATATATACACTGATCAATAGTATTTTTCTTAAATCCGAAGGAAGTAATGGTATCATAAAACTTTATATACCATTATCTGGAAGCTTGTTTTAGGCCATAAATAGATTTCTTAAGTTTGCAAGCCCAACTTTCCTTTCACTTTTCTATGAATCCTACAGGTTGTTCCATATAGATTTCCTCATCTAGATCCTCATTCACAAATGTAATTTTCACATCCATCTGATGTAACTCAAGATCATAATAAGCTACTAATACCATGATGATTCTCAATGAGTCCTTTCGAGAAACTAGAGAGAAGGTCTCATGGTAGTCAGTGCCCTCTTTCTGAGAAAAACCTTTAGTCATAAGTTTGGCTTTATATCATTCGATATTGCCCACCGAGTCATGTCTAGTCTTAAAGACCCATTTATAATCAACTCTTTTACAATTATTAGGTAATTCAACGAGTTCCCAGACACCATTCTGGTCCATTGATTTTAACTCGTCTTTCATTACATCATACCATTTTTTAGAATCATTACTTTCTATGGCTTGTGAAAATGATAAGGGGTCTTTTTTCATTTCTATATCAAAATATGATTCATGTAGATATACTACAAGATCATCAGAAATGACATGTTTCCCTTTTCTTTGAGATCTTCTCAAATTTGTCAATTGTGATTGTTCTACAAGACTATCAGCGGCGATATCAACCTCATGTGAGAATTCATCAATGTTATTTTCTTGTTCAACCTCATCAATTATCTCATTAATTTGAGGAATAACAATTTCTTGAATAGGGAATAATATAGGAGAAGAAGCCTGAATCTCCTCAATATTAAAATTAATCCTTCGAGACTTTTGACTCCCACTGATTTCACCATTTTTCAGGAATTTTGCATTACCAGATTCTACTATCCTCATATTATGATTAGGGTAATAAAATTTGTATCCCTTGGATCTTTCTGGGTAACCAATAAAATATCCAAAAATTATTCTTGGATCTAATTTCTTTTCATATGGATTGAATACTCTTTATCTCTGCAGGACACCCCCAAATATGTAAATATCTCAAATTGGGTTTCCTATCAATCCATAACTCAAATGGAGTAATAGAACTGATTTACTAAGAACCCTGTTCAGGATATACATAGTTGTCCTAAGAGCATCACCCACATTGACTCAGGTATAGAGGAATAACTCATCATGCTCCTAACTATATCTATAAAAGTACGATTTTACTTTTCAACAACACTATTCTACTGTAGCACACTTGGTAATGCATACTGAGCATAAATACCCCGCTATTCTAGGAATCTAGTAAAAGGACCAATATTCTAATCGGATTCATCATATATGTCATAAAATTCACCACTCCTGTCAGATCTAACAATTTTAACTTTTCTATCTAATTGTCTCTCGACCTCACTTATATACACTTCAAGAATATCAATGGCCTGAGGCTTTTCATGTATTAGATAAACATAGTCATATCTGGACAGGTCATCTATAAATGTGATAAAATACCTTTCTCCACTAAAACAGGGAATATGGAGTGGTACGTAGATATCAGTATGAATAATTTCAAGAAGTTCTTTACTTCTTGTGGCATTTTTCTTCGTATACTTAGTTTGCTTTCCTTTAATGTAATCTATTCGAACATCAAAATCAGTGAAGTCTAAATTTTTCAAAATATTATCCTTCACTAATCTTTCAATTCTTTCCTTAGAGATATGCTCCAAACGTTTATGCCACAATATAGAAGATCTTTCATTATTAGAATTGTGTTTCATTATAATACTTGATTGCAGGGTCAATAATGTATTTATAAACTTAAGATTCAAATTAATTTTGTACAAACCATCACACATAATTCCAAAACTAATTTTTATTGAATCATAAAATATGCTGAGTTTACCATTACCAAAAGAAACACAGTATCCTGACTCATCAATTCTAGACAAAGAAATTAAATTTCTAGAAATTGTAGGAACAAAACATGTATCTTTCAGATCCATCAGATGACCTGTCTCTAGGCGTAAGCGATAAGTCCTTACTGATACCACTTTTGCTTTGAGACGATTTCTCATAATTATAAATCTCATGTTCTTTTGGTTTCTGGATTGAAAGGAATCCCTACATATTATTAGTAACATGAGTTGAAGCGACATAATCAATCTATCATGTATTAGAAGGAATTTCTGCAATGCTTGATTCAAAACATACAAAGGTTGAGTTTATACCTTTCTTCTCGAACTAAGTCCTACGTTTAATGTAATCCTTCTTTACATGTCCTTTCTTGCCACAAAAGAATCACTTTATTGTAATAGCTTTCTTTTCAATAGTTTGTTTAACACTTCCAGACCTGGCAAATTTCTTCGATGGATAATGCTTCGATTTTCTTTTCTGGTTACCAACTCCTTGAGTAGTTGTCAGTACATTATATGAACTTTCTTGTTTTAATCTTAATTCTTCCTGAACACACATACTAGTTAACTCATTCAAGTCCCACTTATCCTTATTTGTATTATAGTGAATCTTGAATGGGCTAAACTAAGAAGGAAGAGAATTAAGAATGAACTGCACAATAAAATGTTCATCAATATTCATTCCGAATGTCTTATGTTTTGCAGCTATGTCAGCCATATTGAGGATGTGATCCTGAATTCCTCGAGTACCATTATACTGAGCTCTAGTCAGTTCTTTCATTAATGTGCTAGCCAATGACTTATCAGTAGATTTAAATCTGTCTTCAATAACCTTTAAATATTCATGTGCGCTAGATATAACCGGTAATGAAGTCTTTATATTATTTATAATTGTCATCCTTATGAACATTAAATTGAGCCTATCATATCTTTCTCAAGCCTTTATTTCATTAACTTGTTCCACAATACTTTTATCAGTTAATTCTGTGGGCTTTTCAATAAGCAATGTCAAATCAAGATCTAGTACGCCCAATGTAAATTGCACGTGCTCTAACCATTCTGAATAATTTGATCCAGAGAGTACAGGGACATTAGAAGCATGAGAATGTATGGACGGGAATACCATTGCATAATATAAAATAGCATTAATGATTTGAGTTTTACCAAAATATGATAAACTATTGATATCATCAATATTTAACCTTTGGGTAAAAATAACATAAGATCATTTATGGAGGACTGATACCATCCTTGTGGAATAGTTTTGCTACCTTTGGGTACACAATTCTAAACTACAAAGATATCCAAAACAATATCATCCTACCCCATTATATAATTATTTGAAATAGATTATCCTTTGGGATTATCTAAATCTCCTAATTATGCATGTAATTTTTGAATATTATTTCCTTAATGTCATTGAGGACTTGTTCGTTAATATAATTTTATAAATCATTAATCTAGGCCACTTTGGTGACTACAAGACCAATGCAGTAATATAAAATATAAATTAAATTATTCTATGAATGACAAGACTTTAATTGTATTTCATATCCTAGAAGCCTATCATCCTACGCTACTTTGGCAGCTACCGATCAGGCATAACTTAAGGAGATGAACTACAAATAATATTCATCAAGTTCATTTAAACTAATTTATGCTTAGGTAGTTCAATAATGGGATAACAACCATAATAATTATTGAATACTTAATCAGTAGGAAAAAGCTCATATGATAACTGTAATCATGATAGTACATAAATCATGTATTTATGTGAAAAATAACTATTATTTCATAATTACTAATATTTACATGTAAATAACTGAATAAATATCCAAAAACTAATAATTGGATTTAACACATATAATTAATAATTCATATGAGAAAACTATAAAGAAATAATAATTTATAATTTTTTTAACTAATTAATTTTATTTAATTGGAGAAGCCCATAAGTCCAAATAAATAAATTGATCAAAAATAAAATATAATCATTGAATAATAAAAAATATAATCATATTAAATCTTATTATATTATATATTAATCAATTTTATAATTAAGAAAATAAACCATAATTTCTCAATTTTATAATAGTAGAACTGTAATTCTAAAAGGGTTATAGGATTAATAAATCATAAGGGTAAAATTATAAATAATCCTATTCAACCAAATGATAAAACTATAATTTTGATGAATGACAAAACTATAATTTAAGCCTAATAGCAAAACTGTAATTTAAGCCTAATGGTAAAACTGTAATTTTTCACTTAATGGCAAACATATAATTTTTCATTCAAGGCAAAACTATAATTTTTTTAAGGAAAAAAAAACCTAATCTTCCCATTTGTTGGATCTGAATAACGCCGAATATCGATCTGCAAGAGGAACTAGAATAGATCTAGACCACTTCTCCTCTCTTCCTATTCTTTCATAGGACTACCTTAATTGATGGTTTTAGGAGATCAAGATAATAACTGTAATCTCTTACTCTATTAACTGTAATCTCTTACTCTATTAACTCCTTTGCCGTTCTTTGTTGTGTCGTACATTGGGATTATAGTAGGTCCTGTTTATTTATAGGTGAGAGTAGAGGGTCTAGGGTAAGTTATTAGGAGAGTTACTTCCATCGAGGGCATCCCTAAAATATCCCAATATAATATAAACTTTATTTAATATTGGCTAATATCTTTTATCAAAATCTAAATAATCTATAATATATCTTATTCAATTAATAAAGTGTCACATAATCTTACATGCACTGCTTCTACCTTCTACCATATGGGTAGGCTACTTCTTATCCCACTTTTGCTCCATGTACTTTAACTTCTTGTCCTGCTTCCGCTTGCTTCTGATACTTAACTAGATTTCTCTTAGAACAATACTTTAATCTGGAACAAATCATTCTACAACTTAAAAACTTCTAACATAAGAATGTTACTTTCCTTTCGAACTGATTCATAATACTCCACAAGTTGCAGAACAACTAGATTTTGTTGGAATTAAACTTGTGCAATTATCATGAAGAGATTAATTTCATCAGAAGAAAGGTTCATTTCTTCAAGAGAAAATATTTATGGAAGGACAAGTCAAATTGGCTATTGATTCTTGAAAGAGTTTATTGAAAGAAAGATTCATTCTTACTGCATAAATGTAATATATCTTGGGGAACTATATAAACCCTATATGTTGAGTCATGAAAAATATAGAGTTTATGAAATTATAAAAATATTAAGAGAAATACAGAAGATTTAGCCTTCTCCTACTCTTCCTTAGTGTGCTAACTCTATCCTTTCTTCCTATCAACTTCAATAATTGGTATCAGAGCTATTGCTTCATCCTCAAGCACCTTCTAACTCCAAATCCCTAGATTGACAAAAGAAAATTATGACATATGGTGCATCCAAATAAAGGTTTTTCTAGGCTCCCAAGATATATGGGAGTTTGTATAAGATGGATTTATTGAACCAAGTCCAACAGAAGAAGGAGCAATAAATACAAAAGCAAAAGAGTAACTCAAAGATAGAAGAAAGAAGAAAAAAAAGGCCTTATTTACAATCTACCAAGGGCTTGATGATACGATGTTCGAGATCATCGCTCTAGCAAATACTTCAAAAGAGGCTTGGGAAATGCTTCAAAAAGCATTTGGTGGTGTTGATAAGGTAAAAAAACTCCGTCTACAAGTTTTACGAGTCGATTTTGAAAAATTATAACAATGTACCTTTGAAACTATTTCTGATTATTTCATAAAAGTTATTTCTATTGTTCATCAAACGAGAAGAAATGGTGAATAAATAAGTGATCAAAGAGTGATAGAAAAGATACTAAGATCATTAGATTCAAATTTTGATTTTATTGCTGTTGCAATTGAAGAGTCTAAAGATTTGGAAGAAATGTCTTTAGAACAACTAATGAGTTTCCTTCAAGTTCATGGACAAAGGATTACAAAAAAAGCAGAAGAAAGAATTGTAGAACAAGCACTAATGACCAAGCTTACACTTGAAAATAAAGGTGAATCAAATTTTTAAAGAGGAACACGTCGTGGATAAAGAGGAAGAGGTGGCAGAAATCAGACTTATCAAGAATCTCCAAATAATGAAGGAGGTAAAAAAAATTCTAGCCAAAGAGGCCGAGGTTATGGTCGAGGACGTGGCCGAGGCTGTGGTCATGGCAGAATTTCTAAAAGGTCTGAAATTCAATGCTATATTTGCAAAAGGTATGGGTATTACTCCTTTAAATGCTATTATAATCCTAACAACCAAGGAGATAAGATAAATTTTATTGAAAAAGAAGAGAAGAATGAAAATCAAGTTTTACTAATGACTTATAATAATTTGAAGGAAGATCAGTCTATGACATGGTATCTAGATACAGGAGCTTCAAATCAAATGTGTGGCATTAAAGAATTATTTTCAGAAATGAATATAAGTTATTCTGGAAATATTACATTTGGTGATATGTTTCAAAGACCAATAAGAGGAAAAGGTAAAATTATTCTTCGACTCCATAATGGCAAAGAGTTATACATTTCAGATGTTTATTATGTACCTGATATAAAAAATAATATTCTTAGCTTGGGACAATTACTTGAAAAAAGTTATAATATTGAGATGAAAGATATGACTCTTTCAATTTATGATAAGACCAATACATTAATCTCACATGTGAAAATAACAAAGAATAGAATGTTTCCTCTATATTTATGTATTTTTGATCGATCAAATTGTTTTAAGACTGATATTGAGGACATTTCTACATTATGACATCTTAGATATGCACACTTAAATTTTGAAGCTTTAAAACTTCTAGAGAAGTTTAATATGGTGACAGGAATGCCAAGAATTGACTGCCCATCAAAATTATGTGATGTGTTATAGGTAAGCAAGAAAGAAAGCCTTTCAAAATCAGCAAAACAAAAAGAGCATAGCATCTACTTGATCAGGTACACTCATATGTTTGTGGCCCTATCAGCCTAGTATCACTTGGAGGAAGTAGGTATTTTCTTACCTTCACTGATGACCATAGTGGAAAAACTTGGGTCTATATTTTCAAGGAAAAGAAAGAAGTATTAAACAAATTAAAATAATTTAAAGACTTCGTTGATAGACAAAGTGGTTGCAAGATTAAATGTTTATAAACAGATAGAGGTGGTGAATATACATCAAATGAATTTGAAATTTTTTGTAGAAATAATGAAATTTTGACATCAATTTACTATGCCATACATACCTCAACAAAATGGTGTTTCAGAAAGGAAAAATAGGACTATACTTAATACGGTCTGATGCATGTTAAAGGAAAGAAAGATTCCTAAAGAATTTTGGGGGGATGCTTTTGCTTGTGCAGTTTATTTGCTTAATAGGTTTCCAACAAGGTGAATTAGTAATTCTACACCAGAAGAAGTATGGAGTCTGCAGAAACCAAGAGTTGATCATTTAAGAATTTTTGGAAGTGTTGCATTTGCCAATATACCAGAAGAAACGAGGACAAAACTTGAAGATAAAAGTCAGAAATGTATTTTATTAGGTTATGTTAAGAATTTCAGTGGATACAAACTCTACAATCCGATCACAAATAAAGTTATGATGTCAAGAGATGTTGAGTTTAATGAACAACAGATTTGAGACTGAAAAAAGTAATAAACAGCATAAGAAAACTATATCATCAGAAGAGGATGATATAATACAAGTAAGCACATAAAAGGCTTTACCAAAATCATCACCGAGATCCGCTAGGTCACAAGATTCAAGAAGTCCGATTATAAGAAGGAAAAGACCGATCCAGGAACTATATGATATGACTCAAAGAATTGATACTAACAATGATGAACTTTATCTATTTTATCTTTTTGCAAGATATGATCCATCAACGTTTGAAGAAGCTTGTAAAGAACAAAAATAGAAACAAGCTATGAAGGAGGAGATTAATGTAATCAACAAAAATGATACATGGGAGCTTACTACACTTCCAGAAGACCACCAAGTAGTGTTAAGTGGATCTTCAAAACAAAAAGAAATGCACAAGGAGAGATGGAGAAATATAAAGCATGATTGGTCGCAGAGGGATATAAACAACAATATGGGATCGACTATGAAAAAGTGTTTGCACCAGTTTCTCGATAGAGATAATAATATTACTTATCTCCCTAGCAGTCAAATGAAATAAAAAATTTTACAAATGGATGTCAAATCAGTATTCATTAATGGAGTTCTTGAAGAAGAGGTATATGTTCAACAACCCCATAGTTTTATTATTTATGAATAAGAAGACAAAGTATACGAGTTAATGAGGGTTCTTTATGGGCTTAAACAAGCCCCACGAGCATGAAATTCTTGGATAGATGCTTATTTTATTCAAAATAATTTTTCTAAATGTCCATATAAACATGCTCTCTATACAAAATCTAACATTGATGGAGATATCATATTTATATGCCTGTATGTAGATAATTTAATATTTACAAGTAGTAGTAGCTCCATGATTAAAGATTTTAAATACTCTACGAAGAAGGAGTTTGAGATGACTGACTTGGGCTTAATGTCTTATTTTCTTGGTATCAAAATTATACAAAATAATGAAGGAATTTTTATCTCATAAGAAAATTATGCAAAAGAGGTTCTAAATAAGTTGTTTATGGAAGATTGTTATCCTACAGATACACCTATTGAATATGGCACCAAGTTGACTAAAGGCGAAGGTAAATACATTAATCCAACTTATTACAAAAGTCTAGTTGGATGTTTAAGGTATTTGACATGCACTCGACATGATATATTATTTAGAGTTGGTTTAATAAGTAGATACATAGAATCTCCTAAGACTTCTCATTTAAATATCACTAAAAAAATTTTACGATATATTAAAGGATCAATTAAGTATGAAATATTCTATTCATCATCAAAAATATTGGATCTTATTAGATATAGTAACAGTGATTGGGCTGGAAGCTACGATGATCGAAAGAGTATAACTGGATTTATATTTTATTTTGGTGGAGCTATATTTACTTGGTCTTCAAAAAAACAACGTATAGTTGCTCTATTAAGTTGTGAAGCAGAATATATAGCAGTATCTTCTTGTGTTTGTCATGTAATATGGCTAAGAAGATTACTTCAGGAACTTCATATGCCACAGGAGAAGTCAACCAAAATTTATGTTAATAATAAATCAGCTATTATCTTAGCCAAAAATCTAGTCTACCATGAAAAATCAAAGCATATCGATACAAGATTTTATTTTATAAGAGATCATGTCAAAAACAAAAAAGTGGAGCTACACCATGTCAAGAGAAGTGAACAAGTGGCTGATATTTTTATAAAACCTCTCAAAATTGAAATATTTCAACATCTTTAAAGGAAACTTGGCATGTTTGATAGAACAAGTTTAAGGGGGGAGAATATTAGAATTAAACTTATGTAATTATCATGAAGAGATTAATTTTATCAGAAGAAAGGTTCATTTCTTCAAGAAAAAATATTTATGGAATGACAAGTCAAATTGGCTATTGATTTTTGAAAGAGTTTATTGAAAGAAAGATTCATTCTTACTTCATAAATGTAATGTATCTTGGGGAACTATATAAACCCCATATGTTAAGTCATGAAAAATATAGAGTTTGTGAAATTATAAAAATATTGAGAGAAATACAGAAGATTTAGCCTTCTCATACTCTTCCTTAATGTGCTAACTCTATCCTTTCTTTCTATCAACTTCAAAAGATTTAACTGCAATATTTGATTTCAATTTGACTTTATCTCTTCTCTTACCCGCGCATTCAAAAAGATTTGACTCTTATTAAGACGATGAAAGTAGAACAGTCCATTCTCTAAGTTTAAGTCTTGTTTTTGGGAGCAAGAGTAAGTACTAATGTGGAGCTTCGGGCTCGGGGCTAAAATCCCTTGTAGTGGTCGGTTCAATGAGTTTGCCGGCAAAGTATCTACTTGACTTACCTAACTGTGCCGCCGCCTTTGTCCTCATGTGTATAAGGTGAGGCTACCTCAATTCAATACGTCTAATCGTAATAAAGAAGAGCAATAGAAATTTCATCTTAGAGCCGACATCGCCTTTGGTGTAGATTGACTAAATGCCATTGCTTGTTCTCTATACATTGCACTAAAGGACATAGGCAGAGGCAAGCAACACACCTACTCATATAGCACAGAGGCAGAGTTGAGTTAAGAGTAGTAGGTCCAATAGAAGGGAAAGATGGTTAGTGCAACAACAATCGGGTAAGAAGGAAGGGAAGTGATTGTGTTGGCGTCGAGAGAAGAATCAGTTCTAGGTCCAGTATCTAGTGTAGTTTTAGTTGAAAGATAGGGAGGGGTAAGGGTATATTATATAGAATTTGTCAATTAGATCATCAGCTGGATCTGTATTTGTTACAATAGAAAGATTAAGTAAGTTAGCTACCCGCTCATTAACATGAAAACCAAACTAGACTTCCTATTGAAAGTGACATTTTGGTTTCAAGTGTTGTATCCGATAGAAGCGCTAAGTCATCTAAGTCATGTGAGGATGCAGGCGCTCTTAGAACAAGAAGCAAGTTTAGAGTTAGCTTACTTTACTTATAGGTGTAGGTGTACTTAATTCATAATCAATAATGAGAACTCAATTATAGCTCTCATACCTCAATTATAGCTCTCATACCTGGTAAATGAACCAGCACTATACCTTAGAAGACTTACTTGGCAAATCTGTTGAAGTTGATAGGAAGAAAGGATAAAGTTATCACACTAAGGAAGAGTAGGAGAAGGTTAAATCTTCTATATTTCTCTCAATATTTTTATAATTTCACAAACTCTATATTTTTCATGACTCAACATATGGGGTTTGTATAGTCCCCCAAGATACATTACATTTATGCACTAAGAATGAATCTCTCTTTCAAGAAATTCTTTCAAGAATCAATAGTCGATTTGACTTATCCTTTCGTAAATATTTTCTCTTAATAAAATGAACCTTTTTTCTGATGAAATTAATCTCTTCATGATAATTGCACAAGTTTAATTTCAACATTCTTCGCCCTTAAACTTGTTCCGTCCAACATGCCAAGTTTTCTTCAAAGTTGTTGAAATATTTCAATTTTGAGAGGTTTTGTAAATATGTCGGCCACTTGTTCACTTGTCTTGATATAATGTAGCTCCACTTCTTTATTTCTGACATGATCTCTTATAAAATAAAATCTTGTATCGATATGCTTTGATCTTTCATGGTAGACTGAATTCTTGGCTAAGGCAATAGCTGATTTATTATCAACATAAATCTTGGTTGACTTCTCCTATGACATATGAAGTTCCTAAAGTAATATTCTTAGCCATATTGCATGACAAACACAAGAAGATGCTGCTATATCTTCTGTTCAACTATATGTTATTTTTTTTAAGACCAAGTAAATGTAGCTCCACCAAAATAAAATATAAATCCAGTTGTACTCTTTAGATCATCATAGCTTCCAGCCCAATCACTATCACTATATCCAATAAGATCCAGTTCTTTTGATGATGAATAGAATATTTCATACTCAATTAATCCTTTAATATATCGTAAAATTCTTTTAGCGATATTTAAATGAGAGGTCTTAGGAGATTTCATGTATCTACTTATTAAACAACTCTAAATAGTATATCAGGTCGAGTGCATGTCAAATACCTTAAACATCTAACTAGACTTTTGTAATAAGTTGGATTAATGTATTTACATTCACCTTCCTTGGTCAACTTGGTGCCATATTCAATAAGTGTATCTGTAAGATAATAATCTTCCATAGAAAACTTCTTTAGAACCTCCTTTATATAATTTGCTTGTAAGATAAAAATTTCTTCATTGGTTTGTATAATTTCGATACCAAGCAAATAAGTCATTAAGCCCAAGTCAGTCATCTCAAACTCCTTCTTTATAGAGTGTTTAAAATATTTAATCATATAGCTACTACTGCTTGTAAATATTAAATCATCTACATACAGGCATACAAACATGATATCTCAATCAACGTTAGATTTTGTATAGAGAGCATGTTCATGTGGACATTTAGAAAAATCTTTCGAATAAAATAAGCATCTATCTGAGAATTCCATGCTTGTGGGCTTGTTTAAGCCTATAAAGAGCTCTCTTTAACTTGTATACTATGTCTTCTTGTTCATAAATAATAAAACTAGGGGGTTATTGAACATATGCCTCTTCTTCAAGATCTCCATTAAGGAATGTTGATTTGACATCCATTTGTAAAATTTCTCATTTCATTTGAGCTGTTAGGGAGATGAGTAATCTTACTATCTCCAATCAAGCAACTAGCGCAAACACTTCTTCATAGTCGGTCCCATATTGTTGTTTCTATCCCTTTGTGACCAATCATGCTTTATATTTCTGTACTTCTCCTTGTGCATTTCTTTTTATTTTGAAGGACCACTTAACACCAATCGCTTGGTAGTCTTCTGGAAGTGTAGTAAACTCTCATGTATTATTTTTATTGATTGCATCTTGTCTCCATTTTTCTTCTTTATAAGTTTTCAAAAGTTAATGGATCATATCTTGCAAAAAAGACAAAATAGAGAAAGTTCATCATTGTTAGTATCAATTCTTTGAGTCACATTATATAGCTCCTGGATCGATCTTGTCCTTCTTATAATCAGACTTCTTGAATAATGTGACCTAGCTGATCTCGGTGATGATTCTGATAAAGCCACTTATGTGCATGCTTGTATTATATCATCCTCTTCTAATGATATAGCTTTCTTATGTTGTTCATTATTTTTTCAGTTCCAAATCTGTTGTTCATTAAACTCAACATCTCTTGACATCACAACTTTATTTGTGATAGGTTTATAGAGTTTGTATCCATTGGAATTCTTGGCATAACCTAATAAAATATATTTCTGACTTTTATCTTCAAGTTTTGTTCTCTTTTCTTCTGGTATCTTGGTAAATGCAACAATTCCAAAAATTCTTAAATGATCAACTCTTGGTTTTTGCAGGCTCCATACTTCTTCTGGTGTAGAATTACCAATTCTCCTTGTTGAAAACCTGTTAAGCAAATAAACTACACAAGCAACAATATCCCCCCAAAATTCTTTAAGAATCTTTCTTTTCTTTAACACGCATCGGACCATATTAAGTATAGTCTTATTTTTCCTATCTGAAACACCATTTTGTTGAGGTGTGCATGGCATAGTAAATTGATGTAAAATTTTATTATTTCTACAAAAACTTTTAAATTTATTTGATGTATATTCACCACCTTTATCTGTTCGTAAACATTTAATCTTGCAACCACTTTATCTTTCAATCAAGTTTTTAAATTCTTTGAATTTGTTTAACACTTATTTCTTTTGTTTTAAAATATAGACCCAAGTTTTACCACTCTAATCATCAGTGAAGGTAAGAAAATATCTACTTTCTCCAAGTAATACTGGGCTGATAGGGTCACAAATATCTAAGTGTACCAGATCAAGTCGATGCTATGCTCTTTTTGTTATGTTGATTTTGAAAGGCTTTCTTTCTTGCTTATCCATAACACATACTTTATATAATTTTGATGGGCGGTCAATTCTTAGCAGTCCTATCACCATATTAAACTTCTCTAGAAGTTTTAAAGCTTCAAAATTTAAGTGTGCTTATCTAAGATGACATAATATAGAAATATCCTCAATATCAGTCTTAAAATAATTTGATCAATCAAAAATATATAAATGTAGAGGAAACATTCTATTATTCACCATTTTCATATATGAGATTAATGGTATAACCTTTTTTAAGTAATATCATAAATTAAAAAAGTCATATCTTTCATCTCAATATTATAACCTTTTTTAAGTAATTGTCCTAAGCTAAGAATATTATTTTTCATATCAGACACATAATAAACATCTAAAATGTATAATTCTTTGTGATTATGGAGTCCAAGAATAATTTTACCTTTGCCTCTTTCCGATCTTTGAGATAGATCACCAAATATAATATTTCCAAAATAACTTGTATCTATTTCTGAAAATAATTTTTAAATGTCACACATGTGATTTGAAGCTCATATATCTAGATACCATGTCATTGACTGATCTTCCTTCAAATTATTATAAGTCATTACCAACACTTGGTTTTCATTCTTCTCTTCTTTTTCAATAAAATTTGTCTTATCACCTTGATTGTTAGGATTATAATAGCATTCAAGGAGTAATGCCCATAACTTTTGTAAATATAACATTATATTTCAGACCTTTTAAAATTTCTGTCACGTCCATGGCTTCGGCCATATCCTCAACCATAACGTCGGCCTTTTTGGCTAGAGTTTTCTCTACCTCCATTGTTTAGAGATTCTTGATAGGTCTGATTTCTGCCACCTCTTCCTCTTTGTTCACGACCTCTTCCTCTTTGAAAATTTGATTCACCTTTATCTTCAAGAGTAAGCTTAGTCTGTAGTACTTGTTCCACAGTTTTTTCTTTTGCTCTTTTTGTAATCCTTTGTTCATGAATTTGAAGGGAACCCATAAGTTATTCTAAAGACATTTCTTCCAAATTTTTAGACTCTTCAATTGCAACAACAATAAAATCAAATTTTGAATCTAGTGAACTTAGTATATTTTTTATCACTCTTTGATCACTTATTTGTTCACCATTTCTTCTCATTTGATGAATAATAGAAATAACTTTTATAAATAATCAAAAATAGTTTCATAAGTACCTTGCTGTAATTTTTTAAAATCGACTCGTAAAACTTGTAGATGAAGTTTTTTTTACCTTATTAACACCACCAAATACTTTTTAAAGCATTTCCCAAGCCTCTTTTAAAGTATTTGCTGGAGCGATGATCTCAAACATTATATCATCAAGCCTTTGGTAGATCGTGAACGAGGTCTTTTTCTCCTTCTTTCTTCTATCTTTGGGTTGCTCTTTTGCTTTTGTATTCATTGCTCCTTCTTCTGTTGGACTTGGTTCAACAAATCCATCTTCTATAAATTCCTATACATCTTGGAGCCTAGAAGGACCTTCATTTGGATACATCATATGTCATAATTTTCTTTTGTTAATCTGGGGGTTTGGAGTTGGAAGGTGCCTGAGGATGAAGCCATAGCTCTAATACCAATTGTTAAAGTGGATAGGAAGAAAGGATAGATTTATCACACACACTAAGGAAGAGTAGAAGAAGGCTAAATCTTCTGTATTTCTCTCAGTGTTTTATAATTTCATAAATTCTATATTTTTCATGATTCAACATATGAGGTTTATATAGTCCCTTAAGATACATTACATTTATGCACTAAGAATGAATCTTTCTTTCAAGAAACTCTTTCAAGAATCAATAGCCAATTTGACTTGTCATTCCATAAATATTTTCTCTTGATGAAATGATCATTTCTTCTAATGAAATTAATCTCTTCATGATAATTGTATAAGTTTAATTCCAACAAAATCAACTTGTAAATGCTAAGTCAAAGCAAGTGAGTCTATTTGAGTTGACTCGAAACAAGCTTAGTGTTGGTTCCAGCTTATATTTGAACATTTAACCTAAATTTAATTTATCATTAGAAAAAGAAAAAAAAGAAGGAAACCTAATGTGCATTGGTGAGGCGACGTAGTAGAGGGGACAAAAACAGTAAAAGAGAAGATATAAAAAGAAGAGAGAGAAAAAAACTTTAGCAAGAGGATTAAATGATAAAATTTTGTCAGTTTTTTTACCCAAATTTTATATAAATAATCCTAGCAACAAGCTCAACAATCTTAATAGTATTGATCTATGGTTTACCCTATCTGTGATGGTTTTCTGATATATCTACTTAGTGAGTTTTGATCTTTTTCTTTTGTGAAACCCATCTATGTTGATGATGACATGCCATTGGTCAACCAAGATCTATATTATTGATGCTATTGTGATCGTCTAGTTATTCTAGAGAGAGTTTATTGTGAATCTATCATTATTATTAGTGATAGTGGAGGTTTAAGTGGACTACGATCCCGTGGTTTTTTCCATATTGGGTTTTTCACGTTAAAAATTTGGTGCCCTACTTTATGGTTAATTTATTACTCTGTTGTGTATCTTGTTCTAGTTAATATTTGCTTTTAGTAATAAGTTGGTAATTTTAGTGAGAAACCTATTTTGATACACAAAGAGGGAAAAATATTATTATGCTTTAATAGTTTTTCCCAACAAGTGGTATCAGAGCCAGGTTATTTGGTATAATTTTTCTTGTATGATTGAAATGGAAAAGTCAGATAGTATGATTAAATTAAACTCATCAAGTTATTTTGCTTAGAGGCGGATGATGGAAGATTTGCTATATTGTAAATATCTATATAAGTCAATCAAAGTTAAAGTAAAACCTTATACCATGGATGATGAAGAATGAGAGGTATAACATAAAAAAGCTATTACCTATATTAGAAGATGGATGAATATAAATTTACATAAGCATATTTCTAATTAAACCAGAGCTGATGTTATTTGGGAAAATATCTTTGTAAAGAAGACAATGGAAAACATAATTTTTCTCCTCAGAAGACTTGTCAATTTAAAGTATAAAGATAGTGGTAATATTATTGAGCACATAAGCCTATTTCAGAGTCTTACAAATAAGCTAGTTACTATGAAAATGAACATAGATGATGAGATGCAAGGATTGCTACTCCTCAGCTCTTTACCAAAAAGTTAGGAAACATATGTGGTGACAATTTCTAACTCCACGCCAGAGGAGACTTTAACTATAGCTATGGCTAAAGACAATTTGCTAAATGAAGATGCCAGAATGAAATAATAAGGAGAATCTTCTTCTGGTGCACTTACTATTAAAAAATAAGAAAGACATGGAAGAAGTCATAGTAGCAATCCACATGTTTATAAAGGAAGATCCAAGTCTAGAAGAGATATCAAATGTTTCCAATATAATAGGCCAGGTCACATAAAGAAAGAGTGTAGGTTCTGGAAGATAGAACAAAATGAAAAAAAGGAAAATGAGAAAGAGACTAATATAGTTGCTGTTGAAGATGATATTGTTATTTTTTATGATGATGGACGTGTCAGTCTTATAGCTCAAGACAGTGACTAGGTGATTGATTCTGGTGCTTCTTTTCATATTACTTCTCATGGTGATTTCTTCATATCTTACAATGTTGGTAATTTTGGCAATATCAAAATGGGAAACAGTGGTATATCTAAGATTATGGGTATTGGAGATATTTGCTTGGAGACTAGTATTATAAGCAAATTGATACTCAAAGATGTAAGATATGTTCCAGATATTCGTCTTAATTTGATATCTATAGAGAAACTTGATGATGAGGGATTTATGCATTATTTTGGTGAAAGCAAATGGAAGCTCACTAAAGGTTCTCTGGTTGTGGGGAGAGGAAAAAAGCAGAATTCTTTTTATGTTATGAAGGCTAAGCTACACAAAGGAGAGATTAATACAATCCAAAAGGATGAAAATATAGATCTTTGGCATAAAAGGCTTAGTCATATCAGCGAGAAGGGATTTAAAACTCTTGCTAGAAAGCAGTTTTTACTAAAGTTACAAGGTACATCTCTTAAATCTTGTGATCATTGCTTAGCTGGAAAAATACATAGAGTTGCCTTTCATACTTATCTATCATATAGAAGATTAAATATTATTGACTTAGTTCATACTGATATCTGCACTATGCAATCTAAAACTCTTGGATGTGCTCTTATTTTGTTACTTTTATTGATGACCATTATAGAAAAGTTTGGACTTTTACTTTGAAATCTAACGACCAAGTACTTGATGTTTTCAAAGTGTTTCATGCTAGTGTTGAAAGAGAAACAAGAAGAAAATTGAAATATATTTGAGCAGATAATGGTGGTGAGTACAATGGTCCTTTTGAGAATTATTATAGATTTCATAGTATCAGGATTGAGAAGACAGTTTCTAAAACTCCTCAGCAAAATGGTGTGGCAGAAATAATGAACAAAAAAAAATGAAGAAAGGATTAGGTATATGCTTTCCCATGCCAAGCTACCTAAGTCATTTTATGGGGAGGTTATAAGAACTACAGTTGATCTGATAAACCTTTCTCTATCAGTTCCTCTAAATGGTGATGTTCCAGACAGAGTATGGAAAGGGAAAGATTTATCTTATGCTCACTTTGGGTGTAAAACATTTGTTCATATTCCTAAAGATGAGAGGTCCAAGCTTGATAATAAGATAAAATCATGTATTTTCCTAGGATATGGTCATGAAGAGTTTGGGTATAGATTATAAGATCTAGTAAAAAAGAAGATTATTAAAAGCACAGATCTCATGTTTCTTGAAGACCAATTATTTGAAGATGGTGATAATGTTGAGAAGAAAAATACCTCTATTTATATTCCTTAGAGTTTGGGTCTAGTTCCTCCATCTATAGTTCTTGATGATCATGGGGGAGATGGAGAAGAAGATGGTGGTGAGAATGTTAGTGATGATGTTCCTATAGTTGATAAAGTTGACCCAACTGAACAAACTGAGCAAGCACCTCCACCACTAGATGAGATTCCACTAAGAAGATCCACAAGTGAGCGAAGATCATCTACAAGATATCCTCCACATGAGTATGTTATGCTTACTGACAGGGGAAAGCTAAAAACTTACTAAGAAGCTATTCTACATAGCATAAGAATGAGTGGGTTAAAGCTATGTAAGAAGAGATGAGATCCTTGCTTGAGAACCACACGTATGACTTAGTAAAGTTACCTATAAGGAAAAAAGCTTTCAAGAATAAATGAGTTTATAAATTAAAGACTGAAAATAAATAGCTCACAACAAAGATATAAGGCATGATTAGTTGTAAAAGGATTCGGTCAGAAAAATAGTATTGATTTTGAAGAAATATTTTCTCCTATGGTGAAAATGTCTTCTATCCAAGTCGTTTATAGTTTAGCTGCCCGCTTGAATTTAGAAGTTGAGCAACTTGATGTGAAAACTATATTTTTATATGGTGACTTAGAAGAATAAATTTATATGGAGCAACTAGAAGGTTTCAAAGTCAAGGGAAAATAAAATCTAGTGTGTAAGCTTAAGAAAAGCTTATATGGACTCAAATAGGTACTTAAACAGTGGTACAAGAAGTTTGATTCCTTTATGATAAGTCAAGGGTATAATAAAACCACATCTGACTATTGTGTGTTTACAAAGAAGTTTTCAAATGATACTTTCATTATTCTCCTGCTATATATTGATGATATACTGATTGTTGACCATGATGTTGGTAAAATTGAGAAGCTTGAGAGGGAACTAAGTAAGTCTTTTGCTATGAAAGACTTAGGATCAACGAGACAAATAATTTACATGAAGAATCTTTGTGATACAAAGAATAGAAAGATATGGTTATCTCAGGAGGCCTACATTGAAAAGGTTCTTGAAATATTCAACATGAATAAAGCCAAAGCAGTTTATTCTCCATTTACAAGTCATTTCAAGTTGAGTCCGAAACAATGTCCTATAAGTGAGAAAGAAATAGAAGAAATGTCCAGAGTGACTTACTCATCTACAGTATGCAGTTTGATGTATGATACGGTTTGCACTAGGCTAGATATAGCTCATGCAGTTTGAGTTGTCAATTGATTTCTCTTTAATTCTGGTAAGGAATATTGGGCAACAGTAAAATGGATATTAAGATATTTAAGATATAATACCAGGCTGTGTTTATGTTTTGGTATTAGTAAACTTGTGGTAGAGGGTTACACAAATACAAACATGGCAGGTGATATTGATTCTAGGAAATCTACTTCGGGGTTCTTGATGACTTTTGCAGGGGGAGCAGTCTCTTGACAGTCTAAGTTACAGAATTATATTGTTCTATCGACCATGAAAGCAAAATATATAGTAATTACTAAAGCATGTAAGGAAGTTTTATAGATGAAAAATTTCTACAGGAATTAGGTATGAAACAGGAAGGATACATTATTTACTGTGATAGTCAGAGTGTCATTCACCTATCTAAGAATTCAACATACCATTTTAGATCCAAGCATATTGATGTAAGGTATTACTAGATTAGTGATGTACTCGAGATGAAAGATTTGACTTAGAAAAGGTGCATACTAATGAAAATAGATCATATATGTTGACAAAGTCTTTGTTTAAAGAGAAGCCTGAAGTATGTAGATAGAGAGCTGGCTTAGTACAGCCCACCATATGAGCTGGAGAGAGAGAATTGTTGGGTCCAGCCCATAGGTGGGCTTGGACTAGATATTTAAGAATTTAGCCTAAATTTGATTTATCATTAAAAAAAGAAAACCTAATATACATAAGTGAGGTCGCTTTGTAGAGGAGATGAAAATAGTAATTGTACAAAGAAAAAGAAGAAAGAGAAAGAAAGTTTTTGGAAAAGGAACGAAAGTAAAACTTCGTCAATTTTGATCCAAATTTTATGTGAGGAATCCTTGCAACAAACTCTACAATCATAATAGTACTGATCTATGGTTTACCCTCTCTGTGATAGTTTTATGATATATCTACTTAGTGAGTTTTGATCTTTTTTTTTTTATAAGATCCATCTATATTGATGATGACATGCCATTAGTGAACCAAGATTGATGCTATTGTGATCCTCTAGTTATTCTGGAGAGAGTTTATTGTAAAGCTATTATCATTATTAGTGATAATGGAGGTTTAAGTGGGCTACGGTCTTACAGTTTTTTTCGTATTGGGTTTTCCATGTTAAAAATGTTAAAAATCTGATATCCCATTTTGTAGTTGATTTATTACTCTGATGTATATCTTGTTCTGATTAATATATGATTTTAGTAATAAGTTGATAATTTTAGTAAAAAACTTATTTTGATATATAAAGAGGAAAAAATATTATTATGCTTCAATAGTTTTTCGCAACACTTAACCATAAAGTACAAGTATAAAAGTATTGTTAGGGCAATCAGATAGTTAAGTTAAAGAGGAAGAATCAAGATTAAATGCATATGCAAGATCTAGATCTGAGGCTGTACCGAAAGAAAAAACAGTAGAAAATGAATCAATAGCAATCAAAACTCAAAGTAGTTACTGTTCGAGCATTGGGGACTAGATCTGAAGCTGGAAGTAAGTAACTTAAAATCGAGTGGGATCCTTATAGGCAATGAGCGGTTCAGTTTCGTTTAGTTTGGGCGTACGTAATTGCTTCTTCTTCTTTACCAATTCTTCTTCTTGTTCTTAACCTGCTGATGATATCGATCTTTACTCTATACTTCAAGAACTACTCGCTACTGGACAATACCTCTATCTATTATCAACTACTGTATCCCTGAATCATGGACTTGTTTCTTGTTTCCTTAGGTCAACTCGTATTGCTTCACTGATGTGCATATAAAATAGTGTTAGAAATAATTTAAGTAATTAAGATTAATAGTATTTAGGATTAAATAAAAATTTAAATCTAAATATGAAGATAAGATTAATTTAGATAAGGGTGAGATTTATTAAGATATGATAGATTTTTTAATATTTAAAAAAATATATATTCTATCTTTTAATTAATATAAATAGGTGTTCTTAGATCAGTTTTACAGAAAAATCAACAAACAAGAATTAAGATATCGTAAATAAGAATTGAGAAGGTCACTAATGCTGAAGACATAGGTAAACAGATTGTACTGCTACAGCAATTAGTTTTGATTCGAGTGTTTAAGTTGAATTTTACGGACACACAAATATAGATAGAATTTGGTAATCAAGGAGAGGAGATAGTAAAGTTTTTAGTTTAAACAGAAGAATGAGCTAGGTATGATAGATAACAGGTAACTAGCCTAGTACGTACTCTTTCTCTCAACACAGAATATCCGAATGACAATTTTTCAGGTTTGATTTCATAATATAGTTTTAGGGTTTCTTGAGTCATTTCTGCCCTAAATTACGTACCATGTAATCATATCTACTTTTAGGTCATGATCGATCTTACTGCTATAACAGATCCTTCCTTCCACTGCTCGCTACTCTGAATTAAGAACCGAATTGAGTTTTGACCCTAGCCTATACATACTATAGACTCAACTGGCGCTATCACTATAATAACTAGCTAACCCAGCAAATGACATATGATAAACTCTCTCCACTGCGGCATAACCCCAGATTCTTCCTTTCGAACGTACCTTAACTTTCCCGAACCGATTGCTGTTGCATACTATCGCCCTTCATATGAAGGATGCATGGCTTGCGTTAGCGAATAAGAGCTCTTGGGTAAAAGGGTTGACTCCTGAATCTAAGTCTCCGATCTGTCTATACCATTGCAAACGCTAAACCATAACTCAAGGATAAAATGGCGTGGTTACCCCACCCAATTGACTCGATTCCAAGGTAAGGTGGTCGACCCATCTGCTTATTAGGAAAGCTTTTTTTCCCCTTTCTCTCTCTTTAAGGTAGATTACCCTAATTCTTGCCCCAGTCTCTTCACAGTTCCGGGGTTATTCCTTTCAGTTTATTGATTCAACTCTGTGATATTCGTAGTATCATCCGTGGTGTTAGTGGTAGCATCCTTAGCCAAGTATCCTAGGGCTGTTGCTTGCCCGAGTTGAGTTCACTGAGTTTCCAAGCAGCAGGTAAGTTTTATTAGCAGCAATACTTCTTGGGTTTTAGTTGCATCTTCGGACTCGGATCTTGGTCTTGCAGCTCCTTCAGTTCTCTTTTCCTTATTCAGTTGAGGTAGAATCTCTCTATTTGATTTCAATTCCCCTTGGCTACCCTAATGAGAAGCATCCACAGTTTTGTTGCTTATAGTGTGAAGTTTTGTTGCTTATAGTGTGACTGATCTTTCTTTTATAGCAATCTTCAGGAACGTTAGTTCAAAAGTGGTTTGTTTATACAGGTCAGTCTTATCTTTCGTATCAATCAATGTCGTAGTCTACGATACGTTCACGGGTCGACAGAATCAATTAAGTTGTTCCCTTGCCTCTTGAGTCTTCCCTAGCTTCCTAGACTAGACCACGGGCAACAAAGAATATGAAGATTTAATTTGATGAGAATAAAAGTAATAAATCTTGTATATGAACAAATACTAGCAGGTTATCATATACACTGGAATCAAACAGAAATCACAATCAAATAAACACCAAAATTTACATAAAAAATCCCCTCAACTAGAAAGGTAAAAACCATCGAACAAGCTAGAGAAAATCGACTATCAAAATAATGAATATAGAGATCTCAATGCTTCTTGCCCAAACCAAAGCAACAACCACAAGAGAATCACAGGAATACAAGGACTATATTACTAAGCACAATATCTAAAACATTTCCAAGTGATCACAGTGAGAATCCATTGCAAATTGATCTAACCTTAGATATGAATGATTGAGAATAATCTTTTCATATCCTTGTCTTATTCTCTTTCTTGAATCTCTTATTTTCTGGCCTCTATTATCTGCAGTCTTCTTTCTCTCATCTACATTACTAGCCACCTAATCTAGGGTTTAGGTTAATATAAGTAAAATTCTAGGTTATGGGCTTCACTAAAACTCATTATGGGCTGAATCGGGGCCATCTGCTCATTTGCTTAACAACCTCCCCCTTCAGCCCATAAGGGAGGCTATCTCATGACTCCTGAATATGAAGCAATGTTGATCAACTGTCGGTATATCTCCTATCTCTCTTTTGGTAAAGTCTTTATCAACATATCTACCCCATTATCATCTGTGTGAATTTTTTGAAGCTGTAACTGCTTCTCTTTAAACACATTTTTGATCCAGAGATAGCTGACATCTATATGTTTTGACTTGGAATGAAATGTTGGGTTCTTACATAAATGGATGGCACTCTGACTATCACAATACACGATATAGTTTTCCTATTTTAGTCCTAATTCTTGTAAGAATCCTTTCATTCATAATATTTCTCTGCAAACCTCTGTAGCAACAATATATTTTACCTCTGTGGTGGAGAGAGTAATACACCTTTGCAATCTGGACTGCCATGACACAGCTTCCCCTGCAAAACTTGATGTGGACTTTCTTGTATCAACATCTCTTGCCATATCTGCATCTGTGTAACCTATCAACACAGGTGGTCCACCTCCAAAGTTTAAACAAACTTTAGAACTTCCTTTGAGATATCTAAAAATTCACTTCACTGCTGCCCAATGCTCTTTGTCTGGATTTGCAAGAAATCTGCTAGCAACACCCACTGTAGATGCGATGTCTGACCTCGTATATACAATTACGTATATTAAACTTCTAACTGCTGAAGCATAAGGAACCTTTTGTATTTTCTCCTTCTCCTCATCACTTGATGGACTCTGATCTGAGTACAACTTGAAGTGACCTATAAGAGGAGAACCAACTGGCTTTGTATTGCTCATACTGAACATGTCCAATACCTTATCAATATATTTCTCCTGTGACAACCAAATCTTCTTGTTTCTTATGTCACGAGAAATCTGCATGCCCAGTATTTGTTTTGCTGGCCAAATATCCTTCATTTCAAAAGACTCACTCAGTTCCTTATTCAACCTGTCAATTATAGACATATCTTTCCCAAGGATAAGTATGTCATCAACATAAAGTAAGAGAATAATAAAATTATCACCAAACCGTTTGATATACACATAATGATTTGAAGCTGTTCTTTTGTATTTATTTTTAATTATAAATGAATCAAATTTTTTATACCACTGTCTTGGAGCTTGCTTCAGCTCGTATAATATTTTCTTCAACTTGCAGACAATATTTTTTCTACCTTTGAATTTGAAGCCTTCTGGTTGCTCCATATAAATTTTCTCCTCTAAATCACCACGAAGGAAAGCTGTTTTCATATCTAACTGCTTAATCTCTAAGTCTAGATTAGCAACAATACAGATAGAAGATATTTTAACAATAGAAGAAAAAATTTCTTCAAAATCAATACCTTTCTTTTAACCAAAGCCTTTCACAACCAATCTAGCTTTATACTTTCTCGAGTCTTCAACCTAAAAATCCACTTGTTCTTCAACACCTTACTTCCCACTGGTAGTTGTACAAAATCATATATGTGTGGTTCTTGTTGGGACATCTTAGCAGGTGCATCACATGCACAGTGAAAATCAAAATAAAATATCGATTTCCCACGCAGATCAGATCGTCATGTAGAAGATTGGGGTCACGAGAAAAACATAAAAACCGATAAAATCACGATGTGTGAGAGATTGATTTTACTTAGGGAGGTCGTATATCCCTGTATTCCATATATGGATAGAAAAGATGAAGGAGGTCAAGTGTCCTCCCCTCTAGTGGTATCCACACGAAAGACCTTTGCAGCAAAACTCCTCGAATATGATCTCGCAACTCTTGCGTAGAGGGAGGGAGAAGAATAGGAGGGGGAGGCCAAAGCTATAGCCTATCAACCATGAGTCTTCCCTCTTATTTATAGAGAGCCACCAAAAACCCTAAGGCTCTTGCCTTAGTAGGTATTGAATCTCCATCCAATAACCCACTAACCTTACATTATTGGATCTCTATCAAATAATCTCCTTAGGCCTCTAATTGGGCCTTAAGCAAGGAGCCCATCAGCATAAAGTCTCATCTAATAAGAATAGGGGCTAATTGGATCTTCATCTCATCCTCTATTCGCTGAAGCATCCACCATATGTGTGTGACCCTCTAGGCCCAATACCGAGCTGGCCGTCAGTCGCTCCCATCAGAACTCCATCTGATATAGTGAATTATTATCCCCATAATAATTCACTCGACTCATCAACTATGGATGTACTAGGCTACTACGCCATAATCCCCCAGACGGTACAGGTGGGATCAAATCCATCGGACCTGTCTGTCCATAGTTACCATGTATTTATAATCCCTCATCCAACTAATATCCTAGAGACTGTATATTGGACATGGTACTGTTAGGCCATGTACAGAATCCGTCATAGTTTCGCTCTAATCGAATTTTCTCGAAGAACTCTTTCTCTCTCAATCTGAATACCCTAGCCAGGGATTTATCTGAGTAAGCATATATGAGATATTCCTCTCGTGATACTGAGAGTGGATGATCCTTTATTGATACTCAATTGCCTTCGTAAGGTTGGCTACCAATCCCGATAACCAACTGTACCAGATCTGGAACTTTTCAGACCTGTAAATCTAGCGTCAAAGAAAGGAGTACTCATACAAGACATCCTTAGTGTCTCAAGTCTAAGGACCAGATACACAACTAAGACTATGAAATCACTGTCTAACATTAGGTATAATTAACCATACAACATTCCATTAGTGGCTCAAGTCTAAGGACCAGATACTATATCCTTAGTATCTCTATACAAGTGGCTATGAGATCAGTCGCCTCCATCATATAGATGGGGATATAGTACACCAATATGTTTGGTTATCTCAATGTTCCTCTTGAGTAACCTATGACCAGAATTATTTAGGATCGGTGTTTAAAGGTGAATCGATCTTATTATCGTGATCTCATCACGATCCGACTCCCATTACGATAAACAAGGATATCACAATATATATGTAACAGATAATATGAGAATATGCCAATAGTAATCATAAATAAACAGATCACACAGTGTGTCATACATGCCATCACTCACATGATTGGCTTGCAGAGCACCTATAACCAGTAGTTCTTTTGTAGAGAATCTATCTCTTCCTACATAGCAATAAACCACTTCTTTTTCTACTCACTTTTAACTGCTTCCTGGTAACTCTCTGGTTCACCTGCATTAGTAAGCATCATATACTCATCTGTAGAGTATCTTCTGGAAGGTTGACGTGGTCTGGAATATCTTCTTGAGCAAAAGCCAATCACCTATGTGTCTGATCCCCATCAGACTCCTGTGACGCTCAAATACAATCTAAACCAGCAGCTTCATCAGTGGATCTGCATTGTTATCTTCAGATAGAACTCTTTCCATTGCTATATCTTTTTGGGTTATGATCGCTCTAATCAGATAGAACCTCCTCAGAATAATTCTGTTGAGACCTGAGTTCCTTTGTTAGAGTTATTGCCCTATCGCTGTCACAATATATGGGAGTTAGCTCCATGCTACTTGGTATGACTCTCAAATCCTTGATGAACTTTTTCATCCAAATCCCTTCCTTTTATGCTTTTGCTGTAGCAATGTATTCTGCCTCTATGGTCGAGTCAGCAGTAGTATCTTGTACGAAACTCTTCCAGCTTATTGCTCCTCTATTCAGGGTGAAAATAAACCTTAAATTCGACTTGCTATCATCAATGTTGGACTGAAAACTCGAGTCTGTGTAGCCCTCAACCTGGAGGCTACCTTCTCCATATATCAGTAAAAGATTCTTAGTACTTCTCAAGTAATTAAGGATACACTTTACTGCCTTCCAATGTTCTAAACCTAGATCTGCTTGATACCTGCTCGTGACACTCAGAGCATGTGCTATATCAGGCCTGGAATATAGCATTGCATACATAATAGACCCTATCGTTGAGGCATAAGATATCTTATCTATGTCTGGCCTTTCTTTAGGAGTATTTGGGGACATACTCCTAGAAAGTGATATTCCATATCTTATCGGTATAAGACCTCTCTTGGAATTCTCCATGCCAAACCTTTTGACAATGGAGTCTATGTACCTAGATTGGGACAAACCAAGTATCATTTTAGATATATCTCTATAGATCCGGATCACCAAAATATATAATGCTTCCCTTAAATCTTTTATGGAGAAGTTTCTAGATAGCCAAGCCTTTACTATTGAGAGCATTCCTACATCATTCCCAATGATTAGGATGTCATCCACAGATAGCACTAAGAAGGTGATAGCGCTTCTACTTACCTTCCTTACATACAAGACTCATCTTTATTCTTAACGAAGTTATAAGATCTGATCACCTCATCAAATCTTATGCTCCAACTTCGGGAAGCTTACTTCAATCCATAAATGGATCTAAGCAATCTGCACACTTTATCTGGACTCTCTTTGGATATGAATCCCTCTGGCTATATCATATATACCTCATCCTCGAGGTTGCTATTGAGGAATATCGTTTTGACATCCATCTATCAGATCTCATAGTCATAGTGTGTTACAATGGCCAAAATAATTCTAATAGACTTAAGCATGGTTACAAGTGAAAACGTTTTGTCATAGTCAACTCCTTGTCTTTAACGATATCCTTTAGCTACCAGTCTTGCTTTATAGGTCTCTACCTTTCCGTCCACTCTGATCTTCTTCTTGAAGATCATTTGCAACCGATGGGTACAATACTCTTAGGTGTATCCACAAGGTTCTAAACCTTGTTAGAGTACATGGAATCCATCTCAAAATTCATAGCTTCTTACCACTTCTCGGAGTCTATATTCATAATAGCCTCCTCGTAGGTCTGAGGATCAACATCCTGAGAGTCATCTCCACTAATATGTCCCATATATCTTTCAAGAGGGTGAGATACTCTACTAGACCTATATAAAATTGGAATTTGTGTGTTAGGTATCTGAACAGACTCGGGCTCTGCAATGGTGCTTAAGCTAGGTTCTCTAACCTTGCTTAATTCTATCTCACTCCTACTGTTTCCACCAAGAATATATTCCTTCTCAAGGAACACAGCTCTCAAAGAACTCACAAGTTTTTTTTGGGTATCCCACGAATGTGCACCGTTATGTCGTTGATTCCAACTTATCGGGGTTGTGTCTTCTAACATGGGTAGGATAGCCCTAAATCTTAATAATCTTAAGATCAGACTTCTTTCCTTTCCAGATCTCATATGGTGTAGACACTACCGACTTTGATGAAACTCTGTTCAGAAAGTAAGCTGCAGTCTCTAGGGCGTACCCCCAGAATAAGACGGGTAGGTCAACGAAACTCATCATGGACCGCATCATGTCTAACAACGTGTGATTCCTCCTTTCTGATATACCATTGAGCTGAGGTGTATAAGGAGGTGTCCACTGGGATAGAATCTCATTGTCCCTGAGGAAATGAGTGAACTCCGTACTTAAGTACTCTCCTCCTCGATCTGATCGAAGAGTCTTAATACTCTTTCTAATTTGGTTTTCTATCTTATTCTTATATTCCCTGAATTTCTCAAAGGTCTCATATTTGTATTTCATTAAGTACACGTGTCCATACCTAGAGAAATCATAAGTGAATGTAATGAAATATGAGTAACCACATATAGCCTGAGTCAACATGGGACCACATATATCACTATATATGAGTTCCAATAACTCGGTGGCTCTCTCTTGAGTTCCACTAAAACGAGATTTGGTCATCTTCCTACGAAGGCAAGGTTTGTAAGTTGCATATGACTCATAGTCAAATTGATCTAAGTATCCATCTTTCGGTAACTTTTGAATCCTTCCCTCATGTATATAACTTAGCCTATAATGCCATAGGTTTACATTATTCGCCTGATCTCTTTTCCTCTTAGACATGTTTATATTCATGATGTGTGTAGAAGTGTCTAACACATATAAGCCATTTACAAGGGTCCCTCTAGTGATGATCTCATCATCAATAATTATTGAATAACTATTATTCTTAAAAATTAATTTATATCCACTAATTGTCAAACAAGAGATGGATATAATATTTTTGATAATAGAGAGAACAAAATAGCATGCATCCAATGTAATGATAGCTCCACCACGCAGATGTAGGGTGACCTCCCCAATGGTAACTACAACAACTCTTACTCCATTGCCCATCTTGAGGTCCATCTTGCCTTTGGCCAGTCTCCTAGGTCTTGCCAGAACTTGCAACAAATTGTAGATATGATAAGCACTTTCGGTATCTAATACTCATATGTTATTATGAAAATCTGACAAGTAGAGATTGATCATGAATATACCTGAAGTTTCTTCAAGCTTCTGTCTCACCTTCTCTACAAGGTAGTCCTTATAGTTCCTCTTCTAATACCCGTCTTGGCCATAGTGGAAATATTGTCCTTTGTCATTTGTCGGGTCTCTCTTGGCAACATTTACCTTACCTAGTCTTTCTTTGCCCTTGCCCTTCTTAAGGGTCTTTATTAGCCTTCTTTTTCCTATTGGTCTCACCAATATATAAAACTAACTTCTATTTCTTGATGATACTCTCAGCTCTCCTCAACATATTGAGGAGCTCGGGTAGAGTCATCTTAAACTTGTTCATATTAAAGTTAATAATGAATAGTGAAAAGGAATCTGGTAGGGACTGAAGTATAAGATCAACATACAGGTTATCCTTTAGGACTATCTTTATACTTCATAAAGTGAACAATCTCATCCTCACTTGTCCTTTCCTCCAGCGTGAGCACAATTGTGTTAAGGACATATACAATTTTCCCTTTTATGAGAATAATTCTCAAATTGTGGAGTATTTAGACTAATGAGGCGGTTGGCATCAAGTATGCCACATAGGAGTTTTGCAAGCGACAAACAAGATATAGCGTAAATAAATTACTTGTAGACTTTACAGAAAATGCTAATTAAGATATGGACTTCTATCTTAATGTACTCCCACTATTTTCCTAGTGAATCACGCGATACCCTTGACACGTGAGGCGAAAGTCTCTAGTAGACTCCTAGTGGGATTGAGATCTAATTGGCATCTTAATGCAATCTCGAGGGACTCGACCAACTACACTAAGCCCAAAAGGTAGACAACTCTTATCAATCATAACTCCTTATGATTCCCGTCATGTTCGGCCTCTCAATCATCATGATCTCGACTACTCGACCAATCATGAAGTTCAGTTAAGTCATCACCATTGTTACAAGATGAGTCTGATTTGATGGATATACTCTCGACTGCTCGACCAAGTCATATCATATCCTCAGGTCACCGGTGACATATATATATCGTAGGCAAGAACTCGATCACGTAGATAGGTGAGCCTCGAGTGACTCGACCAACTCAACCTATATCGGGATTCAATTTCTTCCTATAACGATGGAAGGCCACATGGATCAATCTTATTACCTCACGCTTATCGACATAATTTTATCATAGAAGGGGTTTTTGTTTTCTATCGGTCTCCTAATATGTCATGTCACACATATACATATTTAATATATATCTACATCATATGCAAATATATATATATATATACATATATCTAGTAGGTGTATAACACATCACATATGCAAGCCACACCGGATGATCATGAGCCGTCACCTAATATGATTAAGCCCGAGCCAAGGGGCCTAATCACTCACAATAGGATCTATGTGTGTATCGGCGCATCTCCATACCCTGTGATTGTTGATTTCGTCATCATCGGTTCCGTCGGATCGTCGCATCACCATGCGTCGAAATCTCCCGCCACGGCATCATGGGTCCCGCTATCACCTCCACGCTCTCATCGTGCCTCTCCATGTAATTACAAATAATCACAAGCATGCAGGCCCAATAATAAATGAGAAAAATGGAGGCTCGCAGGCCCCAATAATAATAATAATCATAATTAAACACATGGCTCATAATCATCTATCAACATCATACATTATATGTACATCACATATGATGTACAGGACATCATATGCAGGATTACTATATATATAATAATTAATTAAACTATTCAATTAATTATTTTTTTAGAAATCAAGACATGCTCGAAATTTTCAAAATTGTCAATAGTATTTTTCTAATTTTGGATGAGAGGATAGTTCTCGAAATTTCCTGAATTCATAGGGGCAGGATCATCCTTTTCTCCAAAGGATGCCCTAACCCCTCTTTCCCCCTATGCATTGTCGCTGCTGCCGCTGCCCCTACGCAGGTGGTGGTTGCCCTTGCCGCCCTGCCAAGGGGTGGCCACCCCTGTGACTGGCGCCGCCGCCCCTGCACTGGCCGGTGCTGGTGGTTATTGCCCCACGCGGTGCTTGTCCAGACGCGCCCCTTGTGCGCTGGCCGCCTCCCTTTTGGCCCCGCCACACCAACCGCCTTGGGGGCCTTGGCCGACACAGTCGTGGGTGGCCACCATGGGGTGGCCGTGGTCGCCTCCTCCTCACTGCCTTCGTTGCGAAAATGCAGCAAGAACACGTAGAATGATTCTACACGATACAATCTCATCGCACATAGTTTAAAACCAATCTTTCATTTGAAAACCTTGGCTCTGATACCATTGTTAGGAAACCTCAACGGGTGCATCACATGTACAGCAAAAATTAAAATAAAATATTAGTTTTCCATGCATATCAAATCGTTGTGCAAAAGATTGGGGTTACGAGAAAAACGTAAAAACCGATAAAATCATAATGTGTGAGAGATTGATTTTACCTAGAGAGATCGTATATCCCTGTATTCCAGAGCCAGATGGAGAAGATGAAGATCATGTGTTCTCCTCTCTAGCGGTATCCACACGATGGATCTCTATAGTAAAACTCCTCCAATCTGATCTCGCAACTCTTACACAGAGGGAGGGAGGAGAATATGAGGGGGAGGCCAAAGCTGTAGCCTATCAACCATGAGTCTCTCCTCCTATTTATAGAAAGCCACCAAAAACCCTCGGGTTCTTGCCTTAGTGGGTATTGGATCTCCATCAAATAACTCACTAACCTTGCATTATTGGATCTCTATCCAATAATCTTCTTAGGCCTCTAATTGAGCCTTAAGCAAGGAGCCCATCAACATAGGGTCTCATTTAATAAGAATAGGGGCTAATTGGATCTCCATTCAATCCTCTATTCGCTGAAGCATCCACCATATATGTGTGACCCTCTAGACCCGATACCGAGTTGGCTGTAAGTCGCTTCTATCAGAACTTCTTCTAATATAGTGAATTGTTATCCCCATAATAATTCACTCGACTCATCGACTATGATGTACTAGACCACTACGCCATAGTTGTCAGACGGTACAGGGAGGATTAAATCCATCGGACCTGTCTATCCATAGTTATCGTATATCTATAATCCCTCATCCAACTAATATCTTAGAGATCGTATATTGGACATGGTATTGTCAGGCCACATAAAGAATCTGTCAGAATCTCGCTTTAATTGGATTCTCTCAGAAAACTCTTTCTCTCTCAATATGAATGACCCTGGCTAGGGATTTGTCTGAGCAAGCATATATGAGATATTCCTCTCGTGATACCAAGAGTGGATAATCCTCTATTGATACTCAATTACCTTCGTAAGATTGGCTACCAATCCCGATAACCAACTATACCAGATCTGGAACTTTCTGAACCTGTAAGTCTGGCATCAAAGAAAGGAGTACTCATATAAGGCATCCTTGGTGTCTCAAGTCTAAGGATCAGATACACAATTGGGATTATGGAATCATTGTCTGACATTAGGTATCATTAACCATACAACATTTCATAAGCAGATCAATTAGTGAACTCATTCTCCAATGAGCACCTGTACTATATCCTCAGTGTCTCCGCACAAGTGGTTATGAGACCAATCGCCTCCATCATATGGACGGGTATACGGTACACTAATCTATCTAGTTATCTCAATATCCCTCTTAAGTAACCTATGACTAGGATTATTTAGGATCTGTGTTTAAAGGTGAATTGATCTCATTATCATGATCTCATCACGATCCGACTCCTATTACACATAACTAAGGACATCACAATATATATGTAACAGATAATGTGAGAATATGCTAATATTAATCATAAGCAAAAAGATCATACAGCGTGTCACATGTGCCCTCACTCACATGATTGTCTTGCAGGGCACCTGTAACTAGTAGTTCTTCTGTAGAGAATCCATCTCTTCCTGCATAACAATAAACCACTTGTTTTTTTGCTCACATTCAACTACTTCCTGGTAACTCTCTGGTTCACCTGTATTAGTAAGCATCATATACTCATCTGTAGAGTATATTCTGGAAGGTTGATATGACCTAGAAGATCTTCTTAACTGAGGTTCTGTGGAAACTTGTTCGCTTTCTTCTTCCTGCTCAACATGTCTTGCAGGTAGATCAACATCTAGCACTGCACAATCTTCCTACACATCATGCCCATCACCCTGATATTCTGGAGGAATAACTGGGTCACAGTTTACAAATTCCGCTGCAGAAGTCTTAGCTGGTGCCTCTTTCTTCAAATCCTTAGTGGTTTGATCCTCAAAGAAGACAACATCTCTACTTCTGAACACCTTCTGTTTTTTTAGATCTTAAAGCCTGTAACCAAACTGATCATATAAGTAACCAAGAAAAATATACTCTTTTGTCTTACCAGCTAGCTTGGACCTCTTATTGTCTAGAATATGTACAAATGCATGACATCCAAACACTCTTAAATGTTTATAGGAGATATATTTCCTTAACCATATATGCTCTGCAATATCACCATCTAGAGCTATACATGGTAACAAGTTGATAACATCAACTACAATTCTCAAAGCCTCATCCCAAAACCTTTTGGATAGCTTGGCTTGTGAAAGCATACATCTGATCTTTTCCATGATGGTATGGTTCATCCTCTCTGTAATTGCATTATACCGAGGCCTACTAGGAACTGTCAACTCATGTTGGATGTCATGTGACCTACAATAATCATTAAATAATCATGTGTACTCACTACTATTATCTGATCTTATGTATTTTAATTGTCTTTCTATCTCCCTTTCAACTATGACATGAAACTTCTTGAAGATATTAATAAGCTGATCTTTGATCTTCAAAGCATAGACTCAAACTTTTTCTGGAATAGTCATCTATAAAAGTGATAAAATAAAGTGCACCACTGATACTAGGAATATTAATAGATCCATTATGAGTTTTTATCCTCAAAGGACCACACACATCTATATAGAAACGGTCCAAGGCATGTATTGTCCTAGATAAAGTAGGACTAACAAAGGAAACTCTATATTGTTTGTCAGCCAAACAATCAACACAAGGATTCAGACGCGTACCTCTAGGGTCTGGCAATACCTCTCTCTTGGAAAGTGCTTACAACCCCTTCTCGCTCATGTGTCCCAATTGCCTATGCCACAACTCCATGCTGAAGTCTTTCTTTGTAGCATTCAATTGCTCATCATAAGCTTTAGCCCATAATCTGTATAAGGTGTGATATTTCTTTCTATTAGCTATAACAAGAGAACCCTTACTAAGTTTCCACTGCCCTTTGTGAAATATGATATCATAGTCTTCATCATCTAGCTTTCCAACTGAAATTAAATTCAGTCTTAAGTCAACCACATGCCTCATATCCTTAAGCACCAACTTGCAGCCAAGGTTGGTCTTTATATGGATATCTCTCATGCCAATGATGTATGTTGTGCCATAGTTGCCCATCTTGACAACACCAAAATTTTCAGACCTACAATTAGCAAGGAACTCTCTCCATGGTGCAGCATGATAAGAAGCACCTGTGTCAATTATCCACTCAAGATCTTGGCATACACAAGAAAAAATATCATTAGAAGTAGACAAAATCAAATAATCATTATCTTACACTATACTTGTGATAATCTATTTTGACTCTGTATGCTCCACTTTTTTTTCTTTTTTTATTCTTCTTAGGTTACTTGAATTAATTATTGTAATATCCTTTCTCACCATAATTATAGCAAACAATATCTTTCTTTGATTTTAACTTGCTTCTACCTATGCGTGAACCACTTATATCCTTTGACCTTGACCTTCCTTTGTTCTCTAAAACAAGTGCCTGTGAATCAATCTGAGAAGTTGCTGAATTATTTCTCCTCAACTCGTTATTCAATAAACTGTTTGTTACTTGACTCATGATGATAATACCATCTGGTGCAGATTTATTGAGGGAAACCACCAGTGTCTCCTAACTTTCTAGCAAAGAACTGAGAAGTAACAATGCCTGTAACTCATCATCAAGAGATATTTTCATAGAGGATAACTGGTTAGTAATACTCTGCATTTTATTCAAATGCTAAGAATAGAAGTATCATCTTTATATTTCAAATTCACAAGTTTTTTGATCAGAAAAACTTTGTTGCCCGTCGTTTTTCTTTCATAAAGATCTTCTACTTTTTCCAAAGAGAGTAAGCATAACATTTAGTAGAAACATGGTGAAAGACACTATCATCAAGCATTGACGAATAAAGCTAATAGGTTTTTTATCTAACCTCTTCCACTCATAATCTGTCATAGTTGTGGGCTTTGCATTATCCCCTTGCAAAGGTCCATATAAGTCTTTGCAATACAAGAGATCTTCCTTTCTTGGTTTCCATATCATCTAATTATTTTCATTTAAACTAATCATGCGAGAAATATTACCGGCCTCCATGTTCGAATACAAAAGTCAAATGCCACCAAAACCCTGCTCTGATACCAATTGATGGGAATAAAAGGAATAAACTTTGTATATAAAAAAATACTAGCAGGTCGTCACACACAACAGAATCAAACAGAAATCACAATCAAATAAACATCAAGATTTATGTGAAAACCCTCCTCAACTCGAAGGGTAAAAATCACGGGACAAGCTAAAGAAAATCCACTATCAAAATAATGAATATATAGATCTCAAAGCTTCCAGCCTAAACCAAAGCAACAGCCACAAGGGAACCATAGGGATACAAGGACTATATTACTAAGCATAATATCCAAAACCTTCCCAAGTGATCACAGTAAGAATCCACTACAAACTTATATAATATGAGATATGAATGATTGAGAATAATCTTTTCCTATCCTTATCTTATTCCCTTTCCTGGATCTCTTATTTTCTGACCTCTATTGTCAATATATAGTCTTCTTTCTCTCACCCACGTTTTCAGCCATCGCTGCCCTCTTAATTTCAACCCTAGCCACCTAATCTAGGATTTAGTTTAATATAAATAAAATTCTATATTATGGGATTTACTAAAATTCATTATAAACTGAATCTGGATCATTTACCCATTGCTCAACACAATTTCCATGGGGTTAGGATTGCCCTTTCCTAGCTCAGCTAGGTAGGAAATTCTCTCGACCTGACTATCTTGAGTGCTTGTTTTCCGTTTCCTGCTTCACCCACAAGGAAAGAAAAGAAATTGGAATGAGTACTACTAGTGGTCTTTGTTCTTCCTCTTCCATAGAGCTATGGCTTCTTTTATCATGGAATAGGGATTCGGGGTGAATAATGTGATAACTCATATATATGCAGGTGGTCAATCCCTTATCTGCTGTCATGCCCCTCCCTCTAAAGGCTGTTTTTTCGAACTCCCGATACTCCAATATCTATGGATCAAGAGAAAAAGCCAATTCACAGCTTATTCGGATTGGACTTGCGCCTCAGCTTGATGACGGTAAAAGACATTGGGAGGTCCTCTTGCTCTTCTCCCGTAGCTATGGCCTCAACAGCAAAGCAAGCGGCAAAGCAAGCGGGGTAACGTGGATTCTCTTATGTTCTCTCTCATCCATCTCTGTTTCTTATTACTACTGCCAAATCATTTTTTTGATTTAGTAAAAGAGCCCCAAGCACATAGAACTGCCACTGAATTCGGGTGTGCTTTTCTACTTCATTAAGACATTTCTACTGATGAATCAAGTCACTTTTTCTTCAACAAAAACCCTCCATCATACCAAGTTATCGATGATTGATCTCTATTTTCCGAGAGTAAGTATGAATATTCATATATTTGTTGCATTTTTTCATTGAATTGTATTGTTTGTCAAATTTCTTTATCCTTATATCTTGTTAGGATTACTAACTAGTATCTCTTTTTAAAGTGGACTGATTGTCTTTACTTCACCTAAACCTCTGAACTAGACAAGACCGAAAAAGAATCAAGTGCTGGTATTAGAATAGTTCGTTTCAATTCTCATTAAAATACCTACGACTTATAGAAGAGAAGGGAAAGACCAAATACGAACCTACCCACGGAAGAAGCCAACCAGTATTCTTATTTTAGTGACAGGATTGGGAAGATCAGTCATTTAACAGAGAACAATGGATGATAACTAGTGTCTGGAGCGTCCGAGGATAACAATAGATACCTTAAAACTTACACAGATACCTTCAAAACTTACACAATGTTTTGAGGATAAAATATAAATGAAAAGACTTCTAACGATCATTGAAGATATTATACATGCCCATATCTACAGGAGCTAATAGAAGGGATACGAGCCTCTTTCTTAGAATTCTAATTTATCTTTGTCTAAAACTAACAATCAGTAAATAGGGAAGAGAGAAAGCAGTCAGTCCTAAAAAAATAGATAGATTCTATATTACATGCAACTGGCAAGAGAAACCAAAATAAATGATAGATAGAATAATACCCTTTATGGCCTAGCTTGCTCTAACCATAAAGGATTTTTGAAACATCCAATTACCGAGCTATAAGAAGAGCGCTACTAGCTGCTAAGCTACATTCCCATCTAGCTACTATAGCTATCGAAAAGGCAGACTAAAGCTTAGTATAGACCTTCTTACATAGTGCTCTACTATTAGTAGAATAATAGCATATAGCTCAAATGCCTAATAGAAGGGAGCTCAGGGCCCGGAAAGAACTACTTTATTTAGAGTTCACGAGTTTAGTAAGATCAATAACATAGTAAAGAGCCAACTTACTTCTTAGGCCTATCGTGACAGGTGTTGTGCTCGAATGCTCATACAAAAAAAAGGAGCCTAGCCCCCTTTCGGGAGTGACATAATTTTTTTGGTGTTGGGACACCCTGGTTTACTTTTTGCTGGCATTACTCGTAGACTGGAGACTTATTAGAATACATGGGGTTTAGCTCACTTAGTAACTTAGCCGCAGGCAACGGCAAACCCACCTCTCCAAATAAATCTAAGAGAGGGTTAATTCCTCTCGCCTCTCGCAAGCAAAACTCTTTTTACCTTTATACCACTGTTCCGGCGATTCCATAATATACGTGGGTGAGCTTAGTTTCCAAATAGCACGTGCAATGTGCATATAGGTGCCAATATCATAACATTCCATTTCATATGGGGGTATCTTGGAGCAAGAGAAGCTCTCGATCCATCCTATTCCAGTAAGTAATTCCATTTTATGTAAGCCAAGGGACAAGGGATGTATATAATTAGAATACAACATAGAATAGAATTAGAGAATCCCATTTAACTACCTTTTACAATTGTTCTAAAGCTCACACCTAAGGGTTAAGTAAAGGTATTTCGTAGCCGATCAACCTCCTTTTTATGGTACTGTAGCCTCTGTTTCTTTTAAGTCCTATGCTCCGGCGGGCTTTGCCGTCTGTTCTAGTTATGGAAGCCCTTTTAGACCTTATTTTCTGTTGTCGTTCTTTGATCAAAGATACTAAAGTTACAAAGTAACTTCGACTTACAAAAGATTTCTGGGTCTCCTGCTCTTCTTGGCTGATATTCTAATTTCTTATTTGGAAGAGGATCTCGGGATTGATCATTATGCAACTAATATTGTGTGATATGATAAATAAGTTTTTTATTATTTATTTAATTAAAATATTATTGAGAATTGATTCATAGTAGGTATTTAATTAGTTAATATGTTTAGAAGTAGTGGCTCATGTTTAGTAGTTGTGGAGGTAGTTAAGAGTTAGTGGGGGTAGTTATTAATCATGGATAATATAGTGAAATAGTGAGATGAAAAAAGTGGTGTGAGGTAGTTATTATTATATCATATAAATAGGATCCTAGTTTATGAAACAAGAGTGCAAAGAGTGTGTGCATTTAGAGATTATTTTATAAGGATTCTATTACCTCGTATTTAATACTACGTCTTTTTCTTGATTGAAAGTATTTTCATTATTTGCATCATAATATTCTATTATTTTATCATTTCCTTGCTTCTCCTTCCCCACATTTATGGTATCAGAGCATTGTTTTAATCTGAACCGAGCATTATGGCTTTTAATAGCAATTCTATGTCTCAACCATTTATTCTCATCTTCTTGGATAAATCCTATGAATTTTGGAATATTAAGATAAAGACTTTATTCAAGTTTCAGGATCTTTGGGACTTGATTAAGAATGAATATGCAGATCCAGATGAAGAAACCAGACTAAGGGAGAATAGAAAGGACTCAAAGGCATTATTCTTCATTTAATAAACTGTACATAAGATAATATTCTCAAGAATTGCAGCAGCAACAACCTCAAGACAAGCTTGATTGATGCTTCAAAATGAATTTCAAGGCTCATTGAGGATGATTATGGTAAAACTTCAAACCCTTCGTCGTGAGTTTAAAATTTTGTTTATGAAAAACAATGAATCGGTGCAAGATTTTCTTTCTCGAGTGACTGAAATTGTTAATCAAATGAAATCCTATGGTGAATATCTTCATGATCAAATAATTATTGCAAAAGTTTTGAGAAGTTTAACTCTGAAATTTGATCATGTTGTTGCAGCAATTGAAGAGTCAAAGGACTTATCTATTTATTCATTTGATGAACTAATGGGTTCCTTGCAAGCATATGAAGCAAGGTTGAACACGTCACTTAAAAAAAGTGAGAAAAAAATATTTTAGGTTAAAGGGGAGTCTTTTATTTTAAAATAAGATAAAAAATAAAAAATTAATAGGAAGAGGACGTGACAGAGGAGGATTTCATGGTAGAGGAAATGAAAGAGGAAGAGGAAGAGGACACTTTGATGGGCATGATGAAAGACAATCAAACTATGATCAAAAAAACTACAAGAGTAGAATTTAATATCAATATTATAAAAAGTTCGGTCACATTAAAGCAGATTGTTGGAAAAGAGAAAAGCAAACAAATTATATGGAGGAAAATGAAGACAATAGTAAGTTATTTATGACTCATTCACAAGTTAATGATATCTCAAATAATATTTGATTATTGGATAGTGGATGTTCTAATCATATGTTAGACATAAGATTAATATTCAGAGATATTGATAAAACTTATAAGTTGAAAGTTAGACTTAGAGATAGCAAGCAAATCCAAGTGGAAGGAAAAGGAATAATTAAGGTGAAGACAAATGAAGGGAATGTAAAACACCTTGATAATATTTTCTATGTTCCTAGTTTATCACATAACTTGTTGAGTATTGGATAATTGATAGATGTTGGATATTCAGTTATATTTGATGATGGTTCATGTATTATTAAAGATAAGAAATCTGGTTTGATTATAGTAAATATTTGCATGATGTAAAATAATATGTTTCCAATTGATGTTTTAAATATTGAGAAACATGTTTTTGTTATAAATCAAAAAAATAAGTCAAAATTATGGCATTTGAGATATGGACACCTTAACATTAAGGGTTTAAGGTTGTTAAATAAAAAAGAAATGGTTTATGGATTGCCTAAAATTAATACACTTAATGTATATGAATAATGTATTTATGGCAAACAAAGTAAGAAACTATTTCCTGTTGAAAAAGTATACAGAGCATCTTATTGTCTTGAATTAATTCATGCTGACTTATGTGAACTTATGAGTACAAAATCATTTGAGAGAAGTCGATATTTTCTGTTATTTACTAATGAATATAGTTACATCAGTTGGTATATTTTCTGAAATTGAAATCTAAAACATTCGATAATTTTTAAAAATTCAAGGCACTTGTAGAAAGGCAAAGTGGTAGATGCATAAAGACACTTCAGATAGATAGAGATGGTAAATTTATGTCTAGTGAGTTTAATTCTTTTTGTGAAGAAAATGGTATTTGTAGCGATTGATAACACCATATATACTGGAGCAAAATGGTGTAGCTAAACGTAAGAATCAAACTATTGTTGAAATAACAAGAAGTTTGTTTAAAGGAAAGTATCTTCCGAATTAGTTTTGGGTAGAAGCAGTTGCAACAATAATTTATTTATTGAATATTTCACCGATAAAGGCTGTTATGAATCGAACTTCTTTTGAGGCTTGGTATGGTATAAAGCCAAGTATAAGTCATCTAAGAATTTTTGGTTGTATTACTTATGCTTTGATAAATTCATAAAATCATAATAAGCCTAATGAAAAATCTAAAAAATACATCTTAATTGGATATTCCTTATAATCCAAAGTATATCGATTATATAATCCTATAAGTGGTAAGGTTATTATTAACCAAAATGTTGTGTTTGATGAAAGGGTAAGTTGGAATTGGGAGATCAATGAAGGTGAAACATAAATTCGTATTCGAGCAGAATTAGTCACTCCACCGAATCAAGTGACAGATCCTGCTCCAATAAGTTTACATCAACCTCAGCTAATAGTAATTCAAATTCAGCAAATGATTCCTCAGATGAAAAATCTCTAGGAAGGTTTAGATCACTAATAGAGATTTATGATTCAACATTTGCTTTATTTATTTCAGATCCTATAAGTTTTGGGGAAGCAGTTGAAAAAGAAGAATGACAAAAAGCAATGAAGGAGGAAATCAAGTCAATTGAGAAGAATGAAACCTAGGAGCTAATGGATCCACCGAAAGAAAAGAATGCTATTGGATTTAAATGGGTGTACAAAATAAAGTATAATGCAGATGAAAGTATCCATCCAAACGCATAAGGCTCGGCTTGTGGCAAAAGGATATTCGCAGCAATAAGGTATTGACTTTGATGATACTTTTTCTCCAGTTGCTAGATTCGAAACCGTGAGAACTTTTTTGGCCTTAGCTGTTTATTTGAGTTAGTTTGTTTATCAATTTGATGTGAAATCTATATTTTTAAATAAATATTTGGATGATAGAAAGAGTTCAAGCAATTTTTTTAGCCTCGGATCCGAAGTTATATCTTGTAGTTCAAAGAAGCAAGCAACAACTACATTGTCGACATCAGAAGTAGAATATATAGCTGCAATATCAGCAGCTTGTCAAGCTATATGGCTTAGAAGACTTCTTGAAGATCTTCATCAAGAACAAATAAAAGCAACTGAAATATTTTGTGACAATAAATCTATAATTGCACTAACGAGAAATACCTTATTTCATTGAATAACGAAACATATAGAGATACACTATCATTTTATCCGAGATCTTGTAGCAAATGGAGCTATAACAATGAAGTACTATGGCATGGATGAACAAATTGTAGATATTCTCATTAAGTCACATTCAGTTCAGAAGCATATTTATTTTATATCTCGAATTAGTGTATGTAACTATGAATTAATGGGGAGTGTTGAGAATTGATTCATAGTAGTTATTTAATTAGTTAACATGTTTAGGAATAGTGGCTCATATTTAGGAGTTGTGGAGGTAGTTAGGAGTTAGTGAGATAGTTATTAATCATGGGTGAAATAGTGAGATAAAGAAAGTGATGTGAGATAATTATTATTATATTCTATAAATAGGATCCTAGTTTATGAAGCAAGAGTGCAGAGAGTGTGTGTGCATTTAGAGATTATCTTGTAAGTATTCTATTATCTCATGTTTAATACTAGATCGTTTTCTTGATTAAAAGTATTTTTATTATTTATATCATAATATTCTATTTTTTGATATTTTTATTATTTATATCATAATATTCTATTTTTTTGTCATTTCCTTGCTTTACAAATGTGTGTCTTCTTTTCCTGTTATTTCTACGGGGATTTTATTTCAATTGGTTTGTTTATTTGTTTTATTCTGTTGTCCGGAATTACTGAATAGGCTAACAACAAAAATGAGACTGGGGCCATACGCAATAAGGGGACACAGCTGGCATCTCAAAAGACATCGAAGCAGTAGATCTTGTTTCATAAGTGGATCTAGTTTACTTTTACGCCTTTTATTCTTTTATTGATGAATGAAGCAGATTTCGTTTCTTACGTTGAATCATAGCGGTTATCTTTACTCGCGTGACGCTTTATTGAATCCAAATCATGGCACTTATCTTTACTCGTTACTGGCGCTCTATTGAATCTATCAGTAACAGGATCAGATCTGCAAGAGAGGAAAACAGGAAGAAGAAGCTATGCTGCTGGTGAGTGGGTTCTCCTTTACATAACAGGGTAGGGAGCAGCTAAGTAAGCATATAATCTAGTGGACTTTTCATCTGTATCTTGCAATCAAGTCGAAACTGACATAACTACAAGAAATGGTGCTTACTTCATTTCTATTACTTACACCACAAGCTCTTTCTAACTAATAGCTCAAGACAGAGGTACATGGCGACAGATGCTTCTTTGTCTTATCTTTTTAAGTGGAAAACACTTTGCGTGCCTTTTTGGACTGTTAGGTCGCTTTGGTAATCTGAGCTGCCCTACTCTTTTTTTTTTTTGTTGCTGTATGGAGCCTCTGGTAGCGGAGCAATAATTTCTATTTAATGTGGAAGTCTCTTTTTTTCTCATTTTTGATAGTTGGTGCTCCTAGTATGTCTATCTCATCTGTTATGTTTCTTAATTCTATAGAAGATCATAATTTTTTTAGGTGTAACGATAATTTTTTCTTATTTTTTAAAATATATCTCTTAGGGGGCCGTATGAAAATGAAAATAAGGAGTCTTAATTTTTTGAAATCGTCTGAGTCGGAATCTAGCTCAAAGTCCATTACCATTAATATTTTTCTAATGTGATTATGAGCAGATAACAAGACTGAGTGATTTTTTACAGTGTTATTATATATATAAGGATATGAGATATCTAGAGTGACAGGACTACTAGAACGTGCTCCCGGAATAATAATGTTTCTTATTCCAGGTTTTTCTAGAGCACTTTGATCAAGCTCTAAATGTAGACCATTATCATTTTATATGGGATATCTACTATATAGAATTTCCCTTTTTAGAGAGGTAATATTGCAGGACCGACTCTAAAATCTAGTGATCAATTACAATCATATTGATCGAATTGTGAAACTTAGAGTAGAGACCTTTATACTGATGTATGGAAGGAAGCTTACAAACTATATTAAGTCTAAGGTAAAAAGAGCCAGTGAGCAGCCTAACCCATGCTTTTCAGCGACATATCATGGGGGGCAGTCTCAATTCCTTTATTAACCAACTGCCCAAAGACAAGACACAAGCAATACAATCTATATATTCTATCATGAATTCTACCTATAATGTAAACTTACTAGGATTTCTGCCGCTCCTTGGGCTTGCCCCTCCCACTATTTTCAGTGGAACTACGTTTGACCTGATTTCTCCATTCAAAAGGGGGGTACGCAGGCAGCCTGAATCAAATAAGGTTCGGTCACCGGGAAAGGAATAGGCACATTTCGAGCTTGCTTTGGCACTTTTGTCCATAATATAGAATTCCATTTGTGCTTGTGGGAGGTGCTCTTCTTGTTCTTTTGGCCGTTCCTGACTCTATCTAGTCCGGTAGCTATATATATATATATATACCCTTTTTGTTTGACGGTAAGAAGAGGACAAGGACGTACCTTTTAGTTTGAAGCCAGTGTCAAGTTGTTGTGCTTGAGGTGGGAAAGCTCATAAGTAGAAGTGATGAAGTAAAGACTTGAGGGAGTTGGCAGCCTGCTCTTCCTTCCGTCTGTGCGAAAGAGAAAGGGCATTTGCCCACTTCTACCACTTCTAAAAGTAGCCCAGTTGGGAGGAGAAAAAAAAGTAAAAAAAAAAAAGATTATATTGGATACGAGAAAAAAGAGTGAATGAACGAACATCTAGGCCCGCCCGTGATAAAGGGATCGGATAAGAGAAAAGAGAATGTCCTTCCCATGTACGAGGTTCCTTTGACCAAGTACTCATACAAAGATTTGTTTTATCAAGTACTCAGATATAAAGAAATGTGCGAATCTTTAGAGTTTTGGAGCTTGCTTCTCTTCCTAGTTACCTGACAATTATGGTAAGGGAAAACATAAAAGTATGGTAAAGGAAAATAAAACTCTTGTATAGGATCATCATTCTTACTCTTTTGCTTATCGCTAATAAAGAATGCATCACTCTTCCAGCTACTAAATGAAACCAATCAGGGTCGGTACCACCTACTCTTCTAGTAAAACTTAGTAAAGTTCCCCCTGTCTCTACACAACCTGTATTGAAATCCAGTCCATAAAAAGCTATCCAATAATCTTGATTTATTATATAACTATTCAAGTGAGTATCCAAGAAGATTCCTTCATCCCTTCGTTTCAATCCATCCATACATATATGGCAATCCGTCCTAATTACCCTTGCGATGAGGCCACTACTAGCTTTGGTGTTTCTACTTGCTCTTTCGGCTTTCACCTATCTCTATCCAATGGTTTATGAAATGAGACTATTATCAGTCTTTTTAGCAACTACTGAAATAAAGGGGAATATCCGAAAATGCATAAGTATCTAGGTGCTCGGAAAGGTGAGTTCGTCAAAGTGTGTTATGGTTGATGCTAGTTATGAGTTGCACGGTCAATGAGCGAGTAAGTGAACCACAAAGATAATGATAAGGGCAAAAGGGAACTCGAATATCCAATAAGGGTTTCAAAGAAAAATGTTTGTTTGCTTGTTTACTTCAGTATAGAATTACAATATATAACAAAAGTAACATATATTCTAAACAAAAGTTGAAGAACACCCTTCCTTACCACATTGACTAAAGTTGGAGAAGTAAGAGTTTTCCTTGGATGCTTGTAGTAGTTGTAGATGGAAGCTATGCCACTACACTATAAATTCTTCAGTATCAAGTATAGTAGCTATGGTCTATATGATCTTACCCTTGGGTGTCTTATGTTAAAGGGAGATGAGAACACAAAAAGATACTCATTATTTATTGAGGAAGCATCTATTTATACAAGATTTAGTTGAAGATTTTTCTTAACTAATGAACGAGATATTCTCATTCAGTTATAGTGCTGTTCAGCTAACATGCCCCTGCAAGATTGAGCTCCTATCAAGGATGCCGATCTTGGACCGATGTAAGAAAAAGAGTTTACGAGCCAGAGACTTTATGAGAGAGTCAACAAGTTGATTAGCCGTGTGAACATGAGAAACATGGAGCTGCTGGCGGACAACCTGATCTCGTACAAAATGAAAGTCAATGACAACATGCTTCATGCGGGAGTGAAAAATTGGATTTGCACAAAGATAAGTCACACCGATATTGTCATAGTAAATAACAGGTGTAGAAGTAGAGTGAATGTGAAGCTCCTTAAGCAAGTTGGTGATCCAAATAAGTTAAGTAGCAACAGTGGCAATAGCTCGATATTCAGCTTCAATAGTAGACCCGACAACCATCTTTTATTTCTTAGAACTCCAGCTAATTAGGTTAGCACCAAGAAAAATAATATAACCTGATGTGGATGTTTTGTCATCAATATTTTTTGCCCAATCAGCATCAGCAAAGACATGAAGCTGAGGGAGAGAGTGTTTGCAAAGAAAAATGTCATGATCAATGGTCCTCTTACGATAATGCAAAACGTATTTGACAGCAATCCAGTGTAATGTTAACAATCGATGCATAAATTGAGATAATTTATTAACTGCAAAGGAGATATCCGGACGAGTAAGAGCAAGATATTGTAAGGAGCCAATGACCTACCGATTCTGAGTAGAGTCTGTAGCAGGACTGCCATCACGTAACTTAAATGAGTCACTAGAGGACAAAGGAGTGGTAACCTCCTTTGCATCCTGCATATTTATCTTCAACAACAAGTCATGAATATACTTTCTCTATGAAAGGAAGAGACCAGAAGACGCAAATGTGGTCTCGACACCGAGAAAATAATTCAAGCGGCCAAGGTCTTTAAGAGAGAATCTGTTGGCCAATAGCTTGATAAACTTTTGAACCTCTATAGAGTTATCATCGGTGACAATAATATCGTCCACATAGACCAGAAGATAGATAGTGCACTCATGTTATTGGCGTAGAAATAAAGAGACATCAGACTTGGAGTTAATGAAGCCAACTAAAGACAAGTATAGACCAAGTTCAGTATACCAAGCCCGGGGAGCCTGACGAAGTCCATAAATAGCCTTTTGGAGTTTACATACATGCTATGGATAGTGAGGATGTACAAATCCTAGGGGCTATTCCATGTAAGAGTCCCTTGTAAAAAGGCATTGTTAATATCTAATTGGCGTAAACACTAGTCTTTGGATATTGCTAGACTTAGGATAAGTCGAATTGTAGTAGGTTTGATAACAGGACTAAATGTCTTAGTGTAGTCAATACCAGGGCATTGATGTAACCCTTTAGCCACAAATCATACTTTATAGCGAGCAATGCAACCATCAGGCTTACGTTTAATTCGATAGACCCACTTATACCTGATAATATTTTGTGTGGAATGAGAGGGGATAAGGGTCCATGTAGCATTATGAAGGAGGGCATCATACTCCTCACACATGGCTTTACGCCAATGAGGAGATTTTTGGGCCTGAGAAAAAGAAGACGGTTCAGCAGAGTCGGGGGAAGGTGTAGAGCTAACATGGAGGTCAAGAACCTGACGAGGTCTAAAGACACCACTCATGGGACAAGTTTGCATTAGATGCCGGGAGGGTATAACAGTATTAGAAGGGAAAGGCTGAGGGTTAGCACTACGGGAGTCAGATAGAGGGACAATAGAATCACCCAAACTATAGGAGGACAAAGAGTGGGATGCTGGAAGAGAAAAAGCTGGAGGAGCCAGAGGAGAGGAGGAACAAGAAAGTTGGGGAACATAAGTAACAAGAGAATGTGGATCTGACAAAGGCATGTGGGGGGATGAAGATGTGTCAGAGGAACTTAATGGGACGATAGATTACCCATGATCATGAAAGGGAAAAAAAGATTCTATAAAACTAACGTGTCTGGAAACAAAGACTTTAGCAGAGTGAGTATTATAACATCGAAAGGTATTATGTTCAAGAGAGTATCCGATGAAAATGCAAGGGCGAGAACGAGGCTACATTTTATTAGAATTGTAGGAACATAACCATGGATAACAGAGACAGACAAAGACTTTCAATATTTGTAGATTGGGGAGCTTTTAAAAGAGCTTTTCAAATGGTGATTGATAATGTAGAGTAGAAGTTGGCATTAATGAGGTAGACAGCCGTTTGAAAAACTACTGACTAAAAGGTAGATGACATGGAAGCCTAATGGAGTAATGTTAGACTAGTTTCAACAATATTATGATGTTTACGTTCGGTAGAATCAACCAATTGAGGCGTATATGGGGGGGGACTTAAGGTGTTGAATACCCCAAGTAGATAGATAAAATGAAGGACTTGATATTCATCCCCTCCATCAGAATATATAGTTTTAATAGAGGTCTGAAAGTAGTTTTCAACCAAGTTTTTAAAGTTAGAAAAGATACCAGTGACATCAGACTTGTGACAAAGGGGATATAACCATGTGTACTTTGTAAAATAGTCTACAAAGGCAATATAGTATCTAAACTTATCAAAGGAAATAACTGACGTAGGACCCCAAATATCAGTATAAACTACCTCAAATGATTTAGAGCAAGAAAGAGAGGAGGTATTAAAAGGTAATTGATGACTCTTATTGCTAAGACAAGCATCACAGTGAGTAATAATCTTACTAGATTTAAAAACAGGAAGTAAATAACAAGAAAACAATTTTTGTTGAAGGGAGGTAGAGGGACGACCAAGCTGACGATGCCATATGTCAACCAGAGCAGTAGTGGATGAGTTGGCAGTAGGCTGAGTGAGAAACAGGGCTGACGGCCATTCGTAGACATTGTCTTTATTCAGACCATGAACTAGGGATACCATCATGCTCAAGTCCTTGACAAGAAAGTAATCAGGAAAGAATTCAATGGAAGTATAATTTTGTTAATAGAATTGAGCGACTGAAATAAGATTTCTTTTGATGTGAGGTACACAAAAACATTATCGAGTGTGAAAGAAGTGGTATTGAAATTAAACTTTGTAGAACCAATATGAGTAATAGGAATCCTTTTACCATCACCGATGATGATGTCTTCATGTCCGCCACAGCCATTGTGGAGCGACAAATTCTGGAGATCGAAAGTGATATGGTGGAAAGCACCAGAGTCCATAATCTAATTAGACTGACTTTCAGAAGGAGCAGTCAGGATATTTGCTTGAGGCTAGATTGATGAATGTGGGAGGCGAGGTCGAGACCGACAAACTTTGGCAGTGTGACCAGTTTTATCACACAACTGGCATACAACTGGTTGCTGAAACATAGGAGGAGGATGACGTGGTGAAAATGAAGTGTTTGGATGATGGTTGAGATGCGAAGGATATGGAGGAGGAAGCGATGAGTGGTTGCTCATAGAGGTGGTAGGAGAGTTGGCCACACCTTTTGAAGCATTCTTGTTATATTTGCGATTGTGCCTTTTGGATGTGTGGTGGAACTAAGTTGTGATGGGAGGTCCTGGCAGCTTTGCGTCATACTTCAGGTAAGTTTCATAATCTGTCAGCTTGTCATAAAGTTCTTCAAAGAAAATTGGAGAGTCGCGCGTGCAAAGTGCTGCGGCCAGTTCTTTGAATTCCGAACTCAGTCCATTAACCGTGTGGACGAGTACCTCTTCATCAGAAAGTGAATGACCTATCAAAGCTAGGTCATCAATCATTAGTCTAATATATTATAAGTAGTCGACAATAGTACGGTCCTCCTGCTTGAAGGTCATAAGGTTAGAAAGTAGTCCAAGCATGCGGGTCTATGAGTGGCTCACTAATGTAGTTTGTAACTTGGTCCAAGCCTCCGCAATAGTGGTACAGGAGGACACAAGCGGAGCGATGGATCTGACAATAGAAGCTTGAATTGCTTGGAGAATGAGTCTGTCTTGGTGTAACCATAGCTTGTAGGCTGGATTTGGTACTAGGTTAGGTTCTTTGGGAGCTTGAACTATTGCTGGTGGACAGTTGAGAGAGCCATCAATATAACCTAATAAATTATAGCCAAATAAGAGATTAGAGAATTGAGCATACTAAGATACGTAGTTGCCGTCTTTGGATAACTTAAAGGGAATGAGAGAGGCAGCATTAATGGAAACATGCCCTGTATGTGAAGAAGAGACCCTGGCAGGGAAGAGAGTTATGGCATCAATAGACGACGAGGAAAACATATGGAACAAGTCAAATGGAATGCAAGAGAAATGATAGGATAGTGAATAGAAGTAGATAAAAAAAAAAGGTGACAAAAAAATAGGAAAGAAAGGAGAGAAGAACATCCATAGTATAGAGAGCTCAATCGGTGGAAACTATTGTTCAGGGTCAACTTCTGTGAAGTAGGTCTAGATGATGAAGTCAACAAATATAATGAAGTGAGCAGTTTTGCTCACTGCAGGCGGCGCAAGAGTGAACTGCTATGGAAGAAGGAACATGGTCATGGAACTGTCGCTGCTTATCGAGGTTGATGCGGCAGCGGTGAAGCACGAGGAAGACACACTGTCGTCGCTCTCTACAGCAGGACCACAAGCCCCAAATGATACCAGAACTACCAGAAGGAGAGAAAACGGCCAGACTAAGGTGATGCTAGTTCAAGTCGCCAGTGCCCGGACGTTCGTCATGCCTTTAAAGAGATGAAGGCCAAGAATGCAGTTCTGCAATGGTCTATTTGGATGAAATTATGGTAGTGGAGTTAGAGAATGCAGAGGATGGTTCCTGCATAAGGAAGACCACGACAATGTTTGCTGCACAGGTGGCATTCTGCAAGACCCTAGTTGATGGAGTTGAGTTGTAAGTGCGGCGGTTTCTGCCGAATACTCTAGCTTTTGAGGAAAAAGAAGAGGCAAGAGCGTCACTGGCAAGAAGAGGAGAAGGCACCAGGATGGAACCAGTCTCGGAACCTGTTTGAGGCAAGCAGGTGCCAAATAAAGGATGTCACAGGATGATGCTGGGTTGTCGATTGATAGAGAGGAAGGCTTTGCTTGTGCAGGTGGAGAAGAAGAGGAAGCAGCTGGTGATGATGAGTGACGCTGGCTGCGAATAGGTGTGGGATGCCGCAGGATGCAAGGATACTGAAGTAGCGGGTAGCGGTTGCGATAGGAAGCAGAGGAAGGGCGGCAACCGTGTCAATGTGTTAAGGAGGAAGAGCCGAAGATGGGCTCCTCTTGCTGTTAACCATGTCGATCTGTGGCGACGGGAAGCAAACTGATGGAAATGAGTAGCAGGTAGAGGAGCAGCAACGGTAGAGAGGAGATGGGCAGCAGAAGCACGTCGGTGGCTGTGTGCTGCGATATTACTGGGCCAATCTCAGCAAAATAGAGAAAGAATGAGAGGAAACAAAGTATTGGTTACTCTATTTCGATCTACTGTGTGTCAGCAGGAAGCAACAGGACCCTGGGTCAGCTCGGGACCTGGAGCATTCGCGAGCACCGCGTTTGCAGGAGTGGTTGTAGGGCCGGAGACCGCTGGTGCCAATATGCCGAAGCGATGGCAAGGTTGGAGACCGGGGAGGTGGCCGAGATGGGGGATTTCGCTGGAGATCTATTCCAACAAAATAAAGGATGCCAAGGTTACGGCAACAGTATCAGCGCTTGCTGGGAGAAGTTGTCCGGTGGTTGTAGCTTTACAGAAAAGGATTGGATGATGTCGGAAGGTCGGTGTTGATCTTGTTGGTTCTGTCGGTAGCGGAGGCAGATGTCACGACAGTAGATGGACTGGAGTCAATGACAAAATCTGCACGTGACTGGAAGCGGTGGAAACTTACTGCTGTTTGACAGCAAGAAGAGAGTTTGCTCTAAGCAAGCTACTCTGATACCATGTTAAAGGGAGATGAGAACACAAAAATATACTCATTATTCATTGAGGGAGCACCTATTTATACAAGATTAAGTTGATAATTTTCTTCAACTGATGAACGAGATATTCTCGTTCAGTTATAGTGATGTTCAGCTAACACCTTTACTATAATCGAACAGTAGTTGTTCAGGCTGGTTACCATAGGGAAGGAAAGAAATTGTATGACTTGATTATTACTCCATTAGATTTTATTTATTTATGTATTTATGTTTACTTACACTTACTTTCTGATTATGACTTTATTATATTCAAATTGTTACTCCATGAATATATCTAATATTAATGAGAATTATAAAAGGAAAAATGATATTGGCTTTTAAACCGAAGCAGGTAAAGCAGTAGGCGGCTTCAGAAGATGTAGTTAGGATCATTAACTGCCCAGAATATTAGTTCGAGAAGAAGACTTGTATCTGTATCTATATCTGTTGCTGTATCAAGATATGTTGCAGGATAAAGAATAACTTAAAGTAAAGAATAGGTCGGTCAAGGGAAGTTGATTCATCAAGTAATATTTGAGTTGAAAGATAAGGGGCAGACTCTGAAGTCCGAGAAGAAGAAGAAACTAAATATCATTCTTGTTAGAAGGAGGTATAACCAACCAACCAACCAACCAACCAGGGGGCTCTTATACTCTATTTCAAATACTCAGGTACAAAACAATATATAACACATATCAGAATATAAATAAAAGGTAGGTAGTAAGATAACTAATGTGTACTTCATATAGCGATATAAAAATTACACAGTGACCTAACGGATGCAGACACTAAACCGGACTTAGCTAACACATAATCAGAATCCGGCTCTAAAGTCAGAATGAAACCACTACGTCTAAGAATTTCACTCTTTCCTATGAAAGCAATTTGAAACTGCTTTAAAAGATAAAACAACCCGTTTCGATGGGAAGAACCAGAGCTACTAGTAAGGATATATGAATGTTTGCTGCTTAATAATTGAACCTCTTTTATTGGGTTAGGAGACATTTTCCTTCTTACAGCCTCTGTGTCCTAAAGCGACGGGGCCTCTTTTGAAGTAAGTATTCGACGATGCTATACAAGGATTCCCAGGGCAAAGGCAGAAGAAAGCCATCATATAGCCTCCTTAGCCTTAATAGAGTTTGTGGGCCCATTAGTCAAAAAGGATTCAAACCTAGTCCAGTCTCAATTAACCAATCAATGTCCGCAATCTCCGACTATGACGGGTGAATCAAGAACTCCTTCAGATAAAGGTATTGATATGACAAATATTGATCTGGCTATCATGTCCCCATGCCCTTGGACGACTAGATCGCCAGTGTGATCGACCCGACACAGCGGAGCTAACTTGACACAGGCATGGAGGAGTCAACGATTATACGATCGACCTGACATGGGTAAGATTGACATGCCACAATTGTAGTAGGCAAAACACGTGCCTCACTACGAGGACCACAGATGGTGTGGAGAAGTATGACGACATGGTAAGCAATAGAGACAGTAAAGATCTCAGGTACGAACGACCTATAACACTCACTATAAAAGCTCCTGCACCTCTATGGAGCAGGGGGGATCGTTAATCGACAACTGAACTAACTTAACCATCGGAAGGGTCATGTCGGGAATCCCGCCCGACTCGACCTTCTCATAGGAATCCATGACCGACCCGAGCTATGAGTGTAGACTCCCGACCCGAGTTCCAACATATCCGCAGCCGACCTATCCAGTCGGACCCGAGGGCTCCTTCCATCCAACTGTGCTCCATCTCCTCTCTGTTCGAGATGATTGCGGACATGCTAGTGCATACGGGCCAGAACTAGTAGTGCCTACTCAGTAGACACGGAGGCATAGACCGCGTCTACCAAGCAGGCATGAAGATTTTTCACTATCATTTTGACGCTAGAAGGAGGGCCCATTTCACAAGAATGCCCATCTGGTAACTCAAATGCAGAGCACCACACGGAGTCGAACCACCCTCAACAAGCGGAAGAGGTCACCACGACAAGGCCGACTCCAAACTGTTTCTGGAGGATGATGACCGACCCGGGGTTCCCACCACTGGCGTCCAACCCCGCACCATTTGTCATCACGGCTGAGGCCTTTCTCAGCCTTATCAACCAAGTTAAGGCACTGGTTGGCATGGTCAGACCATTATACCCTACTTGCCATAGCTTATACAGTCGGTAACCCCACAATCGGCTCCTCCGACAACATTCCCCAGATGGAGTCACCCGTGGCCCCGAATCGAGAAATTCAACTCGAAATGGAAGTGCTACAATATCGGGCTGCGGAAGTTCACACGGGCTCCCCGACTGCTGCACTTGCTCAGTCACGAAGCCACTCTTGCGATCCGGTCTAAGCCAATCCCGACCTTGATACCCTCTCGTCTGATTCCACTGATTCATTATGGGAACAAGTCCGCTAAGTCCATCAGCGACTGGACGAGGTCCAGAAGGAGGTCCTCAAATCAAAGAGCGAGGTTAGAGAGAGCTCGAAAGGTGGCTCCCAGCCCTCGAACTCTATGACAATAGCTGCGACCCAATAGAATACATCACAACATTCTGTGCTTAAATGGCTTTGTATAACATGTCCGATGCATTAATGTATCGAGCTTTCCTGACCACTCTAAGTGGACTAGCTAGAACATGGTATTGTCGTCTAAAACTCGTCTCTATATCTCATTTGATTTATTGGCAAAAGAGTTTGAACTAAACGTTTTGGCAAGTGCACGCCTAAAATCGACCGCCGCCTCCCTTCTAGGGTTGGCCCAAGGAAATGACGAGTCCCTTTCCCAGTTTGTAAGATGATTCACATCGCAAGTTTGGGGAGTCCCTGAAGTCCATCCTTTCCTAGCTATCCAGGCATTCTTAATAGGACTTAAGCCATCAAGGTTTTTCTGGTCGTTGATCGAGTGACAGCCCATAACGGTACTCGAAATGCTATAGCGAGCGCATCAATATATAGCTGCCGAGATATTGGTGGCTGGCAAGCGAGATGAGTCATAGTGCCCCCGAGTAGAACAGCCCTAAGGACACCCCTCGGGAACACCAAAGAGGAGGGATGATAGGTCAGACATGTTGCCATCCAGACTTTCCCCAATACCCCTCAACTCAACTCGAATAGAGATCTTCTTTCATATTCGAGAGAAGGGGCTCCTGAAGGCTCCCAATCCAATGAAGACATGCTCCGAAAGACACGACAAAAGAAGGTATTATCGTTTTCAAAGGAAACATGGCCATGACACGGAGGAATGTCATGACTTGTAAATTCAAATTGAAGACCTCCTCCGGCATGAGCACTTGCATCACTATGTTCATGACCAATCTTCAGTCCCCGATAATCGACCCCCTCGAGACCCGTCGCCCCAACCAAAGGGGCTAATTGAGAAACAAATTGACGTCATCATTGGGGGGTCGGCTCGGGCGGCAACAGCTCCTCAGCGCGCAAGGCTTATGCATGCACTGAGGTTGGAAAGAGGCCTACGCATGAAGAAGACCTCGACATCACCTTCGGGTCGGGAAACGAAGAGTACCCCCGCCATGATGATGTTCTGGTGATCTCAATTCAAATGGCAAATGCCCGCATCATAAGGGTTATGATCAACATGGGAAGTTTAGCTGACATCCTATATGCTTTTCAAAAACTGGGATTGACTGACAAAGACCTCATTTCTCTGACATCTGCTTTGATAGGGTTCACCGGAGACTCCGTCTCCCCTATGGGGGCAGCCACGAGGTCAAAAACTCTTATGGTGTCGTTTATGGTGGTGAAACTTCCATCAGCATATAATGCCATCATTGGACGACCGACTCTCAACCGACTCAAGGTGGTTATTTCAACTTACCACAGACTCATGAAGTTCCTGACTTGGGCGAGGGTGGGTGAAGTCAGGAGTAACCCAAGAGAATCCAGGTAATGCTATCTGATGGCAATAACGCTGCCTAAAAGGTCGAAAGTCCAAACGGCCGCTACGGCCCCCCCAAAGTCCTGAAGATAACACTTGAGATCCCAACCCAGCAGAGCAAGTTTTGGAGGTGCCTCTTGATCCAAGTAACCCAGACAAGTTGGTGAAGATCGGTTCGGGACTCTCGGAAGACCAGCGAGTATAACTAGTTGAGTTCTTGGGAAAGAATGTGAATATCTTTGCGTGGTCCCCAAAAGACATGTCGGGGGTCGACCCAGAGGTCGCTCAACACCATTTGAACATCACACCCAACACCTGACCCATCAAGCAGTGCCCACGGAAGTTTGCTCCCGAGCGACAAAAAGTCATAGAAGATGAGGTCGCTCGCTTGTTAGATATGGAGCTCATCGAGGAAGTGAAGTACCCGACCTGGTTATCCAAAATTGTACTTATTAAAAAAGCTAATGAAAATTGATGAATGTGTGTTGATTATACCGATCTCAATCGGGCTTGCTCAAAGGACTGTTAGCCCCTTCCTCGCATTGATCAGTTGGTGGATGCCACGTCGGGACATAAGTTGCTCCTTTATGGATGCCTTCTTGGGATATAATTAAATCTGAATGGCTCCGAAAGACAGAGAAAGTACGGCCTTTATTACTTATAATGACACCTACTGCTACAAAATGATGTCGTTTGGGCTGAAGAACACCGAAGCGACATACCAATGGTTGGTGAATTGTATGTTCAAAGACCAAGTCGGGAGGAACATGGAGATTTATGTGGATGACATAATAGTCAAAAGTTGAAAGACCGAGGCCCACCTCTCAGATCTAGCAGAGACATTCCGTACACTAAGGAGACGCACAATGCGACTCAACCCGGCCAAATGTACCTTCGGCATCACGTCTAGAAAATTTCTCGATTTTATCGTGCATCAACGAGGAATAGATGCAAACCCTGACAAGATAAAGGCGATACAGGAGATGCAGTCCCCGAGGTCAGTAAATGAAGTCCAATGACTCACAGGCAGGTTACCAGCGTTGAGTCGCTTCATCTCCTGCGCCGGAGATAAAAGCTCGACCTTCTTCCGAGCACTAAGGTTGGCAAAGGATTTCAAGTGGACCCCAAAGTGCGAGGAAGCATTCCGCCAGCTAAAGAGCCACATCGAACACCTACCTCAGTTGGCATCAATAAAAGATGGAGAGCCTCTAGGCTTGGCGGTCAGCTCAGTTTTGGTGAAGCTCGACAAAGCTGGACAAAAGCCAGTCTACTACACCAGCCACGTCTTGGCGGGTCCCGAACTTTGCTACCCCCCCATCGAAAGATTGGCCTTGGCATTGATTATAGCATTGAGGAAGCTAAGGCCATAGTTCCAGACATATCCCATCTGCTAGTTACAGGTACCCTGCAAGCCAATCACGCAAGTGATGGCACGTGTGACACACTGCGTAATCTTTTTGCTTATGATTAATATTGACATATTCTCACATTATATTATATATAGCATATATATTGTGATGTCCTTGGTTTTGTGCAATGAGAATCGGATCATGATGAGATCATGATAATGAGATCGATTCATCTTTAAACACAAATCATAAATAATTTCGGTCATAAGTTACTCAAGAGAGACATCGAAATAACCAGACAGACCAGTGTACTATATACCTGTCCATATGATAGAGGCGGCTGGTCTCTGTCATTGAAGAATGAGTTTACTGATTGATCCACTTATGGAATATTGTATAGTTAATGATACCTAATATCAATAATGATTCCATAGTCCCAATTGTATATCTGGTCCTTGGACTTGAGACACCAAGGATGCCTTGTATGGGTACTCTTTTCTTTGACGCCGGACTTACAGGTTTGGAAAGCTCCAGATCTGGTACAATTGGTTATCAGGATTGGTAGCCAACCTTACGAAGGTAATTGAGTGTCAATAGAGGATCATCCACTCTTAGTATCACGAGAGGAATATCCCATATGTACTTGCTTAGACAAATCCCTGGCCAGAGTCATATGGATTGAGAGAGAAAGAGTTTTTTGGTAGAATCCGATAGAGGAAGATAAACTAATTCTGTATGTGACCTGACAGTACCATATCCAATATACGATCTCTGGAATATTAGTTGGATGAGGGATTATAGATACATGGTAACTGTGGAGAGACAGGTCCGATGGATTTGATCCCGTTGTACCATCTGGGGACTATGGTGTATTAGCCTAGTACGTCCATAGTTGATAAGTCAAGTGAATTATTATGGAGATAATAATTCATTATATCAGAATGAGTTCTGATGGGAGAAACTCACGACCAACTTGGTATCGAGCATAGAGTGTCACACACATATGGTGGATGCTTCAGCAAATAGAGGATCAGATGGAGATCCAATTAGCCCATATTCTCATGAGATGAGACCCTATGCTGATGGGCTCCTTGATTAAGGCCCAATTATAGGCCTAAGGAGATTATTAGATAGAGATCCAATAATGCAAGATTAGTGGGTAATTGGATGGAGATCCAATACCCACTAAGGCAGGAGCCCTAGGGTTTTCTTGGTGGCTCTCTATAAATAGGATGGGAGACTCTTAGTTGATAGGCTACAACTTTAGCCACCACCTCCTATTCTCCTCCCTCCCTCTGAGCAAGAGTTGCAAGACCAGATTAGAGGAGTTTCGCTGCAGAGATCCATCGTATGGATACCGCTAGAAAGGAGGACGCTTGACCTCCTTCATCTTCTCCATTCGAATCTGGAATACAGGGATATATAATCTCCCTAGGTAAAATCAATCTCTCATACATCGTGGTTTTTTGGTTTTTGTCGTTCTTCTCACAACCCAATCTTTTACACGATGATTTGATCTAGTGGGAAATCGATTTTTGTTTTGATTTTCGTTGCACATGTGATGCACCCGCTGAGGTTTCCCAATACCATCAATGTGATAACCAACCAACCGTTACGTTACAGGTCGGATGCTCAAATGGTCGATAGAGCTGGGGAATTCAACATCGAGTATGAGGCAAGAATAATGATTAAAGGTCAAGTGATAGCGGACTTCCTCTTAGAACTCGCACCTTCAGAGATCCCGACGAGCTCAGACCTTGTGTGGACACTGCACATCGACGGTTCTGCCAACTTGGAGAGAGGAGGTGTTGACTTGGTGCTCAAAGATCCCTATGCACATCTATGATCATGATCTTCGGTTGGAATTCAAAGCCATGAACAATGAAGCGAAATATGAAGCACTGCTGTTCAGTTTAAAAGTCGCTACCAAACTTGGCGTGAAAAATATAGAAATATTTACTGACTCTCAGCTCATTGCAGGTCAGGTCAATGGAGATTTCGAGGCCCGAGAAGAGGCGATGGTCAAGTACCTAGCTGAGGTGCGTCGGATGATGGATCAATTTCAGAGATGCGTCATCACCAAAGTGCCCCGATCCGAGAATTCTCGACGCCTACAGCTTGCACCTTCTGCGTCACCACGGTAGGGAATAGTAAGGATCCCCAAACCTTCCATCAATCCAAGCATGATATCTATCACAGAAGAAGAAGGAAGTTGGATCAGCGAAATCATCCATTTCAAGGAAACGGGAGCCCTCCCCAAGGACAAAGCGGCTGCCCGATGGATCAAGAGGGCGAGATCATGGTACTACATCATTAATGGTCAGCTCTATCGACAAGGCTTTAGCCGACCCCTTATTCGGTGTTTGCACCCGACCGAAGCGCGTACCAGTATAGTTGAGACCCATGAGGGCATATGTGGAGACCATATTGGCGCCCGAACCTTATCGCACAAGATTCTCAAGCAAGGTTACTATTGGCCCACCATGTGTAAAGATGCTCAAACTTATGTGCAAAACTACGAGCAATACCATAAGCATGCCCAGATCTAGCATCAAATGATGGTACCGGTCATAACCGCCGACTGCGCTTGGCCTTTTGTTCAATGGGGAATGGACCTCCTCGGTCCCTTCCCCCCGGCTTCAGGGCAACGGAAGTTCCTAATAGTAGGAGTTGATTATTTCATGAAGTGGCTCGAGGCCGAGCAATTGGCCTCCATTATCGAAAGGCAAGTTGAAGGATTTGTGTGGAAAAATATTATAACTAGGTTCGATCTTCCTAAAGTAATAATCACAAACAATGGGACATAATTTAATAATGCAAAATTTAAAGCATTTTGCCAAAGCTATCACATTCAACTTAAATTTAGCTCGGTCACCCACCCATAAGCCAACGGACTTGCCAAGGTGACGAACGGGCCATCCTAAACCCCAACAGGGGAATCTCCCTATAACCTTGCTTTTGGAACTAAGGCTGTACTTTCTCCCGAGGTGGTTTTCCCGACACTCTGAATTTAAACGCATGACGAGGAGGCATCCAACCAACAACTACGCTAAAATCTTAATCTGCTGGAGGAGAAGCGAACCGACGCCCATCTGCGGATGTTAGCTTATAAAAAGGCCGTCTCCAGACTTTATGATCGTCGAGTGCACCCTTGGTTCATCAGGGTGAGCGACCTGGTGCTACGGATAGCCAAGGTCAGCGACCCGACCCGGTCCCATGGAAAGTTGGCACCGAATTGGGAAGGACCCTACCGAGTTATGGATGTTGTCCGGGAAGGAACTTACACATTGGCAACTGCGGAAGGGTGAATGTTAGTGAGAACATGGCACATTTCAAACCTTTAAAAATTTTATATATAATGTGGAAGATAGTGTTATCATTTGTATTAATGAAATGTACTTACAAAAGATGTCGGGAGCAAAATAGGACACTCCCCGACCCCGATTACAAAATGTTTTGTATGCAAGAAGAGGTTTGGCAAAAACAACACGTTACCTGACCTCGATAAAAAATTGAAATTATAGGTTATGACTCGGGCAGGTCCGAGTTGTTGAAGGCCTATTGCCTCTCCATGGGCACCAAATCGTCCTCAGGCCTGATGGTAAGAGGATCTTCCTCGACCCCCGAGTCTGGGTGCAAAGAGCGAAAACAGGCCAGAGCGACCCAATAGCCATATTCGTATGTAACTCGGCCCATCCTCTTTAAACCTTCCTTGAAGCCAGCCGACTCCTTATAGTCATTGACCGCTTGTCTCGGCAACTCGGCCCGGGCGCTCTCCAGGGCTTTCATCGACTGCAATAGCTCGTCATCCATCTTCCGAGCCCTGACCCATGCCTCCTTCAACAGCTTCTGGACCTCAGATAAGTCACCTCGGGCTTTGTTTAATTCTTTCTTGGAGGCTTCGAGTCGTTGGAGCGCCTAATCTCAATCACGCTTCATCTTCTCGAGCTTCTTTTCCAACTCGGAAGCATGCTCTTCAGCCGCGACGATTGCCTCCGGACCCCCTCCAGATTTCAAGGCGTCGATCTCTTGCTGGAGATTGGTGATGCGATAGTCCATAAAGGTTATCAACCGACCCGCATCATGGACTCGGTCGAATAATGCCATCTGAACATGTTGGTTCTACACAAAACAACAATCGTCAGGACAAAATCGAAGGAGAGCCCGAGACATAGAGATGAGGGTTGGAAGGTTACCAGCACCATCTCTTTGGTGGCTTGGGCTAGTAGTACCTCCGATGGGAGCGTATACAGCTCCCTCGCCAACTACGGGTGCAGGAGTCCCCTTTCAAACTCCTCTATGGCTGACGGGTCATTCCAGACCTTCATCAAGTTCTTCAGCTTCCCCCATCTGGCCTGCATCTCCTTGTCGAGGTCCTGATGAGCCAGGTCGGACATGTACAGGGCATAATACCCCGCATCATATTTTTGGACCTTCATTTTGAAGAGATCTTTCATAGACCTGGGGCGGTGGAAGACTGGCAACGCATCCTCCTCGACGGACTCCACGAGCATCTCGGGCTCTTCGACCGGTGTTGTGGCTCCTTGCCCTTGGAATGGCGCCATGACCCCCCTTCACCATGGCGAGACTTGTGCCTCCTGGACAGAATCTTCACCTTCTTGTGCCTCCGAGCGAGATCGTCGATCTGTTTAGTCAATGTATCGGTTGGCCTCTTGGAAGAAGTCTTCGGGGCTTCTCTCATTGGGGAGATGCTGACCTCCTGAGCCGGCACCGCAGCACGAATCGAAGGGGTTTTCCCTCTAGACACCTTCGGCATTCCATGCAGATCGTCGAGATCCATCTGATATGCACCCCGACCCATAGGTTAGAAAAAACAACCCAGAAAGTCGAAATAGTACAAATATAATAGTACCCCTAGAGGTCGGGCTGAGACCCACCTCGACCAGCCAAAGCTCAGTCATCTCCTTAATCATGCATGAAGAGAAAAGAATTCCCTTCAGCCTACCGACCAGGATGAACTCCTCCTTAGATAGATACGGGGGGACGTTACCGATCGGATGTGCCGACCAGTCGAGTCTGAACCCCCAATTCGGACCACTCACAAAAAGATAGTGAGACTTCCAACCTTTGTTGTTGGAAGGAGCCTCACTAACCCTAAAACCGACACGGGCGATAAGATAGTAATTTCCTTGACTCTTGCAAAGGCGAAAATATGCCATGAACAAGTCCCGAGTCAGGATAATCCCATCCCCTCGGTATTGGCCTAAAAACACAACAAGGTAGCGCCACGAGTTGGGCGCTACTTGACTTATGGAGATCCTCCACTATATGATACATTCCTCTATGATGGGATGAAGCGAAAATCAAAAATCGGCTTCCAAAGCATCCATCGAGATGCACACCCCGAGCGCGTTCGAACTATAGGGACGCTGCCCAGATCGCAGAATGTGCAACCCGTACTCAGCCAGGATGCTGTATTGCTCCCTAATGGCAGCAAGTGACCCCTTGGTCACCATCGTGTCCAAGTCATGACCCGCTTTCATGACCTCCAAATCCCTTAGGACCCTCGCATTGACTGGCGATGGGGGCCCCAAAGACGCTCCCGAGGAACTTGCCTCGGGCTCTCCCAGACCTGTTCCCCCCGACCACAGAGAAAGAATAATCCTAATGCTACTCGAAGAGTCCAAGGAGGTTATTCCGACCTGTTTAGAAAACATCGACTGAAGGGGGCTAGGAGGAGATCCAAGGGAGGAGCAAAATAACGCTTAACGAAGAAGTGATGTCTCAACCTGGCCATAGCGAACTTATAGGATCCAAGGGCGTCGTTTCAGCTTCCCGAGACAAAGCAAGGGACCACCCCAAAACAACCTGGTGCATTAAATGCATAACCGCATTGAATGCATAGCTGCACTAAGTGCGCTATGATATAGAAAAATTAACAACAAAAATAATAATAATAAAAATGAATAAAAAATAGTAACATGATAAAATAAGATAAATTTCATAAGTTTGCCCTCGGCCATATCTCAAAGATTTGTGCCTGAGCTCACCCTCTCAGTCAAATCTTAAAGGTTTGTGCCCGAGTTCTCCCTCTCGGCCAAATCACAAAGATTTGTGCCCGAGTTCACCCTCTTGGCCAAATCACAAAGATTTGTGCCCTTGTTCGCCCTCTCGGCCAAGTCTCAATGATTTGTGCCCGAGTTCCCCCTCTCGGCCAAGTCTCAATGATTTGTGCCCGAGTTCCCCCTCTCGGCCAAATCTCAAAGATTTGTGCCTGAGTTCCCCCTCTTGGCCAAATCTCCAAGATTTGTGCCTGAGTTCTCCCTCTCGGCCAAATCACATAGATTTATGCCCGAGTTTGCCCTCTCGGCCAAATCACATAGATATGTGCCCGAGTTCGCCCTCTCGACCAAATCATATAGATTTGTACCTGAGTTCACCCTCTCGGCCAAATCTCAGAGATTTGTGCCCGAGTTCGCCCTCCCGGCCAAATCACATAGATTTGTGCCCAAGCTCACCCTCTCGGCCAAATCTCAAAGGTTTGTGCCCGAGTTCCCCCTCTCGGCCAAATCTCAGAGATTTGTGCCCGAGTTTGCCCTCTCGGCCAAATCACATAGATTTGTGCCCAAGTTCGCCCTCTCGGCCAAATCATAAAGACTTGTGTCTGAGTTCGCCCTCTTGGCCAAATCATAAAGATTTGTGCCCAAGTTCACCCTCTTGGCTAAATCACAGATTTATGCCCGAGTTCACCCTCTCGGCCAAATCACAAAGACTTGTGCCCGAGTTCGTCCTCTCGGCCAAATCTCAGAGATTTGTGCCCGAGTTCGCCCACTCGGCCAAATCTCAATGATTTGTGCCCGAGTTCCCCCTCTCAGCCAAATCACATAGATTTGTGCCCGAGTTCGCCCTCTCGGCCAAATCAGATAGATTTATGTCCAAGTTCGCTCTCTCGACCAACTCACATAGATTTATGCCCGAGTTCGTCCTCTTAGCCAAATCACAAAGACTCGTGCCCGAGTTCACCCTCTCGGCCAAATCTCAAAGGTTTATGCCCGAGTTCCCTCTCTTCGTCAAATCTCAAAGATTTGTGCCCGAGTTCACCCTCTCAGCCAAATCACATAGATTTGTGCCCGAGTTCACCCTCTCGGTAAATCACATAGATTTATGCCCGAGTTCACCCTCTCGGCCAAATCACATAGATTTGCACTCGAGTTCGTCCTCTCGATCAAACCTCAGGGATTTATACCCATGTTCGCCCTCTCGGCCAAATCTCAAAGGTTTGTGCTCAAGTTCCCCCCTCTCGGCCAAACCTCTGAGATTTGTGCCCGAGTTTACCCTCTCAGCCAAATCTCAAAGATTTGTGCCCGAGTTCGCCCTCTTGGCCAAATCACAGATTTGTGCCTGAGTTCATTTCCCGAGCCCCAGCTCAGTCGGATCGGCCACCGGGTCTTAAACCTGACCAGTTTATTTCTCGAGCCCCTGCTCAATCGGATCAGCTTCCGGGTACTTAAACTCGACCAGTCCATTTCTGAGCCCCAGCTCGGTCAAATCAACCACCGGGTACTAAAACCTGGCCAGTTCATTTCTCGAGCCCCTGCTCGGTCGGATCAACTTTCGGGTACTTAAATTTGACCAGTTCATTTCTTGAGCCCCTGCTCGATCAAATCAGCTTCTGGGTACTTAAACCCGACCAATTCATTTCCTGAGCCCCTGCTGGATCGGATCAGCTTTCGGGACTAATTTCACTCCACTGCAAACCCATGGCTCGACACAAGACCTCATCTTCAGCACCATAATCGGGCACCTCGAGAAGGTCTTCTGGGAATGATATGGTAAATATTGACCTGACTACCATGTCCCCGCGCCCTTGGATGACTAGATCGCCAGCGTGACCAACCCAACACAGCGGAGCCGACCTGACATAGGCATGGAGGAGTCAACGATTGTACGGCCAACCTGACATGGGTAAGGTCGACACGCCATAGCTGCAGCAAGCAAAACACGTGCCTCACTGCGAGGATCATGGATGGTGTGGAGAAGTATGACGACATGGTAAGCAATAAAGGCAATAATGATCTCAGGTATGAACGACCTGTAGCACTCACTATAAAAGCTCATGCACCTCTACAGAGCAGGGGGGATCGCAAATCGACAACTGAACTAACTTAACCATCAGAGGGGTCACATCGGGAACCCCACCCGACCCGACCTTCTTGCAGGAATCCATGACCGACCCGAGTTGTGGGTGCATACTCCCGACTCGAGTTCCAACATATTCACAGCCGACCTATCCAGTCGGACTTGAGGGATCCTTCCATCCAACTGTGCTTCATCTCCTCTCTATCCGAGATGATTGCAGGCATGCTAGCGCACATGGGCCAGAACTAGTAGTGCCTACTCAGTAGACACGGAGATATAGACCATGCCTACTAGGCAGGCATGAAGAGTTTTTACTATCAGGTATAAAGCAGCTTCTTCGAGAAGAAGAGAAAACTTATTCGACCACTCAAAGAAGGAAACACAGAACTCTTTAACGAAAGAAATAAGTCTTATTAGACAAGAAGAATAGGCCCGACCAAGAGAGAGTTAAGTTCTAAAATGAATTAAGGGAGGAATGGATTCATTGGCAGTCTTCTGATTATAAACATGAGAAGGCTTTGGACAGGATGTCGAACCAAAAAAGATAACCTATTTTTGCAGCTATAGGTGGACCTAAGAAGATAAGATGAGGCGAATGACAAAGTAAGTAAAGAAAGAATAAAGGGGAGAGGGTATCGAACAACTAATTAAGCCTATGAAATTATAGCTGTTCTATAGGGGCCCAGTTTGTTAGATCTTCGTGTGAGTGAAAAGGTAGCAGCTATGTTCAGAATTGACAGTAACAAGAGGGAAACCACTTTGAAATAAGAGCAGTTTTCTATGCTAATCCGAATCGTGCCGCTAATCAGTCTTTATTTAAGAGCTCTATAGAAGAGAAAGGGACCCCCTATCTCCAAAGTAGCTCTTTAAGTTCACTCTTTTCTTTGGTAAGCATTAGTTAAAAAAAGTTGAGTCTAGGGTTAGTGATAAGTTTAATAATGGTCTCCTTCCCAATTCGGATGATGTGGTCAAGGCCAATCCGATGTGGAACGACCGACGTAGAAGAACGGGGTCGACTGACTAAGCTCCCAAACCCGCCCTTTGATACACACGAGCAACATGTCATTAACAAGTAAATAAACCCAAGGTTTGGTAGCATAGGATGCCGTATAGTTGCCAGTAGATCTCATAAGAAGTTAAGGAAACCACACGACAACAGAGCAGAAGCAATACGCAACCGGTAGCATGAACAGCAGCCGGCGGTACGTGTAATATTAAACTGGCTAGTAGAGAATGCCAAAAGTATGATGAGGTCGAGACATGACTAGTCGACTATGTATAGGTATAAAAGGGGTACCCCAAGGGCAGCTCAGGGGGGCTCTTTCTCTACTTCAGTCCAGGGACCTACCACCCGATCAAAGGTCTTTCCTTGCAAGAACAGCTCCACAAGATTAGAAGGAAGACCCACACCGAAGTGACAACCCGAGCCGAGCATTCGCATGCATCATCTTCGGACTACAATGCGTTGGGCCCCTCTTACACTCATGGCCTGAACTCCTTTGTGCTGACTCCTCGGACACGGAAGAGAACACACAACATTTTGGCGCTAGAGGAAGGGCCCAATGTCGCAAGAGTGCTCAACGCCTATCAACCCTAGGGAAGATGTCCCTCCCATGACACAACCAACCTCGGGGGGAACCCTTCGACCCCTGCTTGCACTCCCTTCACTCGGAGACGGGAACATGCCTTCCCATACCCCCAGGCAATATTGGAGCTTACTCAATGACCCTGGGCTAACTCCACCCCTACCGAGCCCAAGGACCTCGGTGGTAACTCCCAAGGCCTTTCAGGGGCTTATCAACCAAGTCTAAGCTATAGCGAGAATGCTTTAAGCAATTATCTCCTATATCTCGTAGCTCACCCAACAACCGAGCCCACACCCTCCCTACACTAGACAAGAGTAATGCTACCACAGAATGGGTAGCCTTTGATGGCCCGCTCTGTCGATAATCTGCCCCATTTCTCATCGAAGTTGGATCAGGCCCCCTCGAGCGGCGCAGCCAAGTGTCTGGAGCCTGTACCCAGTGCATCAGCCCGTAGCTTTCTGGACCATGACACACTCTCCTCGGATTCCATTGATTCTCTAAGGGAGCAACTGCGCCTAGTGAATCAGAGGATTGATGACGTCTGTAGGACCCTAAGGACGAAGGATGAGCATGGCGAAGGTCCCCTCCGTGGCTCTCCCTTCATTCAAGAAATTCAAGATGCACCTATCCCATCACACTTCTGCCTCCCAATGCTGGAGGCGTATGATGGCAGCTCCGATCCAACAGAGCACGTGGTTGTGTCCATGCATAGATGACTTTGTATGGTATGTCAGATGCCATAATGTGTCGGGCTTTCCTGATGACTCTCCGAGGGATCGTCCGAGGATGGTACGACCGGTTGCCACCCTCCTCCGTTCACTCTTTCGATCAACTTGCAATGGAGTTTGAGGCCAACTTCCTCTCTAGCGCACAACCAAAGCCAACCATCGCATCCCTCCTCAGGATGAGGTAGAAGGAGGAAGAACACCTCGGCTAGTACCTCGCCCATTTCACAGACAAAATTAGGGCCATTCTTGATGCACACCTGTTGTTTGTCATCTAGGTTTTCATGATTGGGAATAGGCCTTCCTGCCTCTTCTGGTTGCTTATGGAGTGACCCCCCATGATTGTACCAGAAATATTGCAGAGGGCCAACCAGTACATCACCGCTGAGATTATAATGGCGAAGAAACATGAAGATCATAAGTGCCCCTAGGCTGAGCCCTCTCGGGGCCCACCCCCTGGGCTCCCAAGGAGGAGGACGGAGAGAGGTAAGCAGACAGTTCCTTAGTCGACCAATATCCTGCTCAACTCCACTCGGATCAAGATTTTTCTCCAAATCCAAGAGAAGGGACTCCTCAAAACTCCTAACCCGATGAGGTCTCGAGCCGAGGACCTGGACCGTAGATATTATTGTCGCTTCCACCATGACTCACGATATCGAGAAGTGCTATGATTCGAAGAACCGGATCAAGGACCTCATATGTCACGACCACCTCAACTGATACATAATGAAGCTGTGCAAGCCATCCCTCCATCCAAAAGGTCCTGTCGAGAGGTAGTTAGACGTCATAGTGGGCGGCCCGGTCATGGGTGGCGTTAGCTCCTCGGCAAGGAAAGCCTATACCCACGTGGAAGTTCAGAAGAGGCCCCAACCCTAGGGTGATCCTGGGATCACCTTCGAATCTGAGAGTGAATACCCAGATCACGACGACGCCCTGGTGGTCATGGCCCATATTGCAAATGCCCGCGTCAGGCGTTTCATGATAGATATAGGGAGCTTCGCCAACATATTATACCTTGATACTTTTCATAAGCTCAGAATGACTAACCGTGACCTCATCCCCATGACTTCAACTTTAACAGGGTTTACCGGTGACGCGATAACTCCAGTAGGTGTTGCAACTCTCCCTATAACTTTCGACAATGAACCAAGAACCAAGACCCTCATGGTTCCTTTTATGGTGGTGGACCTCCCCTCAGCTTACAACATGATTGTCGAGTGGCCAACTCTCAACAAACTACGGGCGGTCATCTCCACATATCACGGCAGCATGAAGTCCCAACTAGCATGGGGCCAGGAGAGATCAAGAGTGACCCACGAGAGCCAAGGCGATGCTACCTAGTGGCAATGACCATCCCTAAAAAAAAAAGGCAAGGAGACTCTAGTTCCCAAACCCCAAGAACCTTATAGACCCGACACTGGACCCGAGCCCACTGAACAAATACTAGAAGGACCACTGAAAAAGGATCGCTCGGAGAGGACTGTGCAAGTTGGGTTAGCTCTACCTGAAGATCAACATATCCAGCTCATAGACTTCCTTGGATGCCATTTCGACGTCTTCGCCTAGTCGATGAGTGACATGCCAGGCATACATCCACAGATTGCACAGTATCGACTGCACACCGCCCCTAGGGCTCGCCCAGTGTAGCAGAAGCCAAGAAAGTTAGCCCTTGACTGGCAAAATGCCATTGAAGAAGAAGTTGATCGACTATTGGAGGCCAGATTCACAATGGAGATTAGGTACCCAATTTGGTTATCTAATGTAGTTCTTGTTAAAAAGACTAATGGAAAATACGCATGTGTGTTTATTACACTGACCTTAATCAGGCTTGCCCGAAGGACTGTTATCGACTACCGAGGATTGATCAACTGATAGACTCTATATTCGGGTATGAACTCCACTCATTCATGGAAGGATACAATCAAATCCGAATGACCCCTCAGGATCAGGAGAAGACAGCCTTCATCACACATCAAGGAACCTACTATTATAGAGTAATGTCATTCGGACTAAAGAACGCGGGAGCTATTTACCAGAGAATGGTCAACCAATTATTCAAGGATCAGCTGGGCAAAAATATGGAAGTTTATGTTGATGACATGATCATCAAAAGCAAGTGAATGCAGACACACCGTGTAGACCTCATTAAGACATTCTGAACCCTTAGAAAGTTTATAATGAAGCTCAGCCCAGACAAATGTGTCTTTGGCATGGCATCATAAAACTTCCTTGACTTCATCATTCACCAACGAGGGATAGACGTGAACCCGGAGAAGATTAGGGCCATTATTGACATGAAGCCGCCACAGACCGTCAAAGAAGTTCAATGCCTCGTCAGGAGGTTAACAATAATATGGCGACCGAAGTTACCCCATCCTGTGGGCATTAAAGTAGAATAACGACTTCAATTGGGGCCTTGAGTGCGAGCCAGCATTCCAAGATCTCAAGGCCCACCTTGTGACCTTACCTCGAATGTCCTTGGTCAACCCAGGTGACTAGCTCGAGCTATACCTCTCCACCTCAGAGCGAGCTGTCAGCTCGGTCCTAATAAAGCTCGACGGGAATAGCCAACGACCTGTCTACTACTCCAACCATATTTTGCAAGGCACAGAGGAGTGATACCCTCTAATAGAGAAACTCGCTCTTGCCCTAGTCCTCGCGGCTAGGAAGCTAAGGCCATACTTCCAGACCCACACCATCAAGGTAGTCACTAATCATCCGCTACATTAAATTTTCTCTAAATTTGACATTGCAGGATGGATGCTTAAGTGATCAATAGAGCTTAGCAAATTCGACCTGGAGTATACACCAATGAGGGTAATCAAAGCCCAAGCTATTACCGATTTCTCCTTGGAGCTGACTGCCCTAGAGCCCCCCTAGAGCAAGCCTACATGGACCCTCCACGTGGATAGATCGACGAATTCCTCTAGGGCAGGAGCCAGGATAGTCTTGAGAGACCCCGACGAGCAAACCTGGGAACATGTCGTGCACCTAAAATTTTTAATTACCAACAATGAAGCAAAATACAAGGTGTTGTTGCTCGAACTACGACTGGCCACTAGGCTACAAATTGAACACCTAGAGGTGTTCACTGACTCCCAATTGGTCGCCGACCAAATGACGGGAGCTTCGAGGCTCGAGAACCGAACATGGCCTGCTATCTTGCTGAGGCTTGTCGGCTGATAGGTATGACCAAGTACTTCAAAATCTTTCAAATCCCACACTTCAAGAATGCTAGGGCCAATGCCCTGGCCCAGTCGGCCTCTACCGACGCAGTCGGTGAGTTGCCAACCATTCCCAGCCTTTTCCAGCTAATGGTCACCACTATTAAAATGGCAACCATGGTCATTCATCCCGATTAGAGGGAGTAAATGCTACACTATAAGAAAGATGCGACTCTCTCGGCGGACAAAGCCGCCACCCATCGAATCAAAAGAACTAAAGCATGGTTTAATACCGTTAATGGGTGCGCCTTTATAAAAGAGCTTTCAGCCAGCCCCTATTGCGGTGCTTATCAAAATCCGAGGCTGATGTTGTGCTTACCGAGGTTCACGAGGGGATATGTGGTGAACATATTAGAGGGCGTACCTTGGCTTTCAAAATCCTCCGCCTCAGGTATTATTGGTCGACCATGCAAGCATATGCAAACCTACGTCAAGAAGTATGTGGAGTGTCATAAACATTCCCATATTCCTTATCAACTAGCCTTGCCACTCTCAACGACTCACTGCGCTTGGCCTTTTGTGTAATGGGGGATGAACCTCCTCAGCCTGTTCCAATAAGTTGCGGGGCATCACAAGTTCCTAATCGTCGGGGTGGACTATTTCATCAAGTGGGTTGAGGTTGAGCCATTGGCCTTAACCACCGAGAAGCAGATGGAGAATTTCGTCTGAAAAAATATCATAACGAGGTTCAATATCCCGAAGATCATAGTCACAGACAATAAGACGCAGTTCAACAACCCTAAGTTCAAGGCTTTTTGCCAAAACTATTGGATTCAACTGAAGTTCAGTTCGGTGGCTTTTCCCCAAGCCAACGGATTGGCAAAGGTAACCAACAAAAGCATACTTGAAGGACTTAGAAGATGAGTGACAGGGGCTCTAATAGCCTGGGTCAAAAAGCTCCCTAGTGTCTTATGGGCTTCGTGGACGACGTTGAAGACCCCTACGGGGGAGTCCCCCCTATAGCCTAGCCTTCGCCACCGAGCTCATCCTCCTCTCGAGGTGATCTTCCCGATGCTAAGGATCAAGAACTTCACCACCAAAGCATGCCTCAGGAAAAATCTCGACATGCTTGAGGAACGTAGGGCCAAAGCACACTTGAATAACCTACATTACCAGAGGGCGATCGCTCAACTTTACAATTGGAGGATCTGACCCCGACCTGTCGGTACGGGATACTTGGTCCTCAGGAGGGCCAAGCTCAGCGACCCCGGACGCACCCGAGGAAAACTTGCCCCGAGATAGGAGGGACCATACCATGTCACCCGAGTTATTCGAGATAAGACTTACATTCTATCGATGATGGAAGGGAGGGCACTCCCTCAGACTTGGCATGTGTCGAACTTGAAAAAGTTATATGTCTATATGACAGACTAAAGACTCGACATCTTAACACAATCTAGATAACAGAGTTTGAAAAGTAGTTTTATTGATGGGTGAGAAAACAAAAGGCAGTTGATCGACTGATACAAATGGGGCTTTGATGCCCGACACATAGGATATTGTAAGGTCTACTTCTCTAAAGGAGAACTGTCATTGAAGGGTTGGCTGAGGTCCATCTTGACGTTGGCATCCTTGGGGCACTCGACGAATGGGTCTTGCTCCACCTCTATCTCCAGATGTTTCCCTCGTAGCTGCTCGAGCGCTACCAAGTACCCGAACTTGTAGCTGACCCATCCCATCTTCTCAAGGCCCGACTCAAATCTTTGGTATTCCTTATAAGTGGCCACCACCTTCACTTCCTCGTCCTTCAATTCAGCCTCGAGAAGTGCCACCGTCTTAGTTAATGATAGCACATCTCCTTCTAGATGAGCTTGCTCATTCTGAGCCCCATCCAAGCTGGAGTGCAGAATCCCAACTTCCTCCTCTAGCCTCCTTTGCTGGGTCTTGAGGGACTCCAACTGCCCTTGCAACTTATTGACGTCCCCCTCTAATTCCTTTGTATGGGACTCGGCAGCCGCGACCAAATCCGGGTCGGCCCGACCCTTGAGCTCCTTGTTGGTGGCTCGAAGCACTAGAATTCTCTCGTGCTGGCTCCAAAGCAACCGACAAGCATCATGCACCTGGTCGATGAGAGCAGTAATAAAATGAAATCCCTGCGAAGAGAAGGAAAAGAGAAAGCTCAGACAACAGGAAAGAAAGAAGGGAATGTAAGAAAGGGCGCTTACCCAGACGACTGATTTGCTGGCCCTGTTCATAAGCTCCTCATAGGAGCATTCGTACGCTTGCTTCACCAAGGTTGGATGCAAAGCCCCGTGCAGGTATTCCCTAGACAACGGACCTTCGGTCCAAAACTGGCTAGACCGAGTGATGGCCGACCACCTTGGCATTAGAGGATCTTCACCCTCGGCAACCTTCAGCTGCGTCATGACAGTGGCAAAGTACCTCTCCGCCCCCACGTGGTCCTCCACTCACATAGCTCCTAGAGGGTATAACCTCATTCCGGAGCCTCCTCCATCGCTACTAGCTTTTCCCCTTTCCTGAGGGGACCCTGGTGGTGCACCCCGAGGCGTCCGCCTGATGCTCGGGAGTCTCTCTCCGACTGTGCTTCCTTAGACTCAGTCCATCATCAATGCTGGGATACTTCTCGGCCAAGGAGTCAGCAACCACCATAGAAGCGGACATGCCAGTTGTCGGGGAGGCCGCCGATCTGCTGCCCACCCAGCCACCAGACTTCATCTTTCCGAGATTAAACATTTCTACACAGCAAGGTACAATCAGTAAAACACTTAAAACAATGAGCAAATAGAAGAAACATACCCTGGGGGGTCGGGTTGAGGCCCGCCTTGGCCAACCAGGCCTCATTCATGTCCTTCACCCCCTTGGAAGCTCGGAGGATCTCGACCAACTTGGTCTCATCGATCGAAAGAGCCGGGACTAGGTTATTCACCGTCTGAGAAGTCCACTCGGTCAGGAAGCTCTAGCCCTAGCGATAAGAGATGAAGAAAAATCATGATTTCCAGCCTTTTTTACTATAAGGTGCACCCCCTACTCCGAATCCCACACAAGCGGTGAGATAATAACTGGCATGTCCCTGGCTTAAGTGGAAATATGTCATGAACAAATCTTGGGTCGCTGTTATACCCGACCCAAAGCATTCCCATAGGAAAGCTATCAGATAGCGCTATGAGTTGGGCACCATCTGGGAAGGCAAAATCTGCCACCCTTTAAGGCACGCCTCTATCACATGGTGCAGCGGGAACCTTAGACCCACCTCAAGAGTATCAATTGATAGACTGAAGCCATTCAGAAATGCTTCATAAGGATGCTCCCTAGGCAGGGGCACATGGAGCTCATACTCTAGAGGAATGAAATAGTTCTTCCTCACTTCGACCAACCAACTAGTCATCACGATCGAGTCTACATCAAAATTGGACCATATCTCCACTAGGGCGTCTGCGATCCCAGGGCCGGCTGGAGCTACACCCTCGAACATAGAGATAAGGGTGGACGACCTAGAATCCCCGAAGGGACGACTCAAAACCCTATACTTACAGGTCGACATTTCAACCGAGCAAGACTCAGAATGAGAGGAGGCGGAAGATATCCGACCTGCTTGAGAAACTACCAGGGAAAGAGAAAGGGGAGGAAGGCCAAGAACATCAGCAAAATTGGCACCAGAGACGATGGGGAGTGACAGCAACAATAGGGAAGCAAACGACAGCGACAACCGGGAAGTAGTCAGCAAGCATAATACAGGGAGACTACCAAAGAACCGGAGAGGATTAATACCTCACCCCCATGCTGGTTGGCCCTCTGTATCCCCTAAAAGTGGGATGGTTCATCATGACACTTCGTGTCCCAAGCTCGGTGAGTTATTGTAGGGGACACACATCATCTCATAAAGTAACTCGGTCGACGAACGGATCATTGTCAATCCCGAGGAAAATCTCCCCATCGAAAGATCGCCCAAGGGCTTTCAGTCCCGACCATCAACAAGCGAGCTCTCAGCTTTGCCCAAGGGTTCTAAGTCCTGACCATAAATAAGTAAGCTCTCAGCCTCGCCCAAGGACTTTCAATCTCGACCATCAACAAATAAGCTCTCAGCCTTGTCCAAGGGCTTTCAGTCCTGACCATCAATAAGTGAGCTCTCAGCCTCGCCTAAGGGCTTTCAGTCTCGACAATCAACAAGCGAGCTCTCAACCTTGCCCAAGTATTTTCAGTCCTAACCGTTAACAAGTGAGCTCTCAGTCTCGCCCAAGGGCTTTCAGTCTCGACGATCAACAAGCGAGCTCTCAACCTCGCCAAAGGGCTTTTAGTCCTAACCATCAATGAGTGAACTCTTAGCCTCGCCCAAGGACTTTCAGTCTCGACCATCAATAAGCGAGCTCTTAGCATCGCCCAAGGGCTTTCAGTTCCGACCATCAACAAGCGAGCTCTCAGCCCCACCCAAGGGCTTTTAGTCCCGACCATCAACAAGTGAGCTCTTAGCATCGCCCAAGGGCTTTTAGTCCCAACCATCAACAAGCGAGCTCTCAGCCTCGCCCAAGGGTTTTTAGTCCCGACTATTGATCAACAAGCTCTTAGACTCGCCTAAGAGTTTGCAGCCTCAAATATCTCCGAGCAGGCCCTTAGCCTCATCTAAGAGCTCATCGCCCCTAGGATTCCCTAATAAAAACCTCCCACCTGGAAAGCTTCCTATGAGAGGCCCTATAGTTGCCTAATGAATGCGTCAACGCCGGATCAACTGAGACAGCACAACCTCGAACACACATACAGATCACTCTGTTATGTCATCCCTGAAGGACCCTTCCCCTCGCCTTCGTGAAGTCTCGGGAAGCCTTCTCCTTGGGGGGAGAGAAATGATAGGGATAATAGTGGTTTCCTTCCTAAACTGGATAACGTGGCCAAAGATAAACCGACATGGAAGGACCAATGTGGAAGGATGGGACCGACTGACTAAGCTCCTAAACCCACCCTCTGACACACATGAGCAACATATCATAAACGAGCAGATAAACCTAAGATTTGGCAACATCAGACGCCACGCAGTTGCCATCAGATCTCATAAGAACCTGAGGAAACCACACGACAACAGAACATAAGCAACATGCAATCGACAGCATGAATAGTTACCGGTGGTGCCTACAATATTAAACAAGCTGGCAGAGAACACCAGAAGTATGATGAGGTCGAGATATGACCAGTCAACAATGTACAGGTATAAAAGGGGCACCCCAGGGGTAGCTCAAGGGGCTTTTTCTCTACTTCAATCCAAAAAAGAAGAAGCTTCGACGTCTGCGAGTGAGACGTTGGACTTCATCCTTCGAAACAATGCTAGCTTAATCGTCGAAGGGGACTCCCCGGGGACCCACCACTCGGGTGAAGATCTTTCCTTGCAGGAATATTTTCATAAGATCAGAAGGAAGACCCACACCGAAATGATAACCCGAGCTGAGCATCCGCATGCATCATTCTCAGACTACACTGCATTGGGCCCCTCTTACACTCGTGGCTCAAACCCTATTGTGTTGACTCCCCGGATGCGATAGAGAACACATAACAGTTAGGAAAGCAGAGTAAGCGACGATCAACGTGGGAACTAGACTTATCTATACCTAGCCTTTTGAAGAATGTATGTTAATGTGTTGACCATAAAAGAAAACAAACAAATTAAAGACTCTGGATAGGCCAACCAAGTAGGAAGGAACGATTGAAGGGAGAACGGTTACACCTATCACCTATTAGCTCGAACAATAATTACTAGAGTGCTGAAGTAAGGGAAACCATAAAGGGAAGAGCTTTTTTTCCCTCTATATACAAACCATACCTCCTAATGGATCAACAGTACTTTTTATAGTAGGAAGTGTCCCAGCCGTTGAAGTTAGTTGTTGGAGACTATCTATTAGTTCAATAAGGGAAATATCACAAGTACCTATATCTCTTTGTATATATAAAAAAATGACTCTTTGGACTAGTCTCATAGCCATCATTTATCTGTATAGCATAGCATCCCGCTGCTCTTCCTCCTTTTATAATAGAAGGCACATTTTCTTGGTCCTTGGCCGCCCTTTGTCCTCTTTTGATAAAATCATCTATTCTATTCTATTGATCTCGATCTTTGATTCTCAAATAGTATTTAAGACAAGATGACTTTCTGTTTCATAGGGTTTCTTTTTATTTATATTCTAGTTATAATAATTCTTGTTATAGTAATTCTTTCTCTTGGGCATATACAGCTGGGTAAAATAATGAAAAGTTATGAGGAAAAGATAAGACGACTTCCATGAGTCATAGTATCTCTCTTTTCAAGCACAAGCAGCTCTTAGATTCAAGAGGTGTACCGTGCCCAATTTAGGAGGTTTGTTTTGTAGCCACAAACCAAGGGCAGCAAGAATAAGTGGGTTTCTTTCAAAAAATAAGTGGGTTTCTTTCCTGATCCGAGGCGAGGGGATGATTACTTAGAGACAAGGGAATGATTACTTATCTTATCATGACCCCTTTTTGATATGATTGTTTTGCCTCGAAAATCACACAACCGACACTACACTCACTAAAATTGCATTAATGATAAAGTTTTCAGATTTGATTTTGGACACTTTATAAACTAGAAAAAGGAATTGGCGCCGATACTTTGTTGAAAAGAGGTTGTTCATCTATTTTATAGACAACATAATACGTCATTTACAAAGTATTTCTACCAACATCATAGGTCATATACAGGCTTTCTATACTACTTGACCAGAGGAGAATAGACAGACAAATAAGCTTTGAGCGGTCAGACCAATTACGATCGCTAAACATTCCAGATTAGAGATGAGCTGCTAAAGAAAAAAAAAAAAAAGAAGGGTGACAGAGAGAAGTGGAAGGAAGACAGCCTATAATGTCAGAAGGAGAGCTAGCACTAATAGCTATAGGACCTATAACTCTAACACTAAGTCTAGGCCCTATTTTTATGAATCTAGAACTCTATCACTCTATTACGAAATGAATACTTTATATAAGGGGCACGTACAAATGAATACTTTTGAGTTTCTTTCTTACATTCGAGTTAAGAGCGTCAAACTAATATAAGAAGAGAAAATTGATTGGTAGCATAATGTTATGAACTTAGTTGATTTTATCTAAATCATGTGACATCCTTGTGAATCCATCCACAAAAGTTAGCTTCCCCGAAATCTCCTATGGTCCTCTAGGACCTACAAAAAAGAAAACGGGTTAGACGAAGCACTTTCCACGGGATCCATAAGCAACAGTTTTAGCAAACACTTTATATAGCCAATACAAATAATAAATATGAACTTTACAAGTTCTAAATGATTGCACACAAAGGATAATGATCCATAACAGACCGAAGTCCCCACAAGTACCTATATGATATAACTCAGATTTACAAGCCGAAATCAGCAACAAAAGAAATTTACCCCAACTTGGAGTCTCATAACTTAGAGTAAGTCTTTGATAGTTCTAGTCGCCTTTGGGATTGTACTGTCTTCTCTATTATCTTTACCGTCTACTCCTCTGAGTAGAAAAGGTATAATACACATACTGCCTACTTCTTTCTTAGTCGAGCACTCCTGTATCAACCTGAAGTTTCTCACTTTCGGCTATCTTGATGAGAAGCCCGTTGACATCGGTCTTATGAAGTTTCTTGGCCTCTGTCCTTCTGCCCTGTCCTAGTACTTGGAATTTTCCTTTGTATTCTCCACCTCATCGGTCCTTTTTACGACCAACACTTTTCCTCCATAAGAGCAAGGGATCGATGACTCAACGGAAGTCCCACCTCTATGATACCATACCGCTACCAGCCCATGGCCCTACTATCTGTTGCCTTGCGTTTGTATCTATTTCTTCGCAATCGGTAGGTCCGCCTCTACGACACTATGGCACATCTCCGAGTCCACCTCCTTTATGATCGACGCTTTGCTTTTGGGTAGCTGAGCTCCTTTGGACTCGTCATCGCTTCCTTGCCCTTTTCAACCACCTACTTCAAAATCTCTATGTTCTCCTAGCAGTTCTCCTTAGTCAATGGAAAGATAGACTGCAACTCTTATGCATAGCCTCCGCCATCCTATTGTAGGGCTTGCACCGATTCTATTCTCCTTAGCTTCTTTAGTAGCAACGTTCGCTTACTAGGCCTTGTCCTCTGATTTATCGGGCTCCCTTAAGCGAATATAAGCACTGAAACAGTCCAACACTCCAGTTGCTCTAATCATACCTCTATATGATTAAGTCCCCCCCCTATGGGACTCACTGGTACTTGCACTCAGAATTCTCCCTCAGTGGTATACTGCCCCCATATACAGATGACCAAAGCTTTCATCTGATGCAAGATTTGATGCACATACACAGAAGACCCACCTCTATAGTACCATGATATTCACTCTTTGAATCCATAGTTCTTCTTATCGTTATGTTGTTCACCAAAGTGGAGTTCCCAATAGCTCCTGATCATACCTCCACATGATCATATCCCTTATAGGACATCTCCGTGTGTGTTGTATTATCGCAAATTATTCCACCACGATCCGCTGCACCATATTGCCTCCTAGTGACATCTTCATTGCATTCAGATTCTTCTATGATGAACTTAGACTATGATCTCTGTATGTGTGGCCTCTGTCAGCACATCGTAGGGCCTCCGCCACCTCTAATTGTATTCGCTCTGTTGACAATTCACCTTCGGCCCCCTACTCTCAGGTCACACCTGGATGAAACATCACTCTAGGATAGTCTATCGTATAGTAGCTCTCAAAGTCCTCAAACTTCCCTAAAATTGGTGCACCATTATCTATATCTTGAGCCTCTATCCCTCACCAGCACAATCTTCATTGCACACCACTTTCTTCGTGATAACTCGAATGGTAGTACTGTGGCATATTCTTCAAGAGTACATACCTTTGCGTCCTCTTACCCTGTACTAAGGCCTTCTAATCTTAACTTTACCTCTGCAAGTTGAGTCACCTTAGTTCCTCCATCAAATGCTTCTCTGAGATAAGGTGTATGAGCCTCGAAGCTCGCTTTTTTTTTTGGACACCATGCAAAATGAGTCCGCCCCATCAGAATAAAGAACCCATGAAACGACATAATCCTACTCTTACCTCTACAAGAGTTCATGTCCTTAACTTTTGTCTAATAAAAGCTTCATGCCTCCGCTCCATATTTCATCTTCTACGTCAACTCCCTTATACAACTTGGATACTTCACCAAGTTCTACCCAAGTTACTTTACCTCTCGATTTGCACTGAGTTGATGGTGGACCTCATGCCCACCATTCTATGGGTCAGCCCTCCGTTGAGTTCGATTTCCATATCGACTCTAAGTGTACCTTCGTTTGATATTGCCATTGTTGTTCCTCTACTTGATCTTGCAATGCATCCACTAATGTATTTATTCGAGAACATGCAACGACTCCTCGCTGCTCGTACAGTCCATTAAGCTTTGTAGAGATATTGTCTTGAGGAACTCTTCCTCAATATGTGGTCCGCTGTACATAATTCTCCCTCTGGAGAACTAGGACCTATCCCCCCTAGATATCTGTCCTGTTAGAGCAACTTTTCTCTTTGCATTCTTCGTTTTCGAAGTTTCGGAGACCACCATCCCCTTGGACTACTCCATCTTACTGAACAACACTATGGCATTGTTCTGTCCCCCTGTAAATGCACTTGCTAGATTGTGATTCTTCGCTAATACAGCCCTCGCTGCACCCTTCAAGGCCTAACAACGTGCTAAACTTGTTGCATAATTCAATCTCCTATGAACGTATCCATTCCATCCCGAAGAGAAAGTTTTAGTGCTCCATGGCATCGAGTTCTAATCACCTTGGAATGGCCATAAACACTCCATCGTCTGCATACAAGCCCTTACATGAGTACCAAATTCTTTGAGTTAGCAATTCCACTCACCTTTGTGAGCTTTGCATATTTCGATCGTTGAGCAACATATCCCACTTTGCATGATCTCTCTCATCTTTTACCAAGCGCCCCACTTGCCTTGAGTACCATCAAATTTGGTTGTCAACGTCAAACCATAGCTCAAACTCAACCATCTCAACTTTTGTGTGCTACACATTCTTTCTAGCTTACTTGTCCTCATGGTGCCTCTCGCACAAAGGGTTGGTCATTCATTTGAATGCCAATCAAGGATGCCCGCTCCTCTGAGCGACTCCTTTCCCTACATCTCCATATCAATTTCTCTTAAACGATCACGTGTGCTGGCTACTCTCAACGCAGTCCAGCTAGGTCACCCATGTTTGTATGATAAGTGTTTTTGCGTATGCTTATTTTACTCTGATACTAAAATGTCACAGACTTAGATGAATTTGCCTAAGTCATGCGGCACCCTTGCAAGTCCATTCGTAAAGATCAACCTCCCCGAAACCTCCTAGGGTCCTTTAGGACCTACAAAAGAGAAAATAGGTTAGAGGAAGCACTTCCCACGGGATCCACAAGCAATAACTTTAGCAAACAATTTTTATAGCCAATACAAATAACAATTATAGACTTTACAAGTTCTGAACGGTTACACAAAAAGGATAATGGTCCATTACAGATCAAAAGTCCCCACAAGTGTTTACATGACACAACTCAGATTTACAAGCCGAAATCGAAGTATGTACAAAAGTATATACAAACTAGGACTGCCAAATCTACTACAAGCCCGCTACTTGCTGTACAAAGTATGTATAAAAATCAAAGGATACAGACAAACATGAAGATTAAATTGAATATCTTATTTATAACTTTATCAGTGACAACAGGGGAGGATATCCCAAGTAATTGATATGAACTAACTTGATAAGAATTAGTAGCTAGCCGGAAGTAGCTCAGAATATAGAGTTTTCACAGATTATTGGCATTCTTCAATTACTGCTAATCTATATTTTCTATTTCAATTATAACACTTATTACTACTTCGGACAGTATTAATATACTCTTTTTCAATTCTTACTTTGCTTGTTAAAACTCACTAATGCACTTTTGTTGCAGTGAGACATAAGACATAGTTAGTCATGTAAAGAAATTAAAGAATAGAAAATTAAACCATGAAATCAATGAATAGATAATGAAAACACTCTATAACGCGCCCGCTCAAGTGCACTTGGGCAAAAGAAACGGCTAATGTAAAACGGGAATATAAAAGAGAATATTAGAGCTATCCGCTTGCTCTGTCTCACATAACAAACTTAGTTCTATTAATACTCGTAATGAAACTGGAGAATAAGAGAGCTACAACATATAATACAGAGTAACAAAACAATGATTACTGCAGCCATCTACTAACTTCCCTACTGTGACTGTAGACTTTCATTTTCATACGAATATTCATGGGCGCACCCTGAAACAGATATAACGGAACAATAATTATTCTATATAGGCACCCTAAAATGAAGGGTGAAAGAAAAAATTAACTTTATAACGGAACAATAATTATTCTATATAGGCACCCTAAAACCGAAAGTAAGCTAAATATGGTAGCCCCAACCAACCTATTAATAAAGAGACCTGTTCGTTCCTAATACTAATATTATTTCCATTTCCCCTGTTCGTTACTAATACTAATATGATTTCCAGACCGTTTAAGAAATTACTACATATATCTCATCCAGGAATATGAACTTAATAATCTTTTCGAAAGCTAAAGATACTCCACTCACTAGTAACTATGATTTTCTAAAGAGACTATAATAGTAAAATATTATCCATTCTACTAGTAATTTTCTAAAGAGACTATAATAGTAACATATTATCCATTCTACTAGTAACCATTATCCATTTTACTGATTTAGTTCAAGTTCGTTGCTTGTTCCTCGCTCCATACGAGACCTTCCACTTTATTTCGTGCGCATTAATAACATGTTTTAATACTTGTGCCTTCTTATTTCTACTCGCACTATTTTGATTTGATTTGAAATTTCAGAATTGTTTAACAGCTTGTCTATACATTACTTGTCTAGTAGGCTTGTCTATTATAATTAACTTGTCTAGTGGGTTACTTGTCACTCTTGGGCCTACCTAAGCTTGCTGGAATTGAGGCACAGTTCCATTGCTTATTGAAGTTTCATATTCCTCCTTGTTGAATAGAGGCCTTTGTTCCGATAAACTCACTATCCTCGCCTTACTATATGGGTCAATAAGCGATAGCATAAAACGCGTAGATCAAAAACCTTAGTTCTCTTTTAACGAGTATAGCTCGAAAGCAACAAACACGTAAGAGGTTGGCGCTAAGAGGAGTTTCAAAGTGTTTATAGTGTCGTTACTATCATCCAGTAGTTGTGTACTTTTTGAAATTCCTTGATTTTGCCTTTGACAAAGTTAGTTCAATTCTATTTTTCTTACTTATTTTCTCTTTGTTTAAGGGCGATCAGGTAATAAGATGTTGGGAAACCTTAGCGGGTGCATCACATGCGTAGTGAAAATCAAAACAAAAATTAGTTTCCCACGCAGATCAAATTATCATGCAAAATATTGGGGTCACGAAAAAAATATAAAAATCAATAAAATCACGATGTGTGAGAGATTGATTTTACCTAGAGAGATCATATATCACTGTATTCCAGATCCGGATGAAGAAGATGAAGGAGGTCAAGCATCCTCCTCTCTAGTGGTATCCACACGATAGATCTCTACAGTGAAACTCCTCCAATCTGATCTCGCAACTCTTGCACAGAGGGAGGGAGGAGAATAAGAGGTGGTGGCTAAAGCTATAGCCTATCAACCATGAGTCTCCCCTCCAATTTATAGTGAGCCACCAAAAATTCTAGGGCTCCTACCTTAGTGCGTATTGGATCTTCATCCAATTACCCACTAACATTGTATTATTGGATCTCTATCTAATAATCTCCTTAGACCTTTAATTAAGCCTTAATCAAGGAGTCCATTAGTATATGATCTCATCTAATAAGAATAAGGGCTAATTGGGTCTTAATCAAGGAGTCCATTAGCATAGGATCTTATCTAATAAGAATAGGGGCTAATTGGATCTCCATCTAATCCTTTATTACCTGAAGTATCCACTATATGTGTGTGACCCTTTAGGCCCGATACCGAGCTGGCCGTGAGTCACTCCCATCAGAACTCCTTCTGATATAGTGAATTATTATCCCCATATAATTCACTCTACTCATCGACTATATACGTACTAGGCCACTACGCCATAGTCCCCAAACGGTACATGAGGGATCAAATCCATCAGACCTTTTTGTCCATAGTTACCGTATATCTATAATCCCTCATCCAACTAATATCCCAGGGACCATATATTGGACATGGTACTGTCAGGTCACATACGGAATCCGTCATAGTCTCATTCTAATCGGATTCTCCTGGAGAACTCTTTCTCTCTCAATCCGAATGACCTTGGCTAAGGATTTGTTTGAGTAAGTATATATGAGATATTTCTCTCGTGATACCAAGAGTGGATGATTCTCTATTGACACTCAATTACCTTCGTAATGTAGGCTACCAATCCCGATAACCAGTTGTACCAAATCTGAAACTTTCCAAACCTGTAAATCTGGTATCAAAGAAATGAGTACTCATATAAGATATCCATGGTGTCTCAGATCTAAGGACTAGATATAAAACTGGGACTATAGAATTGTTGTCTGACATTAGTTATCATTAACTATACAACATTCCATAAGCAGATCAATCAGTGAACTCTTTCTCCAATGAGCACCTGTACTATATCTTTAGTGTCTCCACACAAGTGGCTATGAGACCAGCCGCCTCCATCATATGGACGAGTATATAGTACACCAATCTGTCTAGTTATCTCAATGTCCCTCTTAAATAACCTATGACTGAGATTATTTAGGATCTGTGTTTAAGGTGAATCGATCTCATTATCGTGATCTCATTACGATCCGACTTTCATTGTACAGAACTAAGGACATCACAATATATATATAACAAATAATGTGAGAATATACCAATATTAATCATAAACAAAAAGATCACACAAAGTGTCACACGTGCCATGACTCACATGATTGGCTTACATGGCACATGTAACCAGCAATCTCCCACTTGACTAAAAGCCAATCACCTATGTGTCTGATCCCCATCAGGCCCCTGTGACGTTCAAATACAATCTGAGCCAATGACTTCGTTAGTAGATCTGCAATGTTATCTTCTGATGGAACTCTCTCCATTACTATATCTTTTCGGGTCATGATCGCTCTAATCAGATGGAACCTCTTCAAAACAATTCTGTTAAGACCTGAGTTCTTTTATTAGAGTTATCACCCTATCACTGTCATAATATATAGGAATCAGCTCCATACTGCTTGGTATGACTCGCAAATCCTTAATGAACATCTTCATCCAAACCCCTTTGCTGCTTTTGCTGCAGTAATGTATTCCACCTCTATGGTTTAGTCAACATTAGTATCTTGCATAAAACTCTTCTAGCATATTGCTCCTCTATTCAGGGTGAAAATAAATCCTAAATTTGACTTGCTATCATCAATTTGACCATATCCTTTAGCTACCAACCTTGCATTATAGGTCTTTACCTTTCCATCCACTCCAATCTTCTTCTTGAAGATTCATTTGTAGCCGATGTGTATAATACCCTCAGGTGCATCCACAAGGTTCCAAACCTTGTTAGAGTACATGGAATCCATCTCAGAATTTATGGCTTCTTGCTACTTTCCGGAGTCTATACTCATAATAACCTCCTCGAAGGTCTGAGGATCAATATTCTGAGAGTCATCTCCATTGATATATCCCACAAATCTTTCAGGAGGGTGAGATACTCTACTAGACCTACGTAAAGTTGGAATTTGTGTGTTAGGTAACTGAACAGACTCGAGTTATGGAATGATGCTTGAGCTAATTTCTCCAACCTCGCTTAATTCTATATCACTCCCACTGTTTCTACCAAGAATGTGTTCCTTCTCAAGGAACACAACTTTCTTAGCAACAAAGACCTTTCGGTCTTCGGGATGATAGAAATAATACCCCAAAGTCTCCTTAAGGTATCCCACGGATGTACACTGTTCCATCCTTGATTCCAACTTGTCGAGGTTGCATCTTTTAACGTGAGCAGGACAGCCCCAAATCTTAATCACCTTAAGATCGGGCTTCTTTCCTTTCTATATCTCATATAGCATAGACACTATCGACTTTGATGGAACTCTGTTCAGAAGGTAAGCTGCAGTCTCTATGGCGTTGCCCCAGAATGAGATGGCTAAATCAGCGAAACTCATCATGGACTATACTATATCTAACAGTGTGTGATTCCGCCTTTCTGATACACCATTGAGTAGAGATATATAAGAAGGTGTCCACTGGGATAGAATCCCATTGTCCATGAGGAAATGAGTGAACTCGGTACTCAAGTACTCTCCTTCTCGATCTGATCGAAGAGTCTTAATACTCTTTCCAATTTGGTTCTCTACCTCATTCTTATTTTTCCTGAATTTCTCGAAGGCCTCAGATTTGTACTTCATTAAGTATACGTGTCCATACTTAGAGAAGTCATCAGTAAATGTAATGAAGTATGAGTAATTACCTATAGCCTGAGTCGACATAGGACCACATACATCACTTGTATGAGTTCCAATAACTTGATGGCTTTCTCTCCAATTCCACTAAAAGGAGAGTTGGTCATCTTCTCACGAAGACAAGGTTCACAAGTTGCATATGTCTCATAGTCAAATGGATCTAAGTATCCATCTTTCAGCAACTTTTGAATCATTCCCTTATGTATATGACCTAGCCTACAATGCCATAGGTATGCATTATTCACCTCATCTCTTTTCCTCTTAGACTTATTTATATTCATGATATGTAGAGAAGTGTCTAACATATATAAGCTATTTATAAGGGTCCATCTAGTGATGATCTCATCATCCATAATTATTGAATAACTATTATTCTCAAAAACTAATTTATATCCACTAGTTGTCAAACAAGAGATGTATATAATGTTTTTGATAATAGAGAGAATAAAATAGTATGTATCCAATGCAATGATAGCTCCACCAGGCAAATGTAGGGTGACCTCCCCAATGGCAACTGTAACAACTCTTGCTTTATTGTCCATCTTGAGGTCCATCTTGCCTCTGGCCAGCCTCTTAGGTTTTGCCAGAACTTGTAACAAATTGCAGATGTAATAAGAACTCCCGGTATCTAATACCCATATGTTATCATGAAAATCTGACAAGTGAAGACTGATCATGAATATACCTGAAGCTTCTCTAACCTTCTATTTTACCTAATCTACAAGGTAGTCCTCACAGTTCCTCTTCCAATGCATGTCTTCGTCGTAGTAGAAGCACTGTCCTTTGTCCTTTGCCGGGTCTCTCTTGGCAACCTTTGCCTTACCTGGTCTTTTTTTGTCCTTGCCCTTCTTAAGAGTCTTTACTAGCTTTCCTTTTCCTATTGGTCTGACCAATATAGAGAACTGACTTCTCTTTCTTGATGATACTCTTAACTCTCCTTAACATATTAAGGAGCTCAAGTAGAGTCATCTCAAACTTGTTCATATTAAAGTTAATAATGAACAGTGAAAAGGAATCTGGTAGGGACTAAAATATAAGATCAACATACAGGTTATCCTTTAGGACTATCTTTATACTTCACAAAGCGAGCAATCTTATCATTGCTTGTCCTTTTCTTCTACGTGGGCATAATCATGTTAAAGACATATACAATTTTCTCTTTTGTGAGAACAATTCTCAAATTACGGAGCATTTAGACTAATGAGGTGGTTGGCATCAAGTATACCACATAGGGGTTTTGCAAGCGATAAACAAGATATAGCATAAATAAATAATATACAGACTTTGCAGAAATACTAATTAAGATATGGACTTTTATCTTAATATACTCCCACTATTTTCCTAGTGAATCACGTGACACCCTCGACACGTGAGACGAAAGTCTTCGGCAGACTCCTAGTGGGGATCGGGATCAAATTGGCGTCTTAGTGCAACCTCGAGGGGCTCGACCAATTACACTAAGCCCAAAAGATAGGCAACTCTTATTAATCATAACTCCTTGTGATTCCCGTCACATTCGGCCTCCGAATCATCAGTTTCTAAAGGGACTCAATTAACCATGATATTTAGTTAAGTCATCACCATCGTTACAAGATGAGTCTGATTTGATAATATGCTCTCGAGGGACTCGACTAAGTATACTATGTCCTCAGGTCACCGGTGATATCTCTATGTCGTAGGCAAGAACTCATTCACGTAGATAGGTAAGCCTCGAGGGAATCGACCAACTCAACCTATATCGTGATTCAATTTCTTCCTATAACGATGGAAGGTCACGTGGGTTAATCTTATTGCCTCACGCTTACCGACTTAATATTATCGTAGGAGAGGTTTTTGTTTCATATCGGTCTCCTAATATGTTGTGTCACACACATACATATTTAATATATATCTACATCGTATATATATATATATATATATATATATATATATATATATATATATATATATATATATATATATATATATATATATATATATATATATATATACATATATCTAGTAGGTGTATAACACATCACATATGCAAGCCACACCGGATGATCATGAGTCATCACCTAATATGATTAAGCCCAAGCCAATGAGCCTAATCGCTCACAATAGGATCTATGTGTGCATCGACGCATCTCCATGCCCTATGATTGGTGAACTCGTCATCATCGATTCTGTCAGATCGTCGCATCACCATACATCGTAATCTCTCACCACGGTATGGTGGGCCCCGCTGTCACATCCACACTCCCGTTGTGCCTCTCTATGTAATTATAAATAATCACAAGCATGCAGGCCCGATAATAAACGAGAAAATAAAGGCTCGCAGGCCCCAATAATAATAATAATAATCACAATTATACACATCACAACACATGGCTCATGATCATCCATCCATATCATACATCACATGTACATCACATCATATATAGGATTACTAAATATAGATAATAATTAATTAAACTATTTAGTTAATTATTTTTTTAGAAATCAGGACATGCTCAAAATTTCTAAAATTATCAAGGACATTTTCATAATTTTGGATGAGAGGATAGTCCTCAAAATTTCTAAAATTATTGAGGGTATTATGAGAATTATGTACATGAAGATGGTCCTCAAAGTTTTCTGAATTTATAGGGGTAGGAATGTCCTTTTCTCTAAAGGATGCTCTAACCCCTCTTTCGCCCTTTGCGCTGCCACTACCATCGCTGCCCCTACATAGGCGGCTGGTTGCCACGGCACCCCGCCAAGGTTGGCCACCCGGCGCCACCGCCCCCTGGTAGGGCTAGCCGGCAACCCCGGCGCCTTGCCGACCCCTTGCACCGTGCTGCGACTACGCCGGCCGCCGCCTACACACAATCGCGTGTTCACGGCCTATTGCATCCATGGGCGGCGCTTTTGCAAGTGCCGCCTTTGCCGCCGCTGCGGCGGTTCGCCATGCGCGGTTCCGCCTGCGCGCGGCCTCCCTTTCGGGGGCCTTGGCTGCAACCTGGCCATGGGTGGTCGGCCCTGCATGGGGGCTGGCCGCCCCTCCGTCTCACTGCCTTCGTTGCTAAAACATAAGCAGAATGCATAGAACGATTCTACGCTATTCAATCTCAGCACACGCAGTTTAAAACCAATCTTTCGTACAAAAACCTTAGCTCTGATACCACTATTGGGAACCTCAGTGGGTGCATCACATGTGCAGCAGAAATTAAAAGAAAAACTAGTTTTCCATGCAGATTAAATCATCGTGCAAAATATTGGGATCGCGAGAAAAATATAAAAACTGATAAAATCGTGATGTTTGAGAGATTGATTTTACCTAGAGAGATCATATAGCCCTGTATTCCAGATCCAGATGGAGAAGATGTAGGAGGTTAAGCGTCCTCCTCTCTAGCGGTATCCACAATATAGATCTCTATAGTGAAACTCCTCTAATATGATCTCGTAACTCTTGCACAGAGGGAGGGAGGATAATAGGAGGTGGTAGCTAAAGCTGTAGCCTATCAACTATGAGTCTCCCACCCTATTTATAGAGAGTCACCAAAAACCCTAGAGGTCCTGCCTTAGTGGGTATTAGATCTCTATCTAATTACCCACTAACCTTGCATTATTGGATCTCTATCTAATAATCTCCTTAGGTCTTTAATTGGGCCTTAATCAAGGAGTCCATCAACATAGAGTCTTATCTAATGAGAATAGGAGCTAATTGGATCTCTATCCAATCATCTATTCACCGAAGCATCTACCATATGTGTATGACCCTCTAAGCCCGATACTAAGTTGGCCGTGAGTCACTCCCATCAGAACTCCTTCTAATATAATGAATTATTATCCCCATAATAATTCACTCGACTCATCGACTATGGACGTACTAGGCCACTACGCCATAGTCCCCAAATGATACGGCAGGATCAAATCCATCGGACCTGTCTGTCCATAGTTACCGTGTATCTTTAATCTCTCATCCAACTAATATCCCAGAGATCGTATATTAGACATGGTACTGTCAGGTCACATATGGAATCTGTCATAGTCTTGCTCTAATTGGAGTCTCCCAGAGAACTCCTTCTCTCTCAATCCGAATGACCCTGGCTAGGGATTTGTTTGAGTAAGCACATATGAGATATTCCTCTTGTGATATCGAGAGTGGATGATCATCTATTGACACTCAATTACCTCCGTAAGGTTGGCTACCAATCCCGATAACTAATTGTATCAGATCTAGAACTTTCCAAACCTGTAAGTCCGACATCAAAGAAAAGAGTACTCATACAAGGCATCCTTAGTGTTTCAAGTCTAAGAACTAGATACACAACTGGGACTGTGAAATCGTTGTCTGACATTATGTATCATTAACCATACAACATTCCATAAACAGATCAATCAATGAACTCATTCTCCAATGAGCACCTGTACTATATCCTTAGTGTCTCAACATAAGTGGCTATGAGACTAGCCGCCTCCATCATATGAACGGGTATATAGTATACCGATCTATCCGGTTATCTTAATGTCTCTCTTGAGTAACCTATGATTGAGATTATTTAGGATCTGTATTTAAAGGTGAATCGATCTCATTATCGTGATCTCATCATGATCTGACTCCCATTGCATAGAACCAAGGACATCATAATATATATGTAACAGATAATGTGAGAATATACCAATATTAATTATAAACAAAAAGATCACATATACCATCACTCATATGATTGACTTGCAAGGCACCTGTAACCAGAGTATCTATAAGTCCTATTTGGGGCTACCCAATTAAATCTAGTGCTTAGATAGGAATTTGATAATATATCTTGAATCTCATACCCACGTAACAAAGCACTTAAGGCTATAATAGTAAGAGTATCAAGTAAGGGTAGCCAATGTCATTGTAGATAGAATGCTCTGCCGCTTAAGTAAAGTTGAAAGGTAAAGTATAAAGATCGGTCAAGTATCGTAGCTCTATTAGCGCAAAGCCCTAATGCGTAAAGTGATAGTGATTTTTTGTCTTGCATAAAGCGTTAGTGAGTTTAGTCTTGCATATAAACATTATAATTAGAGATGGAGAGAGAACAAGCAATATGAATGACTAAGATAATCTCCATTGGTAAATTCAGTATAACGTGATGATTCAATATTAAAGTCCCCATTAACCTATTCTCATGCTAGTGTTTCTTATACTAGTAATCATATTGTAGTAAGTGATAGTGGCTGGTTTCATTCCTAACTCAGTGCCCACTTGGCTATTGCTATTGATTCAATTGCACAACCTATTACCCTATCCTCCAATCACATGGGAAAGTGCCCAACTACCTCATATCCACCTTTCCTGCAAGAAATGGGCATAGTTATGATATCCCCGAATCTGATCTTTGATTGATAAAGCAGTTAGGGTAAAGCTTGATGCCATCTTACTTATAATACGGCTAAGCCCTCGACAACTACCTTAATGAATCCCAATAGTGCTAAATTTCACCCTGAATAGAGGAGCAGTAAGCTGGAAGAGTTACAAGTAAGATACTACTACTGACTTGACCACAAAGGTGGAATACATTCCTACAGCATAAGTAGAAAAAGAAGGATTGTGGATGAAAAAGTTCATCATGATTTGGGAGTCATACCAAGCAATGTTGAGTCAATTCTCATATACTGCGACAACGACATAACAATAGCTCTAGCAAGAGAACCCAGGTCTCATCAGAATTATTCTGAGGAGGTTCCACTTAATTAGACAGATCATAACCCGAAAAGATATAGCAATAGAAAAAGTTTCATTTGAAGATAACATTGCATATCCACTGACGAAGTCGCTGGCTTAAATTTATTTGAACATCAAAGAAGTCTGATGGGATCAACATATAACTGATTGGTTTTAGCTCAAGTGGGAGATTGCTAGTTACAAGTGCCTTGCAAGCCAATCATGTGAGTGATAGCACATATGATACGCTGTGCAGTCTTTTTGCTTATGATTATTATTAACATATTCTCACATTATATTATATTATATTATATTATATTTTATATATATATATATATATATATATATATATATTGCAATGTCCTTGGTTACGTGGAATGAGAATCAGATCACGATGAGATCATAATAATAAGATTAATTCACCTTTAAACACAGATCCTAAATAATCCTGGTCATAGATTACTCGAGAGGGACATCGAGATAACCGGATAAACCGATGTACTATATGATGGAGGTGGCTAATCTTATAGCCATTTGTATGGAGACACTAAGAATATAGTACTAGTGCTCATTGGAGAATGAGTTCACCGATTGATTTGCTTATGGAATGTAGTATGGTTAATGATACCTAATGTCAGATAACGATTCTATGGTCTCAGTTGTGTATCCGGTCCATAGACTTAAGACACCAAGGATGTCTTGTTTGAGTACTCTTTTCTTTGACGTCGGACTTACAAGTTTTGAAAGTTTTAGATCTGGTACAATCGGTTATCAGGATTAATATCTAACCTTATGAAGGTAATTGAGTGTCAATAAAGGATCACCCAGTCTTAGTATCATTATAAAAATATCTCATATGTGCTTGCTCAGACAACTCCCTAGTTAGGGTCATTTGGATTGAGAAAGAAGGAGTTTTTCGAGAGAATATGATTAAAGTGAGTCTCAGACAAATTCCGTATGTGACCTGACAGTACCATATCCAATATACAGTCTCTGGGATATTAGTTGGATGAGAGATTATAGATACACGATAACTGTGGACAAACAAGTCTGATGAATTTGATCCCCCTATATTGTCTAGAAACTATGGCGCAATGGCCTAGTACATCCATAGTCGATGAGTCGAGTGAATTATTATGGGGATAATAATTTACTATATCAAAAGGAGTTCTGATAGAAGCAACTCACAGCCAGCTCGGTATTGAGCCTAGAGGGTCACACACATATAGAGGATGCTTCAACGAATAGAGGATTGGATAAAGATCTAAGTAGTCACTATTCTCATTAGATAAGACCCTACACTGATAGGCTCCTTGCATGAGGCCCAATTAGAGGTCAAATGAGATTATTGGATAAAGATCCAATAATACAAAGTTAGTGGGTAATTGGATGGAGATCCAATACCCACTGAGACAGGACTGCTAGGGCTTTTGGTGGCTCTCTGTAAATAGGAGGAGAAGCTTATGGTTAATAGGCTGCAGCTTTGGCCACCCCTTCCTATTCTCTTGCCTCTCTCTATGTAAGAGTTACAAGATTTGATTAGAAGAGTTTTGCTGCAGAGATCCATCATATGGATACCGCTAGAGAGGATATTTGACCTCCTTCATCCTCTCTATCTGGATTTAGAAAAACAAGGATATATGATCTCTCTATGTAAATAATGTCTCAAATGATGTGATTTTTCAGTTTTATGACTTTTTACGACCCAATCTTTTGTATGATGATTTGATCTACGTAGAAATCTTATTTTATTTTGATCTTTCACTGCACATGTAATGCTCCTACTGAGATTTTCCAATAGCTAGGGCAAAAAAGAATCAATGAATTTTGATCACGCTAAGGGATGGAAGGGAATGAGTTCAGAGAGATAAGAGGAAGAAGAGGTGAAGTAAAAGTCAAAGCAAACGGTTCAGTTATTGTTTAATCATACTATAAATCAAACTGAAGTTATCATGCCCACTAGAAGGATTAAGAGATTAAGAAAGTACCGGCAAGGAAGTTGAAGTGAGGTCTACTTCATATGTTGGGTGGGAGTGCGGTGTTGGTGTTGCAGTTAAGTCTTAAGTTTGCGTTTTATTTTTCTACCATATAAGTAAGAATAAGAAGCCGACAAAACAAAGACGAATGGATTCTATAGCTTCTTATATTATCGATTATTCAACTAGGACATTCACCTTACTTTCATAAAGGTAAAGCACCAAGAACATAACATCTCGAGTCACCAACAGATACAAATGCAATTAGAATTTCTTATTCTTTCAATTCTCCCTTAAACAGTAATTGAATCTCTCTCAAGCACATCCTTATAACTTATATATAAAGAATTGAGCAGAGTAGCAAAAAAATAGATTTTCGTTTAAAAGATAAGATCGGATAAGAGAAGATTATCCGCCCATACAAAAGGAATGTAATCAAGCAGCTCCTCTCGTTAACAGAGTTGTTTCTTCTCGAGTCAATAACACCTATATACTTCACAAGTACGGATTCTATTGTAGGCTTCCCTTCCATCTCTTTCGTTGCCATGCAGATTACTTTCAAATAGTTTCTTTTCACTCTGTTAATGCTTCAGAAGCAAGTCCTGTTTTAGTTTACTAGAACTACACTTTCTAATCCGACAGGACAATTAATAACCCCTCGAGTCTCCTTTCCTAGCACTGCTGATTCTCTCGGTGCCAAATGCTCGTGCTCGAACTGCAACACTCGCGACTTAATCATGCTCCATTCCTTCGACCACTACTTTTAGGGGCTGTACCTGTTTCTTTTCTTGATACTAAATTTTATACTGCGAAACTCAGTTTTTAGTATTGGTAGATTTGCAGTAATTCTGAAATAGGAAGCTCGAAAGAAACCATATCTTACTAACAAGGAGGCAGTGTGAAGTAGAAAATGTACAGTTCCAGTGAGGGATGCGCATGCGCCTATTTGTTCAGCAATAAAAGCAAGACATTTGAGTCAGGGCAATAAGGACAACCGGAGTCCGGTTACACTAATTATTATATTATTTATTAGATTACGTTACCTTAGCGCTTAAGAAGTTAGGGCAAATAAGGATAAGGCTTTCACACCATCTTTTGGGTCCTTTCCTAGATACCGCACTACTTCATATCTTGTCAATGTCAACTTTCCTCTTACAGGTTCCTTTCACCCTGCCGCTTATTCTTCCTAAACTTGATGTGAAGAATGAAATGATGCATTTGAAGCACATGGTATGAATCTATCTGTAAATAAACTAGACCTTTGAAAGAATTACTTGTATCTTTCGTGGTCATCATGCATTAAAGACAAGACAATTCTTATAGGACCTTAATAAGATTAGGTCCTATTTAATTAAGTAGTAATTAATAGAATTTTATAAGATTATAATAAAATTTTATCTAATCATCTCTATCTTATAAAGAAGTATGGTTAAGGTTTATTTTGGGACCTTAAGGTTTACTAGCTGCCGCCCTTCTTATTGGGCTGGTCACCTAGGGTTCCTAGCAGAGTCTCAGCTTGGGCAGCCACTTAGGCCGCCCCTTAGTTAGGCAGGGCGCTATAGGAGGGGCAAGGGAAAAAATTTACCTAAGAAGCACCCCCTCCCTAGGGCTACGATTTTGAGCCCTATATAAGCTTGTAGCCTCCATCTCTTTTTCAACAAGCAAGTATCAACTTTATTTCAGCCTTGTGGCCGACCCTAAGAGGGAGGAACCCCTATAGCGTTTCAAGGGTTGATCTCCCTCAAAGATCAAATCTCCAGAGGTTGGGGTTCTATCATCTGGTAGCAGAGCAGCGATCTTGCTGCCCCTACTGCCATCTCTGTTGTCTCCACCAAGCCAAGTAATTCCCACAATTGCTTTAGACGTCGCCTCCATCGTCATCCCCACGCCAAAGATCAAATCAATCTGTTGTTGCCGCGATCGATTCAATTGAAGATCTAGTAATATTCCCACCACTAATACCTTGTTGCTATTGAAGTTTTCCATCTTTACATACCGAAGAAGATTTTCTATCCTTGTTGTGAATTCCTTATGTCGCAAACATGGTCATCATTGCAAAGGGGAATTGTTACAGAAAATTTCAGCTGTGTAGAGGCTTTTCGAAATCGATCTATTAAATATCTTTCTTGGATGAAATTTTTACATATTTTCATCAATAAACTTGGCTTCCATCTAATATTGATCAATCATAAAACTCCTTTTCGAAACTAATCTAATGCTGTTGCAAATTATCATTGTAAACTGCTAAAATTTTACAATGAGGATTCTATCCTCTTCTTACTTTGTATCGATTTTCCTACCATTGCGTTATCAAAATTTCTTTGATCCAAATTGCTATTGTTGCTCTCATCGGAACTGAGGTTTTGCCATTGAAATTCTATACAATTTCCTCAGGTTTCTACTGGAATTTACATCGAGAATCCACTATTTCTTTGATACAAATTCTATTTGGCAGAACAGTACATACGCAGCAATCTTTCATTGAATTCTATCAGATTTCGCTGTTGTCTTTTCCAGATTGGAAACTCCCTCTTCCTCATCTTCAACCCCTACCATCATAGCCCAAAAGACCCTATATCCAAATCAGCCACCAAACAGCCCCAACTGCAGCCTATTCATCCACCGTTCCACCCACTTTTGGCCACCAATTTCCTAAACCAACTCATACCCTTAACCCGTTAACAAAAGAGAGTCCTCAATATTATAGATCTGGAGGCTTATACCATGGCATCAGAGGAGGCCATCATTGTAAAATTTGAAGCATTCAAGATCCGAATAGAGGAGAAAATATGAATTATCTTTACTGAACCCAGTTTGGGCCGACCACCTCACCCAAAGAAATCACATCAAGGGGAGAGTTTTGATCGAATAGAGGACTCCCAGGAGAGGGGAGGCTCTATGACCGACCCCTACAATCCACACATGAGGGTGGCCTTCCCTAGATGGGAAGAAGGAGACCTGATTAGTTAGATCTCATGTGCGGAGCATTATTTTCGGTTCCACCGAACAACATATGCTTCTATGGTAGAAATTACGGCTATTCATCTTGAAGGAGATGTCATATAGTGGTTTGATTAGTTTGAACACACTTATGGAGATAATTTAAAGAAGGGCTATTGATCCGCTTTGAACCTACTGATTATGAAAACATCGACAGACAATTAGCAAAGATCTGACGAACCTCTCCCATCCAAGAATACTAAATAAGGTTTGAAAGATTATCTAACCAAACTCATGATTGGTTAGAAAAATAACTTTTGGAAACTTTTATTGAGGGCTTAAAGTCAGAGATCTGAGGAGAAGTGAAAGCACGATAACTATACATGCTTATGGTGGCCATTTCTTTCGCGCGATTGCAAGAGGAGTGATTGAACCATGAAGCCCGAAGGACTAGGGTCACTCCCCGACCAACAATATCGAAGCCCTCAGCCCCCTCTACTACCATCTAAGCTTCCGTACCTAAAAATTTAACGAGAGAAGAGCTTCAGGAGCAATCTGCCAAGGGTTTATGTTGGCACTACAATGAGCCGTAGAGTCGTGATCACCGCTACAAAAAGGGGTGACTTCTTGTGATTGAACCAATAGAGGATGAAGATATTGAACCATTAGAAGAGATCCTTGAACCCGAAGAAGAAGTTATAAAGGAAGAGTCCCAATCAATTGATTTTGTGGTGCACGCACTAGCTGCCTACTCCAACGCCCAAACGATGAAAGTGGAAGGCCTTCTCAAGCAACAACCCATTACCATTCTTATTAGCACGGGGAGCACAAATAATTTCCTCAATAGCAAGATTAATGCTCGTGTGATGCTCAACATCGAAGGTTGCAACAAATTCAGTGTAAAGGTCGCTGACAGTTGGATCCTAAAGTGTGACCAACGGTGCTCGATGGTGAAACTGCTTCTACAAGATCAAGAGATTATAGCCGACTTCTTCCTCCTACCCATTGATGATTATGAAGCCATGCTCGGGATCAAATGGTTAACGATGGTTGGTGACATCTCTTGGAACATCTCTAAACTGATTATGAAATTTTATTACAAAGGCAAACATGTCACCGTATGCGGCAAGCACGGAAGTCATATCTACGTCATTTCGACGCAACGAATGGAGTAAATTCTATATAAGGCACATGGCGGTTTTGATGCATATCTAGTAGCCATTAAAGGAGAAAAACATGCAAATTGCAGATCTAAACTCGCCCAATTGCTGGATGAATTCATCGATGTTTTTGCTTAACTGCGCAGACTCCCCCCTACTAGCAATATAATCACTGAATCCCTATTCTTCCGGGCAAACCACCAGAAAACTCAAGGCTGTACCACTACCCTCATCTCCAGAAGGACGAAACTTGGCAGATGTACATCGACTATTGGGCTTTAAATACCATCAACGTCAAGGATAAGTACCCCATACCAGTAGTAGATTAACTCTTGGATGAACTAAAAGGAGCCCGAGTCTTCACAAAATTAGACCTCCGTTTCGGGTACCATCAGATTCGGGTATGTGCTGAAAATATTCTAAAAATGACATTATGTATGAACAACCTACACTACGAAATGCCTTTGGACTTTTTAATGCTCCTTCCACCTTCCAAAGCCTAATTAACAACATTATTTAGAGCTTTTTACATAAATTTGTGCTAGTATTCTTTAACGACATTCTTATTTACAACCCTACTCTTGAGATTCATTTTCAGCACTTACGAATTATTCTAACGATTTTTCGGAAGAATATATTTTATGTTAAACAATCAAAGTGTAACTTCTTACAACATAAAGTGGAGTACTTTGGGCACATAATATCATAAGATGGAGTGGTGGTAGACCCAACAAAAATAGATGCAATGTAAGGTTGGCTGAGACTTGCAAACGTGAAATTGCTATGTAGTTTCCTTAGACTTACGGGCTACTACCAAAAATTTGTAAAGGACTACGGAAAGATTAGTGCCCTGCTCACCTCTCTATTGAAAATGGACTCCTTCCAGTGGTCGGATAAAGCTTCCATAGCCTTTGATAAGCTTAAGGTAGCCATGACGATGACGCCAGTCCTAGTGTTGCCCAATTTCAGTCGACCCTTCATCATTAAGGTCGACGCATCTAGAGTTGGAATCGGAGCTGATCCGATGCAAGATGGCCGACCACTTACATATACCAACAAAGCCTTATCTCTCTCTCATCATAAAATATCCATATACGACAAGGAGATGCTTGTAATTATGCACGCTGTTACAAAACCTACCTAATCGGTCGACGTTTGTGGGGGTGGTGAATTAGTGCAAGTGTAAATTTTTCATTTTAAACAAAAACTTTTCGATTTAAGCGAGATAGGAAGATCCAAAGCTTGTTATTCAAATAAAGCAAGTGAATGATAAGAAGATTGCTAAGTTACTTCCTTACTAATTACTTAAGAAAGAGCAAGGAAATCCGATTGATAAGAAACATTGTACATGAAATGTTTGCTTTCAAAGAGTAAACAAGATCGGAAGCGTTAATAAAGAAAGTAAAAAGATGAACTCATAATTTTTATAGTGGTTCGGTACCAATTGCCTACGTCCACTCCGGAGTCCTCCTTCTTGAGGTACATCGGTATCTACTACCGATCTTTTTTGGGTGAAGACTAAACCCTTACACTTTTCTTACAAGGGAGACAAGATTATACCCTTTGATCACTCCCTTACCCCTTTTCTTTTTCTTACAATTCTCATATAATATTTTCTTAGAATATAATCCCCAAAATTGTTGTTTGAAATGTGAGAAAATTTGGGATATTTATAGACCCCAAATGGCTTCAGAAATTAGAGCCAAAAATTAAACATACCTGAAAAATCGGGTACGAGTGATTTACCCGTCGAACCTAGGCGGGTCAACCGCCCAAAGTACCCATATTCCTGGGTATAGGTGGTTCAATGGCCCAACCTCGGTAGGTCAGCCATCGTCAACCGCCTGAAAGCCTGGGCTGTGGTGGTACACCCGTCGCTCACCGGCGGTTTACTCGTCAAAATTTTTACAAAAGTGGTTCCCTCAACTTTTTGAATTTCGGCTTGAACCTAATATTGACCAACTCTCTAGTCAACCAATTGAGTTCAACCTGAGCTAAATCAAACCCTAATAGTGGACCCGATTACCTTATTGATTTGATTTGGATTCCTTCCAAATTCAACTCAATTTGAACTCAAACTCTAACTATAACTCAATGATTACAATACTTAATGACTAATCAAGATAATCAAGACCTAACTCATGTTAATCCGATAGCCTCCGACATTCTTGCGGTGAGTCTTCCAGTCTTCTTCCGGCGATCTCCCAGCATGGTCCCAGCGAGCTTCCCGATCCCTTCGACGAATCTCCTAGTGAACTTCAGTAAGATCCCACTACATCGTCCAAACCCTGGCCCGATGCTCAAGCTTGATCTTGGCCTATCATCTGGTTGTAACTCCATTGCTCCTTTCATAGTTAGTCCAGTACGATGCTAATTATAACTTAATTAAATACAATCATAATTACCAAATATCCATTCCAAGACCATCCTAACTCCCGACAAGCTTTTCGGCTACCCTCGACAATCTTCCAACGAGTCTCGGTCTTCTTCTGACGAACTCTCTTGCGCCATCCTAGCAAACTCTCGATACCCTCAGCGAGCTCTTGATGCACTCCTGGCAAGTTTCTAACTGCATCGACCCGATGCATGGACTTAACATTGGCCAATCCTAATTGTAATAATCATTTTGTCGTAATTAATCATGCATAAATCAATTTCTAACAATTCATGTTAGATCAATAACCCATCAATTGATTTTATTATCAAAATCTGAGATTCCATAATCTCTCCCTTTTTGATGATGATAATCAATTGATGATAGGAGTTAATCCTAACTCTTCCTAAATCCATGCCACTTAAATTTAAGAGAAGCACACACTCTTAAATTCAAGAAATCAACATTCTATGTAAATTTCAACATAAATTTGCATCAAGCCATTAACTCATGAGTAAAAAGGAATTAAACATCTATATCCAAGATGTCCAATTTATATCCTTATCTAAGATATCCATATATTTTAACAAGATCATGAGTTATCGATGTATTCATCATGTGTCATCAATATATATTTCTCCCGTTTTGTCATCAATAAAAAGGCGAAATATAGTTAATAATTTTAAAGCACAGGATGGCATTACTCCCCCTTAATATATGCATTATAAAATTTTCTTTCCCTTTAATAAGGAGAGAAATAAGAGAGGTGTTGTTGAATCATTTCATCATCTAGAAGAGCTCTTAATAAATTCTAAAAGCAAATACTAAAATAAACTCAAAAGTTCAAAAGATTTAAAGATTACTTATGTATTTCAAATATAGCAAAAGTTATCTATTGATATCAAAAATTATCTTTTGTAAATTTCAAATGTGACATATCTTCATGTAATTTTTTTTTGAAAATAATAAGATAAAATCATGAAGAAAGTTTTCAAAAATAATATTATCACAAAAGGGCTTCATTTTATGAAATCTATATTAGTAATTTATATATTTTTATAATTTAGTATTTTTAGGTATCAACCTCAATCTTGTATATATAAAATTTTGAATATGAGCTCAACAAAATTTTCTCATATAAATTTCAAGAAAATATAGCAAATAAATCTGAATAAAAAATTATTATCTTTATGTAGATTTTCAAAATCATCATTACATGTATGATCATCATACATGATTTCACATTATTATACCTTCTTCCTCTTTGTCATCAACAAAAGGAAAAGTGCAATTAGCAAGTTTTTGATATATGAAAGCTTAGCAATTTAACAAATTTTTATTACGTTAGAACATGCAAGCTAGTGAATTAATTCTTCTCTTTTGAGAAGTGCAAGCTAGCAAATATTTATTTATTTTTGCATTGTTTAATCTAGCAATTTTATAAGCTAATAAGTTTTGCTCCCCCTTTATCATTGTCAAAAAGAAGGGATGGTTAGAATAGTGCAAAACATTTCTCATTACATCATTTTTCAGGAAATAAATCAAGAAATATACTAATCATCACATGAAATATATTAAGAAAAATTAACATGGTGATGAGATATTCAATTTATGAAAACAAATTGTGAATATAAAGAAACAAGTCATAGGAGAAACAAATAAAATTTCTTGGTTTATCCATAAGAAATCTTAAGTTGTCAAGTTCATGATTTGTATAAAAATCTCTTTTTAAATAATACGAAAACACATAACAAAATGTTTTGATTCATAAAAGATTTCAAGTTATAATTTCAAGAAATCAAAAATCACGATATAGATAAACCACCCATGTAATTTCAAAATCATCAAATCGCTTTCAAGAGATTCAAAATATAATTAATAGACTTATTAGTCTCTTGAAATGCTAGTGATTTCTTTTTCCACATGTAGAATCAAGGTAAAGAAATGAAAAATATCATATTCCAAAAATACTAAATTTTAAAGATGTAAATTTTATAGATGTGAATTTCAAAATTAAGCTCAAAACTTCAAGATATTTAAGAAGATTCAAAATTTTAAGAGCTACTTATACATTTAAAATCATCTTATGTAATTTCAAGTATAGCAAAAAATCATCTATTGTAAATTCTGATAAAAAGCATGAAGAATTTCATAAGAAGACATGAAAGTAAATTAAGCTCAAATTATAAATCAAGTATTTTACATGCATTTAAAAAATTCTAAATTTTCTTCCAAGCAAATTGTTTCTCATTCAAGGTTATCATATCCAATTTACTTCTAATCATATTAATAATTTTATCTCTCCCTTTTGTTGTTATTGTCAAGAAAGAAATATGATGGCATAATTTCTTCTTGGCATTCATATTCAAATTATGCCAAAAAATATAAGAAGATCATATCATTAAAGATAAAATCAATTTTTTGAATATCAAAAAATATGATTTAGTTTAATAAGTTTCTTTCCCTTTTTTTGTGAATAATAAAATGAGTCTTAGGGGATAATCTCAATTCATCCAAGATAAATCTGTTTAATAAAAAAGAATGATCTTGATAATAATTTTAATTAATATTATTAAGATCATAAATTATATTTTTATTTAAAAGAGAAAATTATAAAGATTAATAACATGATTCCCATAACATATAAGTCAAGTCAAGAAATTAAGGGAATATTCATGATAATACAAATATCTTTCAAATTTCAACTTATCATAAATTTAAGAAACACTAATTTTGGTGATAAATAATGTTATTCATGAGTTTTAAAATAAATAATGTCAAGATAAATATTGATATCAAAAGACATTCATGAATATTAAAGACATGATTTAATTTAATAAATCTCTTCTTAGATAATAAAAAAATTCAAATTTTATTTTCTAAACTTATCAAAATCATGATAATAATTTATTCAAATTTAAATTATCAAATTGTCAATTTCATAGTTCAAGAGAGTCATAAAAATAACATAATCAATTCATTAATTTTTTTAAAATAAAATCATTTAGAAACTTATCCAAAATCATCATGAAAATTCACTTTTCGAAAAATTCAATGTAGCGAGATCCCACTACATCATCTGAATCCCGGCCCGATGCTCAAGCTTGATCTTAGCCCATTATCTAGTTATAACTCCATTGCTCCTGTCATAGTTAGTCCTGCATGATGCTAATTATGACTTAATTAAATATAATCATAATTACCAAACATTCATTACAAGATCATTCTAACTCCCAGCAAGCTTTTCAGCTACCCCAACAATCTTCTAGTGAGTCTCGGTCTTCTACCGGTGAACTCTCTTGGGCCATCGTAGCAAACTCCCGATACCCTCGGCGAGCTCCCGACGCACTCCTGGCGAGTTCCTAACCATATCGACCTGACACATAGACTTGACATTGAGAAATCCTAATTGTAATAATCATTATATCGTAATTAATTTTGTATCAATCAATTTCTAACAATCTATGTTAGATCAATAACTAATCAATTAATTTCATCATTAAAATCAGAGATTCAACAATTATTTATAGAAAGGAAAAAGAAAATATTGTTGAAGATGCACTATCACGGCTACTAGAGCAGACCGAAATTTTAGTCATCTCCCTTCCTTCCATCGACATTCTCGAGGACATTAGGGAGGAACGGAAAAAGGATGCAGAGATCCGAGACATCCTAAAAAAATTGGAGAAGGATTTAAGTGAAATAGCCTACTACACTTGGGATTTGAGGGATCTACGCTACAAGGGTCGTATTGTGCTTACTCCCACTTCCCCTTGCATCAAAATTATCATGCACGAAATGCATTCTTCACCTTCCGCAGGGCACTCCAGATTTTTAAAAACATACAAGAGGGTGAAGAAAAACTTTTACAGGAGAGGCATGAACAAATTTATTTTTGATTATGTAGCAAAATATGATATATGTTAGTAGCAAAAGGGTGAAATAGTGGCAAGTCCAAGAAAGCTGCAACCACTACCCATAACGGACTTAGTATGGACTGACATCTTCGTAGACTTCATCGAAGGGCTGCCAACATCTCAAGGTAAAAGTACAATATTCATGGTGGTATATCGATTGATAAAATATGCTTATTTTTATGCTGTGAGACACCCCTACACCACTGCCAATATTATTTTTGTTGAAAATATTATTAAACTGCATGGGATGCTAAGGCCCATTGTGAGCGACCATGATAGGATTTTTACAAGTAAATTTTAGATCAAGCAATTCACAATACAGGGCATCCAACTCAAAATGAGCATAGCCTACCATCCATAGGCGAACGACCAAACAGAGGTGGTGAATAGGTGTCTAGAGACCTATCTTTGATGCTTCACTAGTGATCAACCAAAAGAGTGGATGAAGTGGCTCTCTTGGGCCGAATGGTGGTACAACACTACTTATTACTCGTTTATAAAATGTACCCCATATGAGGCATTGTATGGTTAGTTGCCCACTATAATTCTAAAGTTTATAATTGGTGCAGCCAAGGTAGATCAGGTCGACCAAAATTTAATTAACAGGGACAAGCTTCTATAGCTGTTGAAGGATAATCTCTCTGCCGCTCAAGCCAGGATGAAGCAACAGGCTGACACATATAGTAGCGAGCAGGAATTTGCAATAAGAGATTGGATCTATCTTCGCCTATAGCCGTACAAGCAATTATCCATCAACATGTGAGCTTTAATGAAGCTATATTCTCGATTTTATGGACTTATCAGATCACGAAGTGTATTAGAGCTGTGACAGACAAGCTTAAGTTACTAAAGCATGCTAAAATTCATCCTATTTTCCATATATCCTGCTTGAAGCCTAAATTTGGAGAACACAAGTCAGCCCAGACTCAACTGCCGAGAGCCACTGATGATGGAGAAATTCAAGTCTAACCACAAGCCATCCTTGATCGAAGAATGTGATGCATCATCGACAGCTCTCCACTGAAGTACTGGTGCATTGGAGCAATTGATCAACTGAAGATGTAACATGGGAGCCATACGAAGAGCTAAAGACTTGGTTCACTGAGTTCATTGAACCTCAGCCTTGAGGACAAGACTGATTTGAAAGGGCAGGCTTGATAGGACCCCAACAGGGTTAGGTCCTACTCAACCAAGTAGCAATTAGTAAAACTTTACAAGATTATAATAAAACCCCACTAGTCATCTTTATCATATAAAGAAATATGACTATGATTTATTTTGAGGCCTTAGGGCTTACTGGTTATCGCCCCTCCTATTGGGCTGGTCGATCAGGGTTTCTAGTAGGTAGTATTGGCTTTGATAGCCACTTAGGATCCCCCAGTTAGGCAGGGCGACTACAGAAGAGGCAAAGGGGGGAATTTACCTATGAAGCATCCCCTAGGATTAGGGTTTTGAGCCTTATATAAGTTTGTAGTCTCCATCTCTTTTTCATCAAGCTAGTATCCACTTTATTTCAGCTTTGTAGCCGACCCTAGGAGGGAGAAACCCCGATAACATTCCAAGAGTTGATCTTCCTCAAAGATTGAATCTCCATAAAACTCCTCTGGGGTTCTATCAAACTCCCAGAGATCTTAGTCTAATAACTTACATCTCTCCACTACAAAGAGTATAGGCAGGACTACAAGCAAGTCTTGTTTTAGCAACTAACTAGGAAATTAATAATTTTTTAGTGTAGTTTCAGGACTTTATGTAGAATTTAGCATTAGGTTAGTTAAGATCCCATGGTTGGTCACTTTTATATTTATTAAAAAAATAATAAAAAGAATGATTCTGTTTCTTTAATGGCAATTCTCTACTCCTCTGTCGCTTAGAAAGAAATGGTTCATTTCAGATCTGACATTAGGTTGATTAAGAGAGTTCAGAGAAAAGCACATACTAGGTGTTAGTTACCAGATTCTATCATCCCTTGTAGTGGGGAGCATGATGGATTCAGCTGCTTCTTCACTTGCAGATTACCTCTGTTGCATCTGATCCTGGATCCCGTTTATGGTGTTGGGTATAATGATATTGGGGGTAATTATTGAAGAAGAGGTGCTGGCACAAGCAGAAAGGAAATAATAATACATTTCTCGTTTTAAGAAAGAAGAGCAGATAACCCTTGTAGTAGAGAATATGCACCAAATAAAGATTGTGTTTCAGTTCTTATTAAATCGGCACCAGAAGATGCTGGGGAAGGAAAGGATAGTTCAGTTCAAGTTTAGGTCGGAAATGACATAGAAGGTATGCAATATGGCCAATGCAGTAATTATTGTGAAGAAGAGGTGTAACTCGCTTACGGGGTTAGAGCAAGGGAGGGCGCCACTGGATGATATTCTCTGTATTTATATTTATAGAATAAAATGTAGAGTTCCTTTGGGTGAGAGTCCTGTCAGAAGCAATATCCAGAGACAGTTACAGTATCAGACTCAGAGGTGTCAGTTCATTTTCATTCTGCATTAATGTAGTTTTCCAGTGAAAGCGAGTCTCTTTTCTTATGCTCAGGAGTGGATCGATGTTCGGCTGCAAGCAGTTCTGAAAGCCGAGTTAAAGTTCAATCTCTGTTTGATGATCAACTTATTCTGCACTTTTAAGAATTTTATATGATTGTCATGCTAAAGTGTCAGGGTCAATTCAATTAATATTTGAGTTTTATGTTCGAGTTTCATCTTTTAAAGAATTATAAACCCAGAAGATGAGTTAATTAAAAAAAAGAGAATTTTTATCTAGATCACATAGTATAGAAAGGGGTAAAACCACTCCATCTTCTATTGATACCGATTCTTCTCCGTATCCATCTTCTATTGATCCAGCAGATTCTATCAGTGTTGATTCATCATCTGATCTACTTTATTTTACTTGAAAACTCAAACTTCGATCTTACTCACACCCGAACTCCCTAATGACTCAGTTAAATCAAAGGGCGGGTAAAGAACTGTGCTTATATATTTCAAGCCAATAATATAAGTCGACTTTCAAATGATAAAAGTAGGACTTGCGCCCAACACCAAAAGATGAAACTGGGGATTCAACTTGTACTAGGCACGAACTGAAAGAGAAAGGTAATTCCCTTCTGTACTTTCCCGAGTATAGATTTGATGCGAAGACACTGCATCCCTTCTGTAAAACTAAGTTAGCGCATGATCTCATGAAGAATCAATTACATCTCTCTAGAATATAAGTTTGTAAGGACACCGCACAACTCCATTTTTTTTGGCTGAAGGTGCTTATCCTGTCGATGAAGATTCTACTGTTCCTTTTCGCTTAACCGACACATTCAAAAAGAGAGAAATTCAACTTCATTTTTTGATCCGTATTTGGATCCTGCTGAAGATCTTTTAATTTCCTATAATACTTCTTCGGCTTATACCGTAGATTCACCCAACGACTAAGGGGTATTGTGTAGTAGCTCTAAGGTACACCCAACTACTAAGGAGTATTGTGTAGTAGCTCTAAGGTACAGATGGGCTATTGTACCATCCCTCCCATATATTTGATTACTAGCTTGCTCACTCCGCTCGATTGGGCACTCTAACTCAGGTTGTCTTGAATTAGGTAAAAGGTGTTGGGAAACCTCAGTGAGAGCATCACATGCACGGTAGAAATCAAAACAAAAAGCTAGTTTCCCATACAGATCAAATCGTCGTGCAAAAGATTGGGATCACGAGAAAAACACAAAAACTGAAAAATCACGATGCGTGAGAGATTGATTTTACCTAGGGAGATCATATATCCCTGTATTTCCAGATTTGGATGGAGAGAATAAAAGAGGTCAAGCGTCCTCCTCTCTAGCGGTATCCACACTATAGATTTCTGCAGTGAAACTCCTCCAATCTGATATTGCAACTTTTGCACAGCAGGAGGGAGGAGAATAAAAGGGGGAGACTAAGGCTGCAGCCAATCAACCATAAGTCTCCCCTCCTATTTATAGAGGGCCACCAAAAACCTAGGGCTCTTACCTTAGTAGGTATTGAATCTCCATCCAATTATCCACTAACCTTATATTATTGGATCTCTATACAATAATCTCCTTAGGCTTTTAATTGAGCCTTAACCAAGGAGCTCATCTACATAGGGTCTTATCTAATGAGAATATGGGCTAATTGGATCTCTATATAATCCTCTATTTACTGAATCATCCACCATATGTGTGTGACCATCTAGGCCCGATACCAAGCTAGTCGTAAGTCACTCCCATAGTGAATTATTATCTCCATAATAATTTACTCGACTCATCGACTATGGACGTGCTAGGCTACTACGCCATAGTCCTTAGACGGTATAGGAGGGATCGAATCCATCAGACCTATCTGTCCACATTTACCGTGTATCTATATTCTCTTATCTAACTAATATCTCAGAGACCGTATATTGGACATGATAATGTCAGGTCACATACTAAATCAGTTTATCTTGCTCTAATCGGATTCTACCGGAAAACTCTTTCTCTCAATCTTAATGACCTTAGCTAGGGATTTGTCTGAGCAAACACATATGGGATATTCCTCTCATGATACCGAGAGTGGATGATCATCTATTGACACTCAATTATTTTCATAAGGTTGGCTACCAATCCCGATAACCAGTTATACAAGATCTGAAACTTTCCAAACCTGTAAGTCTGGTGTCAAAGAAAGGAGTACTCATACAAGGCATTCTTGGTGTCTCAAGTCAAAGGATCATATACACAATTGGAACTATAGAATCACTATCTAACATTTGGTATCATCAACCATACAATAATTCATAAGCGATCGATTAGTAAACTCATTCTCCAATAAGCACCTATACTATATCCTTAGTGTCTCCACACAAGTGGCTATGAGACCAACTACCTCTATTATATGGATGAGTGTATAGTACACCGGTTTGTCCAATTATCTCGATATCTCTCTCGGGTAACCTATGATCGGGATTATTTAGGATCTGTGTTTAAAGGTGAATCGATCTTATTATCATGATCTCATCACGATCTTATTCTCATTGCATAGAACCAAGGACATCACAATATATATATGCACCAGATAATATAATGTGAGAATATGCCAATAATAATCTTAAGCAAAAAGATCGCGCAGCATGTCACATGTGCCATCACTCACGTGATTGGCTTGCAGGGCACTTGTAACCAATAATCTCCCACTTAACCTAAAGCCAATTACCTATATGTCTGATTCCCATCAGACCTCTGTGACCCTCAAATATAATCTGAGCCAGCGGCTTTGATAGTGGATTTGCAATGTTATCTTCGGATGGAACTCTTTCAATTACTATATCTTTGCGGGTCATGATCGCTCTAATCAGATGGAACCTCCTCAGAACAATTCTGATGAGGCTTGGGTTCCCTTGTTAGAGCTATCGCCTTATCACTGTCGTAATATATTGGAATCAGCTCCACGCTACTTGGTATGACTCTCATATCATGATAAACTTCTTCATCCATACCCCTTCTTTTGCTGCTTCTGCTGCAACAATGTATTTTGTCTCTGTGGTCGAGTCAACAGTAGTATCTTGCTTAGAACTCTTTCAACTTATTGTTTCTCCATTCATGGTAAAAATATACCTTAAGTTTGACTTGCTATCATCAATGTCGGACTAAAAAGTTGAGTCTGTGTAGCCCTCGGCCTGGAGGCTACCTCCTCCATATACCAATAAAAGATCATTAGTCTTTCTCAAGTACTTAAGGGTATACTTTACTGCTTTTTAGTGTTCTAAACCTAGATCTGTCTAATACCTGCTCGTGACACTCAGAGCATATACTATATCAGGTCTGGTACATAGCATAACATACATGATAGACCCTATCGCTGAGGCATAAGGTATCTTATCCATGTTTATCCTTTCTTCAGGAGTCTTTGTGAACATACTCCTAGAAAGTGATATTTAATATTTTATCGGTATGAGACCTCTCTTGGAATTCTCTATGCCAAACCTTTTGACATTGGAGTCTATGTACTTAGATTGGGATAAGTCAAGCATCCTCTTAGATCTATCTCTATAGATCTGGATCTCCAAAATATAGGATGCTTCCCCTAAGTCTTTCATAGAGAAGTTTATAAATAGCCAAGTCTTTATAGTGGAGAGCATTCCTATATTATTCCCAATGATTAGGATGTCATCCACATACAATACCAAAAAGGTGATACCACTCCCACTTATCTTCCTGTATACATAAGACTTATGTTCGTTCTTAACAAAGTCGAAAGATCTGATCATCTCATCAAATTTTATGTTCCAACTTTGGGAAGCTTGCTTTAGTCCATAAATGGACTTAAGCAGCCTACACATTTTATTTAGACTCTCTCTAAATACAAATTCCTCTAGCTATATCATATACACCTCTTCCTCGAGGTTGTTATTGAGGAATGTCATTTTCACATCCATCTACCAGATCTCATAGTTATAGTGTGCTGCAATGGCCAAAAGAATTCTAATGAATTTAAGCATCGCTACAAGTGAAAAAGTTTCGTTATAGTCAACTTCTTATCTTTGATGATATCCTTTAGCTACCAGCCTTGTTTTATAGGTCTCCACCTTTCCATTTACTTCGATCTTCTTTTTGAAGATCCATTTGTAGCCAATGGGTATGATACCCTCAGGTGCATCCACAAGGTTCCAAACCTTGTTAGAGTACATGAAATCCATCTCAAAATTCATGGCTTCTTGCCACTTTCCGAAGTCTATACTCATAATAGCCTCCTCAAAGGTCTGAGAATCAACATCCTAAGAGTCATCTCCACTGATATGTCCCACATATCTTTCAAGAGGGTGAGATACTCTGCTAGACCTACGTAAAGTTAAAACTTGTATATTAAGTATCTCAAGAACCATGAGATTCTATCCCAAGGGACATCTCTATATACACCTCAGCTCAATGGTATATCAGAAATGAAAAATCACACACTGTTAGATGTGATGCGGTCTATGATGAGTTTCATTGACCTACCCATCTCATTTTGGGGATATTCTCTAGAGACTTCAACTTACCTTCTGAACATAATTTCATTAAAGTCGGTAGTGTCTACACCATATGAGATATGAAAAGGAAAGAAGCCCGATCTTAAGGTGATTAAGATTTGGGGCTATCCTATCCACGTTAGAAGACACAATCCTAATAAGTTGGAATCAAGGACGGAATGGTGCATGTTCATGGGAGATCCCAAAGAGACTTTAGGGTATTATTCTATCATCCCGAGGACCAAAAGGTCTTTGTTGTCAAGAGAGTTATGTTTCCTGAGAATGAACACATTCTTGGTGAAAATAATGGGAGTGAGATAGAGTTGAGCGAGGTTAGAGAACTTAGCTCAAGCACCATTATAGAGTCCGAGTATGCTCAGGTACCTAGCACACAAGTTCCAACTTTGTACAGGTCTAGCATAGTATCTCACCCTCTTGAAAAATATGTGGGATAAATCAGTAAAGAGGACTCTCATAATATTGATCCTCAGACCTACGAGGATGCTATTATGAGTACAAACACCAGGGAGTGACAAGAAACCATGAATTCTAAGATAGATTCCATGTACTCTAATAAGGTTTGAAACCTTATGGATGCACCTGTGAGTATCGTACTCATCGGCTGCAAATGAATCTTCAAAAAAAAGATTAGAGTGCATGAAAAGGTGAAGACCTATAAGACAAGGCTAGTAAGCAAAGGATATCATCAAATGCAAGGGGTTGACTGTGATGAAAACTTTTCACCTATAGCCATGCTTAAATCTATTAGAATTCTTTTGGCCATTATAGCACACTATAACTATGAGATCTAGCAGATGGATGTGAAAATGACATTCTTCAATGGTAACCTCAAGAAGGAGATGCATATGATATAGCCAGAGGGATTTGTATCTAGACAGAGTCCAAATAAAGTGTGCAAGTTCCTTAGATCCATTTATGGATTGAAGTAAACTTTCCGAAGTTAGAACATAAGATTTGTTAAGGTGATCAAATCTTATGACTTTGTTAAGAATGAAGATGAGTCTTATGTGTGCAAGAAAGTAAGTGGGTGTGCTATCACCTTTTCAGTGCTACATATGGATGACATCCTAATAATTAGGAATGATGTAGAAATGCTCTCCACAGTAAAGACTTGGCTATCCAGAAACTTCTCCATGAAAGACTTAAGGGAAGCATCCTATATTTTGGGGATCCAAATTTATAGAGATTGATCCAAAAGGATGCTTGGCTTATCCCAATCTAGGTACTTAGACTTCATTGTTAAAAGGTTTGGTGTGGAGGATTCCAAGAGGGGTCTCATACTGATAAGATATGAAATATTACTTTCGAGGAGTATATCCCTAATGACTCCTAAAGAAAGGGTAGACATGGATAGGATATCCTATGCCTCAATGATAGAGTCTATCATGTATGTTATGCTATGTACCAGGCTTGATATAGCACATGCGCTGAGTGTCACGAGTAGGTATCAGGCGGATCCAGGTTTGGAACATTATAAGGCAATAAAGTGTATCCTTAAATACTTGAGAAGGAATAAATATATTTTACTAGTATATGGAGGAGGTAGACTCTAGGTTGAGGGCTACACGGACTCGAGTTTCTAATTCAACATCGATGATAACCAGTCAAATTCAGGGTATGTTTTCATCCTGAATGGAGGTGCAGTAAGCTGGAAGAGTTCCAAGCAAGATATTATTGCTGACTCGACTACAGAGGTGGAATACATTGCTAGAGTAGAAGCAATAAAAGAAGGGGTATGGATGAAGAAATTTATCAGGAATTTGGGAGTCAATCGAGCAGCGTGGAGATGATTCCCATATACTACGATAGCAATAGAGTGATAACTCTGACAAAGGAACCCAGGTCTCATCAGAATTATTTTGAGGAGGTTTCATATGATTAGAGAGATCATAGCCCGTAACGATATAGCAATGGAAAGAGTTCCATCCGAAGATAACATTGTAGATCCACTGACGAAGTCGTTGGCTCAGATTATACTTGAGCATCACAAGGGTTTGATATAGATCAGACATATAGGTGATTGACTTTAGGTCAAGTGATAGATTGATGATTATAGGTGCCGTATAAGCCAATCACATGAGTGATGGCACGTGTAACATGCTGAGCAATCTTTTTGCTTATGATTATTATTGGTATATTCTTATATTATATTATCTATTATATATATATATATATATATATATATATATATATAATGGGAATCAGATAGTGATGAGATCATGATAATGAGATCGATTCACCTTTAAACACAAATCCTAAATAATTTCATTCATAGATTACTCGAGAGGGATATAGAGATAACCAGATAGACTGATATACTATATACCCATCTGTATGATGGAGGCGGGTAATCTCATAGCCACTTGTGTGGAGACAAAGGATATAGTACAAATGCTCATTGGAGAATGAGCATTTGTACTATAGGTTTGGAAAGTTCCATATCTGATACCTGATGTCAGATATATTTAATGATACATAATAGATTGATCTGCCTATAGAATGTTGTATAGTTAACGATACATAATGTCAGACAGCGATTTCATAGTCCTAGTTATGTAGCTGGTTCTTAGACTTGATTGAGTACTCATTTCTTTGGCGTCAGACTTATAAGTTTGGAAAGTTTCATATCTGGTGTAGCCAGTTATCGGGATTGGTAGCCAATCTTATGAAGGCAATTGAGTGTCAATAAAGGATAATCCACTCTCGGTATCATGAGAGGAATATCTCATATGTGTTTGCTCAGACAAATCTTTGGCCAGGGTTATTCAGAATGGGAGAGAATGAGTTCTCCAAGGGAATCTGATCAGAACGAGTCTCAGACGGATTCCGTATGTGACATGATATGACCATATCCAATATACGATCTATAGGATATTAGTTGGATGATGGATTATAGATACACGATAACTGAGGACAAACAGGTCCAATAAATTTGATCCCCCTTTACCGTCTCGGGACTATGACATAGTAGCCTAGTATGTTCATAGTTGATGAGTTGAATGAATTATTATGAGGATAACAATTTACTATATTAGAAGGAGTTCTGAGGGCCTAGAGGGTCACACACATATGGTGGATGCTTTAGTGAACAGAGGATTAGATGAAGATCCAATTAACCTCTATTCTCATTAGATGAGACCCTACATTGATGAGCTCCTTGCTTAAGGCTCAATTAGAGGCCTAAGGAGATTATTGGATAGAGATCCAATAATGCAAGGTTAATGGATTATCGGATGGAGATCCAATACCCACCAAGGCATGACCCCTAAGGTTTTTGGTAGCTCTCTATAAATAGGCGGGGAGGCTTCTAGTTGATAGGATGTAGCTTTGGTTGCCCCCTCCTATTCTACTTTTTCTCTCAACACAAGAATTACGAGACCTGAGATTGCAATTAGAGGAGTATCGCTGCAGAGATCCATCATATAGATACCGTTAGAGAGGAGGATGCTTGACCTCCTTCATCTTTTCCATCCGAATTTGAGAAAACAAGAGATATACGATCTCCGTAGGTAAACAATCTCTCACACTATATAATTTTTTACTTTTTATGGTTTTCTTGTGACTCAATACCTTCATCTTCTCCATCCGGATTTGAGAAAACAAGGGATATACGATCTCCCTAGATAAACAATCTCTCACACTATATAATTTTTTACTTTTTATGGTTTTCTTGTGACCCAATATTTTATACGACGATTTGATCTACGTGAAAAAACTATTTTGTTTTGATATAGTGTGAGAGATTGTCACACTATATCAATCTCTAAGGTTTCTCACCTATAGGCTTCTACTCCTTTTATCTCATTCTCCTAACTACCGCTATTTGGATCGAACTCGGTAAACCATGCCCACTTGTACATTTCACTCTTTAGTGATGCCTAAACTAACTCTCATTCGTTAAAGCTACTAGGGTGGGATTGCATAATTTAACTAGTAATAATAGGGATGAAACCAATGCCAATAACACTTCTTATAATAAGGAATTGCAGAATTTACCATAGATCAAACAGCAAACAGGGGCCAAGTAACTACTATCAGAATGAACTGCTCTACCTTCTAAGCGGTAAACAAGCAACTGGAAATATAGAAATTGACTCCTTATTCACTAACCTTCACTTTCATTCTTACTATCATGTCTATCAGCCTTACCTTCTTGCCTTATAGTTTAGCCGGCGACTCTTGCTCTCAATGCCCTTCGAGATCTAGACTTACTATCCTTTCTTTCATGCTTTACTCCTATACTGAGTCTCCTCATTCCTATACTGAGTCTCCTTCTTGCCTTTGAGTTGCCACCTACAACAAGACATAATTGCATAAGTAAGAATTAAGCAAGTATCGGGCCTATAAGTATAGTAAATACAAATTTGAACCAGTGCTTCTAAGTCTAAAACGAGAGAAGGAAATCCAACTCAAAAATAGGAAATAGGGAACCGACATCCAAGTAAAAAAATGAAAACACTTATTAAAGGAATCAAATAAGAAAAAGGGAATTACCCTATGGATAAGAAGACTGAACCAAGAACCTAAGAATCTCACTGATGACGACGAGCTCTAAGGCGTATAGTAGTAATAGGGAGTACTAATAGGGAGTACACGATACGTGCTTTCAACTAGAAAAGTCAGAATCAAACTGAGAAGTATAGATATTAGAATCGAACGAATACTGGAAAGAATTGCCTCATTGCTTCTCATGCTTGTAACTCCTAATAAGGAACTGAACGAATGCTTATAATACTCCAACTCAAACTATTAGAATTGAGCTGGGAACTCCGACTATGGCTATTGCTTATATGGCTGTAACTTCAAACCTTGAGCCTGCCGCTGCTGAACCAGAACCTAGCTTTACTGCCTTTTATTCTTTAAATCCTAACTCCCATAAGGCCTATCCCCTTCTCTTACTTTTACTCCCCACGCTTTCAAACTGAAACTAATGATCTCCAGTCTTTGTCTCCTTTCCTGAAGTCCGATTCTCTTTTCTGATATCCTTGCTTTGTTGCTTAAAACTACCTCTCTTTGCTATCAGCCTACCTTTCCTTAGGTTAAGTGTCTGATTCCTCAAATAAAATGAATTGAGGTAGTGCTTACAAGAGTAAAAAAAGGAAAATAAGGATTGATTGCACTGGTGGCTATGAGAATCTACTCGGGAATAAAAAAATGAACTGGAACACTGGAATCATAGCAATACTAATAAGAACCTATCGCTGGGGAATGCTCTAATACTCAAGCTGCTAACCAGGGAGCGAACTACTGCTTTGGATCTTCGCTTGCCTGTTTCAAACTTATACCCTACCCTAATGAATGGAACCGATACTAACAAGAATATAGTTGCTAGCAAATAGCCTTACTCCCCTTGATTTCAAACTAAAACTTATCTCTATCAGACTCAATTTCATGTCTCTTGGTCGGGCAATGCTGCTTTTAAACCTGTCCTTCCCTTCCTTAATTCTAAGAACCCCGGATTCGGATCCTCTATTTCACCTGTTAGTCTGCATTCCTTGCTCATAGTCCACCTTTTCTTCTTTTCATTCTATCACTGCTTGCTTTGATTCTATCTTTTATTATGATATTATGAAATGCATCATTCAATTCAGGTATATAAGATTGATTCATATTTTCTTCTAGTTTATTAGCGAAACTAGGGTGAAAAACAGTAAGTTCTTTTTCAGTGAACTTGATAACTCATGTTCCGGTGTCAAGTCAACATCATTTTTAATAGCAGTGGGTTCTCATTCTCTTACTTTTGAGAATTGAATTATCTTAATATAGCCTATGTGTTACGCATAGAGGTTTAGAGTCAATATGTTAAGATATAGTTTCGATATGATAAATAATAATAAAAGTATGAGTTTGGTGCTATAGTTTATAATCCAAATGTAAGGTATAATTGTTGCTAGTTGACCAGATATAAAGAATAATATGGGACGAGTTCATTGCTCGATGCCGATGTAAAGAAGAATAGTACGTACAGAAGAAAGGAGTGGAAGAGAGAATTCCAGGAACCCAACTTAGTAAGTAAAAGAATAGACATCGGATCATATGAGACATGCACTTAGAGAAGCAAACAGACAACTAATTAATAGAATAATTAATATATATTAATAGAATAATTATAAGTAATAGAATCATAGGTTTTACAAAAGGAATAGAATCATCTGTGAAAAAGTATGTCTCAGGGCACGAGCACTTCGCATTAAAGCAAGTGTCAGTATTACCTTCGGGAAAGTCAGAATCAAACAAACCTCCTAGGGATTTCAAACAATAAAGATAGAAAATGAGAGAGTGATGGTGAAATCGGAATCCAACTAATAAGAACTATACTGGCCAAGTGAGACACTTGCCTAAATACCTCCGCTACAATATCCGAATTGAATCATTGCTAACAAGCATCTGACTATTCATTAAGAAGTGAGCTTAGAAGCGTAATAGTAATAAATAGTATTACTATAAGTTAGTGGTAAAAGAATTGAATCACTGCCAACGAAACCGAAATCAATGCTAACAGGAATGGAACAATGTCGCGATAGATTGAACTAGATACCATAGCACCAAACCAATACTTGCATTATGTCGATCTTTAATTTCAATATGTAACTATTGATTTAGATCCACCAAACAACTGCTAATGTTGTGTGGCAGTGAATTAAGCTTTTCTTTGTTTGATTCTAATATCTTGGTGCTAGGTCTGTCCTTGTCTCTTCCTTCTCGTGTCTTTATACAGTAGCTATCAAACAGAAACTAATTCTCTGAATCTCTCACTCCTTTCTCTATCTTCTCTCATTCTGAAACTCATTAATATGATTCCTGGAGGTTAGCTTTAAACTGTCCTTCCTGCTTTTGATTCTAAAACGACTTCCTAGCTTTGAGGCTACCTCTAACTTCTTCGGTTCCGCTCTCTTGCATATAATTCCTTTACTTATTTTTAAACTGATACCACTAGCAACAGTACTTTAACTAATAACAGTCATGATACCTCTACCTTCTTCGGAATTGAGACACCAGTACCTAGTAGATCAAACACAGAACAAAGAATAAAACTCAGCATGAATTCCTTGTTGGGGAAGGAGGAGCAAGGAAACGATAAAACAGAATACTACGATCCAAATAACGGAAAACGCTTTCAATCAAGAAAACGACGTAGTATTAAACAGGAGGTAAAAGAACAAGAACACTTACAAGATTATCTCCAAATGCACACACTCTCTTTTCTGCACTACTACTTCATTCACTAAGGTCCTATTTATAGGACATAACTAACTCCTAAACTACCTCCACAACTCCTAAACATGAGCCACTACTCCTAAACATGTTAACTAACTATGTAACTACCATGAATCAATTCTCAACACTCCCCCTTGATTCATAGTTATATACACCAATTTGAGATATAAAATAAACATGCTTCGGAACTGGAAGTGACTTGGTGAGAATATCTGCAACTTGTTCATCTGTACCATAAATACTTCATGTTATGGCTTCACTTGCTACAAACCGAGTCTTATGCTTTTGGATATTTTCATCTGCATTATACTTTGTTTTGAACACCCATTTCGATCCAAAAGCTTTCTTTTCTTTCGGTTGATCCATTAGCTCCCAGGTTTCATTTTTCTTAATTGACTTGATTTTCTTTTTCATTGCTTTTCGGCATTCCTCAGCTGCTTCTTCAAAACTTATAGGATCTGAAATAGATAAAGCAAATGTTGAATCATAAATCTCTGTTAGTGATCTAAACCTTCCTGGAGGGGTTTCATATGAGGAACCATTTGCTGAATTTGAGCTACTACTAGGTGAGGTTGACGTTGAACTTGTTGGAGCAGGATTTGTCACTTGATTCGATGGAGTAACTAGTTCTGCTAGAACACGAATTTGTATTTCATCTTTATTGATCTCCCAATTCCAACTTGCCCTTTCATCAAATACAACATTTCTGTTAATAATAACTTTGCCACTTACAGGATTATATAATCGATATACTTTGGATTATGCAGAATATCCAATTAAGATGTATTTTTCTGATTTTTCATCAAGCTTATGATGATTTTATGAATTTACCAAAGCATAAGCAATACAACCAAAAATTCTTAGATGGCTTACAGTTGGCTTTATACCATACCAAGCTTCAAAAGGAGTTCGATTCATAACAGCCTTTGTCGGTGAAATATTCAACAAATAAATAGCAACCGTCGCCTAAACCGATTCTAAGATGCTTTCCTTTAAGCAAACTTCTTGTCATTTCGACAACAGTTCGATTTTTACGTTAAGCTACACCATTTTGCTCCGGTGTATATAGTGTTGTCAATTCCCTGCGAATACCATTTTCTTCAAAAAAGGAATTAAACTCATTAGAGATAAATTCACCACCTCTATCTGTTCGAAGTGTCTTTATGCATCTACCACTTTGCCTTTCTATAAGTGCCTTGAATCTTCGAAAGTTATCAAATGCTTCAGATTTCAATTCCAAAAAATATACCCAACTCATGCGGCTATAATCATCAGTAAATAATAGAAAATATCGACTTCCCCCAAATGATTTTGTATTCATAGGTCCACATAAGTCAGCATGAATTAATTCAAGACAATTAGATGCTCTCCATGCTTTTCCAACAGGAAATGGTTTCTTACTTTGTTTGCCATAAATACATCCTTTATATATATCAAGTGTGTTAATTTTAGGTAATCCATAAACCATTTCTTTTCTATTTAACAACCTTAAACCTTTAATGTTAAGGTGTCCATATCTCAAATGCCATAAATTTGTCTCATTCTTTTGATTTGCAACAAGGGAATGTTTCTCAATATTTGAGACAGCAATTGGAAACATCTTATTTTGCGTCATGCAAATATTTGCTATAATCAAGCCATATTTTTTATCTTTAATAGTGCATGAACCATCATCAAATATAACTGAATATCTAATACTTATCAATTGTCCAACGCTCAACAAGTTATGTGATAAGCTAGGAACATAGAAAATATTATCAAGGTGTTTTACCTTCCCTTGATTTGTCTTCACCTCAATTGTTTCTTTTCCTTCTACTTGGATTTGCTTGCTATCTCCAAGTTTAACTTTCAACTTGTGAGTTTTGTCAATATCTCTAAATATTGATCTTATGCCTGACATATGATTAGAATATCCACTATCCAAAAATCGAATATTATCCGAGATATTATTAACTTGTGAATGAGTCATAAACAACTTACTATTGTCTTCATTTTCTTCCACATAGCTTGCTTGCTTTTCTCTTTTCCAGCAATCTGCCTTCATATGACCAAACTTCTTACAATAGTGACATTGAATTCCACTCTTATAGTTTTTCTGATCATAATTTGATTGCCTTTCATTATGCCCATCAAAGTGTTCTCTTCCTCTTCCTCTTCCATTTCCTCTACCACGAAATCCTCCTCTACCACGTCATATTCCTATTGATTCTTTGTCTTCTTTTGAAGTAGAAGACTCCCCCTTAACCTGAAATGCTTTTTCCTCACTTTTTTCCAGTGACCTATTCAACCTTGCTTCATGTGCTTACAAGGAACCCATTAGTTCATCAAATGAATAAGTAGACAAGTCCTTTAACTCTTCAACTGCCGCAACAACATGATCAAATTTCAGAGTTAAACTTCTCAAAACTTTTGCAATAATTATTTGATCATGAAGATGTTCATCATAAGATTTCATTTGACTAACAATTTCAGTCACTCGAGAAAGAAAATCTTACACTGATTCATTGCTTTTCATAAATAAAATTTCAAACTCACGGCGAAGGGTTTGAAGTTTTACCGTAATCACCCACGATGAGCCTTGAAATTCATTTTGAAGTATCAACCAAGCTTGTCTTGAGGTTGTCGCTGCTGCAATTCTTGAGAAGATTGTCTCATGCACAGCTTGTTGAATGAAGAACAATGTCTTTGAGTCCTTCTTTCTATTCTCCCTCAGCCTGGTTTCTTCATTTGGATCTGTATATCCATTCTCTATCAAGTCCCAAAGATCTTGAGACTTGAATAGAGTCTTCATCTTGATACTCCAAAATTCGTAGGATTTACCCGAGAAGATTGGAATAAGGGGTTGAGACATAAAATTACCATTAAAAGCCATAATGCCCAGTTCAGATTGAAACAAGGCTCTGATACTATAAATCTTGGGGAAGGAGGAGCAAGGAAACGATAAAACAGAATACTACGATCCAAATAACGACAAACACTTTCAATCAAGAAAACGACATAGTATTAAACAGGAGGTAAAAGAAGAAGAATACTTACAAGATTATCTCCAAATGCACACACTCTCTTTTCTGCACTACTACTTCATTCACTAAGGTCCTATTTATAGGACATAATAATAACTACCTCACACCACTTCCTTCATCCCACTATCTCACTATCTCACCCATCATTAATAACTACCCCCACTAACTCTTAAATTACCTCCACAACTCTTAAACATGAGCCACTACTCCTAAACATATTAACTAACTATGTAACTATCATGAATCAATTCTCAACATTCCTAAAGTAACCAATAAAAGAGAGGGATTAATAGTCAGTCTCTCTTGTTTTTGTTTGAGTTAGCTAATGACAGGAAGAAGCGAAGAAGATCCCATGTTGGAGGGGCTACTACCTTTCTAAAAATACTATCTCTCTATTACCTGTCGTAGCTTACTTTAGAACTAGGAGAAACTGCAGCTAACCTCTTGAACTATTTCATAATCTGCAGTGATAGGCTCTAGGAAGCAAGGTAGATATGTTCTTAGTTGATATAAGTAGCTCTTCCTTTTGCTATTCTGCTTGCCAGTTGGATTATTCCCCTCCTAAATTGCTTTTTCTATTTTATTCTTCCAAATCTCTAGACGCAGGCATGGGTCAAATAGAAGAAACAACTCAAGCTAGAAGGCGACAGTGATTCAATAACCTACCAATCAGGGCTATCATAAGAGGATTTATACTAATTAGAAGTGGGTGTTCCTCGAAGCTTAGACGAGTGGAATGGAAGACTAACTTTCACACCATTCTTAGGAAGTTTACTGGTTCGACTTTGAAAAGAGAGAAGCTGATGTAGAGGAAACCAGAGTTTGAAGGGCCCAAGGTCTATGATAGCTAAAAGTATGCAAAATGAGTTTATAGGCAGACATTAGCCTCTGAGCGAATCTACCCTATCATAGGTGTTTTAGCACGCACTCCGATCGTCTAACAAAGAGGGGATTTAAGCCTAAACAACAAGATCCGAGCCGGGTTGCCCATCAGTTCATTCAGTTTGGATCTCCTCAAACATGGGCACGGCACGAGAAATCAATCTTCATGCAAGGAATGTGGTAAAATAGCCTGGCAAAGGAATCTTCTATATATGGACCAAAACCTGACCGTTCGGATTTGCCAAGGGCAGAAAGTGGTTCAAAGACTTAACCCGCACCAATTGCTGCTAACGATGCTTTTTCTTTTTTGTTTTTCACTTACACAACGAGCCCAACAGGAACCTCTTTTAAATAGTACTTTTTACAGCTCTTCTAAGGGTATCTATTTCTATATGAACTTGGTTATCCAGGTATCGGTCCTAAGATCATGTGCTAAAGCACCTTTCCGGCGATAAATCCTCTGAATAAGCTTGTGGGGGAGACTCAGCTCAGATATTACTCTTTATTCTTGTTTGATGGGCCAAAGCTACCAGCATTAGCGAGATTTTGATAGGACTCAACCAGATCTGGTCCTAGTCTATTAAGCATTAGCGAGATTTTGATATGACCCAACCAGATTCTGTCCTAGTCTATTGAGTTATGTTTGTTGTTGGGTTCTATTGATATTTAGATCAAATGTCAAATCAATTATGAGTCTATTCAAATAAAAAATTCAAGTCCAATCAAGAGTGGATTCAGCTAAAAGTTTAAGTATGAGTTCAATTAGGAGATCAAAGTAAGAGTTCATTAGGAGTTGGATTGGAGTCTCTATAAATAAGGGTGTAATATTTTTTTTAATCAATAAAAAGTTATTTGATTTTAGCCTTTGGTCGAAACCTTAGGAGGGCTGATCAGAGAGCCCCAACAAATCTCAGCATAGAGAAAGTTCTGAGTACAAGGAGAATCGATCTGAGAAGTGTGATCAATGGTAGGACATCAAATACCTACGCATGAGGGTGGAGTTTCCCAAATGGGAAGATGTAAACCCAACCGGCTAGATCTCATGTGCTAAAAGATTTTTTCATTTCTACAGGACCCTAGAAGGATCTAAAGTAGACATCGTTGCTATATAACTTAAAGGGGATACAATTCAGTAGGAGTTCAATCAAGAGTGGATTCAGCTAAAAGTCTAAGTATGAGTTCAATTAGGAGATCAAAGTAAGAGTTCATTAGGAGTTGGATTGGAGTCTCTATAAATAAGGGTGTAATATTTTTTTAATCAATAAAAAGTTATTTGATTTTAGCCTTTGGTCGAAACCTTAGGAGGGCTGATCAGAGAGCCCCAACAAATCTCAGCATAGAGAAAGTTCTGAGTACAAGGAGAATCGATCTGAGAAGTGTGATCAATGGTAGGACATCAAATACCTACGCATGAGGGTGGAGTTTCCCAGATGGGAAGATGTAAACCCAACCGGCTAGATCTCATGTGCTAAAAGATTTTTTCATTTCTACAGGACCCTAGAAGGATCTAAAGTAGACATCGTTGCTATATAACTTAAAGGGGATACAATTCAGTAGTACGATTGGTTCGAGCATACACACGACATACTTATGTGGGAGCAATTCAAAAGCGAGCTACTGATTCATTTTAGGCCATCGGAGTATGAGAATATGGATGGAAAAACTTATGAAGATTTGTCAAACCTCCATTGTACAAGAATATCACAGGTTTGAACATCTCTCAAACTAAACCCGTGATTGGTCCAAAAAATAATTGCTAGGTACATTGATCAAAGGACTCAAACCGAGATTAGATGCGAAGTTAAGGCCCACCAACCACACACCTTGATGGTTGCTATATCCTTCACTCGCATTCAAAAGGAAAGGCTTAACATCGATACCCAAAGGGCTAAGATCATGAACAAGCCAGCAGCTATCAAACCGCTGGCCTCCCTTGTTGCCAAATGAAACCCTATGCCAAAGAAGCTTATCCGGAAAGAACTCCGAGAGAGATCGGCCAAGGGACGATGAACAGTGGAGTAGAGATCACCACTGTAAAAGAGAAAAACTTTTGATGATCGAGCCAATTGAAGAACGAGAAGCTGAGGACATGGATCCGAAAGTTGAGGAGGAAGACACAAAGGAAGATGCAGAACCAATCACCAACACGGTTCTTACCCTAGCGGCTATGCCAACCCTTAGATAATGAAAATAGAAGGACTTCTCAAGTATCAACCGGTAACAATTTTGATCGATACCGGTAGCACTAACAATTTCATAGATAACAAGTTTAGTGCTTGGCTAACCTACCAGATTAAAGATTGTGATAAGTTCGACATGAAGGTGGTAGATGGCTGAATCCTAACCTGCAACAACAAGTGCCCGGGATGAAATTAATCATTAATGACCAAGAAATAATTATAAATTTCTTCTTACTACCATTGGAAGATTACAAAGTGGTTCTTGACATCGAATGGTTAAGAACCTTAGGTGATGTTTCCTAGAACTTCTCTAAATTCATCATGAAGTTTTTTATTAATGGGAAACAAGTAATCTTAAGGGATAAACACAAAGGCAAGTTTTCCACCGTTACGAGTCAACAGATGGAAATGGTACTTCAAAAGACGCATGCTGGTTTCTTAATCCAATTGCAAGAGCTACAACTTGAAGAACCGGTGATGCAAGAAAAAAACCTACACTCTCTTCTTTGCTTTTTGAATTTGTAGATATATTTGATGAACCATAAGGACTTCCACCTATTCGGTTGCATGACCACCAAATTCCCATCTTGCCGGGGAAGGCTCTAGCAAACGTTCAACCATATTGGTACCCCACTTCTAGAAGACTGAAATAGAGAGGATTTTCAAGGAAATGCTAGAAATAGGGATCATTAGGCTGAGTGTCAGCCCGTACTCTTCATCGATCCTCTTAGTGCAAAAGAATGACGGATCATGATGGATGTGTGTCGATTATTGGGCCCTTAATAGCATCATCGTAAAAGACAAATACATGATTCCTATAGTGGACGAGCTACTAGATAAACTGAAGGGAGACCAGATCTTCACCAAGCTAGACTTGTGGTCAAGCTATTATCAAATCTGGGTGCATGAAGATGACATACCAAAAATAACCTTCAGAATGCACAACGGGCACTACAAATTCTTGGTGATGCCTTTCGGCCTAACCAATGCCTCCTCCACCTTTTAAAGCCTCATGAATAATATCTTTCGGGTTTATTTATGTAAGTTTGTTTTGGTCTTCTTCGATAATATTCTGATATATAGCACCTCCTTCGAAAGCCATATCTTATATTTGTGGATTTTTCTAACGACTCTATGAGAACATTACCTTTTTGTCAAAAAGTCCAAGTACAGGTCTATGTAGGGCGAGGTTGAATACCATGGGCACATAATTTCAAAGGAAGGAGTGGTGATTGATCCTATAAAGATTCAAGTGATGAAAGATTGGCCATTGGCGAAAATAATCAAGGCTTTACAAAGATTTCTAGGGCTGATCAGCTACTACTGTAATTTTGTGAAAAACTATGGTAAAATTAGTGCTCCTCTCATGGCACTCCTAACAAAAGATACCTTTAAGTGGTCGAATGTAGCAACTAAGGCCTTCAACTCTCTAAAGGCTGTGATTACTTCTACATAGGTGCTAGCTCTACCCGATTTCGATAAAATGTTCATGATCGAGTCTGATGCTTTCGGACCCGGTATTAGAGCTGTATTAATGTAGGAAGGTTGACAATTAGTATACACAAGCAAGGCCCTTTTCCCAATATATTTGAAATTCTCGATCTATGACAAAGAAATGTTGATCATAGTACATGTGGTTTCAAAGTAGAGACCTTACCTAATAGCTGACGATTTCAAATCAAGATGGACTACAAGAGTTTGAAATACTTCATGGAGCAAAATATTTCCTCCCCCAAGCAGTAAAAATGGGTAATGAAATTGTTGGGATTTGACTATCTCAGATTTTAGCAATTTCATTTATAAAAAAGGGCAAAGATAACTTGGTTACATATGCGCTTTCCTGCTTTCTTGAGCATGTTGAATTAGTAGTCATCTCCCTCCCTATTTGTGACCATGTGGAAGACATCAAGAAGGAATGGCAAGGTGATTCAAAGATCCAAGAGATTATCAAAAAATTAGAGGAGAGCCTTGGTTCAATTACGTACGCTTGGGACTCAAGGATCTGTAAGGGCCAAATTATCGTAGTGCCTCATTCTCCTTACTGCCATCCTAAAGGAGTTACACTCATTGCCTATGGCTATACATTTGGGATTTCTTCGTATTTATAAAGGATTCGTTAAATTTTCTATTGGAAGGGCATGAAAAATTATAGCCTCTATATATTTCAGATCAGTTTGGACTGACATCTCTATGGACTTCATCGAAGGGCTATCATCATCTCAAGGGAAAGGTACAATTCTTGTGGTTGTAGACCATCTTACAAAATACGCTCACTTTTTGTATTATTAAAAATCCCTACACTATTGCCAATATTGCCGAAATTTTTATGGAGAATATAGCAAAACTGTATAGAATTCCTCGCTCTATTGTAAGTTATTATGACAGGGTTTTTATCAGTAAATTTTTGGACGGAGCTCTTTTAGTTATAGGGCACATAATTGAAAATGAGTATTGCCTATCACCCATGAACTGATGGTCAAACAGAAATGATAAATAGGTGCTTGGAAAACTACCTTAGGTGCTTCATGAATAATAGACCGAAGGAGTGGACTAAATGGCTTCCCTAGGCTGAATGGTGGTACAATACAATATATCATTCATCTATCAAAAGTACCCTGTTCAAAGCTGTTGGTTACAGGTGCCCTGCAAACCATTTAGTCCACCATTCAGCCTAGGGAAGCCATTTAGTCCACTCCTTCGGTCTGTTATTCATGAAGGAATGGCAAGGTGATTCAGAGATCCAAGAGATTATCAAAAAATTAGAGGAGAGCCTTGGTTTAATTGCGTACTACAGTTGGGACTCGAAGGATCTGCGGTATAGGAAAGCCACATCTTATATTTGTGGATTATTCTAACGACTCTATGAGAACATTGCCTTTTTGTCAAAAAGTCCAAGTACAGGTCTATGTCGGGCGAGGTTGAATACCATGGGCACATAATTTCAAAGGAAGGAGTGGTGATTGATCCTATAAAGATTCAAGTGATGAAAGATTGGCCATTGGCGAAAATAATCAAGGCTTTACAAAGATTTCTAGGGCTGATCAGCTACTACTGTAAATTTGTGAAAAACTATGGTAAAATTAGTGCTCCTCTCATGGCACTCCTAACAAAAGATACCTTTAAGTGGTCGAATGTAGCAACTAAGGCCTTCAACTCTCTAAAGGATGTGATTACTTCTACACAGGTGCTAGCTCTACCCAATTTCGATAAAATGTTTGTGATCGAGTCTGATGCTTTCGGACCCGGTATTAGAGCTGTATTAATGTAGGAAGGTTGACAATTAGTATACAACAGCAAGGCCCTTTCCCCAACATATTTGAAATTCTCGGTCTATGACAAAGAAATGTTGATCATAGTACATGTGGTTTCAAAGTAGAGACCTTACCTAATAGCTGACGATTTCAAATCAAGATGGACTACAAGAGTTTGAAATACTTCATGAAGCAAAATATTTCCTCCCCCGAGCAGCAAAAATGGGTAGTGAAATTGCTGGGATTTGACTCTCAGATCTTAGCAATTTCATTTATAAAAAAGGGCAAAGATAACTTGGTTACATATGTGCTTTCCCGCTTTCTTGAGCATGTTGAATTAGCAGTCATCTCCCTCCCTATTTGTGACCTCGTGGAAGACATCAAGAAGGAATGGCAAGGTGATTCAGAGATCCAAGAGATTATCAAAAAATTAGAGGAGAGCCTTGGTTCAATTACGTACTACAGTTGGGACTCGAAGGATCTGCTGTACAAGGGCCAAATTATCGTAGTGCCTCATTCTCCTTACCAAGCTGCCATCCTAAAGGAGTTACACTCATTGCCTATGGCTATACATTTGGGATTTCTTCGTATTTATAAAGGATTCGTTAAATTTTCTATTGGAAGGGCATGAAAAAATTATAGCCTCTATATATTTCAGATCAGTTTGGACTGACATCTCTATGGACTTCATCGAAGGGCTATCATCATCTCAAGGGAAAGGTACCATTCTTGTGGTTGTAGACCATCATACAAAATACGATCACTTTTTGTATTATTAAAAATCCCTACACTATTGCCAGTATTGTCGAAATTTTTATGGAGAATATAGCTAAACTGTATAGAATTCCTCGCTCTATTGTAAGTTATTGTGACAGGGTTTTTATCAGTAAATTCTAGACGGAGCTCTTTTAGTTATAGGGCACATAATTGAAGATGAGCATAGCCTATCACCCATAAACTGATGGTCAAACAGAAGTGATAAATAGGTGCTTGGAAAACTACCTTAGGTGCTTCATGAATAACAGACCGAAGGAGTGGACTAAATGGCTTCCCTAGGCTGAATGGTGGTATAATACAATATATCATTCATCTATCAAAAGTACCCTGTTCAAAGCTGTTGGTTACAGGTGCCCTGCAAGCCAATCACATGAGTGATAGCATGTGTGACACGCTGTGTGATCTTTTTGCTTATGATTAATATTGACATATTCTCACATAATCTGTTATATATATATATATTGTGAGGTCCTTGGTTCTATGTAATGAGAGTCGGATCGTGATGAGATCACGATAGTGAGATTAATTCACCTTTAAATACAGATCCTAACTAATCCCGGTC